>OW240913.1:251481239-251775736 GCA_933207985.1 Pelobates cultripes
GTATCAGGGATCCCCAGGACAGGTGTCAATCCATATCTGCCAAGTGACCCTATGTAAAAAAGGCCCGATGAGATGAGCTGCCTTGGGCTAAAAATGGTCCACACGCTGCTGTATTTTAGCTCTGAATGCCTGTTGACTTGCGTGACTTATCCGCCACCAACTTGGGTTCAAGCCACCAGTGTGTACTTTATAAATGGCTTTATAAAGCAGTGTGTACTTTATAAATGGCTCCACCTGCCACCCGTACAGCAACACAGTCTCCAGTTAGGGGGACCAACCAAGCATCTTCTTCCATCTGCCTGTTACAGAAATTACTGCCGTGTACACGACCACTGATAGGAGACGCGGAAGGTATTAAACTGATGCATTAGTACTAAACACTCTAATTCTATCTGGGTGTCACATTAGCTTGACCGTACAAGAGTGCCCCAAATTTGCAGTAAGAGGACCTACTAAGCCTCTTCTTCCATCTCCCTGTTACAAAAATCAATGCCGTGTACACGACCACTGATAGGAGACGTGGAAGGTATTAAACTGATCAGAACAATACTAAACAATACCCACCTCTTTTTGGTGAGGTTTACAGGACAGAGTGCTTCTCCATCGACATGTTAACTCACGGGCAGCTGGCTCCAATAAGGAACCACAGCAGCTTTCCATGTGGCCAGGTAAGCATTGACGTTGCAGCCGGTGGCGGGTTCAGGCTCTTCTTCCTGAGGATACGCTTGCAAGCTTCCTGTTGAACGAGGTGACCTTGCTCGTCCCAGGCGTGTACGCAAGGTTCCTAAATACGTTATATACACGCCCCACCGATAGGAGACGCTGAAGGTATTGAAACCGATCAGAACAATACTAAACACACCACAAATAAGGTTTCTCCTGTATGGCTCCTCAAATGATGCTTAAGATTAGAAGGCCGAAAAGCATTTCTACACCGAACAAAAATATATTTTTTTAACATTCTCTCCACTTTGAACGAAATGACGTTTGGGAAGAGATTAACATAATTAAACACAGGCAGTAAAAATACAGTTTTTAGCCATACACTGTAACTTTAAAAACTACACATCCCATCTTCATAATTACATATTTGGAATCAGCACACTTAAAACATAAACATAACCAAAAATCAGCCAAATCCATCCAGGGGTTAAAAAGTTAGCTGGAGGTCCCTTTATGACCGACCGCAAGCACATTTTCCCGCCCAAAACAGTTCCATAGATTTGGGCTGTGAGGTCGGTCTATTTCAGGCTGAAAAAACGACTAAGTCCCATCGCGAATGGGACTTAGTCTCTGCAGCTGAAATAAGGCTGAAAAAAACGGCTGAAAAAAAGACTAAGTCCCATCGCCGAATGGGACTTAGTCTCTGCAGCTGAAATAATTTACTTACTGAACCAAGTGGGAAATAGCAAGGCAGGCACAGTGCTGGCTTCCAGTAAAACCTCAGGTCTGGGGACACAGGGACAATCGTTTAAAGGGGTCAGTGGTCCAACAGTCTGGGGACACGCCTTAAAGGGGCAGTGTCCCAATCTTCCTGATGTCCCAAAAAAGGTGTTTAAAGGGCCAGCACCAGTCACATAAAGAGTCCATAAGCCCCAATATGCCCACCGACAGTCTTAAAGGGCCATACACACCAAATAAAGTGCATACATTTTCACAATCTCCCAGGGGCCATAGTCATGCGGGAGGAGGCTGGCAAATAGGCTTCTCCACAACCCAGGGAAGCAGGGCAATTTGCCATTTAAAGGGCCCGTTACAAATAGCAGTTTGTAACAAGGTGTCAATCCATATCTGCCAAGTGACCCTATGTAGGGGGACCAGTCCCTATTCTGCTCTGTGACAGTGTGTATCAGGGGCTCTGAGGACAGGTGTCAATCCATATGTCAAGGTGTCAATATGTCATATGTCAGGTGTCAATCCATATTGATTGTGATTTTAGGAATGTTAGGTGATTTCTGCCCTTTATGGATTAAAACCAGACTCTGTATCAACTGTGTAATTTTCCATGGGAGTTTTGCCATAGATCCCCCTCCGGCATGCCACAGTCCAGGTGTTAGTCCCCTTGAAACAACTTTTCCATCACTATTGTGGCCAGAAAGAGTCCCTGTGTGTTTTAAAATTCGCCTGCCCATTGAAGTCAATGGCGTTTCGGGCGGTTCGCCGGTTCGCGAACATTTGCGGAAGTTCGCGTTCGCCATTCGCGAACCGAAAATTTCGGGTTCGCGACATCACTATTGATCATATGTTTGGCCCAAATTTAGAAGAAATGCAGCTCAGACCTAAACATATCTCCAAGCCTATTGTGTATGCACAAATTTAGTAGTATTACTAAAACCTTCAAAAGTATGTATACATGTTTGGCACATATTGCATATGAAATGAGAATAAACTGAATAGATATACAATATTCAGTGCCTTGCAAAAGTATTCATCCCCCTTGACTTTTTACCTATTTTGTTACATTACAGCCTTAAGTTCAATGTTTTATTAATCTGAATTTTATGTGATGGATCAGAACACAATAGTCTAAGTTGCTGAAGTGAAATGAGAAAAATATATACCTAAAACTGTTTTTTAGAAATAGAAAACAGAAAATTGGCATGTGTGTATGTATTCACCTCCTTTGTTATGAAGCCCATAAAAAGCTCTTGTGCAACCAATTACCTTCAGAAGTCCCATAATTAGTGAAATGATGTCCACCTGTGTGCAATCTAAGTGTAACATGATCTGTCATTACATATACACACCTTTTTTGAAAGGCCCCAAAGGCTGCAAAAAACCTAAGCAAACATAGTGAAACATAGTGGTGGCAGCATCATGCTGTGGGGATGTTTTTCAGCAGCTGGGACTGATAAACTGGTCAGAGTTGAGGAAAAGATGAATGGTGCTAAATACAGGGATATTCTTGAGCAAAACCTATGCCACTCTGTGCGTGGTTTAAGGCTAGGATGGAGGTTCACCTTCCAGCAGGACAATGACCCCAAACACACTGCTAATGCAACACGTGAGTAGTTTAAGGGGAAACATGTAAATGTGTTGGAATGGCCTAGTCAAAGCTCAGACCTCAATCCAATAGAAAATCAGACTTAAAGATTGGTGTTCACAAGCGCAAACCATCCAACTTGAAGGAGCTGGAGCAGTTTTGCAAAGAGGAATGAGCAAAAATCCCAGTGGTAAGATGTGGCAAGCTTATAGAGACTTATCCAAAGCGACTTGGAGCTGTGATTTCCACAAAAGGGAACTCTACAAAGTATATTCTTTAGGAGGATGAATAGAGGAAAATGTATCCATACTTACCGTAATTTTCTTTTCCTGGTCATAGCCCATGGCAGCACAACAATGGGCTAGCTCATCCCTATCCCTAATTAGACAGGAACTAATTTAAAATAAGGGTATAAATACCCCCTCCCACCATCTCCTCCCTCAGTCTTTTTGTTCCTGTCCTATCCCTATAGGACTTTAGTCTTTCCAGACTACAATATTATTTTCTGTTATTTTGTCCTATTTGTTGTTTGCTTCACTATATAAAAAAAAAATCTTCAAAGTTGTGGGCATGTAAATTAAATAATGCAAATCCTCAAACAATCCATGTTAATTCCAGGTTGTGAGGCAACAAAACACGAACAATGCCAAGGTGGGTGAATACTTTTGCAAGGCACTGTATTTGTAATTTCAAATACCAAGTACAAACATTTAACCCCTTTCCGACCGAGGACGGTTCAGGACCGTCATCGGCATTTTTGGCTTGCCGACCGATGACGGTCCTGAACCGTCCTAACGGTCTGAGCTACTTACCTGATCGCCGTCGTTCCCCCGGCGGCGATCAGCGTGGCTCCGGTTGTGGGGAGACTGCCTGCAGCCCAGACAGTCTCCCCACACTGATTTAGGACCCCTGGGGCCATGTGATCGCTTAACACAGTGATCACATGGTCACAATGGGTGTCCATGTGTCTGCCTGCAGGGGGACTGTCTGTGCTGACAGGCAGTCTCCCTGCTAGTGTAAAATCAAAAAAAAAATAAAGTTAATGTTAATAAAAAAAATAATAATAATTATATAGGTGTATATATGATATATAGACATATATTATATAGATATAATATATGTCTATATATCATATATATAATGCCATACTAAGTGTATTTTTATATTAATATGTACTTATATTAATATAAAAATACACTTATAATTAAATTACACACGTATATATATAATATATATAATAACTATATATATTGTATATATATATTATTATAAAATATAAATAATAAGTAATTTAAATTAAATAATTTTTTTTAATAATAATAAAAAAAAAAAAAAAAATTATATATCTATATGAAATTTTATTCTAACTGTATTTTAAAATTATATATATATATATATTTATATCAAAATACACTTAGAATGAATTTGTATATATATCTATGTATATATAAATAAATAAAAATAATACAAAATATACATATGTCCATATACAAAATTACATAAATAATTATATAAATATACACGTAGACTTAAACTATATAAATATGCATATATATTTAAATTCTACGTGCATATTTATGTAATATCTTTACATAATTCAGTAATTTTATTGATTGCAATTTGAGGGACCTGCCTGCCAACCCAGGCCGAAATTCCAGAGAATTTAATTTGCTAGCACTGTATTTTACCCTGTAACGTTCTACGACACCCTAAAACCTGTACATGGGGGGTACTGTTTTACTCGGGAGACTTCGCTGAACACAAATATTAGTGATTCAAAACAGTATAACATATCACAGTGATGATATTGTCAGTGAAAGTTACTTTTTTTGCATTTTTCACACACAAACAGCACTTTTACTGATGATATAATTGTTGTGATACGTTTTCCAGTTTTTAAACACTAATATTTGTGTTCAGCGATGTCTCCCGAGTAAAACAGTACCCCCCATGTACAGGTTTTATAGCATTTTTGAAAGTTACAAGGTCAAATATATGGGTCAAATATTTTTACATTGAAAATGGCCAGGTTGGTTACGTTGCCTTTGAGAGCGTATGGTAGCCCAGGAATGAGAATTACCCCATGATGGCATACCATTTGCAAAAGAAGACAACCCAAGGTATTGCAAATGGGGTATGTCCAGTCTTTTTTAGTAACCACTTGGTCACAAACACTGGCCAAAATTAGCGTTCAATTTAGTTTTTTTACTTTTTTCACACACAAACAAATATGAATGCTTACTTTGGCCAGTGTTTTCGACTAAGTGGCTACTAAAAAAGACTGGACATACCCCATATTGAATACCCTGGGTTGTCTACTTTAAAAAAAATATGTACATGTGGGGTGTTATTCAGAGATTTATGACAGATAATAGTGTTACAATGTCACTATTGATAAATTTTAAAAATGTATGTTTTGAAACCGCAATATCCTACTTGTACCTATAGCCCTATAACATGCAAAAAAAAGCAAAAAAGCACGTAAACACTAGGTATTTTTAAACTCAGGACAAAATTTTGAATCTATTTAGCAGTTTTTTTCATTCGCTTTTGTAGATGAGTAAAAGATTTTTCAAGTAAAAGTCAAAAAACATGTATTTTTTCAATTTTTCATCATATTTTTTTATTTTTTTTAAATTAAAATACATGAGATTATATAAATAATGATATGTAAAGAAAGCCCCTTTTGTCCTGAAAAAAACAATATATAATTTGTATGGGAACAGTAAATGAGAAAGCGGAAAATTACAGCCAAACACAAACACCACAAAAGTGTAAAAATATGCCTGGTCGCAAATGTACAACATCGCAAAACAGTCCAGTCCTTAAGGGGTTAAACAAACAAAGTGACATTTAAGTGTGTGTGCAAAATGTATAAAACACCAGTAAAATTTACATTTGTGTTCTTTTACATTAAAATAGATGTTTGCTGCTTTAGATGCATTTGCAGACAATATTTTTGAATACATACAATTTTAGAGAGGAATTATCACTTAATTTTTAAAAGTATGCTTATCACCGTGTTTAAAAATATGTATGACAAATAAAATGAAATGTTTATTTATATCCACACTTCTTCATCCTGTAACTTCTTAACTCCCTGTGAATCACCGCTATATGTTTTGTAATTTGAACCTACAGTCAGCATAGAGAAAGCCAACAGAAAAGGGGAGAAATAAAGCAATATTTCTATTTCTCATGGTTGATTGCATTATATGCCCTTGCTTTGTCATGACTGAATTGGATTATGATGTAATTTGCCACATTGTTTATATATATTTTAATAAAACAGAGCGCCTTATGGAAAAAGATTAGTACCAGTTGTGGTGATTATGAATTATCTAAATGTTATTCAATAGACAGTTAACCTTTACATTTGCTAAGAAAACTTATATTTTCTGTTAAACATAATGCAATTTTTTGTAAGTGTGAATATAAAAAGCACCTTATCTTATTTGCAAACGTGGGATACATATAATTTGATAACATGATAACAATATATATTCTATTACCAACTACTGTATTCCCAATCAAGGTTCAAGTTTGTAGTTATAATATAAGAAATGGCTATAGACTATGGGTAGAGACAGGATGACATGGCATACCTTTTCCTTTAACTGGCTATGGGCATGAAAAAATAAATTCTTGAAGACGAGTAACTGTTCTGTTTAAGATGAGGATTGAAGCTGCCTTTACGTTCCGCCTGATAATGGAGTAATTTATATAACTGCCATTGCTTTAACTGACAACACATTATCATGGTAAAATCTGATACAGAGTAAAACATTTGTCACCGAAATAGATTAGATCATCTAAGGTAAGTGACAACATGAGATAAAATGTTGACTTTGTCTTCAGGAGTGTACAATGATGATAAATTTGTTTCTTTAACATTAAACATAAAATAAACATTATCCTGATTCACTAAATGTATATGGAGCCTCACTGCTGCTAAAGTCAGCTATGTATAGAAGTCTGTTTTATAGATTCCTGATATTCAATAGCAAAAGTTTCTGCCTGGGTTCTTAATATAACTGAATACAAGCAGTGGGTCTAGTTTCCTAAAGTACTAGAGTAAGTAATTATAAAGCATCAGGCAAAAAAAAAAAAAATGGATTTGGATTTTGGATAATCGGAGCTGCAGTCAGGTTCATTGTGCCATCCATCAAGGTAGGCAATATTTCTACAGTATATGTGTCTTTGTCAAGCTGTAGTGCCAAAACATTGGCAACCTTGTTGGATGACTCAATAAACCACCATTACATCACTTATGCCACGTACTGGAGTCATACTGCAGCCATTTTAGAAGTAGGCACTATTAATCTGCTTACCTGGCCTATGTTGTGTGCAATTTGAGCCTGCAGCTTAGGTCTGGAAGGTTTTCTGCTTTCTTTTGCTGCAGGTTCAAGGCCCAGAGGATGGATCCAGTGGATCAGCTCCCGGCT
The DNA here is from genome assembly GCA_933207985.1 of Pelobates cultripes. NCBI lineage: Eukaryota > Metazoa > Chordata > Amphibia > Anura > Pelobatidae > Pelobates > Pelobates cultripes. The sequence goes on from OW240913.1 coordinate 251,488,668, forward strand.
GAAGTGAGAGTGGCGGCACGGGAGCAGCATGGATCGTGGAGCAGCATGGGTGCATGAGCACCTGGGACCGGCCTGGCATGGATGAGGAGACCGCCACAGAGACTTAGCCGGGGCTGGGATGTTAGGCCTGCCAGCAAAGTCAGTGAGGAGGCAGCTGATCGGAGCCACGAGGTTGAAGACCCGCGCACGGGGGCGCAGGAACACATGGCCAGGCTGACGGCACTGCGGCTCCCCAGTCAGGGGAAGCCGGGTGAAGGCACGGGCTCTGCTGTGACTGGCAGGGGGAGCCCAGGACTGCTGGTCACGGGGCCGTCCACCGAGAGGGCAGCCCCTGGCGGTTGGAGATGGCATAGTGAGCATGCTGTTGTCAGGAGGACCAGGAGAAATGTCGTTGGAGGAGCAGCCCAGAAGCAGGCAAGTGACCTCAGTGGGTGTTGGGCAGCTGGGGGGTTGATCTACCGTGGCTAAACCAATATGGTAACAAGGCAGATGGGGCGTTGTTGTGCACAGGCTTCAGGGAGGGATTTTATATCCCTTTTCAAGTAAGGGGTGGGTCGGGTAGTGTGTGTAACTTGAAGTCAGTTTTTTATTTCCTAGAGGTGGTGCAGGAGAAGCTGGGTAAGGAAGTGCAGCTGGGCAGGATGGCAGGCCCATATACATCTCTCCTCTTGCCCAATTTGCAGGTTTCTCCGCTGGGGTCGTCCCTAAGAAGGAAGCAGGAAAGTTCTGTTTGATTCACCACCTCTCCTATCCGAAGGTGGCGATATCGATGGGGGACCTGTGCTCAGTCTCCTATGCATCATTCAACCAGGCGGTCAAGTTGGTTAGGGAGGTGGGGTCGGGGCCCTCATGGAAAGGTGGATGTGGAGGTGGTGTTTCGTCTTCTGCCGGTACATCCAGACTGCAAATATATTTTGGGTTGCGCCTTTGACGGCTCTTATTTCGTCAACTTGTGCCTTCCGATGGGATGCTCGATTTTGTGCGCGTACTTTGAGAAGTTTAGCACATTCTTAGAGTGTGTGATGAAGACGGAGGCAGGGTGTCAGTGTGTGGTCCACTATTTGAATGACTTCTTGTGTGTTATGCCTGCTGACTGTCAGCACTGTTTTTACACCTGCTGCGGACCATAGAGTGGGTGGCTGATAAGTTCGGGGTCCCCCTCGCGGGTTCCAGGACAGAAGACACAACCACCTGCGTGAGTTTCCTGGTCATTGAGATAGACTCTCAAAAAGGGGAATGTTGTCTTCCTCAGGATAAGCTAGTGGGGCTGCGGGCGGTGGTGGTAGAAGTGCGGCGGGCGCGTACGGTAATGCTGCGGCAGCTCCAATTTGCTTGCAGGGTGGTGCCGATGAGAAGGGTTTTCAGTAGGAGTCTGGCCAGGGCCACTGTCGAAATCCGTTCGCCTCATCACTTTATTTGGGTTACCACCGCTATGAAGGCTTGGAGGTCTGGGACGTGTTGCTGTGGGGGTTTAATGGGACGGTGATTTTCAGACAGGCAGGGGTTGCGGCTGCGGATCTGGAACTGTTCACGAATGCTTCGGGGCATACTTCAGGGGACATTGGTGTGCAGCGCCTTGGCCGAGGGCATAGGTGGCGAGCGCCTTGATGCATAACTTGGCTTTCCTCAAGCTGATTCCGCTGCTAGTGGCGCTATTACTTTGGGGCTATTTGCTGAAGGATAGGAAAATTGTTTTCCACACGGATGTCCCTCAATGTGGTCTTCAGTACGCAGGTTACTTGAATATCATGTCTGATGCTTTGTCTCGCTTTCAGTGTTCCTGGTTCCGGACGGCGGTGCCCGGAGCGCTGGAGGAGGGGGAGAACTGCCCAGATGAGATGTGACAGCTCAGAATGGACTGTTTGGGGGACTTGTGAAGGCTTCCTTGGCTCCTGGTACGTGGACGGCATACTGTAAGGTTTGGGAGTCATGGGAGGCCTCGTGGGCTGTTCTGGGCTGGAACGAGAGGCATGCCTCGATGCCCTATTGTGGTTTACATTTGAGCTACTGTCAAGGGGTGCTTCCCCCAGCGGTAGTAGACTGGAATATGCGGCGCTGGCGTTTTGGTGTAAGCTGCGCAGCTGGGGAGACTTAAAGAAACATTTTGTCATCCGACACGCTTTGAAAGGTTTCTGGAGGAGGCGCAGGGCTCCAGATGCACGGCGGCCATTGTCTATTAGTGTTTTAGGGAATCTGGTGCAGGTGCTGCCTGAGATTTGTTTCTCGGACTTTGAGGCTGGCCTGTTTGGCACAGTGTTTGTTTTAGCCTGTTTTGGGGCTTTTCGGATTGGGGAACTCGGCAGTGTGAACAGGCAAGGCCAGCACAGCATTCAGGCATCCAATGTCACTACGGGGGGTGGATAGGGTGGTGATCCACTTATCTAGGTCGAAAACAGATGTGCAGGGGATGGGGACGGATGTGATGTTGCACGCTCTCCCAGGTTCACGGTTGTGCCCGGTTACCATTCTTGCATGGTATCGGGCGTTGCAACCAGCGCGTGAGGGTGCCTTTTTCTTACTTGAGGATGGTTCGCCACTGTCGTGCTTCCAGGTTGCCCGGATTTTTCGGTCGGGGCTTCGGAGGTTGGGTCTGAGGCCAGAACAATTCGGGATGCACTCTTTTCAGATTGGGGCAGCTACGGAAACCACTCATCTGGGGCTTGGCGATGAGCTGGTTAAGAAAATAGGGAGGTGGGAATCTGTTCGGTTTCGCTCCTATGTGCGACTAGGGATGTTGGTGTGATTGAAATTGGGGGTTTGGGATTCTCCGCTGGTGCCTCTCGGCTGATGGTTCTGCTTATTTTCCAAAGGTCGAGTTGCGTTGGACATGGGACATTTGTTCGTGTTCTGGGCAAAGAGGAGGGCTGCAGCTCGTTTACAAGGACTGCAGCTGGGCTTTCCGATGGACCAGATCGCGATTAAGTGGTTCGGTTACCGGGGAGCTAGTTAGGGTAATGTTATTGGGGCAGTGTAGGCTCATGGAAAGGGGAAGGTCTCCTGATTTCCTGCTATTAGACGCAGGGGGCAATGATTTGGGCCTGGTGTCCCAAAGATGCTTGGTAAAATGGATGAAGCAGGACATTACCCGGCTACGGGACTTGGTCTCTGGGGTTTTGTTTGTCTGGTCCGAAATGGTCCCCCAAATTCAGTGGCGTCACACCAGGGATACAGCCGCAATCGAGCACTGCTGGGGTAAAGTGAAAAGACTGATGACCAGTTTTGTTAGAAAGGTCGGGGGGGGGGGTGATTCGGCACAGAGACCTTGAGGACAGGTTGCCTGGGTATTTTAGGCAGGACGGGGTCCGCTTCATGGACGTGGGGTGGGATCTCTTGATTCTGGGGTTCCAAGAAGGATTGAGTAGGGCCTTGTTCCTAAGGGGTGGAGGAGCTCAGACAGCTTAAGGGATCAAGGTCTGAGCTTGTGGCGGTGCTAGGGAGAGAAAAGTTAGGGGACAAACAGGCTCTGAGGTAGTGTAAATAGAATAGGGCTGGTGAAGAGTTTGGTTAAACGGTTCATTATGAACTTTGGTAGGTTTTGAGCTCGGTGGTGGCTCAGAACCTGGTGAGTGGTAGGGGTATCTGGGTATACCCCTACCTTGGTTATTTAACAAAGGTTGGCACTTATATGATGTTTGTTATTACTGTTGTTTATGTTATTTATATTTACGGAAAGGATGGGTCATTGCCTTTTGGTTTGGGGACATATGATGTTATATGGCGGGATGGGGGCTGGGCAATGACTTTAATTTATTGTTATCAATATTAATAAAGCTGTGGGCATATTGACCCATACATTAGTGTCAGTTTGTTTTGGGGGTAAGTTTTGTGGGAGAATTCCACCTGCCCAATTGGGACTATGCGCCTGTCATGCCATTGAAACTAAAATTTACACAAAATACAGTGCTCATTTGATCCCCATAATGAACTGAATCCCTATATGTGTTTGCTAAGATAGATGATTTTAAGTAGCCTTGTATAATTCTAAACTGTATTTTTGTGTGTGCGCTGTTCCTTAAACTGTAATTTGTGTATGTGTTTCAGCACGTATCTATGTGTGTATGTGTCATTGTGTATAAGTGTGTGCATGTGTGTGCATGTATGGCAGTGTAAGTGCATAGGTACACTGGAACCCAGGGAAGCTACCCTCCCACACAGTAGATAGAAAAGAACACAAATTGAAAACAATATACACAAAATATATACCACAAAATAGCAATATAAATATACCCAGCCATATCCTTATTTGGACCCATAATACAAAATATAACACCCTACACAACCTGATAAATATAGATATAGATATATATATATATTATTGAAGAATATTGGATGGCATACAATGAGTTAACTGACAAAACCACAATACAGAAGATGAAAGGGCGAACACCATAAATGAATAATGTTTCGGCTGTAAGCCTTTCTCAAGGGAGGACCCCAGGGAAGCCACCCTCATGCACCCAAAAGATATGGAAACAGGAGATTTAAAATATCTAAAATATGACCTGCATCTGTTTGTATACCTGTATGTCTGTGTGTCATTGGGTATAGCTGTGTGTCAGTGTGTTTATATCTATGTGTCATTGTGTTTCTTTGTGTGGCATTGTGTGTATGTATATAGGTGGAGTGAAAACTAGTCCATCTTGTCTGATCACACAGAAGAGCTACTGTAGCTCAAATTGCTCAAAATGTAATGCTGGCCACAATAGAAAGGTGTCAGAACACACAGTGCACCCTAGTAGTTGTAGACCTGTCAGAGTTCCCATGATAAACCTTGTTCATTGACAAGAACGTCTTCAATGGGGACATGACCATTAGAACTAGACATTAAGCAATAGAAGAATGTTGCTTGGTCTGATGAAGCATGTTTTCTTTTAGATCAGGTGAATGGTCAGGTGATTGTTTATTGTTTACCTTGGAAAGAGATGGAATGAAGGCAGGCCAGCAAAAGTGTTATGGATAATGTTCTGCTGGGAAATCTTGGGTCCTGGCATTCATAGTATATTTCTTTGACATGTACCAACAACCTAAAGATTGCTTTAGACCATGTACACCCCTTGATGGCAAAGGTGTTCTCTGGTGGCAGTGGTCTGTTTCAGAAGGATAATGCACCCAGCAAGAACTATTCAGGAATGGTTTGAGGAACATAACAGAGTTCAAAGTGTTGCCTTAACCCACAAATTCTGCAGATCGTAATCTGATTGAGCATCTGTGAGATGTGCTGGAATAGCAAATCCGATCAATGGATGCCCCACCTCGCAACTAAAGGGTCTGCTACTAATGTCTTGGTAAAGGGCACATTTAGATGTCTATTGGAATCCATGCCTTAACACATCAGAGTTATTTTGGCAGCACAAGGGCAGGGACCTACACAAGAAGAGGACTGATTAGTGTATACTGACCAGCCACACTATTAAAACCACCTGTCTAATATTGTGTGTTCCGAAACAGATATGATGCATCAAGTTGTTTTGACAGCACGAAGAGCACCTACACAAGACCCTGTTTGGTGTCTACCCCAACATGGCAAGAAACCTTACTTATGTTCAGGCTGCTGCTGCAACTACTGCTATTTTTAATCTTATTTCTTTTGCTGACATCCATAATCAGCCTCAGTCTTCCTGCAGCTCTCACTATGGCGTTCAGAACACAATGTCCCTGGCACTTTTTATAGCACCTTTGAAGTCGCAGCAGGGATTACTTAAGTAAGGGCAAATTTTGCTAACTCATTTTGATTGCATTGTGACAACTCACTTGTACCCTGACAATCATGTATATAAATAAGTGCGAGCCTGGAGGGATTAAAGGACAGTAAGGACTTTCTTTTAATATCATACGTGTATGCTTAACACAACACTTCTCATTGAGCTACATTGGGAAGTCTGTGATTGCACAATCACAGAGAGGTGAGGGCTTTCAGAGCGATCTGCAGCTTTTGCAAGATATATTCATAATGGAAAAAAAGCATAATTAAATGCATACATGTTTTAATTTGGGTTATACATACTAAACAGTGATTTTGTTTATTCTTTAAGGATTTGGGCAGCGTTGTGTTCTTCTACAAATACACATTAAAAGGGCAGTGACTAGAAGTTAGAGCCTTCTCACATGCTTAGAATTATTTACTTTTAACTTTACTCTTTACTGGATTATACAATTGTTTCTTTTGTTTTATATTTTCAAAGGTATATTGTATTCTGACATTGAGATAGAGGTAAAAGATCAGTGAAAACAACTGCCATATTTTGATGGTGTCCTAAAGAAGATATGCATAAGATGAAGTGCCGAAACGCTTCAACCGGTCTCCCTGGGATCTGATTTGGGGATTTTTTTGGCTGCTATGTCCTTGAATTTGTTAATTATTTAGACTATTTCAATAAATGCTATGCTTTATTTCATCATGGACTGCATCTGCTTCCAACATGATTTTGGGTGTTAACTCCCTTGTGATTCTGCTGAATTAGTTCTTGCTGGGACTGGCCATCCCTGCTTTGTATACTGTGCTCCACTGTCCACTAACTGGTGAGTGATTATATTAATTTTAAATAGGTGCACTTTTGGAGAAAATCTGGTTGGATTCTGGGATTATTTCCTTTTTTGTGTGTGTGTGTATGTCCTAAAGCACTCCATTCCATCTCAAATTATATTTAATATAACATTTTATTAAAAGTTTTCTTTTTTTATATATATTTAAAGCATTGAGCTTTCAGACCACAATCCAAATTAAGCAAGTTGGATGTCAAGAAGGAATTTAGGGTTGTTCCGGCAGGTATTGTATAGGCTTGTAGTCAAAGCAGGAATGTAGAGTTGTTCAGACATGTCTGGAGTAGTTTGGTGAGTAAAGTAGGTTATGAAGCCAATAAGGTAAATCCACAGGTTATAACACATGATCCAGGATCTGAAGTCTTTCAGGCAATCATCAATTTCAATGTCAAGGCCATGAGGTGAGTTGGGGGTAAACAGAATTAACTGACAAAGAAAGTCTTGTTTGTCAGGATAGGATCCTGACAGGAAGGTAATTATCTCTGTTTTTGTCACATGGAGACGAAGAATACCATCCCACCATCCCAAAGAACCTAACCAGAAAAAAAAAAAATTCATGACTGTTGGAACATAATCCTGTCTGGTGATCCCCAGAATTACCTGCCAGAATCTTACAGTTCTATCCAGATCGAGCTATGCAATTCTAAGTACTTGGAGACACTCTTAATAGATGTACAAGGGAATCAGTTCAGGAAAATGTCTGATCTTTATTAAAAGAACAAAGGTTAATGATACCCTCCCTAGACTCCCCTTTATTGTATGCTATTATAAATAACATGCAATAAAGGGGAGTCTAGGGGTGTATCATTTATTACCAATCAAATATTGACAACTATTAACTGACAGAATGCACAGCGTGTGCAAGCATGTAACAAATCATTGCTCCACAACTTATCTAGGGGGGAATTACTAAGTGGGGACATCTTAGAATAGGTGGGTGTAGGGGTAGTGTCTTCTTAAAAGATGGGGAAGTAAAATGGCCATGTGCAAAACTACATATGTGATGTGGACATCCTTACAATTTACATGGTTGCTTGTCTTATGATATAGCTAACAGAAATGAACACTTTTAATGACTCTTCATGGCAAAAGTTATTGAAGTGTTTGACATAAATGGACTCCAACAACATCTTAAAGACCACAGTACTTTAGTCTAGGGGTAGGAAACCTTAGGCACTCCAGATTAAGTGGACTACATCTTTCCTGATTCTTATTATGGCTATTAGCGCATTACTGGAAATGTAGTCCACAACATCTAGAGTTTCAAAGGTTGCTCAACCCTGATCACATATCTAAGCCCTTTCAAATCTGGCCATATTGCCTAAACATGACATGGCAGGGCCGGATTACCATAGGGGCTGATGGAGCTGCAGCTCCAGGCCCATGTCCATTTTTTTACAGTACTCGTAGGGTTGCCACCTGGCTGGTATTTATTTGAGGCTGCCTGGCCGGTGCCGATATTGCAGTAATACCGGCAACACAAATGCCTGTATTTTTCTCAGTATAAACAGAGATAACTCTGCAACACCACCACCAGCCAGTAGGGGTCATTGTGTGTGTGGAAAGAGGCAGGGATAGGAAGTTACAGCATATACCTGCATCTCTCTACTCACTGATCCGCCGGGGAGCAGCTACACAGCACATAGAGTACAGACAGCATCCCAGCCTGAAGAGACAGCCTACAGCTCAGGGAAGTGAGGGATGGGGTAAAGGCTGCAGGAAAACATGGGGACACTGTGAGACATGGGGACTCAGGGAGACCTCTGAGGATGCTGAGACACTTGGAGACATGGGGACACTGAGGCACTTGGGACACAATGTCCCCAAGTTTCTCAGTGTCTCTATGTCTCCAAGCCAGTTTTCCTGGTGTCTCCGTGTCCCTAGTGTCTGTGTTCCCATGTCTCCCAGTGTCCCTAGCGTCTTTGTGTCCATGTCTCCCAGTGTCTGTCCCCATGTCTCTGTGTTCCCATGTCTCTCAATGTTCCCATGTCTCAGTGTCCCCTAGTGACATGGGGACACTGGGAGACATGGGGACACAGACACTAGGGACACTGGGCAACATGTGGACACAGAGACATGGGGACACTGGGAATCTTGGGGCACTGAGATACATAGTCTGTGTCCCACAATGTCCCCAAGTCTCACAGTGTCCCCTGGTGACATGGGAACACAGACACTAAGGGACACATGGGAGACAGGGAGACACTGGGAGCAATCCATCTATACAGCAGAATAAAACTGCAAGTATTTTTTTTTTTGGTGATTTTACAGAATTTTCTCTTTTGTCACTCCTTGTGATTTACATCATATAATGTCATGCATACATAATTAGTTATGCAAATTAGTAAGGCCTGTATTTTTTTCAGAGAAAGGTGGTAACCTTAACTACTGTTCACATACTTTTGCTTAAGTATGGAAACAAAACTTGTGTGGACTAGCTACAATTACATTAGTTAAGGTAATGCTGACTTTGGTCTCTCTAACACTGTGGTATGTTCCCTTTCTTCTACACTCACTACATCAACCTTTTTCGCTGCCTCAGACTTGCAACGGATCCCCTGGCACCCCGACTGGGTACCTCCATTGAAGGATGCTCCTAGCGCTTTCTGAGGGCTCCGAGCACTCCAGCCGACACCATAACCACCATAGACTCCTTCCGAGAGCTTAAAAGTGATTATCCAAGGGAGCATGCAGAGCATAGCAATCCCTTGTAGTGATATAGCAATTACAATGCAAGTACAGCAGCCAATCAGACACAATTGGACAATATAAACACATCCAGCATAGTCTTCCCCTCTGCTTAGGAGATAATTGAGTCAATTACTGTATCTACTCAATTATCTCCAAGCTGAAAAATTACACATTTTTATAACTTTGTGAGTTTACATTATACATACATAAAACTTATATTATTTTAACCAGTATAACTTGGGGACAAACATATTCAAAATTCACTTGAATAGGTTCAGAGGTTTAAAAGTTAGGTCGAGTCCTTTGTTATCATTTGCAAGCATTGTTTTTCCTGCTCTAACCAGTTCCCACTGGTCTGGCAGTGTCCCTGGGACAACACCCTGCTGGAGAACAATGGAGCTGGGGGAGGGGAAGAGCCACACCTTCCCAGGGATTCAAATGGGAAGAAAAAGTGTCCAAAAAGTTTAATTATGTCCATATGTTTAAAGGGCCAGTACCGTACAATAAGAGTCCATAAGCCCAAATGCTGGTTTAAACGGGTACAATCTCCCAGGGGCCATAGTCGCAGGGCAGGAGGCTGGCAAGCAGGCCTCTCCAGGACCAAGTGGCGAAGTGCACTTTGTCACAAGACTGAATACCAGGAGCTTCTGCCTGCTAGTAAGAAGGTAAGGAGACAAGTGGACATGTGAGTGCTAGGGGGCAGTCCTTAGAAAGCATGGAGCAAGCGCATTATTAGGCGCATTTATGCCAAGCTCAGGATACTGTTGGAACAAAGAGATTTAACTCATAAAAGACAGGAAATTGAGATGTGAAACTGAAGGGGCATGATCTATACACCAAAACTAAGCTAATGTTATTTATTATAGTACCCTTTTATTGTGCTAAAGTATATGATACATGAAATACACAGTAATATATGATAATTCTATCAATCATATTATGGTTATTACAGTGTCATATTATATTATATTATAGTGTCATATTATGGTCATTACAGTGTCATATGGTTATTACAGTGTCATCTAGTAACAGTTTTTTTAGGGCCCCGCTCAGGGGTGGGGACCGGGGGGGGGAAGACAATAGGTCCCCTCCCCCTATTGGTATTTATAGCCCCCACCTGCCGCTCAGGTGTCAGGGTCAGGGGGGAGGACATTAGGTCCACCCCCTTATTAGTATTTAGGACATTAGGCCCCCCCTTATTAGTATTTAGGACCCCCACCTGCCACTCAGGGGCCACAGGCTGCTCACTGTTTAATAGACATGCCCCTACTCGCAGTATAGTGTATAGGGGCAAAATTTACTAATACTAAGTAATTTTTACTTAGTATAAGTAAATTTGTCTGAAAGACCAATTTAGGTCTTTCAGCCTTTTGGTAGATAACTCCCTAATACCATGGGAATCAGGGAGTTATCTACTAAGCGGCTGCAATAGAAGTCCCAAAGTGCCGAAGTTCTGAAATTCCGAAATGCTGAAGTTCTGAAATACCGAAGTTCCAAAGTGTTGAAGTGCCGAAGTTGCCGAATATTCGTAGTGTCGAAGTTCCTAAGTGCTGAAGTGCCGAAGTTCCAAAGTGTTGAAGTGTCGAATTGCTGAAGTACCGAATTGCGAAAGTCCCGAATTTCGGAAAGCCGAACCGAGCCGCAAATTTTCCCCATGCACATGTCTAGTATTCAGGTCCTGTGTCTGAAAAACAAGCCTAACTCATTGTAACGGATCGCCTGGCCCCACGACTGGGTACCTCCATCAAGCTTGCTTCCTAGCTCTCCTCTGGGACACAGACCTGCTTCAGCAGCTAGCCGTTGCAGCTTGGCTGTGGTCTCTCAGTCACTTCCCACCCTAGAACAGGGTCCTGGGTACAGCTGTAAGTGATTAAGCTCTCCTGCAGAGAGTATAGCTGATCCACCCAGACACTAGCCCAGACTGAGTGAAGGGTGAAAAAGAACTAATTTATTATGGCCAAGTTGCCTGCTTATATACACAACCCCCAGCAGGGGGTCTCCATACAATACAATGCAAGTCCCTCCTCAAAAATCTCTGTGCCTGGGGGATAATTGCGTTAAAGACTAAACATGTGCATTCGTTTTTATCTGAAAATTCTGTTTTTTTTCCGTATTTGTTTACTAAAACGTAAACGAAAGCCCTACATACGAAATATGACAGATCCCCCCATTCCCCTATGGTGTGGAACCCAAATAACTAAAATTGGGAGGACATAGTGCCCCCCATGACCCGTGGGTTGGGGCTATTAATATAAACGGGGGGACTTAGGGCCCCCCAGTCCCCCACCCGTGACCTTAATTAAATAAATATTGGGGGGGCTCTAATGTCCCCCCAGGTCCCCACCCATGAGCAGCGGGTGGGACCCTTAATTCATTAAAGGGGTAGACCTAATGCCCCCCCCAGGTCCCGACCCATGACCGGCAGGTGGGGACCTTAAATAAAGTGACCAGGGGTCCCCAACCTCTTAGTCAACCCCCCAATAAAAATACTCTAAAAATAAAGTATAATTATAATAATAATAACAATAATAAAACCTAATAAAAGTGAGGGGGGCAATAAACTAACACCCTGTAAAATAAAGTTTCATTCTTACCAATAGATGTCTTCTTTTCTTTCCTTTCTTCAGCTCCTAAAAAGGCCAAATAAAAATCCTTAATTGTCCTGCCAAGCTTTTAAATAGGTAGGGTATTTTTATTGGTTTGGGAAGTGATTAGGGGCTTGGGGACCCCTAGTCACTTTATTATTTGTCGTCCCCACCTGCCGGTCATGGGTGGGGACATTATGGTACCCACATTATTTATTTAATTAGGGTCCCCACCCACTGCTCATGGATGGGTACCAGGGGGGAGCATTAGGTCCCCCCTTTAATTAATTAGGGTCTCAACCCGCGCCGCTCATGAGTTGGGATCTGGGGAGGACATTAGGTCCCCCCTTTTATTTAATTATTTAAGGTCTCCACCCACCGGTCATGGGTGGGGACCTGTCCCTACTCCCGGCATGCAGTGAGCATGCGTGAGGATTTAACCTCCCTTTTATTAAAGGGAGGTGACCCACATTGGTTAATGCGGGGGGAGGTTGGAATTGTTAATGTTAATTAATACATCCCCTAATAGCCCTTATCTGAGTGCCCATATTCTCAAAATAGTGCTCAGATCCATGCAGGGTAGGGGAAACACCACAGTGTTAGTTCTGACCTGCTGCACAAGTGGTCCTATGCCCAAAACAGATCCAGGGCATTTGATGCTTTGTCGGTCTTTCGGGAGCTCCTGTGGCTGCAATACAGGGTGCTCAAGCTGGCTCTTAGGTAGCGTTTGTTTCCCTTAGTCTCAGACACCTACCCTCCAAAAAGCGCTCTCCTGGCAGATTTCAAAGTGGTTAAAAACCGCAAACTAAGTTGTCCGGGAACCACAAGGTAACCTCATGCCAAAAACAGTTCCATAGTTAAATCCATCGCTTCTCACCCTAGAACAGTGTCCTGGTTACAGCTGTAAGTGATTAAGCTCTCTTGTAGAGAGTATAGCTGATCCACACAAACACCAGCTCAGACTGAGTGAAGGTGGATTATGGTCAAGTTGCCTGCTTAAATACACAATCCCTAGCAGGGTGTCTCCACACAATACAATGCTAGCCCCTCCCCAAAGATCTCTGTGCCTGGGATATAATTGCGTTAAAGACCGGTAAGCAAATTATCTCCCAGGAACAGAGAGGTAAACATAAAAATACCCCAAATCATAAAAAATATATAATAACCCCACAAAAAAATGCATCCCAAAATAGCCCTGTGGTGTTTCCCCTACACTGCATGGATCTCAGCGTAATTTGTAATACTTGGATTTTCAGATCCATGCAGTGTAGGGGAAACGCCAAAGTGTTAAAGCTCTGACTGGACTCTGACTCTGCACATGTGTTCCTATGCCCGAAACAGTTCCAGGATTTCATGCTTTGGTAGGTCAACTTTTGGGAACTCCTGCGGCTGCAGTTTGGGGTGCTCTGGCTGGCTCTTAGGTATCGTTTGTTCCCCTTAGTCTTAGACATCTTCCCTCCAAAAAACTTTCTCCTGGCGGATTTCAAAGTAGTTCAAAACCGCAAACTAAGTTGTCCGGGAACCGCACGGTCACCTCATGCCAAAAACAGTTCCATAACAGTCGCGGCTGAGTCCCGCTGAGGTGACCAGGAATCCATTATGTCCTCATGCTATATTTAGTTCCATAACAATTGCAGCTAAGTACCGCTGAGGACAATTTGATGGTTTGGTTCATGTGAATGGCACCAGAGATCCAGCTTTCCGTTCCATTCTCATGAAGTGAAAGTGCTTAACCAGGGACACCCAGGGAGAGCTGCTAATATCGGCTGGGGAGATTTAACAGGGTCTTTGTATGTGGCCCATAGTCCTTGGGCAAGAGGCTAGCTAGTAGGCTCCTCCAGAAGGTCATGTCATAGGCACGTTTTCCACACTCATCACCTGCTTGACAGCTGATATAAGTTGTTTGGTTTTCACCAAATGCGGTGCTGTGCATTATAGCCAAATATTTCCACTTTGGTCTTATCTGTCCAAAGGAAATTGTTCCAGAAGTCTTGTGGTTTGTTCAGAAGAAACTTTGCGAACCTAAGCCATGCTGGAATGTTCTTTTTCACCTGGCAACCCTCCCCCCCCCAAAAAAAAAAATCACACACACAAACTTGTTCTGTTTTCTAATTATACTGTCATGAACTTTAACATTTAACATGCTAACTGAAGCCTGTAGAGTCGTAAGAGATGTAACTCTTGATTTTTTTTGTAATTTCTCTGAGCATCTGACCTTGGGGTAAATTTGCTGGGACTTCCATTCCTGGCAAGATTGGCAACTGTCTTGAATGTATTCCATCTTTGAATCATTTTTCTCGCTGCAGAATGATAGATTAAATTGTTTGGAAATTGCCTTGTAACACTTCCCAGTTTAATGGGCAGCAACAATTGCTATTTGGTAAATTAATCATGACACAGTGTAATATGTTTTGTTGTATTTACCTAATATTAAGACCTGCTAAGGAACAGATGATTGTTATTATGTTTCAAAATGTAAAACCATAGAACTTAAAGAGGGTGTAGTGTCTTTTTGCGTACTGTAGCTTAGTACAATTTCTATATGCAGTGTATTGAAGTCCTAAATGGCTGGGGAACAAGAGTGAGGTAGGAATTCAAAGCATTGAGCCAGGGGAGGATTATCAGAGACTGCAGGCTATAAAGTGCAGGGATGTATTCCAAAGATGGAGCAGCAGGAACATCAGGCTTAAACAATTCAGCAGGCATGGAGTAAAAAGGGAGGCTAAATCAGGGGAAGTGGAGGTCTGCCAACTCCATCCCCTGGTGTTAGCAGCCTATGACATCACAACCCGTTTCTCTTACAACAGATTAAATACACATTAGCTCACTTAGCACTTGCACTATTTTGTTTGTCTCCCACACTAAAATTAGTGAAGAACCCACTTATATTGGGGTACTTTGATGCAGTGGTGGACTTAACACAATAGATCCATTTGGTGCAACTGCATCTCCATATTTGTTTGCTGAGTTATGTGATTTTAGATAGCCTTGTTAAATTAAAAACTATATTTTTGTGTGTGAACTGTACCCTCAATCTGTATTTTATGTTGGTGTCAATGACAGCATACATGCTGAAAAATTAATGTTCCAGGTGTGCCCCCAATTTCCTTTTATTCAAAAAGGCCAATATTTTAGGACAGCATAATTGCTGCCCAACAGAATACATTGAGAAGAATAGGTGGTTGGCAAATGAGGGTGATTCACACATGTTTTCACAACATTCTCTGCTCAACTTTTTTTAAATTCTCCCTAGCTGCAAAATAAGGGGATGTGGAGGGAAACTGCAGTACTAATAATTAAAATGACTTAAACTACACCTGTTCGATCACATATGTCTCAAAAGTCCAAGTTCATGCAAAAAAGTTAACCCCTTAAGGACGAGTGACGGATGAGGTCCGTCACAGAGGGGAGACCCTTAATGACGAGTGACGGACCTTGTCCGTCACGCGGTAAAATTAAACCCGGATCGCTGCTATCGCGGCGATCGCAGGGTTAATGGTGCTCCGGTTTGCCTCTGTATTAGAGGCATACCGGGAGCACCCGGTCAGGCTGCCCAGCGCATGTGCTCGCTCTGACCACAAGTGCTCTGTATATTTACCTTCCGACTCCTTGCACTTCCTGGTTCTGTGGGAAGTGCAGGGAGCCGGAACAGTGCTGATCCTGCCCCCTGCTGTAAAAAAAATAAAGTTAATTTAAAGTCCCACCCCCATTTACCCATTGTAATAAAAAAGTAACCTCTTCCCTGCCAATTGATCACTGACTTCAGTGATCAATTGGCAGGGATTACATTTTACTATGATCTGATTTTTATTTTTTTAACCCTGAGGGTTAATTCTTTTTTTTTTAACCCTCAGGGGTTAAATTTATTTAATTAATTAATTCAAATATTTTAAAATTATATATTTACCTAGCTGGGGTGGGTGGAAGTTAGTGGGGAATTGGGGGATTTGGAGTTAGGCTAACTAGGGGTTAACGTTAAAAAAGTTTTAAATTAAACTTTAAAAAGTTAAAAATTAAGCTTAAAAAAGTTTTAATAATGTTTAAGTAAAAAATAAAAAAACAACCCCCTTTACCTAGTCCAAATAAAAATTAACCCCTTCCCTGCCAGTCGATCACTGCCTACAGTGATCAAATACAGATTACAGTATTATACTGTGATCTATTTTTTTTTTAACCCCTGAGGATTAACTTTTATTTATTTTTTAACCCTCAGGGGTTCCATTTATTTAATTAATTAAATTAAATATTTTATAACTGTATATTTTACTAGCTGGGGTGGGTCGGAGTTATCGGAAAATGGGGAATTTATGGTTAGTGCTGCTTACTGCTAGTTAGGTGTTAACGGTAAAAAAAAAGCTTAGAAAAATGTTAAATCTGTAAAAAAGTTTAAAGAAAGTTTAGGAAAGTTTAAAAAAATTATTAAGCAAAACAAAAGTTTCAAAACTAGTTTTTAAAAGTAAAAAAGTTAAAAAAAGTTTAAAAAATACATTTTAAAAACGCTCATTACCACTACACCTGGAACAAACTAGAGAAATTATCCCACGCCAAGGTTCAAAATATGCCTTTTGAATTGCTCCAGGGTTTATTCTTTAATAAATAGTATGTGTTTGTGGGGAAGTTTCAATACCCAACCGTCTAAACTACTCCAAATTGGAACATGGACACAGCGTAAAAATTCAAAGTTAGAAAAAAACTGAATGGCTGCGTCTCAAATGCGCCCCTTCAACATCCACATATACCTGGCAAAGCCGACATAGCTGAGCAACATATGAAGTATTATACAGTCATAGCACACATAAGGTTTGCAAAATATGCTGCGCAAACTCACTTTGTATGTCAAAAAGGCAGAAAAAATGCTTATTACCACTACACTTGGTACAAGCTAGCGGAAAAATGATCCCACGCTAAGGTTCAAAATATGTCTTTTGAAATACCCTGGGATGTCTTCTTTAAGAAATGGTATGGCTTTATGGGGTATTTGGATTATATAGCCTGGTAAAATACTCTAAAATGGGACATAGGCACAGCGTAAAAATTCAAAGTTTGAAAAAAACTGGAATGGCTGTGTCCCAAATGTGCCCCTCCGATGTTCACACATACCTGGCAAAGGTACATACGGGAGTATTGCTGTACTCAGCCGACATAGCTGATCAACATATGAAGTATTATACAGTCGTAGCACACATAAGGTTTGCAAAATATACTGTGCAAACTCACTTTGTATGTCAAAAAGGCAGAAAAAACGCTTATTACCACTACATCTGGTACAAGCTAGCGGAAAAATGATCCCACGCTAAGGTTCAAAATATACCTTTTGAAACACCCTGGGGTGTCTACTTTAAGAAATGGTAGGCCTTTGTGGGGTAGTTTGAATTTAAAACCTGCGAAGATGCTTGGAAATTGCACATAGGCCCAGCGTCAAAATTCAAAGTTTGGTAAAAACGGATATGGCTTGGTCTCCTATATGGCACTGTAGCTTCACAAAATAGTGCCAAATACATTCATTGGGGGTGTCTTTTTACTCAAAAGACTTAGCTGAGCATAATTTGGGAGGTTTGAACTTAGTGGCACATATGAAATATACAAAACGCCCAGCAAAAATGCAATCCGTATGTAAAAAATGCACAAAATATTTTTTTTACCACATACTTTGGCATATATTGGTGAAAAAATGGGGGTATGTTAAGGCACAATATGCACCTTATGAGATACTCTGGAGTGTGTACTTTTACAAATGGTAGGCCTTTGTGGGTTTTTTTTTACAGAAGAGAGAAGAGGGCAACCACATATCAGGTGAATTCAATATATCACACTGGCTTGCTATCAAAAATTAAGGTTAGCAGAACTTTTGCATTAATGAATCCCACATAATGTGGAGAAGTAGATTAATATATTCTTTATTCTCATATTAGCTAATAACAGGACAATCAGGTTAACAAAACAGCATATGTGATCGTCAAAGAAATGGCTGGAATTCATTCCCTGATTAGCAATATTTTATACTTCTGAGTAATAGCTAAATATAGCTGCTTTACTTCTTAAAGAATACAATTTAATTATATAAGCAGGACTAGACATTATGGTGCTTACTTTCCGGTTCATACCCATACTGCGCTTACTTCAAATGCATGCCTTTCTACAAAATCACTATCATTACATCCAGTTTTAAAAAAAAATTAAGACACCAAACATTGCTCATCTTTCAAAAATGCAACTGTGTTACACAGTGCAAATTCATTCATACTCTTTGCATAGGGTAAGAGTGACACTGACCCTAGACCCTGACATTTGAGAGCTCCACAGGAACAACTACAGTTGTTTCAATAATCTATATGGTACCTCTAGTACACAGTTTTGAACACTGGTTGTCTCACAACCAGAGACTTTAGTGCAGGTGGTGGCAGAACTACTAAGGTCGCCATGGTCGATATTGCAACCAGGCCCTGGAGTTCCACATGTCAAAGGGAAGCCAAGCCAGACGGAAGCCATCCTTGCAAAACTCTTTTGTAGCATATTGCCAATTTGGCAAAATACTAAATAAATTACCTCTTAAAGGAAATACCAGCAGCTGCTCACTTTTCTTCCTCTCTCTTAGCCCGTGTGAACATAAAATATTGCAATTCATGCAGGGCTCCCTCACAGCTTCTCCAAATATTTGTGAGTTCTACAGTGAAAGTGAGCTTGTGTATGTGTGTGTATGCTATTGTGGCTGTGTGTCATTGAGCTTAAATGTGTGTGTGACATTAACTGTGTTATTTAGCTTGCCTATATGCTTACTCTTGCCTGTTTGTCATTGAGCTTGCCAGTATGTCATTGAGCTTGCCAGTGAGCTTACCTGTTTGTGTGAGCTTTGTTGTGAGCCATAGAGTTTGGCTGTATGTGTATACTTGTCTATTTGTCATTTAGCTTGCCTGTGTGTGTATGCCTGTTTGTCATTGAGCTTCCCTGTGTGTCAGTGAGCTTCCCTGTGTGTGTGACCTTGCCTGTGCGTCAGTGAGCTTGCCTGTGCTTCAGTGAGCTTGCCTGTGTGTGGGCTTACCTGTTTACCAATTAGTTTGTCTCTGGTGAGCTTGACTTTGTCTAAATGAGCTTGCCTGAGTGTCACTTAGCAAGCCTATGTGTGTGGTGAGCTTGCCTGTTTTTGTTTGTGAGCTTGGCTGTGTGTATGTAAACTAGCCTATGTCTGTGTCAGCTGACTGTTGTCAGGATTAACTTGAGATGGGAGTCTATAGCGCATATATATTGCTCACCCTTGCAAATAGACAGTCCAAGGTGACTAGATAGGGGGCTGTGCAGGATAAAGCTCCAAGTTGCAGTACAGGCAAGGACACAAACAGCAGGATAGTCAAGGGATAGCTGAAGTAAAAGGATGCCAGAGGTCAGGATCAATGAAGTGTAGCTGAAGTCAAGGGATGCCAGGATTAACAAAGTCAGAAGCCGGGGTCAATATGAATTTGTAGATCAAAAGACTGGAACAGAACACACACAACAGGATCAATGACTTGATAAGGTTCACAGGGTGAGGCTCTGTTTATATACGCTGCTGATGTCTGATCAGGGTCAGGTGAAGCACAGAAATAGCAACACCCCAAGATGTGTTCAGCAACATCTTGAGTACAGTGATACCACCCATGCATAGGCTTGTCGGGCTGTTAGGGAGCTAAAAGGCCACATTTGGCAGGTGCACATATCAGTTTTCCAACTTGGAATTTTGACACGTAGTCAACTTGCACCTATGTGGGCCAATGTATTTTACCCCCATCAAACCATATATTTTTGAAAAGTAGATAACCCAGGGTATTTTAAATGGTATTTTAACACTTTTCATGCATTGAATTCTACCACCTGCCTTTGTCAACTTTTGGTTAGTAATTTTGTTTGTGTTTTTTTCACACACATTGTACTTTAGGCATGAATTAACAGATTCTGTTATGTATCCCTGCCAAAAACATCCCAATATGTGTTCAGCAACATCTCCTGAGTACAGTGATACCACCCTTGCATAGGTTTGCTGTGTTGTTTGGGAGCTAAAAGGCCACGATAGAGACATGTGCATGTCAGTTTTTCAACTTGATATATAGGTATGCTTGGCCCATATTCAGTTTGGTGTATTTTTGCATCCCCCAGTTAGTGTTACCATCATGAAAGTATATATTTTTATCAAGTAGACATTCCAGGGTATTGTATATGGGGTGTTTTAACATCCTTCCCCCAAATATTGTGCTAAAAAAAATTTCAGAGAACGTGAATGGTGATAATTTTTTAATTCTGTTTTTTTATTTTAGCCAGCAGGTTAAATGTTACTGCCAGAAAACACCCCAGCTTTTTTTTCAGCAAAGTCCCCTGATTTTTCATCAAAGTCCATTAATTGGTTTGCCACGATTTTATAGTCATACATTTTGGACTTGCCCATTTTGGCTGAATATAGTTTGCTTGCTTTGCTAGACACATGTTGAGTGTGGTGCATTTTTCCATCTCCCAAGCTGAATTTATGGTTTGAAAGTAAATATTTGTATAAAGTACACAGCCAAGGTTTTGACTTCTTTTCCCCAACCATTTTGCTCAAAAAATTCAGAGAAAATGTGTGATGGTAATTTTTTAATTCCGTATTTCATACACACATTGCTTTTAGATTTCTGTCAGAAAACTTTTTAACTTTTTTAACCAAATGTGCAGGTATCAAATGCACCTTTAGCATGAATCTCTAAACTAACTCCTGCAAAAAGAATCTAACTGGAGATTTAGGGGAAGGAAACTGACTAAAATTTTCCACTTTCAAAAGAAACAAAAAAAAATTCAGGAATAAGTATTACAAAAAGGTATGTTCTGTGTGGTAGAGCTTAAAACATGTTCCAATACACAGTCCGGGTTTTGAAGGGCAATCAGGACAGTGAAAGGAGGTGTCTGTCCTTTTCCCTTCTTTATAACAGACCTGGCAACATTTCTGGGGATTTGCTTTTCTTTACAGTTGGTGGTATATTAAAAATAAAATGCGTAGCATCAATTCTGGATTCCTCTAGTACTGTTGTTGGAACTTGACCATCTCCATAAATGATTGTGGAAATCAAATTGTGGAAATCAGTTTTCCAGGATTCATTTTTTTTTTTTTTAAAGTAAAAATGAATTGTAAGTTACTACTTGTATGAGATAGATAGCAACCTTTTTATGCCAGGCTTTTGTTTTTCTTAAAATAAGATATGGCTGGGGGGTGGACCATGACTATCAAAGAGAATGGACGCACATGTTGAGGGCTCCTGAGTCTAGTGCCAAGATTTAGGGTTTATTGCCCGACCACCCATTCACATGGACTGCTGCACGCAATAATCGAGACAAGGAGACTGCATGGCACACGGGGATACCCGACACTGGGCTCTCCGGTGCAAAGCAGATCAAAGCGAGGACGGCGACCTGTGCGGGTGAGAGCCGAGGAGAGATGGCCGCACTCCCGGTTCTCTGGCTGACAAGGGGGCACCCACGAACCACCTCTCCCCCCTCCTTTGGACCAGTGGGGATATCCTGGTCCCTAGGGGCACCCTGCAAGCCCTGTAATACCACCACAACATGCGGGAAAGGAATCGCTCAAGATGGCGACCGCACCAGGCTCCGCAGCACGGGGTCTGCCGCTGCCGCAATCTGCCTCAGCAAGCCCTAAGGCCAATACACCGGACGCCCTGGGAACCACATCCGACAGCCTTTGGGCCCAACCACTCGACTGGGCAGGGCAAGCAGCGGAGCCCGTCAAGGCACACCAAGCGGGCAGCGGGAAGCGGCCTGAGAGGCCTCCCAGAGGCGAAAGCCACGGAGGCGACACTGTCGGCAGAGAAAACAAGCCAAGGATCGGCGTTCTGCCCACCGCTACAACGAGGTTCCGAACCTCCACCTTCTGCCACAAGCCCCGAACTACAAGGAAAAACCCACGGGACCTCCTCGTGACCATCCCCCAAATTGACCAGGGCCGGGCATTCACATACCAAGCGAGAATGCCGTGGACAGGCTGTCCACCACCATCAGGCCTGGCCTGTTGCAAGGCCAGGCCTGATAACATTGGCTGCAACCCATGAACTGCGCCAGTAAGGGAATCGGGAGACACATCGAAGACAAGGGGACAGCCTGACACCAAGTTGCAAATTAATCAGCATACTTACCACAACAGGACAATGTGCCCAGTGGAATATCAGTAGTACCAGCGGTCGAAACGACGGACCTATAAGCCAATATGTTCCAGCAAGTATTTCTTAACAGTGAAATTAATCCGGTCCCCTCACCACTTGCTTTATAAGACCAGACCTAGCAGTATAATCTTGTTTCAGGCAGCATGTGTAGCCTATCTGTTTAATCTAGAATCAGAATAATCTTGTATGTATCTGACTAGCATCTGACACAGCATATTAACTTACTATGTAGAAAGCAAAAAGCGATGTTATTATATGTTATGTTTTCAAACTATCTAAGCAACGTACATCATTACTGTCTATATTCTTACCTCAAAAAAAAGTGTCTACTATCTACCCCTATGTTTAAACTGTGCCTAATGTGCTAGAGGACTGCCATTGGGGTACCTCATAATCAACTGTTATAATTGTGCGCACTTCAAAAATAAAGAATAAAAAACATAAATAAGATATGGCTGCATCAGCTTATCAGCCAAATCTACACCCCCCATGTGCCTGTTATAAGCCCTGATGCAAACAGGTTTGGTCTGTACTCTGCCTCGGACAGTGACGTCTGACATGCTTCCGTCATGGATGGTGGTTAGCATGTTAACATCCTTCCTGTCCTTAAATTTTATTGCAAGCACTTCAGCTTTGCGCAGTGCTTTACATTCACCTTTTTTTTTATTTGGCCTCTATGAGAGGTCTGGGGAAATCTTTGGAATTTTTTCTCACAGTGCCGCATGCCAGTGTCTGCAAACCATAAAGCGTTTTAAACAAACAGACACTGCTATAAAAATTTCCACATAAAGGTGGTAACCTTTATTGAACAAGGGGATCAGTAGGTCCCAAACAATTTTCCCACTTGTCCCCAGAGAGTCTGGACAGCCAGGAGGGGCCAGTTGACCATCTTTCCCCGTCATATGCTTGAAAGGCAAACGTATAGCCACTTTCGCTCTCGCACAGTTTGTACAATTTTATGCCATACCTAGCGCGTTTTGAGGGGATGTATTGTTTGAATCCTAATCTCCCTTTGTATTTCATTAAGGATTCATTAAAAGATACATTTTCTTGGGGAGTATAAACTTTTGAAAATGTGTGCTGAAGATGGTCTGCCAGTGGGCGTATTTTAAGCCTATCATATTGGGGGTGATCTCTGGGATGACAGAGGGTATTTTCATTAAAATGTAAGTATCTCAGAATCAACTCATATCTTGTGCTAGACATGGTTTGGGAGTACACTGGACTAGAACAGATTGGGTTGGTGCTCCAGTAAGAGCGAATTGATGGCTTCTTTATTATACCCATAAGCATTGTAAGAGCCCAGAATTGTTTAAGTTCAGGCAAATCTGTGGGATGTCAAGCATGCTCCCTGACTATATAGCTACCTGGATTGGTATCAAAAAATTGCATAGTGTATAAATTAGTCTGGGAAGCAATCTTCTCCTAGATGGTATCCCCTAAAAATAGTTACATGTATTGCATAGGTTAGAAGTCATCCACATTGACGCCGGCTCACACACAGATGACGTGTCAGAAAACTGACCTAGGTCAAAATCAGACGCAGTGTCAGTGGTCTCAGAGTCTACCTCCTCCAAGCTGTACGTGCACTGCACGTGCGCTGCATGTTTCACTAACACACTACCTAACTAACTACCAATTGTTTTTTAATTGACTAAAGCAGAGTAAAACAGACCAAATCGTCCTTTAGCGGCAATCCCGAAACTAACTTCTACAAAAAGAATCTAATGGAGATTTGGGGGAAGGAAACTGACTGACTAAAATTTGACGCTTATAAAAAAAACTGATTAAAACAGACTAAAACACAACTTCTTGACCAAAAAAACCCTTAAGGGCAAAATAAAATACTGACAGTACAAATGCACTGCTGTCAGGGAAGGGGTTAAAAAGGATTTCTTAAAACTTTTTTTCACAGATTCTTCGACTTCAAGTAACACTTTAATGAACTGGCTACAAACTATCACACACTGATCTCTGTCTCTCTCCCTCACAAAACGCTACAGAGGAGAGGGGAAGAGATCACTGTCAATGTGAGTGTTTGTAACGCCCACTTTGACAGCAGCCAATTGTGAGCGATCACGGGTCGCTCACACAGCGTAATTGGCTGGTACTATCTGCCTGGCATGCCTGACAGATAATAACAGCGGGATTTAAGGCAGAAGCGATCTCTGATCGCTCCTGCTGCTCGTTTTCCGTGATGATGGTTCAAGGGGATGTTACCAATGACCGTCATCGGTTCTTAAGGGATTAAGGGGTTAATAAGTGTGTAGGGATTCATATGTTTTAAAGACTAATACATGTGTGGGGGTTCATAAGTTTCTGTCTCATTACAGATGTTGTCTTTCAGGTGAAAGCAGCAAGATGAATTGTTACTGTAGAACTTATCTAAGATGGAGTAAGTGAGCGTACCTTTGTTGGCCCTTGAAGTTGTACTAAAAAAATATTTAAATGTGCATAGGAATTTGGGATAGTGTGCAGGTAACTTTTTTTTTTATTTTTGCTTTTGTGCTATGTATTTAGGCCACTATATACTATAGGCCTTGGTGCCTCCCAAGCATGGTGGGAGTTTGCGGACAGGACTTATTTTTGTGTGTTTGCTAAACAAATAGTAGTGAAAAGTATTTGGTGTGCAGTTTCCACAAACTGAGTAATGTTAAAAATATTTCCAAAGGCTAACCTGCTGATTTTTCATTTTTTTTTTATTATTTTGTTCCTAATGGACATTCAGATAATTTAACTTAACAAAGTCTTGATACTAACAGTTCCTTCATTACAGATGGTTTCCTCAAAATTTAAATACAGAATCATTAAGTGCTGATCACTAAATAAACTCCTAATACTTTTATATGTTTATCACTGCAAAGTTTTCACACTGTGCTGCAAACATTATGCTTTATCTTTAGATATATCTATGTTATTGACATCTGTGAAATATTTCTTAATGTACAGTTTATTTTTATAGTTTGTTTATAACTAAACTTAAAGGACCACTCTAGGCACCCAGACCACTTCAGCTTAATGAAGTGGTCTGGGTGCCAGGTCCTTCTAGGGTTAACCCATTTTTTTATAAACATAGCAGTTTCAGAGAAACTGCTATGTTTATGAATGGGTTAAGCCTTTCCCCTAATCCTCTAGTGGCTGTCTCATTGACAGCCATTAGAGGCGCTTGCGTGCTTCTCACTGTGATTTTCACAGTGAGAGCACGCAAGCGTCCATAGGAAAGCATTGTAAATGCTTTCCTATGCGACGGGCTGAATGCGCGCGCAGCTCTTGCCGCGCGTGCGCATTCAGTCCAGGAGGAGGAGAAGAGGAGGAGAGGAAGCAGAGAGCTCCCCGCCCAGCGCTGGAAAAAGGTAAGTTTTTAACCCTTTCCCCCTTCCAGAGCCGGGCGGGAGGGGGTCCCTGAGGGTGGGGGCACCCTCAGGGCACTATAGTGCCAGGAAAACGAGTATGTTTTCCTGGCACTATAGTGGTCCTTTAAGCCTTGATATTATAAGACACGGTAGTCTAATGTTATGGCAGATGAGTACAAGATAAAAAGGAGAAAAACAAGTTTATCTGAGGTTATATTAGTGTATGTAGTGGGTAAAGTCTGTTAAAATATTACAGTGTGATTTAACATATTTAGTATTTTAACTTGAAAACTTATTCCTACTTGTAAATTTTCTTAGAGTGGCATCATTTTACATATAGCTTCACAGCATACACAATGGATGTATCAGGTTCAAAATAACTAACGTACAGATATGAACTGGAATACTGCCTAAAATGATTTGGAATATTAATTAATACTACTACAAGTTTAGAAGTATGATGTATCATGTTGGGAAACTCATCTTTTTTTTCTTTCTCCTGGCTTTGATCCAAGTAAGACCAATAAACAAAAAAGATTTTAAAGAATGTATATACTAAGCTATTTGGCACTAAACTAAGTATAGTCCTGTGTTTTACAGCTAGCAGTAAAATCCCTGGTACTATAAAGGTCAATATGGCCATATAGTAGTATTTTCTACTGTACATCTTTTCTTTGTTGTTCCCATTACATCATGGTAAGACAAACTTTCATGACTGACTTTTTCTGGAATTCTGTGCATTTGTAACTGAGGCTTTTTTGGCGCTCTCTTTAAGTGCATTCATGCATATTATTTATTTCTAAAATTTTTATTCAATCACGACCATACATATATACTGATAAGACATACAAATGAGCATTTGCATCAGGGCATAATATAATCCAGTAATGGATAAAACTGATTAAGTTTTACAATTGAGCGGTCAGCTCAGTAAAACATAGAAACACTAATTAAATGCAATAAATCATACATAAAGGAAATAACTAGGCACAAAAAGAGACTGACATTTGTGGGGAGGAATTTAGTCGAGCAAGCAAGGTTGTATGCAGGTCTGCTCCAGCCTAGCAAGTTAAAGGGTTACTACAAGCAATATTACCAATTCAGTGATTAGACATGGTCATGGTACCTCAAATCTGTATGTGCTGCATTTCGCTATGAAAGGTGTAACTCCACCTCTGGCAGCATCATTAGGGCATCATCAACCTGGAACAAGAGTTCTTGGATTGCCAATATCAATTCTGTGCATATTGGATTCCTACCATCAGCATACATTGTATTCTGGCAACAGGCACCCAATAGCAAAACAGTTTCCTCTGCATGTCCTCCAACTTGGCATTGGCACTGGAAACAAAGAACATTTTAAAGTTATTTTACTTATTTATTTATTTTTAACTTTGACTTCAAGGGACCAGCACCAAAAGAGTTACTTTAACCGAGCCCTGTTCCATATCTTATGGAAAGACATGATAATGTTATGAACTATATCTTTCTTATGATACTTCATATGTATGCACAGCAAATTATATTTCAATTAAAAGTGAAAATATCTACTACACAATTAATATAAAAACAGTAACAAAACAAAAAAACTTAAAACCTATTAGTCCTGATTGCTAAAATGCCTCATAGCCAGAAATTCAATCATTTTTAATTATTAAATTATTTAAAACATTCCGTTCTTTTTTTTAAGTTTTAGCACAAATATTGCAAGGAGCGAATTGTGGTTCTAACGCTTAACTATTGCAACATTTAGTCTGCTGAGACAATAATGATGATAGCAGTCACATAATCAAAACAAAAAAAAAAATATTTATAGAAATTAGACCTCTCAGGGTATTTAACTAAGAGCATTTTTACACTTTTAATATGATATTTTTTTCTTCAACTGCTGCCTAATCTGCTGGTTATATTTAATGGTTGGTGTTGCATACATGTTTAATTTTCATGGGGATTTCCAGACCATGAGTGTCCAGCTACTGTACTGTAAATACCCCAAATACCCCAAAATATATTTTTCTACTAATACTTGAAAATAACAATACTTACTAAGTAGACCTTTGACAGGTTTTAGATAACATGTAGGGTCAACTTACAGACATGTCATTTGCAGTCTTCATATTTTATATATTCAGTGATTCAGAAAAAAGTAGCATACCACTTGTAAAGGGAATTAACGGGATATACAGTTAATATTACCAAATAAGTGCGCTAATACTGGAGATAGTAGATCTGAAAATAAGCAAGGAAAAATATAGTGCAGATGGTATATACAGAATCATATATAAATAGGGGTGGGGGAAAAGAACTCACATGAACAGAGCCTAATCACCCCTGGCTCTGGGTTTTCACAGATCTATTGGAGAGGGAAAATCACACAATCTGTAGATGAAGGCTGTATACTGGATACTATCAAGTCAAAGAACGATTCTGTGTGGTATAGAAGGGCAAAAGACCCCTAATTGAACAGTATCTTCAAAGTTTAATGATAAAAAAGGTTAAAAACTCTTACTTTAGAAGTGGTGGGTATCAGCTATATAAGCTACCCACATAGAAGCATATATACAAAATGTAGAATGCCACAGTCACGAACAACGCTCGCTTCCTCCATCGGAGGAAGCCCAGACAGGCGGGCAAAACGCCTCACGGAGATGTCATCAGAAGGTGGACCCGGAAGTGGTCACGTGAGCGGGACTTTCGAAACCCAGCGTTGTTTGTGACTGTAGCATTCTACATTTTGTATATATGCTTCTATGTGGATAGCTTATACAGCTGATACCCACCACTTCTAAAGTAAGAGTTTTTAACCTTTTTTTATCATTAAACTTTGAAGATACTGTTCAATTGAGAGTCTTTTGCCTTTCTATACCACACAGAATCGTTCTTTGGTTTGATAGTATCCAGTATACAGCCTTCATCTACAGATTGTGGGATTTTCCCTCTCCAACAGAGCTGTGAAAACCCAGAGCCAGGGGTGATTAGGCTCTGGTCCATGTGAGTTCTTTCCCCCCACCCCTATTTATATATGATTCTGTATATACTATCTGCACTATATTTTTCCTTGCTTATTTTCAGATCTACTATTTCCAGTTTTAGTGTACTTATTTGGTAATATTATTCATTTTCTGTGTATACTAGTTTGTGTCACTTGGGTATAGTGCTGCTCTACAGTTGTAGCACATATTTTCTTAGCGTTCACTTATTATTGGATGGGATATACAGTTAAGTCTGGAAATATTTGACACTGACACAAGTTTTGTTATCTCAGTTGTTTACCAAAATAAATTCAAATTAGAGTTAAATCAAGAATATGGGCTTAAAGTGCAGTCTCTCAGCTAATATGTACCCCACCTATTTTTCAAGGGATGAAAAGTAATTGGACAATTTACTCAAAAGCAGTTTCAGTGTTCAGTGTTCATCATTATGTATTTATCAATTAAGCATATAAAAGGTCTGTGACCCCACAACATGTCATCAAAAGTGCTCTCAATGCAAGTAAAGCCAACCATCCTTAGGCTTCCAAAAAAATAATCCATCAGAGAGATAGCAGGAACATTAGGAGTGGCCAAATCAACAGTTTGGTACATTCTGAGAAAAAGAACGCTCTGGTGAGATCTGCAGCACAAAAAGGCCTGTACATGCACAGAAAACAGCGGTGTATGATTGTAGGATACATTCCATGGAAGGGATATCATTATCCAAGTCTACCATAAAGAAAATACAGAGGGTTCACCACAAGATGCAAACTTTCAGAAACCTCAATAATAGAAAGGCCATATTTCACTTTATCAAAAAACATTTAAAAAAAGCCAACCCAGTTCTGGGACAGCTTTCGCAGGACAGGTGAAACTAAGGAAAATCTGTACCAGAATGAATAAAAAGGTATGGAGCTAATGATTAGAAGCACACCACATCATCTGTAAAACACTTTGGAGGAAGTGTGATGGCATGGACATGCATGGCTTCCAATGGCACTGGTTTAATAGTATTTATTGATGATGTGACAGAGGACAGAAGCAGCCAAATTAATTCTGAAGTGTTTAGGGATATATTGTCTGCTCAGATTTAGCCAAATTCAATAAAGTTGATTGGACGGTGCTTCACTTTACAGAAGGACAATGACCCAAAACATATTGCAAGAGCAACCCAGGAGTTTTTTAAGGGAATGAAGTGCAATGGCCGAGTCAATCATTTGATCTCAACCCCATGAAGCATGCATTTCACTTGCTGAAGAGAAAACTTAAGGCAGAATTACCCACAAACAAACAACAATTGAAGACATCTGCAGCAAAAATCTTCAAAGCATCATAAAAAAAGGAAACCCAGCATTTGGTGATGTCCATGAGTTCCAAACTTCAAGCAGTCATTGCCTTCAAAGGATTATTGGCAAATTATTAAACATTTACATATTTATTTATGATTGTGTTAATTTGTCCAATTACATTTGAGCCCCTGAAATAAGGGGACTGTTTATGAAAATGGTTGCAATTCCTAAACGGTTTTTATTTAACATCTTGAATTAAAGTTGAAAGTTTGCACTTAATTTGCTTTTTGGTTGTTTCATTTCAAATCCATTGTGGTGGGATACAGATCCACAATTATGAAAATTGTGTCAGTGTGAAAACATTTCCTGAGTTAACTGTATAGCATGGAAAATTTTAAGTATTTTCACTGGGCCATTTCATTACCATTTTCTACTGAATTTAGCAATGCATAATACATTTTAAAGGTACTGCATATCCTACAATGAACACAATGTATCAATGTAAAATAGCTAAAATAGGAGTATGGTCTAAAAGTCCCAAAGATAAAGTCCTTATGGTACTAATATAAAACCTGCTGGAAATAGTATTCTTGTAGGTCAATCTGTTGTTCTCCTCGCTGAATAAATAATCAGGTCTTTTAGTAGAGATGAGGCATTTTCTTATTTTTGTCCCATTTGAAAAAGATACTTAAAAATACATCAATAGTGTAACCCAATATATACAGTATCCTATATAATGTAATGATAAAGGTACACTTACAAGGAGAGAGCCTCCAATCAGCTTTTAGACAAGGCTTTGAGCGGAACAATCCGTCTCTTTGGATATTCATGATACAATTGGCATGATTCCCACCAAGGATATATGTAGGTAGATTTGGAGGAAAGTACCAGGGCTTGGAGAGGTTCCTCTGGAGGAGAATGCAGGTTCAAAATAAAATAAAGAGAAACATTTTCTTTTCAAATGGTAAAAAAAATACTTATTGTGATATAACACACAATCTAAATAAAATCAGATAAAAAGTCATTGTATTTAACTAATTTTCACCCACAGGTTTTTTTCAAGTGATAATAATGTCAGGTCCTGCATTTAGCAAAATGTAGAGGACTTTGAGCTAACTAGAAAATATACTAAAAATCAACTAAACAGCATACAGGCATACTAACAGACCAAAAAGGTTTTAGGTGTAGAAATTGTGCAGTATGTAGAAACACTAAATGGACCCAGAGGAAAATTACTGCCTTCAAATCCAATGTTATAAAGAAACAATTTACAATGAAGGATTTTATAATATGCCAATCAAAAAACATTATATATATGTTGGAATGCCCATACAGCTATCAATATGCAGGCATGATTACAAGAAACGTACATGTCAGAATCAGCTAACACTGCAGAAACGTAGTAAGAGTAGAGTCGACACTTCCATAAGGCAGCACAGGTGGGCGCTTTAGGGCGCCTCAGTCCGGGGGTACAAATGTCTGGGCGACCAGCAGGAGGGAAAAGCACAGCACTTCCCTCCTGCCAGTCTTTTTAGGTAGCGTGGCCAAGCACCAGGGGTGACAGAGGAGATCAAGACAGAGAACAGAGGAGATCAAGGGATCTCCCTGTCTAGCCCCTAGTGGGTCAGCACTTATCTAGAGCCAGCCCTGGGAGAAGGAGCAAAATCCACAGCTGCCCTATTTCCCCTATGTTAAAAAAGTCCCCTCTGTCTGCAACAAAAATATTTATTGTGACTTTGTTGCTATTTTGTGTCTTTTGCCTGAACAACTATTGCAGGCCATTCGTACATACGAATGGCCGACCACCTGGCCCCTGGCGTGTGCCGCCAATTAACCCAGTTCACCCCTCTAAATACTGAACGATCACCCCACCTGAGGAGCGTGCCTACAATTAACCACCCAGGAGCTGCGGTTTCGTGGTTAACCGCAGCCTAATTGATCGTCAATGGGATGGTCACCGTTCGTATGAGAGGATCGAATGGGACACCGAACTACATGTCGAACAAACTACCGAATGACCGACCACCCTACCTGAGGCGTGTGCCCCTAGTTAACCACCCTGAAGCTGCAGCTTGCAGTTAACCACAACCTAATTGCTCATCGACAGGGTGGTCGTCATTCGTATGCACGAACACATGGCGGCGGCCATCTTTTATTGTCGAACGCCCAGCGGGACCTGGTCATCAAAAGCCTGGTACTCTTTTTGGACACTATTCTGCACGAACCCCGCTAGGATCCATCTTGCCCCATCCGTTCGTGTATAAAACACCAAAGCACATGCCGTTTGACACTTTGCCCCTGCAAAGGATACACCGACCCCTTTCAGGACGCTATGGCCGAGAATACATGGGCTGCTACTTGTCGAACAGCCCTACAGACAATTTTCATCTCCGATGGAATTTACATACTGATAGTGAGATCTGAGCGCTTTTCGTGTATTTTGTGCGCTTGGATCCAAGCTGTCTGAGGATGAGTTGAATGTGGTATTTAAAGACTATAGTGTAAAAGTTATACATTTTTATTCAGTTTCCGTGTGTCAATAAAAGTGATATTATTTCATGTACCTGGAGATAATTGAGTTACTGTAACCGTTGAGACCAATTATCTCCTGGGTAGGAGGGAGTGTTTTGGAAAATGCACTTTGTTTCTATTGGCTGTTACACTTTGTAATCCTGTGTACCATCAGATCCAGAGGGGTGTTCTTCTGGCCTGAAAATATGTATTTAAGCCATGCATGAATGCCCATTAAACCAGTCTTCTTACCCTCAACTCGCAGCCTTGACTCGTGTTGTAGGGAAAGGCGTTATACTAGCTTTACTTATGGCTAGTTGGATATCTACATTTACAGGATTATCGCTGGATGCTGTTTGGATTCGCTCTTACTCTCCAAGATCGGGAATCAGGACATCAAAGCAGTCCAACCTTCAGCTAGCCTGCAGGCAACCGTCACACCCTCTACTTTCAGAACATTGCCACGCATTGCCACACATTACCATGTCAACGCTCTGATACTTCCTTGGTGGCAGCCGGAAGCAGCTGCTGACAACGCAGCACGTCTTCAACAGGATCACCAGGGAACAGTATTCCCCTCTCTCTGGCCAAAGGTAAGCATCAGGGAGGGGGAAATACAATTTGAATTATTTTTGTTTTCCCTCATCCATATCCCAATCCTACTCATATCATCCCTTACCTCCCCATTGCCGGTGCCTAAATTGCCCCCAAAAAAAACTGTCACCAGAAACCTTGTCTTAAAGGGATTGCCAATTGACAGCTAACAAGATTGAGGCGTAACTGTTCACACATCCAGGATTTCACACAACAGGCACAGAACATCAAAAATAAACTTGTAAACAAGGGTTATAACAAAAATACAATTGAAAAGGAGATTAGAATTATGTCAAGGAGAGATAGGAATAAATTATTAATGGATAATTAAGCCATAAAAAAAAAATCAAGAGATTATTTCAGACATACATTTGTTACACAATTCAACACAAATCATTGGAAGATCAAAAAAGGACTCAATATTGGGAAAAAACATTGCCAAAACAACAACACTTATTTATATTAAAAAAAAACAACCTAAAACATTTTTGACTCCTAGTTATGACATTAAGAGGTAGCAAGAACTAAATACTGGACAGAAAGATTTTAAATAGTGTAATGTGTAAAGCTTTCTCAACAGTGAGTTTAGATAGAGCTTTGCATTTCATCTGCAGGTAACAGGTGAATGTTTTCCTATCAAGGCCAGTATTGGTTAAAACACGCACCATGTGGTGTATCTATTGCAGTTTACGTGTGGCAAGCAATATGTGGGCCACACAAAAAGTGCCTTAAAAGTAAGAACAATGGAACATATTAATAACATCAAGAAAGGACTGATTTCACATTCTGTTCCTGTCCATTGTAATTCTTGTCCAGTCTTCCAATTGAAGGACCTTCTCTGTGTTGACATTTAAAGAACCTCACCATATTGGAGAGAGGGTGATAGGGAAAAAAAAAAAAAACTGGAACAACGTGAAACATATTGGGTTCACAAACTACAAACCCTCACCCCCAAAGGACTCAATGTGGACATAGATTTGGTTTGTTTTCTGCATTAGTTTGAAAGTTTCTCCTTTGGATTACTAGGAGGGACAATAGTATATGTAGCAATTTTTCATTTTATTTTTCACTTTTTAAGTTCATTATTTGTACGGCATAAGCCTCAATCTTTTATGATAATAAATAGGTATCAAACAAGAGGGAAATAAGAAATAAGCACTAACATACAGAATATAAGGACACTAAGCTTTAGCACTTTATTTTAGGATAATCAAAAGAACTATTCACTATAAAATATGTAATAGTTAAAATGCTGTTTAAGGGACAAACACTCAAGTCACATATCAACATGCAGAGCTATTATCTACAAATAAAATAAAATCTGGACAATATTATATAATATTATATATTATATGTTATATAAGTAACATGTATTTAATAATGAAATATTGAACTAGAAACTTTTGGAAGGAAAAGGCATGTTGATGAGTGAGGTGAGAGCCCAACTTGTGATAAAGATAAATTTAAAATGTAAACAATTATGTCTCCTCTTACATGTGAATCCAGGGGTAAATTATCAGTCTGATTAAAATCCACGGACGTTATGGCGATACCCCAGCGAACAGCAGAGGGCAATTGAACAAAAATGTGTATTTGGCCAAAATGGAACACACAGCCATATTGGATCGAACTGGAGATGAAACGCACGGCAGTGCGTCATCATGAAAAAGAACCCATCTCACCACGAACAGATTACCGGTAAAAGCGGACAACTGAGGGAAGAGGAATTAACAGGGTAAGCAGATGGATAGGCTTGGAGACCTATCAAGTACCCAACCAAACGGAAGCATGGAACAATGCTCACTATGCCACCAATGAACTTCTGGGAGTTACCATATTTAAAGGGATCCCTGGGAGGGAGGTATTAGTCTTTATTGGGCATTTTTCAGTTGTATTATATTAATTTTAAAGATTGGTCCCTAAGGAAGTCCTCCATGGAGGATTAAAAAAGGGCAGGACCGGTCTTGTTGTTTTTTTAACTTATTTGTTTAAATATATGACAATAAATACATTTGTACTTCAACATACATTTGGAATGTCTGGCTTGAAATGTCTGGCTTCCAGATTAAGCCCATCACCAGGAGTGGGCTATACCTCCCATAACAACAGGGGAGGCAACTTATCACATCAAATTTGTGAGAGCAACCATTAAGTGTCTTGCTATTAGAGGCTATAACAGTATTATACTATGTTTTGTTTTATTTATTTGTTTTAGTGATATCAGCTGGATCCCTACATTTTGTATTTTGTTTACCACCCCCATGTCAGCCCTTACCACCCCCATGTCAGCCCCTACCACCACCCTGTTAGCCCCTACCACACTCATGTCAGCACTTACCACCACATGCCAACCCCTGCTACCTCCATCATAACCCCTACCACCGCCATGCAAGCCCCACCCTCCCCATGACAGACCCTACCTCCTCCATGCCAGCCCCTATTACCCCCATGGCAGCAACTATCTCCCCCATGGCAGGCCCTACCACCCCCAAGTTAGCCTCTGTCTCCCCTATGCCAGCCCCTATCTTCCTCATCTCAGCTCTCCTACCTGCCCTTATTTTTCCCATCACAACCTGTGAGGATATTTATGAGGTAATAAATATAAAAAATAATGATTTTTATAAAAACTCTCAGCAATTAATTTAATTATTTTCATTAATATAAAATATTTATATTTTGGCACTGTTTCCCCGTAAATGATTTAAAACAAAGAGTTACCCACTATTTTAACTCCTATAGACCCTGGAGTACGTTTATTAGAGTATTTGTACTTTATATATTAATCACAACTGATTATAAAATATATAATTTATTGTGACAAATAATTAATAATAATAATAATGTGCAACATGCACAATCAGTGAATATTTATGTATAACAATAGTATAAAATATAGCCACAATTATGGCAACAAATAACCACAATTAAAATAATTTCTAAATCACTTAAAGGAACACTATAGTGTAAGGAACACAAACATGTATTCCTGACCCTATAGTGTTAAATCCTCCACCAAACCTCCACCCACAACCCCCTCTCGCCTCTTGCCTGCTTTGGTCTCCCTAAATATAGTAAAAACGTACTTGTATTCAAATCTGCAGCCTCTGTCTGCCTCAGACCTGCCCCTGTCTGCTGACATCTTCAGAAGTAGTGATGTGAACCAATCACAATGTTTCCCCATAGGATTAATAGATATTCAGCTTAAGGTGGTCTGCATTGCAAGGACCCCTCCTGCTGAATGAAGTCATCAGATAGACACTCCAGTAATGTTTCATGGCTTAACCCCTACAGTTAGAAATAAAAAGTAAAACTAAAACACTCTCACACAGAGAAACTATGTGTGTAAATGTCGACTGGATATTTAATTATTGGGCCTAATTTGCTCTATCTGTCGTTATGAATTATATCTAGGGTTGTAGTAAGTGCCAACTATAACAAATCTTAGTAGTGACACCTTTAAACTATCTCCATATATTGGAGACATTTACCTTAAAGTTCAACAGATAGATATAGCAATATCTCCCTACTTTCCTTGTAATAGTACAGCACTTTGTACTATTAATATTTGCAAGACCCCTAATTGGCAATCACTAATAAGGCCAGCAATTTAAGGGGTATATTTTGCTAAATATTTCATTTACTAGTCAGAGGCTAAGCCTAAGGGCTTTGGAATTTTTAATGTGACTCCTCCCAACATCTTTTGGTTAAGTGTCTATTCAATATTGTTAATTAAATATCCAGTCAATACTTACACACAGAGTTGTTCCAGCCAATCAGCAGCAGACCCTCCCTCCCAGATCCTCCCACCTCCTGGACAGCATCCATTTTATATTCATTGTGAAGCTGCATTCTTAGTGAGCTGTCCAGGACGTGGGAGGGTCTGGGAGGGAGGGTATGCTGCTGATTGGCTGGAATGTGTCTGCTGACTGTGAGGTACAGGGTCAAAGTTTATGTTTATGTTCGCCATCCATGGCGAACCGTTCAGCGAACCGTTCGGCGAACCGTTCGGGACATCACTAATGGAGACACATCTGCAAACTAGTGACTTTATATTATACATTTTTAATTTCATTTCCACAATATCTCTGACAAACTCCTATCTCCCCTATAACCCCCATCACAATCCCTATCTCCACCATCTCCCCCATCACGGCCCCTATCTCCCCATAACCCCCATCACAGCCACAATCCCCCTTATCACAGTCCCTACCCTCCACTACTTCACAATTTTCACATCACAGGCCCCCCCATATTACTGTCTTTCTTTCTTTCTGCCTAATCTTATAGATCTGTCTATCTTCCTCACTCTGGTTTTTTTTTTATAATTAATGCTAACTTTTAGTTTTTTTTTACTATTTTGGCCACATCTGCAGAGTACCACAGTGGTTTCTTAAATTTTTGCTTTTATTGACAAGCCTAATGCAATTTCCTGTTGCCTTCAGCAGTGCAACTTTTAAATAATCCAATTTCTCTTGGACTCCATTTAAACTGCTCCAGTCTGATAAAGCCTCCTTAACACATATTCTAATTTCAGAAAAGTCTTTTTTTCTAAAGTCTAAAACTTTTGTTTATTTGTGGTGTGACTCAGTGAATGTTCTTATATTAAACCATACTGACTGCTGATCACTGGATCCTACACTTTCACCTACAGTAATATCTGATACCAAATCTCCATTTATTAACACTAAATCTAGTATGGCCTCTTTACGAGTTGGCTCCTCAACAATTTGTTTTAGAGACAATTACTGTAGGGAGTT
Source organism: Pelobates cultripes (assembly GCA_933207985.1). Lineage (NCBI taxonomy): Eukaryota > Metazoa > Chordata > Amphibia > Anura > Pelobatidae > Pelobates > Pelobates cultripes. The sequence continues at coordinate 251,526,132 of OW240913.1, forward strand.
TAAAATATGTGTGCTCCTGGCACAAGCAGCTATTTTTTTTTCCAGTTCACATCAGGAATATTAAAGTCACCCATGATGATAATTTCCCCCTTCATTGTCATTTTAGCTATTTTCTTAACTAGTAGATTATCTAACTCTTCTATTTGTCCTGGGGACCTATAAATCACACCTACACGAGTTACTGTGTGATTACCAAATTTTAAGGTAACTCAAACGGACTCTATGTTCACCTCACTAACTTTCATTAGGCTACATTTTATGCTGTCTTTCACATACAAGGTCACCCCTCTCCCTTTCTTGCTGTGAAGGATTTTTCATGTATTTGCCTGTGGGCCCTCAGTTAAACCTTCTCCCTGCTGTTTAAATGCCTGTATCCGTTCGGTTCAATATGTATGTACCACTTTAAGAACCATATTGTATATTTGTATTTGCCTGTGGGCCCTCAGTTAAACCTTCTCCCTGCTGTTTAAATGCCTGTATCCGTTCGGTTCAATATGTATGTACCACTTTAAGAACCAAGGGTATGTGTGTGTAATGCATTGCAGAACATTTTTAAAAAGTTGACAGTTGGCAGTTAATTCCTGGAGCCGAGAATAAAGTTCAGTTGACTCCCTGAATGGTGTTTCGTCTGGTTACTGGGGGATTTGGGATATTACCTTCTATACCAGCGGAGATCTGGGGACTTAATATTGCAGTCCCGTTACAACTGGTTGGCAGCGGTGGGATTTTCCCTTCTACTTCCGTTACACCAGGATTCCAAGCAGACACTGGGAACAGTGAATGGAAGGCTGGTACACCCTGCTTAAAAGAAATACACTGAAAGAGCTACTGGAAGCTCGTGGAAGGATTGCTAGCAACAAAACCAAGCAGGTCATTATAGCAGAGTTAATGGAGCTAGACCGAGAGAACTTGGTTGCAGCAATGCCAGCTGTACAAGAGATGGAGACACCAGTGATTCAGGAGGAGGAATCACCAGCCAACAAAGAAATGAGGGAGAAACTAGCATGGTTTGGTCCGAACCCAACGGCTGACATTATTCTGAAAGTAATGAGCCTTTTAGCGGAGGAGGCTAAACAAAAAAGAGACGCAGAGCTACAATTAAAACTGGCAGCGGTCCAGCAGGCAGCAGCACACTCCCCAAACAGTGAGTACAACACAGCGGATACAAAGAAAATTCCGTTCAGTGCTTTTAAAGCTTTTGACGAAAAAGACTGTGAGATTGATAACTATTTAGCAGATTTTGAGCGGCAATGTAACCTGCACCGGATAGCTAAGGAAGAATGGGTTTCAATATTGTCAGGAAAGCTGTCAGGCAAAGCCTCTGATGCTTTCCGGGCTGTACCAGAACAGGAGATCCATAGCTACGCCAGGGTTAAAGAAGCACTCCTGGCCCGTTATGCAGTAACCCCAGAGTCCTACCGACAGAAGTTCAGGGACTCACGCAAAACCGCTAAAGATTCCTACGTGGAATGGGCATGCCAGTTATCCCTGTCGGCCTCGAACTGGGTTAACAGTAGCCAGGCCGCCACCGCGGAGGAGATTTTGCAACTGATACTCCTGGAACAGTTTTACAACCATATCCAGGCGATGTCAAAGACTGGGTGAGAGACCGCAGGCCCCTGTCTCTACCAGAGGCCGCCAAGTTGGTGGATGAGTATGCGGATACTCGCAAAACTAACCAAGTCGCACCACTGGTACAACCTCCAAAACCTTCAGTGCCATCACACCCACCAGCAGCCCGATACCAACCCCCTAACCGACCGGTGACTTCTAACTCTCGCTACCCACGACAGGATGTCAGCGAGCTACGTTGCTTCCGGTGCCGACAGCTGGGTCACATCCGACAGAATTGCCCCATGAACAACCACACCAGGTCAAATTGGTCTCGACCTGGGTACCAGCAACCACCAGCAGCAGCCCATTGTGTAGATTCGACTTGGGATCCCAAGGAGCTGGGTCAGGAAGAACCATTGGGCACCCTTTACGAAGCCCTCATGGTGCAATCCACCGTCACAGACAATAGGAAACACCATTGCCAACTGGTCATGGTTAACGGCAAGACAGCACGGGGATTAAGAGACAGTGGTGCGACCATCACGCTAGTACAACGACATCTCATTAACATCGGAGAAGCCAGGGAAATCAATTGCTGTGAGAGTGGCAGGGGGGGCAGTGTATCGCATTCCTACCGCACAAGTACACCTGGACTGGGGTGCAGGAGCTGGCAATGTTCAAGTGGGCGTAATGAAAGACTTACCCTCTGAAGTCGTGTTGGGCAATGACATTGGGCCCCTGACTTCGGCGTTCGCCTCAACCTTCGCTCAGGAGGCCCACGCAGTAACCACCAGAGCACAATGTCGCGCTGCCGAGAGCCATCCGCTTCCTACTGAGACCCAGGTAAGCCAACCTTACTATAGAACCCCTTCCCTGGGACACCCCAGAAGACTTTGGGCGGGAGGTGACAGGAGACCCTTCCCTCAGAAAGTATCGAGAGAAGGCCAGGCGGGGAACGGGGGGGTTAGAGAAGGAACAGTTTATCTGGGAAAAAGGCTGCTTGTACAGGCTCACCGAGACACGGGTTAACGCACCTGGGCCTAGTCAAAAACGCCAGCTGGTAGTTCCACGGAAATACCGACGGGAGTTATTGAGAATTGGGCACGACGTTCCTCTGGCAGGACACTTGGGAATACGAAGGATGGGATATCGGGTAACCCAGAACTTTTTCTGGCCTGGGGTATCCGATGACGTCCGGGCGTATTGCCAGACGTGCGAGATATGTCAACGCATAGGTAAGAAGGGAGACCACCCAAAGGCTAAACTGGTCTCCATGCCCATAATTGAAGAACCGTTCACGAGGGTAGCCGTGGACATCATAGGACCCTTGGCCCAACCTAGCCGCTCCGGCAAATGTTATATCCTCACAGTGGTAGATTATGCCACCCGTTACCCCGAAGCGGTGGACCTTTCTAACATACAGGCTGAGATGGTGGCAGATGCGCTAGTCCGGATATTCTCCCGAGTGGGCTTTCCCAAGGAGGTACTGTCCGACCAAGGTACACAGTTCACGGCCGAGGTAACCCAGCAGATATGGAAAGTCTGTGGAGTTAAATCCCTGACTAGTTCCCCATACCACCCCCAGACTAATGGCCTGTGAGAACGCTTCAACGGGACGCTAAAGCAAATGTTGAAGTCGTTCACGGGGGCGTACAAGGATGGGGAGCGGTTCCTGCCACACCTTTTCTTTGCCTACCGAGAGGTGCCGCAGGAATCAACCGGATTCTCACCCTTCGAACTCCTATATGGAGGCGGTTGAGGGGGCCTTTAGATCTTATCAAGGACCACTGGGAGGGGCAGACGGAGATTGAGGGGACCCCGGTTGTACCTTATGTGCTGGAACTGCGGAACTGCATGGAGGAACTAGCCCAGGCGGTGCAGGGAAACCTCCAGGCGGCCCAGCAGCGTCAGAGGGTATGGTATGACCAACGGGCTAGGCACCGGAGGTTTCAGATCGGCCAAAAAGTCATGGTGCTAAGACCGGTCTGAACAGACAAGCTCCAGGCCGCCTGGCAGGGCCCCTACAAAGTTATAGGGCAGATATTCGACACCACCTACACCATAGCTAGCTGCGAGGATGAGGATGTGAAGCGAACCTTTCACATCAACATGCTTAAGGCCTATCAGGAACAGGCAGAGGAAGTGACCGCTATCTGTGCACCAGCAGGGGAAGACACAGAGACACTACCTCTTCCCGACCTATTGGGCAGCAACGAAAGGAGGACCCAGATAGAGAAAGTCCAGCTAAGCGAACAACTGGGACCACAAGAGAGGGCTCAAGCTGTCCGCTTGCTAGAAACCAAACAGGCCACATTCTCTCAGGAGCCTGGGTACACACTCCTAGCCGTCCACAAGGTGGAGACTCAGGGGCAAGCACCCCGAGGCAGTCCCCTTACTGTATTCCGGAAGCAGTCCGAGAAGGGATGCGGAAGGAAATCGATGAGATGCTTCGGCTAGGGGTAATAGATCACTCAGAAAGTCCTTGGGCCTCGCCGGTAGTCCTAGTACCAAAGAAGGACGGGACAACCCGCTTCTGTGTGGATTACCGGCAACTCAATGACAAAACAGTTTCTGACGCCTATCCAATGCCACGGATGGACGAACTGCTTGACCGTATCTCTGCAGGGAAGTATCTGACCACAATTGACCTATGTAAGGGATTCCCCTAGCAGAAGATGCCATACCCAAGTCTGCCTTCATCACCCCGTTCGGCCTATACCAATTCCGGGTTATGGCATTCGGGATGAAGAACGCCCCGGCCACCTTCCAACGGATGGTGGACCAATTACTGGGAGGTCTCCAGGACTTTGCATGCGCCTACCTGGATGACATCGCCATCCATAGCGATACCTGGGAAGCGCACCTAGAACACGTAGGGGTAGTATTAGATAGGATAAAGGGGGCCGGGCTGACCATGAAACCAGACAAATGTCATTTGGGTATGGCGGAGGTACAATATTTGGGACACCGAGTAGGATGTGGTAAGCAACGGCCGGAGCTGGCTAAGATCGAGGCCATTGCCAATTGGCCCACTCCCCAAACCAAGACACAAGTCATGGCTTTCTTGGGCACAGCCGGCTATTACAGACGCTTTGTACCCGACTATAGCTCCCTAGCCAAACCCCTGACCGACCTGACCAAAAAGAAGTTACCCTGACAAGTCCTGTGGTCCCCGGAATGCGAGGTGGCTTTCCAAGCACTAAAGAATGCTCTCGTTAATGCTCCAGTGTTGGTTACCCCAGATCCTAACAAAAGGTTTATTGTCCACACAGACGCTTCAATGTTTGGACTGGGGGCAGTACTAAGCCAGATCGTAGAGGATGGGGGAGAGCACCCGGTGGCATACCTGAGTCGGAAGTTGTTGCCAAGGGAGGTCAGTTATGCCACCATTGAGAAGGAGTGTTTGGCCTTGGTATGGGCACTCAAAAAGCTCACACCCTATCTCTATGGCCGGGCCTTCACCCTCATTACGGATCACCATCCCCTAGTTTGGCTCAACCGGGTCTCAGGGGATAACGCCCGTTTGCTGCGCTGGAGCCTGGCGTTACAGCCCTATGACTTTACTATTCATTATCACCCAGGCAAGCAAAACGAGAATGCTGATGCACTGTCGCGCCAAACGGACTTGGCCTCAGATTAAAAACTTTGGAAAGTCCCGTCAACCCTATTGGACCAGGAAAGGTCCAACCGAGTTGCCGTAGCAGGGAGAAAAAGGGGGGCCATTGTGAAGGATTTTTCATGTATTTGCCTGTGGGCCCTCAGTTAAACCTTCTCCCTTGGCAGTTAATTCCTGGAGCCAAGAATAAAGTTCAGTTGACTCCCTGAACGGTGTTTCGTCTGGTTACTGGGGGATTTGGGATATTACCTTCTATACCAGCGGAGATCTGGGGACTTAATATTGCAGTCCCGTTACACTTGCCTTCTCCCCAAGAGCGATCACTTTCAGGTTGCCCCACATGTCACCTGGCATTGTAGAAGAGCATCGGAAGCAACCGGGCAGGCTACCGATGTTCTGCCTGTGTGATGAGTGCCTTGAGGGGTCGAGGCACTCAGTGAAAACTTAAACCAATATTGCATTTCATGATATGCTGCCATCCTGCTAAATCACTGGGATTTCTGAATTCAACCTCTGCCCATCCTTTTTAGGAAACATGCATTAAATATTCCATGGCAGAGTAATGGGAAATCTAGCATAATGACTGATTAAAAGAACCTCAAGAGATTGATGGCTGCTTGATCACAATAATTCAATAATGTTAGATTAAATTATTATATATGTTTTATCCATATAAATATATGCTTTTGATGTATTTATCAATTAATTGTATTTTCCCTTTTTAAAGCTTATATTATGCATTATCATATACACAACGTTTTAAATAGATGCCTGGACAACAACTGTGTTTTTGTATGAAATGCAATACGTTGAAAAAAGCAATATGTATGCGACCTAAAGATGTAATTTTATTTGCAACTTTTGTTAAAATGATCATTTATCTCAAAGCCCTATAAATAGGGCTACATGCAGGATCTGATTTGTATCATTTGAAAAAGCTTTTAAATAAAATGTGTTGTGATTGAATACAAGAACTTTTTATTTCATTTTATCTAATAAATATTGTTTTACCATTTTAAAAATATATATTTATTTTTAAAATAGTTTCATTTTATTTATTTTATCTTGATCCTGAATCCATCTAATACCTCCAGAAGAACCTTTTGAAGCACTGGCACTTTCCTCCAAATCTACCTGCATTAAAACTTGGTGGGAATCATACCACCCATGCTGATTCCATGGATCATATGATGCTCCCAAAAATGTAAGTAGATTTCATTGCAATTTTTTTCTAGTGTCACTATTCAAAGCAGAGAGCAAAATTTAAGCTATTTTACATTGATATATTGTGTTCATATGCTTGTTTAGTCAACATTCGTATTTGGCGCAGCCTGTTCCCTTTTTTCATTTTTATTCTCCTCTAATTGAAGGTACCTTGGTTTGTTTCCAGTAAATTGGGATCAATTTGCAGCAGTGAAGAGATGGTTTATCAGTATATGCATGTGCTTGGGGGTGCAATAATTACAAAGAAAATAACAAGGCCTTGGGGGAGATGGGCAATTGTATGCTGGTTATTGTGTGGATTAGTGTGGCTATTTTCTTCCAATATGTTTGAATGAGGTCATATGACCAGCATATGTGGCTAGGGGTGCCCTTGGTAAGTCCACATCTCCAGCGGAAGTCTGGGGTAGTGGGGAACAACTTGTGTATGCGTGTGGGCCTTTTGGATATCCATTTGTAGTTGCTACTGATCGTTGTTACTGATCATTGTGTGGAACATGTTGGGAAATAATCATTTATATTCTGACTCTGTGAAGGAAATGCTTAGGTCTTGAGACCAAAGTTCCATAAATTTAGGGTACAGTGTCCCTTTGAATGAATTTGTACAGTAAAGATAAATGTTTACATTTTATGGAGTGGCTAGTGTAAAGTGACTCGAATACAGTCGGTTCTCTGGCTGGCACCCTTCAACAGAGATGGGAATATTCGAAGTGTGTGCGTTGGGAATATCCACATTTTTGCAACTGGGTTTGCAAGGGAGTAGATAGAAGTACAGTTAATGGTCTGACACTTGGTTAGCTTAAGGTAGGCAGAGTCATGGAATTCCTAGAATGTAGAGGGGTTCAACCCTTGTTTAAATTGGGGGTTATGAGTCAATGGGTAAAAGGGAGAAGGATGCTTGGACAGGCTGGGAAGGAATCGGATTCGTCACCAGGTCAATAGTGTCGGCCAAATAGTTGGATGAGTTTTGGTGGGAGAATTATCGCCTGCCCACTCTCCTGCCAAGGGACAGTGTACAAGGTAGCTAGGAATCCCATCCCGTCCAATTGGATCAAATGTAGTTTATGCCATTTGTTTATCCTTGTGAGCATTACTTCCTTATAGCAGGCTTCTCTCTTCGGTAGTCCACCCTGTGATTTGTGACCCATTAGGACTTTAAAGGGGATTTTACGGTGTTTGTGATACCATAGGAGGAAGATGAACAATCTGTTTATCCTACTCAATAGTTTGGTAGTGTTGTACTTTGCCTCTCGTTTGGGAGCAAACCCTGATTGATTTGGGTGGACTAGTCTCTATAAGAGTGGACACAGTTGATTGGCTAGGATCTTAGTGAAAATTTTTAGGTTGATGTTGATAAAGAAAATTGCTCTGCAGCTATCGCAATTTGTGGGATATTTTCCAGGTTTGGGAATCAAGGTGATGTGTGCTTCTATAGCTGAAGTTGAGAGAGATGGAGTTTGTATTAGAAAACTGAAAGCCACCACAGCTAGATGTAATATGTAGCTGTGAAGCAATTTGGATATGGACTCTTGCCTAATGGAAGATGTTTGACTATTGCAGTGAATTTGTCTAGTGAAATAGGTGACTCCAGCATTTGGAGATCTGTATTGGGAATGGTCTGGCTGATTTTAGGAAGAGCATGCAAATTCTAGTGTAAATATTGGCTGTGTGGAAATAATTGGAGAAGTCCCTGGAGTGTGGGTGGGTAATGCACCAACTATCAAATATCAAATAATTGGGAGGCATCTAATAAGGAGTTAATACATTTCTTAGCAGAGGACTGTGAGGATGTATAGCTGGACGTGGTGTCCATGTCCAAGTCCAGGGAGATATCCCCCCCACCTCCCAAAATCAGAACAACTTCTTGAAATTGTTGAGGTATTTATGAAATGCCTTACACTGCTTCCTGTGAGGAAGATATAAGTTGAAAAATGTCACCATTGTCTGTCTCACATGACCCTTGACCATAACAAGTCTGCTCGAATCTTCAGAGGTATGAGCTTTATAGACAACTGGAAAATGTGAGGCAATTAGTATGGCCACCCCTTGAGCTTTCACCTGTATAATTGCTGAAATCTAATGTGGGTTATCAATGATTTTGCGGATGCGGGCCTCTTTGCAAAAGTGCGTTTCTTGTGAGAATAATATATGTCCACGTTCAGTGAATGGAATTTGTTAAGTGCCAATGAGTCAAGACCTCTCTCACATTCAGGGTAACTACTCGAAGAGTGGCCATTATGCAACCCAGGCTCAGGATGGAGCCTTAGCACAAAGGAAAAAACGAATGAGGGCAAAAGAAAACAATTAACTATGTACAATAAGGTAGAACAATAAAATTGATTCAGTCAGCCTAATACAATTTCCAATATGATAGATTCACAGCCACCGGTATGTATAATTTAGCAGAGAAATTACTACTTCCAGCACCATTGTGGGACTTGAAGCACCCGACTGTAGGTCATGGAAAAATTTTGTGAGAGCGCTCGATTTTCCTGCTGGATGTTTGGAATGATAGAGTGTTTTGGGTGTCCCATGTTTAGTAGGCAGCCCGATGTAAAGGGATTAGATTTAGGCACGCTTGGAGTTAGCACGCGTCCATCTTGCTTCAAGGTTGGCTCTGCAACTGATAAAACTTTGACTTTTATAGAGATGGTCACATTCGCTGATGATCAATTAATCAAACCTATTTCACACAACTACTCAGAGCCTCACTAACTAATATGGATTATTGTTGTCACACTTACCATAAGTTTTGGGTGAGGTTTGGACTGTGTTTTTACTGTTTGATATTGAGATATTGGGGCTTTATTTTTATTTCTTGGTTCACTGTCTTTTGATGTGTCCATTTATTCTAGAGTTATTAGGAGAGCCCAGGTTTACTTTCATAGATACCAACATGCTGAAATGTACACTAGGGTCTGCTATATCTTAGGTAAAACCATTGTTATGACTATCAACATACAACAAAGATGGCTTTGAGTGTACCTTTGATGCCCAACATAAATGAAAAACAAATAAAAAACAAAGTCAGTTGGGTATATTATGTGTGGCTGGATTTTCTATAGAATGCAAACATTTTTTTCTGTTTACTTTTTACCTCTAAATTGCCTTTAGTTAAAATCAAAAAAGCTTTTTGCAAATCTAAAAATTAAATTTTGCACTCTTTTAGCATAAGGCGGAAAAGTGTAAATAGACTTGTTGACTTAGACCCTTCCAGCAGAGCAATCAGTTGCAAACACTGAATGAAGTACATAGACCAGGGATTTTCTCAGCTGGCTGAATTATCCTTTATAAGCACTAACTCCCAAGTTTACATACTCAGACTGCATTACAATATCCCTCTAGGTTTGTGAGTTTAATTATAGCTGTCTGCATTCTCCTGCTTTTTTATGCCAGTTAGTGAGAAACTCATTTTGCCCTTTAGTAGAAGGTACATTCAACATTGAATTTACATATCGTGATATATTTAATACATATGTATAAATATATTCATAAGCACCTGTAACTAACATATTAACATATTAATCAATTTTTGTTGTGTACTTTTAGTACTGTCATTAATATGTAATAAACAGGTTTAGTAATCACGAATATGATAATGCAGAAACTTAAATAAGTGTGAAAATGTTGTAAATGTTTGTTTGGTATTTGGATATTTTGTTGAATTTAAGACTCCCTTTCCACGCCCCTTTTTATTGCCCATCCCTTCTTATAGAGATCCCAAATCTTTCATTCTAAGGCCTAGCTGACCATTTTGGAAACAATCAGTTTTGTATTGCTTTTCCTTCATCTTCCCGTATTATGATGACAGCTCCATGCTGACTTGTGACAGGATATTTGAACTCACATTTTCCATCTCAGCAGAATTGACACCAATAATTTGTAATTCAGCTTCTTAAATCTGAAACAATAAGGGTTTTTTTGCATTTCCAAGGTTCTTATAGTGGACATGGACTTACAGTATATAAAAAATTTTTCATTCTTATATTAGGTTTTTAATTATACTTCGTTTTATTATGTAGTTCTCTAGTATACTGACCATGGCTGCTACTTTAATATGGTTTGTACTGTAACCCTGACCCTAGCAACCATTATAATACATTTAGAATATACTTTTTTTTCTATTATTCTACCTTTTTGCCTTAATGAAAGTACCACGTCACTTCCATAAATTTGTAATATATATTTACTTATCATTATATATAAAAAATGTATATTTCTGAAGTGTGAAAAAATAAAGTGTAAAAGTCACATATTTATGTTCAACAACTGGGTGCCTCTATCTTAATTCTAGACACGTGCACCAGTGAAATTTTCGTTTCGTATGAATGATTTCATACTAGATAAAAATTTCATTTGTCAATCCCGAATTTCATCTGCAAATCATTAGTTTTAAAACTAAATTTGTTAAAAAATTATTTGTTTTAGTCCATTAGGATGAAAACAGGACTGCGCATGCGCAAAAACAAAAACAAAAAAGGAAGGGAGCGCTACCAGCTGCCTCCTTGTGAAAGCATTCCTACACCCCACCCACCCTGCATTAAAACCATGGGGGTCACTATGATCACCATATTAATAAAAGGGAGGTTAAATCCTCCCGCAGCTATCGCTGCCCAGTCACTAGTGCAAGAAGGGGGGACCTGGCACAGGTTAAATCCTCCTGCATGCCCCTACCTCTGCCAGGTTCCCCCCCGTGTAGTAGGGGCATGTTGCCTAAACATTTTGAACAGGATATAAAAATCTGTATCTTATATTGAAGTGATAGAGAGCTACGGTAAGAGTACGTGTAACCAAAAGTTATAGCAAAAACTATAACAATGTTGCTATATGAAAAAGTAGCTATTTAGCTACTTTTTAAACGTACTCTTACCGTACTCTTTACACTTCAAGATGCAAGATACATAGATACACTTCTATGCAAGATACATTTATATTCTATGCAAGATACATTTATAGCCAGTGGCTGCTCGCTGTCATTTAAAACTAAATATAAATTAGTTTGATAAAAGGGAGGTTAAATCCTCCAGCATGCCCCTACTAGCGTCAACCAATCAGAATGTTATGAGTCAAATTACACAGCATAGGAAAATTCCAAAGAACTTTCCCACACTTTGTAAAATGACACAGAGCACTCTGATTGGTTGGATTCCAAGCCAACCAATCAGAGTGCTGTGACAGTTAAATGTAGAGACTTACCTATCAGTCTCTTCATTAATCTGTCAGAGCACACTGATTGGTTGGTTTAAACCAACCAATCACAGCGCTCTGAGCCTAATTGCAGGGCATGGGAAGGCTTTATAAGCCTTTCCCCACCCTGCGGAGCTCATTCTGAACCGTGCCCTCATGATTTAATTTTTTCACCATATTTTTTTCTTTGAGCTCTGATTTTTTTTTTTTTTTTAACAGTTGCGACGGGTATTATGGATTTTTAATTGGCCATTTTGGGGGCTGAAGAAAGAAAAGAAAAGAAAAGAAGAAAGAAGATATCTAACAGTAAGTATGAAATTTCATTTTACAGGGTTAGTTTATTGGCCCCCCTCACTATTATTAGGGTGAGGGGGCTAGGTAGGGTATTTTTATTGGGAGAGGGAGTGACTAGGGGCTTGGGGACCCCTAGTCACTTTATTAATTGGGGATATGGGTGGGGACTTGGGGGGGACATTAGGTCCCCCCCATTATATTTCTATTTAGGGTCCCCACCTGCCACTCATGGGTGGGGATCAGGGGGGGACATTAGGTCCCCCCTTTAATTAATTAGGATCCCCACCCATGAGCAGTTGTTGGGACCCTAATTAATTAAAGGGTGGACCTAATTAGGTCCCCCCATTTATATTAATAGCTCCCACCCATGGGTCATGTGTGTGGGGTACGGGGGCACTATGTCCCCCATTTTAGTTATATTCTTTTCCCCACTGTTGCACTAGCGACTGGGCAATAGCTGCCCAATAACTAGCACTTTTAAATTTGTTTAGGCATGCTGCAAGTAGGGTCATGCCAGAGGATCTAACCTCCATTTAATAATATGGGGGTCATAGTGACCCCCATACTGATTTATATTTAGTTTTAAATGACAGCGAGAAGACACTGGCTGCTCGCTGTTTAGACGACATGCCCCTACTCACAGCATGCAGGAGGATTTAACCTCCCTTTTATTAATATGGGGGTAATAGTGACCCCCATAGGTTTTAATAGTGACCCCCATAGGTTTTAATGGGGAGAGGTAGGAATTAATATTATTACAAGGAGGAAACTGGTAGCGCTGCCGGCACCCTTTTTTTTTTGCCATGTGCACTGTTATTTTCTCTGTGTTGTGGGGGGTTAATTCCCCTGCAGCACAGAGTCTATTAAATGAATGAAACGAAAAGGTAATGCATCGAGCATTTGCCCTTTAGTTTCGTTTATATTTTGTATGTAGGACTAAAAACGTAAACGAATACGAAAAAACACGAATTTTCGGACAAAATCGTATTCGTACGAAAACAAATGCACATGTCTACTTAATTCCCTGTCAATCACTTGTATAAGCTCTTTACTTTGCATATGGAAGTCAGCCTAAAGAAAACATACAGAGAAGAGGTACAATTAGAATGTGATATTCTATATTTTTAAAAGGGACACGAAGTAGCAAAAATACTTTATCTTAAATAAGTGATTTTGGTTTAACGATCATACCATTTTCCACCGTTTTCCACCGTTTCCCACCATTTAGGAGTTAAATAGTAACCTTGGATTATATTGTGATTATATCTAGCCTTTTTGCAGTCGAGGAAAGGAGAATTGAGAAAAAAAATATAGATTTCTATGGTAAAGGTGATTTTTTTTAGATTTAGATTAGATTTAGTATTAGATTTAATTGGCCATCTTTTATGGTATTATGGTGAGAGGGTAATTAGAATTTTTTTTTGATTGGAAGACGGTGGCTAGATGATTGGTGACTGGAAGCCACTCGAGGGGTTGGAAACAGGCTCACACTTTATAGGGTTTAACAATGGCATGCCTACACCCACTTTTGCCATTAATATATCCCATTCCAAAGTCCATGTGTTCTGCTAAGAAGGAAATGGCCTTTCCCCCAATTTACAGCTGTGGGCAGGAGAGGATTGTTTATTTAGTGTCCCCTTGTTAATTTTTAGAGCCCCCAACCACAGACCATGGTTAGCAAGTACTGGCTAGCTGAGTATTTTTTGGTTCGTCTGAATCATCGTTTTTGAAATTTTCACATGGATGAACTTAAACACCATATGGGTGAAATTAACCACATTTTTATTTAGGATGCATTAATACGGACAAACCAATTTTTTAAATAATTTTTTTGCAGTGCACTATTCTAAGGCTGTCTTTACTGGTTTCTTACACCTTCATAATAAAATCTACACCCTACAGCTATTGAGGCCACATATGATAGACTCCTATGTCCAAGTATCATTGCCAAGAGACTATAACTATATAAAAAAAGTTGTTTGATAGTATAACTTACTATTACATTTATTTGAAACATAAAATACATAGCTAGTGTATGTAATAAGATAATGCAGCAAGTTCATGTCTTATTTTTGTAACATGCAGTAAGTATGAAATAAAAATATAAATAAAAATGGTCTGTAAAAATGTAATATCTGTAAAGCTTTCAAAATCTAAAATGAATTATGATTAATTACAATTTCTCTCTGCTATCTGTTCTTATGTGTAAGAGCTTCTCTATAACAATTCATACATTTTACTTGTTTTAAACCATTCCTTCCCCCTCTACTTGTTATACACAACGTCAAAACCTAATTAAAATTATTCATGCTCTGTGAGCCTCAGAAATAGTGTTTGTAGTGGAAATATTATGGACCTTTTAAGACCTTGATTACCACAGTTGTTAAAAGAAAAAACCCACAAGTATGCTAATATTGAATCAGAACTCTTTTGGTTACAACAAAATACAGAATCATTAGCATTTATTTATTTTTTTTACTTAAAAAACTGGAGTCAGTAGTTTTTCCTGATTATTAAGCATTTATTGGAAGTGATAGAAAATGTAAAACAGATCACAGACTCCCTGTTCTGTCTTAAACAATATCTAATTCAGTTTTTGCTAGCTGCATGGCAATAATGGGTAAATCAAACAGGTGTATTTATTACAGGTGAATGATCCAAAGAATGCTGCAGAAATGCAGTAACTAATGATGATTCCTGCACTAACAAGCTTAGGACCATGAGATGTTTGCATTGACTTTGGTGAGTGAGCTTACGTTTAAATGGCCATTACAATCACTGCTATTTAAATGTACATATGGATTTGGGATTGTTTGCAGTAGAGATGTACGCAGTACAGTAGAGAAATGTATCAGTGTGTTCGGTAACTCTGTCATAAATAATGTTGTTTTTTTCAGTTACTCCGACTTTTGTTAATATGTCCATTCTAGCCAAAGCCCAACAGCAGCACAGACAGATGGTAAAGCAGTCACCTACGTTTTATTAAGTTCTTCAAGAATGGTTACAAAAATATACTATAGTGCTAGGCAGGGGAGGCACTGCAGCCCTAATTCCTTAAGGGGAATAATAAATAATAATTTCCACCCTTTGGACAAGAGCGCAGAAAGAAGTGGCAGACTCGCACAAAGGTGAATCCCTTTTTTTCCATTAAGGTCTCTATGAGAATGTTTAAAAAAATATACTTGGGGGGCATGGCTTGAACAGCGCCAAGAGCAGTCACATATGAGCGGAGCACCAGCACCTTATGCTTAACATACACCAGTAATCAATACCTACCCTGCAACAGTCCGATTCCTGAAGAAGAAGTTCGAAACCGTCACTGGTGAGGGAAGTCAGAGTATCGGAGACATATTTCACTCTCGGCCCAAGCCAAAAATGGCTGAGCAACCAGATTTGCCAGAGTCGTCCTCCTCCGAGGAACTACTGGATGCCCCTGATTCTATACTAGAGGCAGAACAGCCAGCAGCACCTCCACTGGTAGAGGACAGAAAGGCTCCACCCACAAAAGGTGACATAATGTTCCTTATGGTCAACATCAGGGCCTTTTTCCACACTGACCTGGTGGTGGTACAGTAGGAGCTGATGGCTGTCACCAACGAGTAAAGGCCAATGAAGAGGATGTTGCAACCCTCTCATAGTGCCATGTGGGTGTCGCAGAAAAGATCTAGCACCTCCAAATGACATGCAGGGGTATGCAGGCTAAGATGGACCCACTGGACAACGTCAGTGAAACAACCTCAAAATTAGAGGAATTGTGGAATCCATCACCGACTGGGAACTGCCACACTTTCTTCGACAACTATTCTTGGCTCTGTTGCAACCACAGCAAACTAAACACACAACAGTAAATAGCTCCTCACAACTCCCGAAATCCCACATGGTGCCAGAGGTGGCCACTCGAGATGTCCTACTCTGCTTTCAAACATTCTGGGACAAGTTGGTGGTCCTAGAGGAAATCAAGTTGAGAGTCCCGTTCCAGTTTGAGGATATACACCTTTTTTTGGGGGGGGGGGGACTTATGCAAGGTCACCTTGAGCTGGAGACACTCGATATGCCAGGTCACACAGGCACTCAGAAAAGCCAATGTCAAATACAGATGGGGTCCATCATGCCCTCTTATCGCCACAAAGGAGGAAATTACCTACCGGCTCACGAATCCAGAGGCCTCAGAGTCCTTTTTTGCTGAATTAGGCCTTGCTCTGCTTACGGCTCCTAACCCTGTGGCAAGTTGCTCATGGGACATACAAAATGTTGTCCCTTTCGTGTCCCGCCCATGAACAGACATTGCCTGATGGAGGAATGATTTAACTTTACCTTTTAGCCATCCTACATCGGGGCTTCACACAATTTCCATGATTGCACAAAAGCATTCAAATGATAAAAAAGGCAGAACAGAATGAGGGGGGGTCTAAGCCCAGAATAGGGGAAAACCACCCAACCATTCAAAGAAGACCTCCTAATATTAAAAGTCACATAAAGTAGGCTAAATAACCTTTATTAATATTGGTGAGAAGGAAATAGTAATAATGTTATCTTATAGTACCGGATCTATCCAGTAAAAGTATACGAAAAAATACAGGGATGGACAAATGTCGCTAAGTAGGGGGACAAGAAGAAACAAATAAAGATGGAGGTAACTAAATAACTTCTAACCTATACACCCTCACAGAGCCCTGCTCTAACCTGGGCTGAAAAAATCTTTATATATATTCTTTGTGTATATCTCTTTCATTTCGTGCTTTCTTTCTAGCACATATTGAGATACTTTACACATAAATGTGCTGCTCATTTCTAACTTCTACATCTATCTATATCACTCCACTGGATTTGTTTCTTTCTTCTTTCTTCAGCCTTTGCAGAGGTGAATTCAAATATGGGCCAATGAAAGTGCTGGTATGCACTCTATAGATAGCAAGATATGCACTACATAGATACTATACTTGCGCAGTGCAACATTTTTTGGTTATTCCAAAACACTTCAGCAAAAATGGTGATTGGCAGAATCTAACTTAAGCTGTTAGGAGAGACTGAAAAAAAGAGGACTATGACTATGCTGACATGTGTCAGGGGTGATGGTCTGGGGACAGGGACCCAGTATGCCTGAAGATGATAGGAGTTTCAGTGGGGAAATGAAAAGTCAGGGTCTGGTTCAGGGTAACCACTCACTCCCTGGTGTTAAGCACCAGGGTTTGTGCGGCCACATACCAGTGCCCTGAAGCAGCTAATGCGGATCCCAGGAGCTTGATAATATGTAGATATGTATCCAGTACTAGAAACAAGGCAAGACTAGACTAGGCACCAAACAAGAAAAAAAAGACAAGACTAGAAGAACCCAAGACTTCTCAGGCTAAAGTTCTGGAAAACTCACTCTAAGGAGCTCTACATGCTGGGGACTTTGGATACCTGAACCAATGCCTTGGGAAGCGGGAGCCACAGCAGCAGGAGATCAAGAGATGGTGTGAGGGAAAGGCGGCCAAGTTTCTCCCGCTGAACCAAGACACATACAAATGCGACTCACCTACCATGCTCCACTTGTGGGGGATATCCCGGTCCCCGCTGATCTGAACTGCCACAGCTTCATACCTCTCAATGGATCCTGCATTATTCCCAAGCTGAACAGCAGCGGAGGTTGCCAAGAGGGCAGACACACCAGGCCCTGGTACACGCCGTTTGCAGACACACCAGGCCTCCATCACAAAGCTATTGGCACTCTTGAAGCTATTTTCTAAATATTTTAGCTATGTTGCTGGATCGCATAAGACCAGCAATGACTGAACATGTGTCGCCTAAGGGAGAACGGAAATGCAGCAAGGGGAGGCCTGGGAAGCCTCTCAAGGTTGCAAAGTGGTCCCTAAATTCTGCAATCTACACACACTGCCCACCTGGGTTAAGGGCTAAGAGAGTTCTGAACCAACAGTACGAGCCACACAAATGGAGGGCTACAAGGTGCAAACGAAGACCTGCACCGGTAGCACAAAGTGCCTACCGTACTATGCCTAACGGGAAGACCATGGACTGCAAAGGTTTCCAGGTTCATGGCAAGAAGGTACCGGCTCTCACATAGCACTGGGGCTGGAGGGGAAGCTCACCTTCACTGCTCCCCAAAGTGGACTGCGCCCATACCTAAGACATGACCCCCATAGGATGACTGCTTGGTCTAATAGCTCAAGGGGCCTGCTTGGTAACCTGCACCCTAAGTCCCTTAAGAACTACACCGGACTCATTTACTTAGCTCTGCAGAAGATGGCATCAGATCAGGCGGTATACCTGTTCAGCTTGATCTCCGATCATTCCGCATTCTGTTTTATACTAATGTTTACCCTTCTTAACGCAATTAGCATGCTTTACATTATTGCAGTCTCTAGACTTACTTTAACAGGCATATAATACGCATCTGTGAAGTTTAATTACACATAGGTTATGTTTGCTGTAGATATGGCTACCACTCTGTGGGAGAAAGGAAATACGTGATATACTAAGTAGATCGTAATAAGCTGTTATTGAGTTTTTCCCGCATGCTACACTTCCAACCTCTGTGACTAAAGCTTGTATAATGTCTTAAGTAACTTGTATTTACCTACAGCTTTAGGCTATATCTAGCGATAAATAAGTGTTCTACTCATGATTTTAAAAATGCCTAACCAACTTTAGCTAAACCTTCTACATCTTGTTTTACCTTTTCTTAAAAAATAGTGCAATGTATTTCCATGCCATGCTTATGTACCAATATGTTAGATACTATATGTCTGTTGATGATGTCGTGGCATTATAAAATTGTCTGTGACTACCCGCACTGCAAAAAAAAAAAATTTCTAAAAACAAAAATTGGCATTGCGGGCAAACCAGGAATATACATTTCTCAATAGTGGTGCTGTGATTCCCTGTGATCACCTCCAAAAGGATATCTATAGAAGGCAAAGTGTTTAACCAAAAAAGAATCTGGTCTGGATTCCAATTATACACAGAAAATATTTGTCAGACGAAAAATTATCTTGCTGAATTCAGCAGACTGATTGATTTGTATGCCCTAATCCTTATTCAAACCTTAATCCATACCCTACTGTGAAATTATTTCTTAACCTAAGCCTAAACTTTATACCATACATATGCTATTTAGGTGCTACATAACACCCCTGACTAAGGGGCTACATAACAAAACACACGTCTGGAATTATTTTTTTATTTTTGTTTTGATCACCTTATTGCTACTTTATGTTAGCACAGTGTTGATGACATTTTAATTGACTGTGGAAGAATGGATAGCCTACAGTGTGTTTGGGTGCCTCACGTCTGTGAGACCACTGAGGTATTAGGACTTTCAATAGACCTTTCTGGACACTCTTAAGCTGTTGTCTTTTCTTGTACCCTTATTATACTTTGAGGGAGGCTCCTTTTTTCTTTTAGGAGATACCTACCCTTTTAATGGGAAGAGGTTTTTCCATATGCTATTTGTTTTTTATTACAGTCTGAGAGATTCAGTGTTCTGAGTTATCTAGGTAGAGGGTTGGCAGAGAGTAGGTCATATCTAGATGACCTTTATCATGTTACCATCTGTTACTTTTCTCCTTCCTCCATTAGAAGCTACTACTGATAGATACTCTGTTAGATAGTGTTTATGTTGGCATGTAGTCAATGCAGCTTGGTTTGAACACTTGTGTAGATATTTCAAAGCTATCTGTTACATAGCATTCTCAACGCTTAGTTATTTCTCAGTTCTTTATGTAACCATCAGTATTGAATACATACAATAGTAACTGTGTTGTCCTTTTCATTACCAGGAAGTGGATTCCTTGTATGGGATTACATTTTATTTTTTTCTCTGTTTATCTATTATAGAAGTCTTAGTAGCCCTGCACAATATAGGCATATTACCGGGAGCTTGGTCACACTTTTCATATATTTCCAATATCAGCCAAGATTTACTCCAGAAATGTTCTTTATTAGTAATCCAGCAGTATTTACATTACAAAGTATTCATTTCAATTCTCTAAGAGAACTTTCATCAGGACATGTGTTAAAACATACTTAAAATCAATGTTATTTTTTTATGGAAAGGGCTTAGCCACTGACAGTGCATCTGAGTGCCCGTCTGCGTGTTCCGGTGTTCAGGGCTCATGATCCAAATGGGAGATCAGCCTTCTAATTCATACACCTGGACAAAATCTCATCCTTTCCTATATGTGCCTGAATCAGCTGTGGGTGCATTCACATGGACACCGGAATGTTCCCCCAAGCAGCTGATGCCGATAGAAAAGTCCCCAAAGTTAAAGGACCACTAAAGTGCCAGGAAAACATGCTTGTTTTCCTGGCACTATAGTGCCCTGAGGGTGCCCCCACTAAGCTGAAGTGGTCTGGGTGCCTATAGTGGTCCTTTAAGTGTAGCCATATGGCATCCGGTTCCTATAGTAGCATAAAGCTGAACACTATGAAGCTACCATGCTATGCAACGTAACAGGGAATTGGACGATTGTGATGCTCTGCATTTAACATCCTGCAGTAACACCCACAGTGCCAAGGCCTCATCTCACACTCATACTCACTCATAGGAACAGCAATTGTGATGCTCTGCATTTATCATCCTGCAGCAACTCCCACAATGCCAAGGCCTCATCTCACACTCACTCATAGGGGCAGCGATTGTGATGCTCTGCATTTAACATCCTGCAGTAACTCCCACAACACCAGGGTACTGACTGAAGCTTGGAAGATACTTTACGTCATTTATTCTTACATTGCTACTATATTATCATGTGTTACTATTTAATTGTTTCCAATTATACCTGTAGTTTGCCACTGTAATTTTCTGTGCATGCAGTTTGTACTATAGTCATTTAATGTTTCAGACCGATATTTCATGTACACAGTTATAAGTATTTTGCGTGACAGAATTTGGTTGCTAAACTTTTCAATCGTATACAACACATTGCTACTCTACAATATAATTACACAGTAGTTATAACATTCCCTGGATGTTATCACGTCTTAAAGATACTATACTGTAAAAGCCATAAAATAAGGTATTTAACAATTTTTCATTTAGTCCATAGGGACACAAAGTTTTTAGTTCCCGAACACAGGAACATTCACACTGTAGTAATAGTCTCTGTCGGTACCCCTCCCCAGGGATAGGTATGTATAGCTACACATTTTAAAGATGTCAAGGGATGCTGTTTCTCTAGAAATGACTCAATATGCTGGATATGTGTCCACAAATTATTTCACACAAGTATGTTTCAGACTTATCTGTGTAATAAAGTTCACAAGGGCATGTTAAATCGGACAAATCAGAT
Organism: Pelobates cultripes; assembly: GCA_933207985.1. Taxonomy (NCBI): domain Eukaryota; kingdom Metazoa; phylum Chordata; class Amphibia; order Anura; family Pelobatidae; genus Pelobates; species Pelobates cultripes. The sequence goes on from OW240913.1 coordinate 251,547,294, forward strand.
GCATCTTATAAAAGATATAAGGAAGCCAATAATGCGTGCAAAAAGGCGATTAGATTTGCTAAACTTCAAAATGAAAAAATGATAGTTAAAGATAGCAAAACCAACCCCAAAGCATTTTTTAAGTAAATAAATTCTAAAAAAAAAAAAAACCGAAAGTGTAGGTACACTAAAAACTGAAACGGGGGTGTTAGTTAATGAAGACCAGGAAAAGGCAGGAATTTTAAATAACTATTTCTCCTCCGTATATATTAAGGAAGAACCCATGGCAATAGATGTGCAAATGATTGCTACTAAAAACTTGCAGAAAAATTGTAATTGGTTAATTCAAGACAAGGTGCTGCAGCAACTAAAGAAAGTTAATATAAACAAAGCTCCGGGGCCTGACGGTATCCATCCACGAGTACTTAAGGAACTAAGTGCAGAAATAAGTGAAGCTCTGTTTTTAATCTTTCAAGATTCTTTTCTTTCAGGAAGTGTTCCGGAGGATTGGAGGAAGGCAGATGTGGTTCCTATATTCAAAAAGGGTTCAAAATCCTTGCCTGGAAATTATAGAGCTGTGAGCTTAACTCCTGTGGCTGGTAAAATATTTAAAAAGGTTATTAAGGGATAATATTCAAGAATTCCTTGAGAAGAACATGGTTATCAGCAAAAATCAGCACGGTTTTATGAAGCACAGGTCATGTCAAACTAACTTGATTGCGTTCTACGAAGAAGTAAGTAGAAGTATAGATCAGGGTATTGCAGTGGATGTGATCTATTTGGATTTTGCCAAGGCATTTGATTCCACACAATAGATTAGTGTTCAAACTCAAGGAAATCGGTCTAGATGAAAATGCTTGTTCTTGGGTAGAACATTGGCTTAAAAATAGAGTACAAAGAGTTGTTGTTAATGGTAAATTTTCAAGCTGGACAGTGGCAAGTGGTGTCCCTCATGGGTCTGTTCTGGGACCCCTACTATTTAACATGTTTATTAATGATCTTGAAGAAAGCATTGAAAGTTATGCAGATGACACAAAACTCTGAAAAATAATAAAATGTGAGCAAGATATTACTTTGCTGCAGAGGGATTTATATAGACTGGGGGACTGGGCACTCAAATGGCAGATTAAATTTAATGTTGTCAGGATATTTATATCGGCAGACATTTTGTGCTAAGATAGAAATTAAAAGTGTCTACTGCCAGTCACGCTTAAAACCAAGCTGACTCCATTTTGGATCTTCAGTCTAACAAAGACACATCATTTCTTCTTGCTTTCAGTAACTCTAGCCATCAGCCTGTGCTAAGGAATGCGTTATGTAAACACAGCAAGGATGGGGGTGGAATACAACCCAGAGACAAGTATATACATTATATATATATATATATATATATATATATATATACACACATCTAACTACTATATACTTACTTTACTATTATATTAATTGCATATAATCAATATTATGTTAATAATACAGTCAATTCATTGATAAATATCAATGAAGAAATACCATATTATTTAATAAATATTAGTGGAATATAAAAATAATGTCTCACAGCTTCACAGAAAGCCAGACACCAGTGACCAGATAAGACTCAGTTATTCATTTTACTTTCTAAATTTTACAAGGTCCCATTGTAAAAATAGGGTGAAATTCAGGTTAGAACTGTCAATTTTAGACATTACGACAAAGTTGATGACACCCTGTCTGAAAGAAATCCTTTGAACTGACAGCAAATTTAAGTTATGGCAGTCATTTTAGATAAGCCAAATTACTTCAGAATCGTCCTCAAAATAAGTTAACTCTTTCGAGGACACAAAATTTTAATGAGACAATTGCACCATCTACTGACCAAAATCTAAATTGGGGTCTGTGAGTTGACCACACCTTCAATGTCCTATTGACCTTATCAACTAATGACATACAGAGAGTCTGGCCCTTTAAAAAGTTAGGAACAAAGGGAAGAGGGACATTCAGATTCACATTGACATTTAGATTCAGAATTAGATTCACATTCACCTTCAGATTTGGACATTGAGGAGAGAGATTCAGGACACTCTGGGACTAACACTCAACTCTCAAACTCTCTTGGACACAACTCAAGAAGCACTCCTTGACACTTAGAATTTTACTATTACTTTGTAACTAACATCACTTTTCTATTACATACAATCCTACACATAACCATACTTCCATTCAAGTTCCTGGGACTGGAAGCATCTGATGAGAACATCTACAACATAACTGGTAATTATGCTGGTTTATTTAATTAATCTAAATTAATTAAAAATGTATTAATAGCATGGATAAATCTCGGTCAGATTCCATAATTGAGAAATTTTAGTTAACTAAATAATATATAGTTAAAAACATTCCATTCTGCAGGTGGAATCAAAATAATTATATATATGGATGATATATTTATCACGTGTTAGCATACCGTTGTTTTTATCCAGATGTATTGATTTGCTCTGAAATAAGATATTATATCTAGTTAGGCAAATTAAAATTCTGTTAAAAGTAAAATCTGGTAGATCATTTTTATTGGATGGTCCTAGGAATGGTTATGAACATTATTTTAATTAAAAATAGCAATAGAATAGGATATGATAGTCCTAGGAGGATTTAGCCAGCATTGATAGAGTTAACCAAGTGATCTAACTGTGAGCCAAGATTTTATGGCTTTTCGCTGCGCTGTGCACTGTGAGGAATTCTGTGTCTTGTGAAGTTTAGCTTTCTGTGTCCTGTGGGATTGTTTACATATCGTAAATTTGTAACTTTTGACAGTTGATGCAGTAGCCATTGAATTTGTTTAAAATCATTGCCATTTACATTATACTAAATATTAACTGATTATTATCATGCATGTTACATATTATTATTATTTTATTATATTTTTATAATCAAATTGTGATTTAATCGTATGGAGTAAAAATCCGCAGAAATGAAGACGTTCTCTAGGATCTAAGAAAATTAAAATAGTGGGTAATTCTTAAGATATCAATTTTGATTTAATAATAATTATTAAATACATTTTTCATAATTTTTATGAAAATATTATTTTTAATATTTATCACCCCATAAATATCCCCACAATGTTTGAAAATGCAAAGTTATGCACTTCGGTGTAAAGAATACACAAGCAACGTATACCCTTAATGGAAGCGAATTAGGGATAACGACACACGAAAAGGACTTGGGAATTGTTATAGACAACAAACTATGTAACAATGTGCAATGTCAATCAGCAGTGGCCAAGGCCAGTAAGGTATTGTCATGCATGAAAAAGGGCATTCATTCTCGAGACGAGAATATAATTGTGCCTCTTTATAAATCACTGGTAAGACCACATATTGAATATGCTGTGCAATGTTGGGCACCTGTTCTAAAGAAGGATATTATGGCACTAGAAAAAGTGCAGAGGCGGGCTACAAAATTAATAAAAGGAATGGAACATATCAGCTATGAAGAAAGGTTAACAAATGTAAACCTATTTAGTTTAGAAAAACGTCGCCTGAGAGGGGATATGATAACATTATACAAATATATTTGGGGCCAATACAAACCATTGTGTGGAAATCTATTCACACATCGGACTTTACATAGGACACGAGGTCATGTGTTTAGACTGGAAGAAAGAAGATTTTGTCTAAGGCAAAGGAAAGGTTTTTTTTTTACTGTAAGAACAATAAGGATGTGGAATTCTCTGCATGAAGAAGTGGTTTTATCAGAGTCTGTAGCAGAGAGGTAGTATAATCCACAGTGTCTCCGCTGGGTAACAGGAACAGCATAAAATAATCCAGGTAAATGTATACAGCACACAATAATTCCGGTAGCATTGTAAGAATCCTTCCCTCCCAAGAACTAGACGACACATAGGCTGGGAGTCAACTGAGGTTTTATTCACAGGTCACAGTATTTATGGGATTCCCCATGCAAGGGGTTTCCCTACTGACATTGCAGGGGTTATACAGTAGGTGACTACATGGGGGACTTAGCAACCTGGACATTTCTCCCATCATGCACTGCTGGACGAGAGGGATACCCCCACTAGAATATACAGTTAAGTGGATTATCCCTCCGTGCAGCAGAACCCATATTTCACATTAAAAGATATAACTTTCACATTATTCACTATATTTAAACGAATGGACGTTCGGTAGATAGCTGGGGTCTGAGTGTACAGTTCGTGAGAATACCGCTCAGATCCCAACATAACTAACCGAACGCCGTACGAAATACACATTATTTCCTAGTTGCATTTAAAACACTGATTGACTGTAAGGGAATAACCTGCCGAATGACCGGGGCTCCTGAATGGCCTGGAAGTCCAGCGGTATTCATGCCGTCGAGTAGCCGGTTTTAGTTCCAGGCGCTCGACGAACAAATACCGCTGGGCTAACAAAGGATCCAAGATGGCTGACCGCCGTGTGGTCGGTAGCCGAACTACGGCCACCTAGGAAAACACTTAACTACCGATGTTGTGGTCGTCCATTTGGTAGTTTATTCGTTTCACTAACAGTGTTGAAATTCACTGTTCGTGAAACTACTGTATGTATGCTGGTGGCTTTCATGCCACCAGCATACGAATGCTCTTGTTCGCATGAAATACATATACATGAATACACTTGGTTCTAACCACCTTAAAGTTATAGCAACACATTTATACAAATACAGTCTTAAGTGGCTAGTTTTGCCACAGAGTCCATACAGATATTCAAACAGCTACTTGATGCATACTTGCAAAAACAGAATATTCAAGAATATAATTTTTCAATGTAGGGTAATAACTGCTTGATCCAATCATAAATCTGACTGCCATTCTGGGGTCAAGAAGGAATTTTTTTCCTAGCTTGTTGCGAAATTGGAAGTGCTTCAAACTGGTTTTTTTTTTACTTCTTTTGGATCAAAAGCAAAATACAAATGTGAGGAAGGCTGAACGTGATGGACGTGATAACTATGTTATCTATTATAGGGTACATGCACAGGATAGTACTGACTAACTATGGCCTGTTTTCAGACTGAGGAGTGGTGATTTTCTTTTTTTTCTATTTTTAAATATAGTAAAAACCAAAGTCGTTGCTGCCGCCCAGGAGTGAGGGGAGTGAGCGCAGGACTTATCTTTTTGTATTAAAATTAAATATAATCCGCTGTGGCGAAACCGGCCTCGCCACGTGTCCTTGGAGGGGGCTGCTTGCCCGCCTCTTGCCTTTGGACTATGGACCAGACTTTATGTGAATGTATTAACCCAGATAGCTATGCCATGGAGCCCATTCGTGTACTTAAAGACTTCGGCTCCATGGCAATTGAACTGTGTGAATAGGATCTGAGCGCTATTCGGTAGTTTTGTGCGCTCAGATCCCAGCTATCTGGGGATATGTGACATGTCTGTGTTTTATGTATAAAATGTGACTTTGTGTTTTTTATAATATTTTAATGCTCTGTGCTCACCATGTGCATAATGGAGTCTTGTGTCTGTCCTGGGAGATAATTGAATTACTTCTCAATTCAGTCTCCAGGATAGAAGACTCTGAAACTGGTTTGGGCCGGAAAGCCATGCTTCATTTAGTCACAAAGGACTTTACCTTAACTTTTGAACCCCTGGTCTGATTCGTGCCATTTTTTAATATGTTGTTCCCCTGAATGGATTGATTATGAAAATGTATGCTTTATGTTTGTGACATGTATATTTTAGAAGTTATAAATATTGTGTAAAAACTGTATTCCTCTTCCGGTGATAATGAGATTACCCATTGTGTTCAGTAATCATATCACAGGCAGAGGGGAGGATTTTGTGTGGGAGTGTCTGGGTGTATTGTACGGATTGATTGGTTGTTTTGTAATGCCCTGTGGGCTGCACTATGTTTGTGGATTGGGAATAAAAGAGACTGTATGTGACAGTACAGGGAGTTCCTGTTTTAACCCTCAAAGTGAAGTGTCGTCTCATTCTTGGGGGAAGGATTTATTGTATGCTGTTCCAGTTTGACTGCTAGGAGAGTAAACCTATTCGTATGGTTCCTATTCAGCTGTCTACAGCATTCATATGCTTGGGAGGATTCATATGCTTCTCCGGTTCGGTGGTTGTGGTGTCTGCTGCAGTGCTTGGAGTCCTCAGGAAGCGCTAGGAGCATCCTTTAACGGAGGTACCCAGTCCGGGTGCCAGGCGAACCGTTACATCCGCATTCTAATCTTCATCCATAATCTTAATCCTAAACCCAAGGGGGTTTTCTCTGGTACAATTAGTACTGATAAAAGCAAAAGGAATTCTAGTATAAAACAGATTGGTTTGTAGAAAAGTGGTATGTTGCTGTCATCTACTGGTTATTTGTAGCATGATAAGCATCCGTTACAAAATAGCATGTCCAACGCATTGTGATCAGTGCTTGGCAACTGGAAAAACAGACTCTGGAGGTCTCTCACGCACCATATCCACAGAAAGAATCACTGTGACTGAGCTTGAGTGAATTTCAGCACAGCATGTAGCTCTACTGCCCCCCTTACAATTTGTTACAATTTGGCTACAGATAAAAGGTTTTGTTCTCTGGAATGTGGACTATATTAGCTTATATTCATGTTAATGAGCTGGACGCAGACTTTGACTGTACTGACTTTTGGCTTTGTACACTGGATTATATGTAATGGAATTGGAAGGATTTTCTCTCACCTTTAGAAGCACACCCTCCTGAACGTTTACATTCCTTGTGCTCTCACAGTTGGTCTCCATTCCAATAAGACAGCTTACAAATCTAAAGTAACCTTTCATTTGAGCATTATTTGCTCAAAAACCTGTTTTTTATGCAATTGCCTTCATTTAAGTTACATCGCTCTCTTCCTCTCTCTTTTCCAAAAGCTACTAAAGTGTTCAAAATCCCAGTTGACATATGACACTTAATTTCTGATTGAACCTATTCTGTAGCTGCTCAGTAATCAATCATGACATGGACATGTCAGGAAGATGATCTAATTCAAATAATGGAGAATTGGATATTTGGATAGGTTTTTTTTCCTATTGTAGAAACCTCAATGGCATATTGCTTTACAATATATTTGTCGCTCTACCTGCTGCAGGTATGGCAGTTGTCTTTGGCACTTCTCTTGCTCTTGATATACCAACATCTGTCTTTCTGTTTCTGCTCTCTTGCAATGTTATCCTTTATCTGTGTAATGTAATCCATTCTTTGTAATAATGATTGTATTGCTTAAAGGGACACTATAGTCACCCAGACCACTTCAGCTCAATGAAGTGGTCTGGGTGCAATGTCCCTCAGAGAAACTGCTATGTTTACATTTAGGGTTAATCAAGCCTCTAGTGGCTGTCTTTCGGACAGCCACTAGAGGTGCATCTGCAACGCTGGAGGCGAATTCCGTCTCCATCACACAGAGCGTCCATAGGAAAGCATTGAGAACCCAGAGCACTAATAAAAAGGTATCAAAATTTAATTCATAGTTTGAGTATGACTGAAAATTTATATCAGCCAAATGAGCTGGTTTTCAGGAGCGTAACTCCAATATGGTTAGGCCTATAGTATGTCTAAAAAAAAAAAGTAAGCTCAAGGTGTGAAATAAATCCATATGTATGTTCTGGAGACATTGTAGAGAAGTTTACTCAATAAGTTAAAACATTTCTGAAAATATCACAATAATAACATTACCAACAACAATGTGTTAATAAGATTTCAAGACATATTTGTGAATATGTTTACCATGTGTAAGTACTTGATCAATAGTTGTAAAATGCTAACAGGCACAGAAGCCTGTGCTGCTTCCTCTCTGCACTGACATTTGCTTAATCTTAACTGCTTTCATATTGAAGTTGACCGGTTTATGTAATCTTTGAATCCTTGCAAAGACGTGTGACTGAATATCATCAAGAGCCATGCCTCTGGTAAAATGGCATGACTCATCCTTTCAATTGAGGAATATGTGAAAATCTTAACAGATAAAAAAAAAAAAAACATGAAGAACTTGTAAAGTGTGTTAAGAAATATGTGTGTTTTATAGGATAAACATGTGTGTTTGTTTTTTCAAAAATAAGCAAAAGATGGGTAATTCTTAGAAAAATAATTCAAATGAAGAAGAAAATAAACTAGCCTACAGTTAAAACATATATTTTATTTCTGTGTTAATGAAGTAAAACTCTATGTAATTTATCCCAAATATGTTAAAATGTTATTTAAATAGTTGAGGTACAATTCATACACTATTGGTGTCAAGTGAAAGGTCAAGAAAGAAATAGGGAAAGTGAGCACCATTCATACATCCTATTTAGAGTAGTTGACAGAAGTAGTACTGTACACATACATTAATAATTAAATTAGCATTAGGATCGGTTGCCCATAAGGGCACCTGGCAAGCGTTAAGTAGAAAGAGCCCAATATGTGGTAGCAGGCTGAATAGAAATCAAGACAAGGTACCGGCAACAACGAGTCAAAGACATAATCAGGATAGTGAAAGGTTAGGTCGGACAGCACAGGATCATAAACGATAACAGGCCAAAGGTCAACTACCAGGAAGACAACATGTAGAATCAGCAGGAACAAAAAGGGACAACTTGACTGAAAAAGAAGCACAGTAACACTGAGCAGTCTACCGATAGGGAGTAGGAAGTACACTACATGACAGTGCGAGAACATGGTGGCATGAAGATCAGATCACAATCTTCTGAATAGGATGTCGATCGGATTGGACATCCTACCAAATGGTATGGGAATGCATATGGCCATCGGAAAAACAGACCTTAGAGAGAGTCGCAACCGAACCAGCATTCACAAATACTCAGGAGCCTGGCGTCCTGCAGAGAGAGAGGAGGTGAGTGAGAGGAGAGTGCAGGGCATAGCGGGCCCTCGCAGCTCCTAGCACTAAAATCATGTTTAATGTATCACTATTGTGCCTTCAAGGGCACCTGAATCTCAGAATAATTAAATGTTATAGTGACTAGTCTATCAACTATCCCCAAAATAAAGAAATGCCATTGTAGCGGATGGCCCTGGGCTGTCCTGCAAATGTCTTTGAAATAACTGGATTCGTGTGATCTGCTAGTTTTCTATGTGTTTTAAAAGAATTGTATTCCTCTGATTGTTCGGTAGAATCATTCGAATAAACTAAGGGAATGAAACTACCGAACAATCAGACCTCCCCTGTGTTAAGTGTGTCCTCAATCACCCGTTGCAACATTGTTGCGAACGGGTAATTGACAAGTTAAGTAGCCGTCCTTTGTTCTCGGGGGTGGCCGCCATTCGACAAACGAACACGTGGCGGCGGCCATTTTAAAACTCCGAACAGCGGTGTTTTGCCGTCGAGTGTCTGGAACTCAAATCGGACACTCGACTAGGTGAACACCGCTGAAACCTCCACAAGCCCGGTCCGTTCGGTTCCAAACTACCGAACGGCCCCTCGTTCGGTAGATAGAAAGAACCGAACGAGGGGATTCAGGCGAACCCTCCCTAGCCTCTATAGCTAGAGGCTTTCGTGCAGTTTGTTCCCTTATTCCAGGACCGACCGCAGGGCCCATTCGCATGGAACTGTATTCGGCTATTTCAGTCAGTGCGGTCGGTCATTTTATTCCCTCCATAAATTTCCCGAACCCCTGGTCTGATCTGGGTGATGTTTGGATATGGTGCTCACCCAGATCAGGGCTATCAGGGTGTAACGGAGCTCCCTGTACTCCGACCGAGTACCCTCCGTTGATGGATGCTCCTAGCGCTTCCTGAGGACTCCAAACACTGCAGCCGACACCACAACCACCGCAGACTCCACAACCGCCGTAGCTTAACTGGAGTCTCGCCGTCTTCCTTCCACCCTGGATCAGCTTCTGTCCTCCAGGACCGTGTGGGGAAGACCTCTCCTCCAGGAGAGCGTAACAGGAACAGCTCTTAAAAGAGCTAAGTGATTAAAAGCTCAGGGGAGTATGCAGAGCATAGCAATCCCCAGTGTGATATAGCAGTTCCCTCCAATAACAAGACAAGGCTACTTATTGAGGGTCAAGAAGATCTGATGTTTAATGGCACACACTCTGCTTTTATGAGATTCTGCCCATGCAAGGGAGACACCCACATAATTAGCAGTATAACCAATCGGAACAATATACATTCGGGGAAATTCCCATCCCTCAGATAATCACATAACATAATTAAAACAGAACAGTAAAAATACAGTTTTTATACATGTACTATAACTTCCAAACTACACATCCAATCTTCATAAAAATTACATATTTGGAATCAATCCATTAAGGGGAGCAACATATTAAAAAATGGCACAAATCAGACAAGGGGTTCAAAAGTTAGCAAAAGTGTCTTTTGGGGCCTGGCTGGCAGCATGGTTTTCTGGCCCAAACCGGTTTTACAGAGGCCTCTATCCTGGACAATGGGGAAAGTAATCCAATTATACAGGGATAGAGGCAGACTCCATTAACCACATGTTAGCAAAAGACACAAAAAGACACAAAATACATAACTCCTATTGAACTGAACAGAACCCCCACATTCAACCTATCCCCAGATGGCTTGGATCTGAGCGCTCAATATATCCAAACAGCGCTCAGATCCCACAAATACAGTCAAATCGCCATACACACTAGGTCCATAGTCATGGGTCAGAAGGCTGGCAATTAGGCTTCTCCATAACACAGGGAAGCAGGGCAATTTGTCAAATAAAATAACAGTTACAAATGGCAGTTTGTAACACAGGGGATGTAGGATTTAAAGGGGTACCCCTACGTTTAGGGGTACATCCAGAAACGGGGGGGAATTGCTAGACTGCATAAGGGGATTATGATGCTGGCTGAGGGGAGGAGATGTGTGGGAGGTTACCAGGACAGGATTGGCTACTGTACTAATGAGTGTAAATCCCTCCCTTGCATGGGAGCATGCTTTAAAAGGCCACTGTGGATTAAAGCTTTCAGTTCTGCTCCTGAAACTGTGTGTCGTCCAGTTATTGGGATTGCTGTGGGGATATTGCTGTTATTTTACCTGCTGGAAACCTTGCCTGTGGATTTATTATTTACTTGTTCTTGAGCCTCACTTGGATCATAAGCAGAGATAACCTGGGGAATATTGCATCTCCGCTACAGCCATCATCTCAAGTAGCTCCTGAACACATCTAATTAACATATATAAGGTTTTAAAAAAAATGAAAAAGATGCCCCCCAAAAAAAAGTTTAACCCCTTAAGGACACATGACATGTGTGACATGTCATAATTCCCTTTTATTCCAGAAGTTTGGTCTTTAAGGGATTAAAGCCCTCCCCCCAACAACAACTTGCACCAGGCCTAGGCCATAAAACATCTAGATAGCCATCACCAGAGCTGGACACAAGGAATTGCAATAAACTGCCAGACCAACCCCCCTCTGATTCCTCCTTCCCCCCAGGGTAATGAGGGTGCTGGACTATTCAGAGAGTTATTCGTTTTTTTCTTTGGTCAGCAACTTCTAGGAGACCTATACCATCTAAGACTCCCACAAGAATTCTATATGCGGTAAATACATGTAAGGAATTTCTTGTGTTTTCTCCTATTTTATTTTATGTACTGTTTTGCAATTTGTTATCTGTATGTCATTTATTTCTGTATTTTGTACTCAGCACTGTGAATCTTTTTTGTCAGATTAAATGTTTACTTAATCAGCTTGTGTCTCTGTTCTCTATGAGTTTCACTCTCCAGAGGAAAGCTCAGGTAAACACGTTACCAAAAAGGGTTAATTATATGTGTTTGATCAGTAAAAGTAGAACTGTGATTCTATAATTCTCCTGTGTGTGGGGTAACCTAAGACGCCCGGGTTTAAAGTCTTGGTGGTAAAGTGTAAAGTGTGTACTAGGGGTTTAGTGTAGAATGGATTGCAGGGGTTAATTGAGTGGTTGCTGGGACTAGCAACAGGTAACCAGGGGTCTGGTGTCATTAACCCTGTCACTTCCACACTCTCCCCAATATCTCGGCTGGGCCTATAGCCCACGCTTGTGACAACACATTTAACTACATCATAATGCATAGTCATTAACGGTATCTGTCTGTAAAGATTATAAATGACAATACAGACCTATAGCATAACATATTAGGTCCTGGAGAGGTTCACAGATGTAATGTTGAGTTGATGGCATGGGCTAATGACTCGATTTAATAGTAGCATATGCCATCCTCTTTCATTTTGATGAGGTTCAGGAGATCCAGCTATTGAACAGTATCCTGCATTGGCCTCTTTCATTAACATGATTTTTGAGTTGTTTGAGATTCAGACATGCCCCTTTGACATCTGACAGTTGGAGAAAAGGTACATCTGATACATGTGTTTTAAGATTCTGTGCTGTACCCCTTAAAATAAAAAATAAAGCCACCCTTTTGACTTTGATTTTCCAAAACAAGATTGATAAACTAAGGTGTGTATGTTTCATCGTAATAAATATAAGTTATTAATTGTTACTTTTATATTGTAATACAGGTTCCAGTAGTGATTCTCTTTTATTGCGACACAACATTATTAGTTATTATTCTAAATGTGATTTCTATGAGGAAAGAGACCCCAAGTAAAAATTTCATGCAATTACATAGCACATATAAATAACAGATTTTTTCTTACTTTTGTTACATATAGCAGTAAATAATTGTGCTGTATCACTTCATAGTATATCTATGATATACAATACAAAACATAAAATGAGATTTGAGTAAAAGATGATTAGTGACTTTAGTAATCTGTAAAGGTTACATAGGTGTAGTTGTTGAGGGATGTGAGTGGACCTTGGTTCTTTTGTTATCTTTATTTTTTGTTGCATAAACAGGCACAGATAGTTTCAAATTGGTTGTTAAAGATGATTAATATAAGATAAAGATACAAAGACACTGACAGGTACACACAGACAGGTAGATACAGGCACACACATACCCATAGATAGGTACACATAGTCATAGACAAAAACAGACAGACACACACAGCCACAGATAGGTACAGACAGAGAGGTACACACAGCAACAGCAACACACAGCAACAGCAACAGATTAGAATATGCAGATACATAGACACACAAGCAAGCATGACAGGCACAAACACACACACACACAGACAAGCAAATGTTCTACTAAGGTGCATTGTAGACTTCCTACAGTGACTGTCTTTGATCTCTGGACCCTCTGCACAACTGGTACTTGTATTTTAAGGTAGCACCTGCAGCCTTGCAGAGAAGGGGAAAAGATAGAGCTACAGAGTCCTCTATTTTGGGATCTAGCACTCCCCCTCCCCTCAAGCATAACCATTTCAAATCACTGAAGAGGCCATGGTGCTTGGAGTAACCCTTTAACATTGAAATACTATTTATTTATTATTTTTTTATATTTTTATTGCAAGACAGGTTATCCATTCAATTAGTAGCAATTTATACAGCAAAGACACAAATACATGACATTACAAATCTCCTGGTTACCTTCTACACAGTGAGGGACCTTAGGTCAAAACAATTATTTATGTAAGCTTTGGCTGGAGAGAGGAAACAAAATATGATTATTATGCCATCCATTAAGCACAATAGAATGCCTCACACAGATAAAGCCCACTGTCAGGCAACAAACAACCATACAGAAATTGCGTGAATAGAACAAGCTAGTTCTCTTCCAGTAACAATGCATGCAGAAAAATGACCTGTGGCGAAGCCGGCCTCGCCACGTGTCCTTGGAGGGGGCTGCTTGCCCGCCTCTTGCCTTTGGACTATGGACCAGACTTTATGTGAATGTGTTAAACCAGATAGCTATTCCATGGAGCTCATTCGTGTAGTTAAAGACTTCGGCTCCATGGCAATTGAACTGTGTGAATAGGATCTGAGCGCTATTCGGTAGTTTTGTGCGCTCAGATCCCAGCTATCTGGGGATATGTGACATGTCTGTGTTTTATGTATAAAATGTGACTTTGGGTATTTTATAATATTTTAATGCTTTGTGCTCACCATGTGCTTAATGGAGTCTTGTGTCTGTCCTGGGAGATAATTGAATTACTTCTCAATTCAATCTCCAGGATAGAAGACTCTGAAACTGGTTTGGGCCGGAAAGCCATGCTTCATTTAGTCACAAAGGACTTTCCCTTAACTTTTGAACCCCTGGTCTGATTCGTGCCATTTTTTAATATGTTGTTCCCCTGAATGGATTGATTATGAAAATGTATGTTTTATGTTTGTGACATGTATATTTTAGAAGTTATAAATATTGTGTAAAAACTGTATTCCTCTGCCGGTGATAATGAGATTACCCATTGTGCTCAGTAATCATATCACAGGCAGAGGGGAGGATTTTGTGTGGGAGTGTCTGGGTTTATTGTACGGATTGATTGGTTGTTTTGTAACACCCTGTGGGCTGTACTATGTTTGTGGATTGGGAATAAAAGAGACTGTATGTGACAGTACAGGGAGTTCCTGTTTTAACCCTCAAAGTGAAGTGTCGTCTCATTCTTGGGGGGAATTTGACTGTATGCCAATTGCCAGGAGTGTAAGCTGTTCGTAGGGCTTTTCCTGTTCGGCTGCTTCCAGGGTTCGTGTGTCTGCTGTTCGAGAGTTGGTGAATACGTGCAGTTTGGAGTTCAGGAGGTTGGTGATTGCAGTAGCTGCTGGTCTATCTGGAAGGGTTTATCGCCTAAACGGTTTTTAACCTCTTGTGGGCAAAACGGTCCGTTACACGACCTTGGAGAAGCTCTAAATAGATAACATTCAGAGTACTGGAAGGAGGAGTCTAACATTCAGTCTTTGATATAATTGGGTAATTGGGGGGAATCTTTTGATGAAAAACATTTTCCTAAATGTGCCCTTCTGAAAAGAGATCTCCAAGGAGTCTAAAGTGCTTGGTCTGTGCTCAGGTATGGCTACCTGAATGCAGGGACGGACTGACAGTAACCTGGGCCCCCAGGAGACCAATATAAATGCATGTGTAGGTGCACAGTGTATTTGATTGTATGCACATGAAAAATGAATGTATGTTTCTGTGTGTATATTCACTGTGAGCGCTAGTGTAAGTGAATATATGCAAAAATATAACATGTGCTGGCACTCAATTACATTAATGGTGCAGGTATTCGAGGTTAACCCTAACAAAGCCTCATAATAATCATACAAAAAAATTAATATGAATACCGCACTCTATATAGAAAAATAATCAGAAAAATTGTAGAAGTATAGTTACTCTATATGAACAGATATAATAGATAAATAAAATACATTACATCATATATTCAATAGCTATTTACAAAATAACCTCCATGGGTATTGTATAAATTCATGGTATACATATATACACAGCTGATAATGTTCCTGCTAATAGTCTAAGGGCAACATATCCATAAAGGTAATAGTTGGACCTGCTGTAATCTATGTACATAGAAAAAAGGAAAAAATCTAAACAAATAATTGAAAAAATGAAAAAAATAATGAGAAAAATTGCAAAAAGTGAAAAAATGAAAAATTAATGATGAAAAAATGTGTCCTTATGTACAATAGTCCAGAAAATATAGTGCACTATAGTAATAAATGGGTGGATCTCACCAACTGGAATGTCCTTATAGTGTGTAGCCTTAGATGCAACCAGAGGATTTGTTGAAAATCAGTAGTTACTGTAGAAGGTGACTGTTTGCCAGTTGGTAAGCTGTTAAATCCATCTAGTTCCTACTGCAGTTCCAACTGACAGTGATGTCCTAGTGTATCTCGCTGGAGGCAGTAAGCAGTACTTGGAAAATTGGAGATAGTAACGGTGTTTGGGCATGGTGCTTGGGCTGCGCGCTCGGGACATCCACGTCCCTTCGAAGGCCCCTTTATATACAAAGTCCTCAGCGGCAGATTCGCGCCGCTTTCACCTCGTAGTCCTCCTCCACTTCCGGGTTTCGACGCCTGCGTGCGTACTTGCGTCATAGATTACAAATGCAACTTTATTGTCTACATTTGACAAGCGGACAAAATAAGTTGAACTAAAGTAAACCATACTAGTAAAACAGAAGTGAATTTATGGTATATCAAGGGAAGAGGACAATAGGGTGGACCCATAAAAAGAAATAATTACTGAAGTACATATGTACATGATAGCCACTATGGCAACAGTAAATATTATATAGATAGCCAACCAAATAGGTCCAATAGCCAATTCATTGAGTAGAAAATAACACTATCAAGAGGGCAAAAAAGTAGTAAACTCCATTGTAAAATAAATTATAAATTATGTATACTCAAATAACTGAGCAGCGACATAGCTGAAAATAGAAAGTGTGGTATAGACTGAAATAAAAAGTATACTCCTTGTGGAGAATTTTTACTTATACTAATCTAATAGTATACTGACTCATAGCAGTTGATAAGGGGGTAAGAAAAAAAGAACCAAAGGAACAAAAAGGACAAAAAAGTTGATAAGTACAGAAAAAATATATACAGAAAAGATGCAGCAAAAGAATACAGAAAAAAATTCAGAAAAAAATCCAGAAAAAAATCTAACTATGCCCCCCTACACATGTGACTCACCGGTCATGAAGTAACCCACAGTGATCTCGGGCCTTGCAAGTGAGGGACCCTGTGATGTGGACAGGTAGCGGACCCAGATGGGTCAATCTGACAACGATAAAGAACGACGGACCAATACTGGTCTAGAGAGGAAACTGTAAGGAGCACAAGAGGTATAAAGAAAACCAACATGAGCCAATAATATAGAAAATGAACCAATTTATAGAAAATGTTTCAAATCATAATGCTCATTGAGACCCAATGGTGACAAAGTTTCCAGGGTACTAATCCATTTAGTTTCCCTTTGGAGTAAAAGTTTCTGTCTGTCTCTGCCTCTGCGGAGTGGTGGAATTCTGTCTATAACCTGGAACCTTAATTGGTTCACATTATGGCCACAAATTTTAAAATGTCTTGGTACCGGTGCTTTGACTGTATCATGCTGTAGTGCTGCCCTAATGCTCCTTTTATGTTCCCCTATCCGTTCTTTCACCGGCCGAATAGTCTCCCCCATATACAAGAAACCACAAGGACACTTGAGTATATACACGACAAAGTCTGAGTTACATGTGTAGAAGTCCTTAACAAAAAACTTTTTGCCTGACCGGGAATGAACAAAATACTCCCCCTTGATCACACTGCTACAGTGTGAACAATTTAGACACAGAAAAGTGCCTTTCTTTGGTTCCGAAAAAAATCTAATTTGTTTTTTAGAGCTACCTATGTCTGATTTCACCAGAAGGTCTCTCAGATTCGGAGCCCTCTGATACGAGAATAATGGAGGATGCTGAAATATCGAGGGTAGTTGAGAATCCCCCTCAAATAACCGCCAATGTTTCAGAATAACTTGTCGAATATCCCTATGTGACGGAACCGCTGGCACCCCGACTGGGTACCTTCCGCCGACGGATGCTCCTAGTGCTTTCCGAGGACTCCAAGCACTCTGCCTGACACCATAACCACTGCAGACCCCACGAACCGCCGCAGCTTGGTTGGGGTCTCGCCGTCTCCACCCACTCTGGACCCAGGACCAGGGTCCAGCTTCCAGCAGGTCGACCTCTCTCCGAATTCCAGAGAGCAGGAACAGGAACAAGCTCTTAACAGAGCTTAGTGATTATACCCTGGGGAGTATAGTGATTATAGCAATCCCCAGAGTGTAGTTTCTCCAATCCCCCAAACATGAGCCGAAACTTCATGAAGGTACAAGATGATCTGTTTATTGGCACACAAAGAACCTTCTTTTATGCAGGTCCCCATGCAAGGGGACATCCCACAGGGTGGGACACAGTACAACCAATCACACAATGGTTACATCCCACACATCTCCTCCCCTTAGCCTGAGAGGTAACCCAATTATCAATACATTTTAAAACACACTTTTTACCCAACTTTCATAACTCTTAAACCATACATCCAATATTAATAAATAGTCACATATTATTAATCAGCATATCCCAAATACAAACATACCCAAAAATCATGCAAATCCTTCCATTGGTTCAAAAGTTAGTTAGAAGTCCTTTGTGACCAAAGGAAGCATGGCTTTTCCTGCCAAAACCAGTTCCCACTGGTCTAGCAGTGTCCCTGGGACAACTCCCTGCTTGAGAACAATAGACAGGAAACGGGGGAGGGGAAGAAACACACCTTCCCATGGATTCCAATGGGAAGAAACTGTCTTTAGAAGCCAATAAGCCCCAAATAGTCTTTTTAAATGGCTATACACCCCAGGGCGATAGTCACGAGGAAGGAGGCTGGCAATCAGGCTCCTCCAAAAGCCGGGGGCAAAGGGCAGCTTGTCACCTAACAATCCAGGGACAAAAGGCATTTTGTCACACCCTATTCAATGGGGTGTAAGGTGGTACAAATGTTAACCTCTCTAACTTACTATTTGTTCTTTAGCCTCCAAGGGTTTCTTGTTGAGTAAAATTCTCAATTTTTTGTCGCTGGCACTCTGCTATATGTGCGGATAACCCCTCTCTATGAATTTATTGGCCATAAAGTCAAGTCCTGATACGACTTTCTCCTCTTGCGATACTATTCTTCTTACTCTTAGTAATTGACTAAAAGGTAGGCCATTTTTTAAATGTGTGGGGTGAAAACTGGCATATGTCAATAAGTTATTACGATCGGTTGGTTTTATATATAAATCACTATGTAGAGAATTATCTACCCTCTGTACCTGGACATCTAGAAAGGGAACCGAATTCATATCACAATACATTGTGAATTTAATATTAGTATCTTGTACATTCAAGGCCTCATAAAAGTCTTGTAATTGGGCCCTCGTGCTGCTCCAACAGATGAAAACATCATCTATATATCTTTTCCAAATTAAACATTTCGAAAATAGACAATGTTGGTAAATGCACGTTTCCTCCAAGCGGTTCATATAGATGTTTGCATATGTTGGAGCGACATTCGAGCCCATAGCTGTTCCTTTGATCTGTTTATAATATTTGTCCCTAAAAAGGAAATAATTCTCTGTTAGTATAAAGGTCAGTAACTCCCTGATGTACTTTCTGGTATCACTCTGTTGGGTTAAATTAGGGTCCTTATCTAATGTCCAATCAACCGCCTCTATTCCTCTGTTATGGTCTATAGAGGTATACAGCAACTGTACATCCATAGTTACTAACCAAAATTCACCCTGGCGGGATCTGTACATCCACTAATAATTTGAGAAAGGTAGTTGTGTCTTTAAGGTACGATTTTTGGGACGGAACATATTTTATCAGAAACTTATCCAATATTTCTGCCGGATGTTGAAATATAGATCCAGTCCCACTGACTATTGGTCTACCTGGGGGGAAGAGAGGATTCTTATGGATTTTTGGGAGAGTATAAAAAACTGGAATCCTAGGGTATTTAAGATTCATGTATCTATATTCTCCATCTGAGATGATACCTCTAGACAAAGCCCATTGATTGAGCCTGTCTAATGTGTGTTTAAGATTGTGCGTAGGATCCTGATTAATGGCCAAGTAATTTGTGTTGTCCATTAGTTGAGTCTCAATCTCTCCCACGTAATATGTACGATCCATAATCACCAACGCTCCCCCCTTATCCGCTGGTTTAATGATAATTGATGTATCTTTTTTAAATTGTTGATATTTTCCCAATCTTGTTTGGTAAAATTAACAGTCTGTTGTCTATGCTTATGTGTATGTTGGTGTTTCCTCCTAAGTTTGTAAACATCCTTTTTCACAAGATTGGTAAATAGATCAATTGATGCATTGACATTATGTGGTGTAAATGTGCTTTTAGGTTTCAAACCTGTCTCAAGTGAAAGAACCCCATCAGGATCATTCTGCGAAGTGTTGTGTCCCACCATATTCGTGTTTTCTTCCACATGTTGGATTCCCTGTATGTGTTGGATACTTCTGTTACTAGGAAAAGCTGTTGTGTGTTCTGTGGAAAAAAATGCACGTAATTTAAGTTGTCTAAAAAATTTATATAAGCTTACATCATATTGATGCCATTCTACATTTGGTGTTGGAATAAAGGATAATCCCTTATTCAGAGTTCCCTCTTCTGTGGGTGATAAAGGCCTACCTGAAATGTTGTGTATCAGAGATTGCGTCTGGATTGGGGCAATCGAGCTTTCCTTTTCTCCCGTATGCCTCTTGTTGTAACCCCCCCCCTCCTGATGTTTCTTCGAATCGTGTGCCTCTCTCTAAAAAAGTCACTCCTGATGATGAGGAGGCTGAGGAGGAAGATGTAGCCCCTTCTGTATCCGAACGCCATTTCTGTGAATTTATGTCTCTATTAGGTCTATATGGTCGATTGTCTGTCCTTGAATACCAGGAGTATACTTGATCTCTCTGATAGTCCAATTTGTCTCTATGGAATTTTCTCTTTTTAAATTCTTCCTGTTTTTTAAGTGTTTCTAGGTCTGTTGAAGCTGTTACTGCTGCCAATTCCTGTTCAACTGTTGCCATCTCCTTTACTAACTTAACTAATTCCTTTTGTAAGGATTCAATGGTTAATACCATAAGGTCTGCTGAGCATTTATTTAGAATCTTGTACCACACGGTGCGATGTTCTGTGTTATCCCTACATAGCGTAGGATGTAGTCTAACCCTTAGTCCCCTTGGGATTCTTTTTTGTCTTAGGTATTCACCAAGTCTGCTAATATGTAATTCCCAACTTACTTTTTTCTTTAGATCTCTCTTAAGTTTTTGTGCTATCCCACATTCACTATCACTTGTTAGGAACTCCCTGGCTCCTCTGAGGGCTGACGTGATACGGTTAATATCACCCTCTGTATAGGCAAAAGTTGCCATAAAAATATATATATTTGTATCTAGCTAGAGGCTATAGATATAACAAGACTGTGTACAATACTAAATGTCAGTCACGTGAAGGTGCTACAGCACTAGGGAAAAAATATCTACAAAAATATAACATGTGCTGGCACTCAATCACATTAATGGTGCAGGTATTTACTGTTGCCATAGTGGCTATCATGTACATATGTACTTCAGTAATTATTTCTTTTCATGGGTCCACCCTATTGTCCTCTTCCCTTGATACACCATAAATTCACTTCTGTAAGTTTTACTAGTATGGTTAACTTTAGTTCAACTTATTTTGTCCGCTTGTCAAATGTAGACAATAAAGTTGCATTTGTAATCTATGACGCAAGTACGCACACAGGCATCGAAACCCGGAAGTGGAGGAGGACTACGAGGTGAAAGCGGCGCGAATCTGCCGCTGAGGACTTTGTATATAAATCGTTTTTCTTTTAATTATTTTAACAGATTGCAGGGGCCTTCGAAGGGACGTGGATGTCCCGAGCGCGCAGCCCAAGCACCGTGCCCAAACACCGTTACTATCTCCAATTTTCCAAGTACTGCTTACTGCCTCCAGTGAGATACACTAGGACATCACTATCAGTTGGAACTGCAGTAGGAACTAGACGGATTTAACAGCTTACCGACCGGCATACAGTCACCTTCTACAGTAACTACTGATTTTCAACAAATCCTCCGGTTGCATCTAAGGCTACACACTATAAGGACATTCCAGTTGGTGAGATCCTCCCATTTATTACTATAGTGCACTATATTTTCTGGACTATTGTACATAAGGACACATTTTCTCATCATTAATTTTTCATTTTTTCACTTTTTGACATTTTTCTCATAATTTTTTTCATTTTTTCAATTATTTGTTTTGATTTTTTCCTTTTTTCTATGTACATAGATTACAGCAGGTCCAACTATTACCTTTATTTATATGTTGCCCTTAGACTATTAGCAGGAACATTATCAGCTGTGTATATATGTATACCATGAATTTATACAATACCCATGGAGGTTATTTTGAATAGCTGAATATATGATGTAATGTATTCTATTTATCTATTATATCTGTTCATATAGAGTAACTACTTATGAATTTGATAGTGAGAGCACAATAAATTAAATTACATTATCTTCTAATATTTTTCTGATTATTTTTCTATATAGAGTGCGGTATTCATATAATTTTTTTTTTAAGTGAATATATGTATGTCTTTGTATGTAGTGTCAGGATATGTGGATTCAGAATATATCTAAATACATGTTTTTGGTTTTGTAAATAGGGTTGTATTAATTTTTTTGTGTTTGTGTAGCATGGCAATATGTATAAGGGGGTATTTGTGAATTTTGGCAATGTGTTTGTATGAAGTATGCAGGCCTTCAAATTTTGTGTCTTAAATTACAAACTAAGTGTTAAATGTTACGAGCCACCTTAAAGCAGCACTATAGTGTCAGGAATACAAACGTGTATTCCAGACACTGTAGGTTTATAGGCCTCCATTAAAAAAGTGATTTACTCACCTTTTTTCCAGCGCTGACCAAACTTGTAGCTGCACCACCTCTGCTCCGCCTCCTTGGCAGAGTTCATCAATTTAGATGATCTCAGCCAATCCAATACTTTACTATAGTAAAGCACTAGAAGGTGATTGTGCACACGTGGCAATACAGTACGCTGCGCCATATATATATATATATATATATATATATATATATATATATATCGCTATATATATGTGCAGAGAGTAATTGTGGGTTGTCACCCGTCATGGTTGTCACCCCCTGATGGTGGCCCTGATGGTTGACAGAGGGATAGGGGCTATAGAGGGTACAGGGGGGAGAGGCTGCAGAGGGAGCAGGTGGCTGGGACTGCAGAGGCAGCTGGAGAGCAGGGACTGCAGAGGGAGCAGGGAGGCTGGGACTGCAGAGGGAGCCAGGCAATAGGGACTGCAGAGAGAGCAAGTTGTTGCAGAGGGAGCAAGGGGGTAGAGGCTGCAAGGGTGTAGGAGCTGCAGGGGGAAGTGGTTGCATGGGGTACAGGCTGCAGAGGGGGGAGGGTGAAGAAGCTGCAGGGTGAGCAAGGGGTAGTGGCTGCAGAGGGAGCAAAGGGCGTGACTGCAGAGTGTGCAGACTGCAAAGTGTGCAGGGGTAGGAGCTGCAGGGTGGTAGGGGCATGCTGGGGAGAGCAGGAGGTGGGGCATGCTGGGAAGAGGAGTGCGTAGGGGCATGCTGGGGGGTAGGGGCATGCAGGGGGTAGGGGCATGCAGGTGGATCAAGAGGTAGGGGCATAGCAAGGGGTAGGGGCATGCTGGGGAGAGCAGGGGAAGGGAATGCAGAGAAAGCAGGGGGTAGAGGCTGCAGGGGTATAGGCTGCAGAGAGTGTGGGGTGTAGGTACTGCAGAGGGTATAGGGACTGCATTGGGATGATATAGTTTGTACATTTAGAGGCTTTAGGGGGTATAAGGGCTGTGATGGGGCAGTAGTGGGGAGATTATAAAATTAAAATGTAAAAAAAAAAAAAAGATTAAAATAAATAAATCCCCCCACCCCAAGTCTACCTCCCAGGTGGTCCACGAATCCTCTTCTGGAGGTCTCTCATAACCCCAAACATGCTGCCTGAAATTCTGCTCATGGCAGCTCCGCACAGCTCACTCTGCACTGTGACTGATGATGTCACTTCCAGCAGTGTTTCAAGAGTTTATTAATGATGTTCTACGAGAGTACATACACACATTCATAATTGTGTACTTGGACGACCTATTAATATATTCACCCGATTTGTATACTCATCACATGCATGTTAAATTAGTTTTGAAAACTCTTCTTGTTAATGGTCTATATTGTAAACTCGAAAAATGTTAGTTTGATCAATCCGAAGTCCAATTCTTGGGTTATATAATCTCTGCCATGGGTTTTCGTATGGATCCCAAGAAACTTTCTGCTATTATGGAATGGCCTCTACCTCAGGGTTTGAAAGCCATTCAGCGTTTTCTTGGTTTTTCGAATTATTATAGGCGCTTTATTAAAGGTTTTTCTTCCATTGTAGCGCCTATCACCCAAATGACTAAAAAGGATGGTAATACTCATGTCTGGACCTAGGAAGCTCTTGAGGCTTTTGAATTTCTTAAAACTGCATTCACTTCTGCTCCTATTTTACAGCATCCTGTCCCTTCTTTGCCTTTTATTCTTGAAGTTGATGCTTTAGATATTGGGGTGGGTGCTATATTGTCTCAAAGAGAATCTCCAGAGAGGCCTTTACATCCGTGTGGTTTCTTTTCCAAGCAGATGTCCAAAGCTGAAAAGAATTATGACATAGGCAATCGGGAACTCCTTGCCATTATTTTAGCACTTAAGGAATGGAGACATCTTTTGGAGGGCACTAAAGATGCTATCCTCATACTTACTGATCATAAAAACCTTTCCTACCTTAGTGAAGCCAAGAGATTGTCTTCTAGGCAAGCCAGGTGGTCTCTGTTTTTATCTCGCTTCAATTATATCATCACCTACAGACCGGGTGATCGTAACACTAAAGCTGACACTCTGTCCAGTCAGTTCAAAACAACCGACAAACAGGAGCTTGATGATACCCCTGTCATTCCCCCGGACAGAATAATCGCTACTACTGTTCTTTCTATTTCTTCGTCCATCTTGCAAGTCATACAGGCTAAACAAAACAAGGCACCTAGAAAGAAACCTGCTGATAAATTGTTCATCGATGTTCCTGAAAGATAGGAAATCATGTCACTCTATCATGACACCAGAACCGCTGGTCACCCTGGTATCGCTAAAACCTTAACAGCAGTTTCAAGATATTTCCGGTGGGCCTCCTTGCACAAAGACGTCACCGATTACGTACCGGCATGTGTTACTTGTGCCAGTATGAAGTCTTTGCATAGAGTTCCTTGTGGGTTGTTGCATCCGCTGCCCATACCAAAGAAGCCTTGGTCTAATCTGTCCATGGATTTTATTGTTGAGTTGCCCCCTTCAAATGGTAAAACAGTCATCCTGATGATCGTGGATAGATTTTCTAAGATGGCTCATTTTGTCTCTTTTGTCAAATTGCCCTCATCCAAGGAACTCACCTCTATCTTCGCCAAGGAGGTGTTTAGGTTACACGGTATACCAGAGTCTATAGTGTCCGATAGGGGTAGCCAGTTTATTTCTAGATTCTAGAAAGCCTTTTGTTCAGAGATGGGTATTTCTCTCTCGTTTTCCTCAGCTTACCACCCCCAGTCCAATGGAGCTGCTGAACGTGCCAACCAATCCCTAGAGCAGTATCTTCGTTTTTTCGTATCCCACCATCAGAACAATTGGGCTGACTTGCTTCCTTGGGCTGAGTTTGCTCGTAATAATGCTACTCATGAATTTTCCGGTAATAGCCCTTTCTACATTGTTTATGGCCGGCATCCTGTGGTTCTCCAATCTGCATTCACCTTGCTTGGAATGGCAGTTCTGGATGAGCATTTGGCCGGTTTACGTACTACCTGGGAGCAGGTTCAGCGTTCTGTCTTCAGGGGGTGGTACTGTAGCGTTACCCTCTTCAGGGGCCGGGTGAGGTCCTCTTTCCCCGCAGCGCACGGTCCTGCAACTGCACGAACCGCACGCGGTTCGTCCGACAGGGAGATCAGGAAGGTGTGCAATGACCGCGAGAAGTGGCCACGTGACTCGCCTGGCACTGGGAGTGTGCCGCGCATATCGGGCGCACTTTTAAAGGGACAGTGGGAGCCAAAAATAAAAAAGGTCTCCCATTGGCCCATGTCATTCCATTCACGTTTTGGGGGCGTGGATATGACAGGGGCCAATCAAATTAAACTAATAGGTATTTATACTCACCTTTCCCTTAGCTCCCTGCCCCATCATGGTTTCTGATTCAGTTCCCTTTAGTGCTTGCTTCATGTAGTAATGTTTTTTTCGTGCTTCACCTTTGCTTTGTACCTGACTCTGTTTTTCTCTTTATCCCTGCTTTGTCTTGTTTGCCGGTTTCCTGACTCCTGTGTACCAGTCCTTGGCTAGTTCTTGTTTATGCTGTCTCTCTGTTCCCTTTACCTCGGCTCATTCTTGACTCTGTCTTTTTCTGTCCACGTTGAGTTTGGCCATTCTAAGGCCCGGTAAGACGTATCTTGTTATCTTGTCTCTCGTTGGATTATTCTTGTGTGGTGAGGTATACTACCGTGACAGTGCCAGGTCAAGCTAGGTTTAACCCTTTTTGCTGTAAACATAGCAGTTTCATATGGGTTAATCCAGCCTCTAGTGGCTGTCTCACAGTTAGAAGACGCCAGCGTCCATAGGAAAGCATTGTGAATGCTTTCCTATGAGACTGGCTGAATGCGCGCGTGGCTCTTGCCGCGCATGCGCATTCAGCCAGGGACGTCAGAAGAGGGAGGATAGACCCTGTGGCAAAACCATCCACTTCAGCATGTATTTTTATGTGTGGGATACTATCCCTTTAAAGACTGTTAGAACCAAGTTGATAACTGTATGGGTATATTGTGCGAACGAGAGCATTCGTATGCTGGCGGAAAGAAAGCCACCAGCATTCATAAAATAGTTTCACGAACAGTGAATTTCAACACTGTTCGTGAAACGAACTAACTACCGAATGGGAGACCACACATAGGAGGTAGTGTGTCTCCCATTAAAGATTGCAACAATGTTTCCTTCAGTGATTATTGGGTTTCAGGGTGGGTGCCATTTGGCTACCGACCACGTGGCGGTTGGCCATCTTGGATCCTTTGTTAGCCCAGCGGTATTTGGTCGTCGAGCGCCTGGAACTAAAATCGGCTACTCGATGGCACAAGTACCGCTGGACTTCCAGGCCATTCGGGAGCACCGGTCCTTCGGTAGTTTGTTCCCCTATATGCATTCAGTATTTTAAGGTGAATATAAAGTAATATGTATTTTCGTGCAGCGTTCGGTTATTTATGCTGGGATCTGAGCGGTACACACGAAAGGTGTGCTCAGACCCCAGCTATCTGCCGAACGGTCATTCCGTAAAATAACATGAATAATATGGAAGTTATGTATTTTTATGGATAATCCACTTAACTGGGTATTCTAGTGGGAGTATCCCTCTCGTACAGCAGTGCATTGTGCGAGAAATGTCCGGGTTGTTAAGTTCCCCAAGTAGTCCCCTACTGTACAACCCCTGGAATGTCAGTAAGGAAACCCGTTGCATGGGGAATCCCATAAATATGATGACCTGTGATTAAAAGCTCAGTTGACTCCCAGCCTTTGTGTCGTCTAGTTCTTGGGAGGGAAGAATTCATACAACGCTACGAGGATTATTGTGTGCTGTGCTTATTTGCCTGGATTATTTTATGCTGTTCCTGTTACCCAGCGGAGATACCGTGGATTGTACTACCTCTCCGCTACAGACCCAGTGCCGAGGGAGCCCGGCGCTGGAAAAAAGGTAAGGGATTAACCCCTTCCTCCCCCCTCAGCGCCACGGTGGGGGCACCCTCAGTGCACTATAGTGCCAGGAAAACAAGTATGTTTTCCTGGCACTATAGTGGCCCTTTAAGGTTGCCTTCCCCACCAGGGGAGGTCTGGATGCTCAGTCAGCTTAATGCCTCCTCGATCAAAGTCAGGAATCAGGCAGGTAGGTATAAATTGATTTATTATATACAAACTTGAATAAAAAAAAAAGGATATCTTAAAAATGGTGGTATATCACAGGTCCTACACGTTTCGTTTCTATAGAAACCTCCTCAGGGACCACCTTTTGTACAATTACAATCATAAAACATATAACAATAAAATGTCCTCTACAATTTCTACTTAAATAGGGATATTCGTGATTGCCTCTGTGTGTTCGTGGGGGTTTTCTTCTAATACACCAATAGTTGAAACTAGGGATGTGCATGGACAAAAAATTCGGTTTGGCATTCCGAAATTCAGCACTTAGGCAATTCGGGACTTCGGCAATTCGGCACTTCGGTCTGGCACTACTGAAGTTCGGGACGTCGGCAATTCGGCACTTCAGGACTTTGGCACTTCGGTACTTCGGGACTTAGGGCAAGTGTAGGGTTAGGGGTAAGGTTAGGGTTGGCTTAAGGGTAGGGTTAGGAGTAGGGTTAAGGTTGGGTTAGGAGTAGGGTTAGGTTTAGGGTTGTTTTAGGAGTAGGGTTAGGGCTGGGTTAGGAGTAGGGTTAGGGGTAGGGATGGGGTTAGGAGTAGGGTTAGGGGTAGGGATGGGGTTAGGAGTTGGGTTAGGGTTAAGGTTAGGGTTGGGTAGGAATAGGGTTAGGGTTAGGGTTAAGAGTAGGGCAGGGTTAGGGTTAGGAGTAGGGTTAGGATTGGATTAGGAGTAGGGTTAGGGTTAAAAGTAGGGTTAGGGTTAGAAGTAAGGTTAGGGTTGGGTTAGGAGTATGGTTAGAGTTAGGGTTGGGTATGTATGTTATTAGGTTTATCCATAAGTAACATATTTCTTTCTTTTTCCTTGGCCATTTTTATTTCCCTTTCTGTGGTGTTTTTCTTATAGCCCTTCTGTAAAAGTTTATTTTTTATATAATTAGCCTGTAGTTCATAGTCTCGAATGTTGGAACAATTTCTTCTCACTTGAGTGAACTGGCTTCTGGCTATACCTCTAATCCATGGCTTGTGATGACAACTTCTATGAAAAAACAACATGATCTAACCTCTCTATCTTCATTGAATAGAGTTGCATCTAAAAAAAATTTTTTATTCCATTCAGGGGTAAATATCAAGTTAAATGAATTTTGGTTAAAGTATTGAGCAAAAGAGCCAAATTCTTGTGAGGAGCCACCACAGATGATCAAAATATCATCTATAAATCACCGCCATAGCACCAGGCTCGCTCTCCAGTCATGTTTTGACCATACCCATAGGTCCTCCCATTGCCTCATAGATATTGGCATAACTGGGGGCGAACCTTGTGTCCATGGCGCTCCCTGTAACTTGCAGAACATTTTTCCCATTTAAAAAGAAATAGTTGTTCTAATATAAATTTTACTGAAGTTAGGATAAAATCTCTAATACCTGGATCAAAGTTACTGTCTTTCATCAGAAAAAAAGGTGATAGCATCCAAACCCAAATCATGTTTAATCACAGTGTATAACGATGTAACATCAAGAGTTGCCCAACTATAATTCTTCTCCCATTCTATATTTTCTAGCTCCTGTAGGATAGATTTAGTACCCTTGATGTGTGATTTGGTGCTTGGGCAAAATTTTGCAAATACAAATCCACAAAGGCTGATAGATTTGCTATTATAGAATTTATCCCACTAATAATGTGGATATTGACTTGGTTTGTTTTTTGTGAAGTATACGGAAGATATGAATATGGAGATGAGCCTCATGGGGCAAGTTGAAATTTATGATGTAATTTTGTAATATAATTTTTATGCAATTTTTCATATTTAATATAATTTGTATATACATTTTTTAATCTCATGTACATTTTAGTAGTTTTTTTTCCATTAGCTTTTTTCATTAGTTTTTTCATATTCTTTAGTTTTTTTCATAAGTATTTTTATTTGTATTTTCATATTTATTTTTATTTTTGTTTTTAATTTAATCTTATATTTTTTTTTATTGTTTTTCTTTTTCTTTTTTCTTTATATTTCTTTTTCTTTTATTTTTATGTTAATTTTATTTATTTCCTATTTTTATTTTATCTTTATTTATTTATCTTTTTTTTTTTTATAATGACTCTACCTTTATGACTCATTATGCAGTTTTTGGAAATAAGCAATATAGGCCAATATATATTAATTTATAATAAATAAATGTCTTCTAACTTTAGAAAGATTGGATATATATTTATTTCATGAATTTCAGCTTGTTATCTTGGGCTATAAAAACAAAACAATAATATAAGTATATAAAATAGATTGAGTAAAACTTCATAACTATAGGTTGCACCAATTCAAATTTCCATCTGATTAAATAAGTTAAAGTGGTTGAAATAAGAATAGATATTTGCTATTGAGTTAATTCCTTTTTTTCAATAGACAAGAGACAAACTATTCCGGTGCCATTTTGATGAACCTGAGGCTAGCCATGGAAAGGATTGTAGGGGTTCCGTAAGACAATCTTGTTCTATGGTGATCCATAGTTTAGAAGTTGGTCTAATCGACCAAATAACAATTCTACTTAAGTGGATGGCATAGTAATAATGTTGTATGTTAGTGTCACGTATTCATCTGCTTATAGAAATGTGGTTAATGACATTTACTGTCCACACAGGAAAAGTTGTGCCGAGCAGCAACCTAATCCACAGAAGGGTTAATGCTGAGCAGCAATTATGCAAATGAAACCTGGTAACTGACTTTGGGGTCAAAGGCCGGTTACAGCCTATCAGAAAGAAAGGAGGGGTATTTAGGCCCAGTTCTCAGCCTGCTCAGTGCCCTGTCGTGGTTTCCCTGGTTGTCCGAGAGCGCGTTCCTGTTTATAGTTTTCTACCTGGTTTTTGACTTTGGCTTTGTTTATTGACTTCTCTATATTCTGGTATCCTGACTCCTGGCTTTCCTCATTGCTGTGTCCCTTTCTGTGTTCCCTGACCTCGGCTAGTATTTTTGACTATTCTTTGTACGTTAAATCCGGCCATTCTAAGGACCGGTAATACGTTACTTATTTGTCATCCGTGCTGTACAGTTCTACGTGCTGGATCAAACAGTAATCCTGACAGTTAGGGAGGCTGACCCCTCCTTTGTTTTTAGGTCTAGTCAGTGTATTATATGCCAAGCGGGATCTTTTTCACCTCAAATAAATAAGGTTAGTAGTGTTTCTATTGTATTGTAGACTTGGGCACTTCAGAAATTTTTCTTTTTTTTTTTAAATGGATTCGTACGAAAATAAAATTTGTTTCGTCAGAACCGAAATTTGTCCATTCTTCCATTTATTTTCATACGAAATTCTGTATTTTTTTTTCATTTCAGATAAACCCATTCGTTCATTCAGCGCAATTTAATTGAACCAAATGAATTGAATATACCTTAAAAATCAGTTTCCTAATCCCTAAATACCGAATAGCCTCAAGTGAACAAAGTAAAACCATTTGTTCAAAATTTCATACATTGATCTCAAAACATGGCATTGAACAATGTTCTATTTCCCTGAATTTATGCCTAAAACATCACCTGAACCGTCAAATGCCTGAACAATATCAATCATATGAAAATGTATTGGCACTATTACTACGCTCCCGAACACTCACTATTGGCATTTGTATGTTGAATTTCATTGCAAATGTAATGCATTGCTTTTTGCTTAGTCTCATGAATCATCATGCTTCCCTGACAGGTGGGAACTGGAGCCCTTGATAAAGGAAGCCGGTTGGTGCCGAAACGTTGGGGGGTTATTCTGCAATTGTGTTTCTGCCCTATTAGGCTTGTGGAAATTCTGGTAAAACTTTACTGTTGAAAACTGTATTTTGTCTGTTTATTATCACTTATTGTTGTAATATATGTGTCTAAACCAAGTGTTGGTTTATTAAACCAAGATAGAGATTTCTTTTTGGTTTCTGGTGTGCATTCTCTTTCATATTCAACTATTGTTTGTTTTGGTGTTTGAGGGGATACCGGTGATGAATAGCACCCAGGTGTATATTAAATGGTACTCATAAATACTTTCTCCATACTTTGTTTATTATACAACTGGCAACACAATATAATTTTAGAAGGGAGTGGGAAAGTAGCCAATGAAATCAGCCTTTACATACTGCCAGACAAAACTGTTAAAAAGAAAAAAGTATCAAGGCAGTCTGTAACGGAGTCTTACCTGATAGGGAGTCCAGCTCGCAGAGTTATACGCTCACCCTTGCAAAGTAGACACAGACCAGGGTGACAAGGTAAGACGCCACCTGGCCTGTGAGTCTGTGCACGGGGGCTTTCCAGGAAAAGTGCTCCAAGTCTCAGTACAGCAGGAATTAGCAGAAGCGTGGTCAAGGGAAGCCAAAATCAGGGAAGCCAGAGGTCAGAGTAGTCAAGGAGGAAAGCCAAGGTCAGAAGCTGGAATTAAACAAGAATCACTGGAACGCAGGTACGGAGTAACAGGAACCAAACAAGGGAACCAGAGTCAATGAACTGACACCCCTCCCAGGGTGAGGCAGGCTTTTATATCCTGTTAATTAGGTATCAGATTCAGCTGGAGAGTTACTGACAGATCTGAGCCTTTGGTGAAGTCCAGCCCCCTAGTGCTGCAGGCAATACAAGAATAAACAGGAGTTATCCAAAGTCCTGAAATGGCTCAGAGGGAAAATAGCAGGATACGGTCCAGAAGAACCACAGTTCAAATCCCCTATCGGGCGCTTCCAGAGCGACCACGTCTGGCAGACTGGATGTCACGGCGTGAACCGTGACAGTACCCCCTTGTCAAGAACGCCCTCCGGGCGTGAACAGGCTCTTCCTGGAAATAGTACTCCTCATCTTCGGTCTCAGTATCACTAAGATAGTCTTTATAATCAAGGTATCTTTTTACGACCTGGGATTTTATGGTACCAGTTTCGGGTGCTATAGGGGAGGCATTTGCAGCTTTCAAAGCTTTTTCGAATACTTCTAGATCCTGTTTGCACACTACTGTGCCATTTGAGGCATAGGTGCAGTCAGGAGGCAGAACTGTTTTGGCAAGGCAGGAAGTGGTGATGGTGCTTGCTTGAACAGAAGTGTCATCAGGAAGAGGTCCAAATGTTTCTAGAGCAGGAGGTGAAGTTTCCACAGAGGTACTGGTAACATTAACGGTATTAGTTTGGGTACCCTTTTGTGTCACAGGACGGGGACAGGGCTGGCAGTGTCCAGGCTGTCTTGCTGGGATGACAGGGTAAGTCCATATGGCACCAGACAGAAGGGGTCTTGGCCTAGGTGGACGAGTCGGGCAGAGCGATATGAAATGCCCTCTTTTCCCACAGTATAGACATAGACCATGGGCTCTCCTGCGGTCCTTTTCCTTTGGGGGCAATCTAGTTCTGGTGAAGCCAATCTCCATGGGTTCCTCCATGTCGACTGGAGTTTCACTGCTAGCTCGAGTGTAAACAGGGTTACAAGGCGGGTCCCTGAAAGTGGGTTCATGCTGCAACATGATGGGATTTTTGTATCCATAAAACAATTCCTCTTCTCTCGGGAACCGGATTCTGCGAGAACCTGAAGTAGGCTTGGAAGTTGCTTTTCTCGCTGCAAAACACTGAGAATCCATCGCGGACATAAACAACTCCCAGGAGTCCAAGACAGTACTTCTCTCCTGCAACTTCTGGTGTGCCCACGCCTTGATCCGCCCGGTGCATAGGTTAATAGCGGAGCGAACTTTGATAAAGTCGGTGGTGTAGGTTCTCGATTTCAGGGCAAATAGTAACTCACAATCCGTCTTGAACATCGGAAAAGCAGAACGGGAACCGTCGAACCTGTCAGGCATAAAGACATACGGTTCTGGGCATACATGTTCCGGGACTGGAAGCGTTGCTCCTTTAAATGCCAATGAATGTCTCTGCAATTCTGTAACATTCTGGGACAGGTTGGAGAATTGCTCGGCCAGGGAGGTGAGTAATTTGTATAACTCTGCGGACTCCATTGGTCAGTTCATCTGTAACGGAGTCTTACCTGATAGGGAGTCCAGCTCGCAGAGTTATACGCTCACCCTTGCAAAGTAGACACAGACCAGGGTGACAAGGTAAGACGCCACCTGGCCTGTGAGTCTGTGCACGGGGGCTTTCCAGGAAAAGTGCTCCAAGTCTCAGTACAGCAGGAATTAGCAGAAGCGTGGTCAAGGGAAGCCAAAATCAGGGAAGCCAGAGGTCAGAGTAGTCAAGGAGGAAAGCCAAGGTCAGAAGCCGGAATTAAACAAGAATCACTGGAACGCAGGTACGGAGTAACAGGAACCAAACAAGGGAACCAGAGTCAATGAACTGACACCCCTCCCAGGGTGAGGCAGGCTTTTATATCCTGTTAATTAGGTATCAGATTCAGCTGGAGAGTTACTGACAGATCTGAGCCTTTGGTGAAGTCCAGCCCCCTAGTGCTGCAGGCAATACAAGAATAAACAGGAGTTATCCAAAGTCCTGAAATGGCTCAGAGGGAAAATAGCAGGATACGGTCCAGAAGAACCACAGTTCAAATCCCCTATTAGGCGCTTCCGGAGCAACCATGTCTGGCAGACTGGATGTCACGGCATGAACCGTGACACAGTCCTTCAGTGTTAAATCTATCCATATATTCTATAGGCCAGCCATTCAGCCAATTTAGAGCTCAGCCAGCCCACCACCCTGTCAGCCATCTTAGGCTCTGACATACTTCATTTACAGCCTGAACCTGCCAGAAATGGCCATGTCTTCCTCCAGCTCCTCAAGTGATCAAGCAATGGATATAATGGAGGGGGGCTTTGGCCACTCTGATCAGGATCAAGGGGAAGCAAGTGGGAGAGCAAGGGAAAGCAGAGGCATCCCAGGATCTTAAAGGCTGCAGATCCTGGAAGTAAGAAAAAGTACACAGAGAACTTTGGTGCAGAGGAGAATGCAGTACTGGTCACCAAGTTGTGCCAGTACTACCAATGTATTTTTTGGGGAGCAGCCAAAAACACTTCTCGTTCAAAGAAGAATCGTCTGTGGAGAAAGATTGTGGCAGAGGTGAACGCTGTTGTTGGGAACAACCGCACTTAGTATGTGGTGAAGAAACGGTAAGTGCATTTATATTCCTAAAAAAATAATTTTCTTTATTTCATGTTCTTTAAAACTTATTTTTTTCCTTCATGTGCTTTTGCTACATGCCCCCACCATTGGCAGCTATGCTTTTAAAGTCTTTTAAAAGTGAGAGTTGGGTCACTTAAGCACATAGAGGGAAAAAAACACCATGTGCCGCTCAGCTTTAAAGGAACACTATAGTGACAGGAATACAAACATGTATTCCTGTCACTATAACTGTGAGCAATGTAACTGTAATTACTCATCCTTATAGCAGAGCTGTGCAGGTCCACACTCTGCCTCCATGGCTGCAACCTGCAGAACTGACAAAATAAGCCAATCCAATGCTTTACCATAGGAAAGCATTGGGAGGCTATTATGTTGCAAAAGGCTGCTGTTCTATCAGAAATCTATATCTATCAGATTTATATACCTACGTCACTTCTAGTGACCCCCACATCACTGGAAGTGACGCGAGATCCGATGCGCGCTAGCAGTCCTTGGGGTATAGAATTCTGGTGAAAGTAATACGAGCATGTGCGCCACCTCTGATGATGCTCGATCAGCTGGGCCTTTAATCTGAAAGGGTGTAGACATCCATCAGATATAGCAATGTGATAGACAAATCTGATGGATGTACCGCACATGCGCGCAGCACATCCTTCAGATATTGAAATATAGTAGGTGTACTGCGCATGCACACGGCACATCCATCAGGTATAGCAATCTAATATACAAATATGATGGATGTACTGTGCATGCCCACAGCACATCCATCAGATATAAAAATATGATGGTGTACTGCACATGCGTGCTGCAAATTCTTCAGAAAAATAAATATGATGGGTCTACTGCGCATGCGCAGCACATCCTTCAGCTATAGAAATCTGATGGGTGTACTGCACATGCGCACAGCACATCCATCAGATATAGCAGTCTGACCTACAAATCTGACGGGTGTACTACGCATGCACACAGCACATCCATCAGATATAGCAATTTGATCTACAAATCTGATGGATGTACTGTGCATGCGTGCTGCAAATTCTTCAGAAAAATAAATATGATGGGTCTACTGCGCATGCGCAGCACATCCTTCAGCTATAGAAATCTGATGGGTGTACTGCACATGCGCACAGCACATCCATCAGATATAGCAATCTGACCTACAAATCTGACGGGTGTACTACGCATGCACACAGCACATCCATCAGATATAGAAACATGTATGTGATTGTACTGTATATGAAGTTAATTTATCACATACATGTATTTCAGACCATCCACAAATTGTTGAGTAATCTTCATCACGTATGACTGAGGTTTCCCTCCAACAGCCGGCCACTGGTGTCCCCTGCTGAGCGTAAGTAAAATATGCTTTATGTCATTTAACTGTACACAGTTTCTTTGCAGGCACACTAGCTTATGTAACAGGCAGGGCTGGGTCAACCGCTAGGCAAACTAGATGTCTGCCTAGGGCACACTGGCCAGGGGGCTCAATGTTTGTGTCACCAGCAGGGGTGGGGTGGAGCGCTCATCGCTCCTCTCCTTCTTTTCACTTTATGTACTGTGGACTGCGGGTGTATGATCTTCTGTACCCTCTACTTGGCCTGACAGGAAGCTGAGTGCAGCGATCAGCTTCTTGTCATGCAGAAGAAACAGGAGATTCTCCATCTGGGGACACTCGGCCACAATACATGTAGTGAGATTAAAAGGAAAGGGAAGTGGGCACAACGAGATGTGTTGAGGGATCACAAAGAAACAGAGAAAGGGCTGGGACGGACAGAGATGCATTAATATACTAAGACATAATAATAAATTAATAGCACAACTGCATATATCGTATTTCCATGTTTTAATAATATTGTTGTACAGATAATAGTTAGCATTGCAACATATGACACATGCTAACAATGTTCTTTCTCTGTTCTCCCCTATAGGTCCTGATGGTGCTCTCCAACTGCCAGTGGAGGGCACCATTACCCTTACAGCAGTGGATCCTGGTTCAATGACATCAGTGGCTGAAGAAATGCCGTTGCCACAACTTCCTCCACAGTTGACTGCGCTGTATGAGACGATCCAGGCTCACCAAGCTGAACTGGAGACGTCCATACAGCAGGATAGGGAGAATCAGCGAGAACTCTTTGAGAATGTAATAACTGAGGTACGCTACATGTCAAACATTTTGAATGAGGGCGTTAAGCAATTTACAATAGCAATGGTTTCCTTGGAGCAAAATAACCCCTCCCACAACTAAAGGCTCCGCCTTAACATTTGTAGTCAGGGACATTAAGCCATACTTGATGTCGAGGTTGTAATCATAGTTGGTAGATGCGTGCCTAAACCAAAGATCGGGTAGGCCTGAAATAAATGAGTGCAAAAGGATTTAATCAAGAGACTTTTAATGCCCCTATTATTTACATGACCAGTTCTTTGAATGCTTTCCTGAGTTCTTTCTCTGGTTGTGGAATATATTTACTGTAGGTGGTGGATTTCCACCTGCCCAACTTCTGTATGAAGCGTGTTTGCACGTTTTGCTGGATGCGGTTGAAGCAGCGCCGATCCTGAAGGAGTGCCCTGAGATGGACATTGGGTTGTGGCCTATTCTAGTGGCCATGGTCCTTATGTATTACATGAACTTGGTGGTGGATAGTGGTTTGTTATGTATTTCGAACAGAGGGGAGTATCTCTGTTGTCGGAAAGTATTGGACCTCGGTTGGGGGCCCCATCTGGTTAGTCTTGGAACATCTTAGTTGTAGTATGTAGTGGTCTCCTTGTTTGTGTAGATCCCTAATTCTAATATATGAAGAATTCCCTGAAAGTCTTCTCACCGTGAACTCGTTGGGGCGTAAGAACCCGTAGGAAGCGATATACATGGCTGCCTTGATTATGT
Source organism: Pelobates cultripes (assembly GCA_933207985.1). NCBI lineage: Eukaryota > Metazoa > Chordata > Amphibia > Anura > Pelobatidae > Pelobates > Pelobates cultripes. Next base: position 251,584,547 of record OW240913.1, read on the forward strand.
TGTTAGTATGAGGTTCAAATGGGTGGGTGTCCAATAAGTCTGATAAGTCTGGGCGTGTTGTTTTAGAAGGACTAGTCCATTATCAGGTATCCTGGAAAGCAGGGGTAGTCTCGGGTAGGCTGGCTGCCTTATGGTGGTGTTTGAAAAATGCCTGTAAGTTGGAGCGAGAGAGCATCAGCATCATGTTTTCTCGGCCGGGTATATGTATGCAAACTGGGTGAAAGCTGTGTGCTGCTGCCAGCCATGTTAGTCTCCCCATGAGTCTCATGATCACTAGTGATGAGGACCTCCCTTTGTTGATGATTTCGCAGGCGGCTTCATTATCGGAGAGGCATTTGACTGCTTTGCCTTCCCATAGTGAGCCCCACGTGTGTGCCACTGCTACTATAGGATATAATTCAAATAGAGTGAATGTGGTGCTGAAGGCTTGCAGTGTCAGAGTTTCAGGGGGCCATGAGTCTAGGAACCACTGATCTTGATATATAGCTGCGAACCCTGAGTGGGCTGCTGCGTTGGTCCATATGACCGGGGAGTCTGCATCTAACGAGGGTATGAACATTGATTTCCCGTTCCAGTATGAAAGAAATTTACCCCACATGATTAAGACCTGTAAAAGTTGTAAAACAATAGAATAGGTTTGGACTATAACTCACATGTCCCAAAGCCGTACCACGCTCTGTGTGAAAGACCAAATGGTGCCATTATTGGCCACAGGACCCTCTTTCAGAAGTAGGATACCGGACATCAGGAGATTTCACAGAAATATATATATTTTATTAGTACAAAGTATAAACAAACAAAGAATAGTACGGTGACGCTGTGTACTTGAGATTAATTTTAGTGGAATACCTCTTAATAACCAAAAGTAACCCAGGATAAAATAAAAGAATATTGTAAAAAAAATTAAAAATAAACATTGAGCAATTGCTTTTTTCGGCATCATCTTTTTCCAGTGCAATACAGTAAGTTTGCCCACTCATAAATATCACAGTGTGCCCATTTATAAATTAGGTGAGGTGACTAAATTAATTGCTGGGCCGATATTCCTTGGAGATAATCAGAGGTGGAATGGTATTATTCTGATTTTTTTCTAGCTGTGACAGTGAATGTTCTGAGCCTCTAAATCACAACATTTATTATGATACACAGATATTGGCTCTTTAAAGGGAAATTATAGTGCCAGGAAAACAATGTTGTTTTCCTGGCACTATAGGTTCCCCTTTGTCAAGCCCTGCCCACATGGTGCAGAAGGGGTTAATAACCCCTTCTGTCACTTACCTGTGTACAGTGGCAATGTCCCTCGCGTAGGAGGGGGAAACCTAATGCGCATGTGTGGCAATGGCTGTGCTTGCATTAGTATTTACTCCTATTTCAATGCTGACTTATGGGGGTTCAGTTGACACTGGACCAAAATACTCTGTCAATGACGGTTGAGACGGAGTTTCGTGTACCCCAGTTGGGTACCTACGCCAAAGGACCGCTTCCTATCTGGAACTAACTCTATTCCATCCCAGGGACTGGAAGACACAAGGACTTACAAGGACTATCCCCGCTGAATCCTCCAAGAGCTGGAACAAGCTGGAACAGTGATTATTAGCCCTTTCCCCTCCCAGTAACTAGACAACACATACAGTAGTTCTGGGGAGTCAACTGTTTAATGCAGGCACAGTCACAGAATTTTTTCATAGAGTAAACTCCTCCCCTGTGCCTGAGAGATAAGTGAGTCAGGAACTGTACAAATTTAATTATCTCCAGGTACAGAAAAACATACATGCGCATGCGCGCAGCACATCCTTCAGATATAGAAATGAGACTACTGCACATGCGCGAGGTACATCTATCAGATTTCTATACCACAGCCTTCACTGTGTAGTAACATACACAGTGAAGGCTAATGTGGTGTTAAATAAGGGAGGTTAATGGTGTGACACACAGGGGATGAGGAAGTTAATGGGGTTATACACTGGAGATGGGGGGGTTAATGGTGTGACACACAAGGATGCAGGGGTTAATGATGGTGATCCCCTGACGGTCACTATCACTCCACAACCCCACATTCTCTGTCACCCCCCATCAGTGAAAGCTGTGGTATAGAAATCCGATATAGAATTCTATACCCAGAGGCCTGCTAGCGCGCATGCCTGCTGCTGATCTCACGTAACCTCCGGTGACGTGGGTGCACTGGAAGTGACCTAGGTATAGAAATCTGATAAATATAGATTTCTGATAGAACACTAAAAGTCCCTCTAGTGCAGTGGTTCCCAACCCGGTCCTCAAGTATCCCCTAAGAGTCTAGGATTTAAGGATTACTCAATTGTGTTGAAGGTGTTTTTGGGGAAAAAACAAAAAACACTCTAGACACAACAGGGTAATCCCTAAATCCGGGACTTGGAGGGGGTACTTTAGGACTGGGTTGGGAACCCCTGCTCTAGTGGCTGTCTGGTAGAGGTGGAGTTAACCCTAGCAGGTAATTATTGCAGAGAAAGAGTCCCACAAAGTTTGTTCGCAATTTTTTAAATTTATTTTTTGGCAGGGATGCAAGTAGCTGGTCTCACACTACTGGCCTTAGTAGTTGAGTAATTGAGGTAGTGTCGGTGGAATATAGATCTGAAATGGATGTGGTTTATTTTTAATTTGAATCATAAGAAAGAAAGTGAAAAAGAAAGAAAAAGGAAAAAGTGAGATAAGCAAATAAATAGTACCACAAATGGTAAAGAGGAGTGAGTGGGCAATTGGCGACCCACTCACCTGTCTCATCCCCAGGACAAAGCATCTAAACTCCTTCAGTCCTTGGCATGTGGAGAAGACTTCCAGAGCTCAAACACAATGCCCTAGTGTTAGATTACTGCGCTAGCGGTGGTAGCAGGCGTTGCCACACCACTGCTAGACAGCCAGAGGGGAGAAACCAGTAGTATTAGGGGAGAAAGGGAAGGGAATATACTTTGTGATTTTTTGGGGGGGTTGGAGATTACTTAGAGAGAAAATAAAATAAGAGTTTTAATTTCTCTCTAACACTACTACATGATATCCAGTATATCACCTGAAAGAATAATTAGAAAGTTGAGAAACCCTAAGCTCAATTACAGTCAAAGTGAAGAGCAGGGTACCCCAATTTGGGCAGATTGAACTTAAGAAAGGCAATCTGCGCCATGAGATGAGGTGACATTTATGAGCGCTGTGGGTTCACTATATTACAGGTTATCAAATACACATGCTAACTTGGGACAGTGGTTGGCGTACATGATAGACGCTCCTGTGCAACCAATGAGAGTGCAGACCACACACTTCTTCTCTAAGAGGGTTGACATTAGTGGGCAAAGGAGGTTCAGAGAGGTAAGCAGGTGCTACTATTGGAGAAAGTGGAGAGGAAGTGGAAAAATGTGCACTAGTAGCAGGTGAAAAAGGTGAACTGCTCCCTGAATAATTCTGACTCTCCTCTTCTATCTCCTCCTCACTCTCAGGCTCATAGTCAAGCTCTTCATCAGCCAGACTAAATGCAATCTCTGCAATGCTGCGGGTAAGACATATCACCTCCAGGAATAATAGGACTAGGAGCAGGGGGTAGCATTGACAATGGCAACAACTCCTGTACTGATGTTCCGCTGTCAGTGGTAGAAGCAGGAGCAGCACTGGTGGTGGTGGTTTTGGGAGGGGGATTAGGAAACAGCCTCCGTGTACAAGAAGGATGCTTCTTAGCAACATGACTCACATGCCTGCTTGTGGTAGATGAAGACGCTTCCTCTTACTTATTGGGCTACTCCTACTACTAGTTATGTTTTTAGTAGTAGTACTAGCCATAGTGCTCATAGTGCTTCCCTTTACAATAGAAAAGACTTGCGGTTCTGGGCCTTGTTGCACTACTGCCTGCTATTGGTGCCTTTCCTTGACCAGGATCTTACACCAACAGGCCTGAAATGCGAGACAAAGACTTTGGCTTCCTAGGCAGAGAGTATGACATAGCGTCACTCCTTGACCGCTTAAGCTGACGCACAGGCTGCGTACTCAAACTACCACTACTTTTGGTGGTGGCATTGGGGGCTGACTGACCCTCCCTCACTTTACTAGTGGGTGAAAGTTTAGGAGGATCCATTTAGAATTTTAAAATAGTAAGAAAAGGAGTTGAAAAAAAATAAGGAGATAATGTAATGTAGTGTTTTGAAAATGAAGTTTATATTTTTATGAAAACATATTATTTGAAGTTTTGAACTATGCAGATATACAGATCAACACAGTTAAAAAAAATATATATTTAAAAAAAAAAAAAAAGAGAGACTAGTACTGAGGCAGATTTCTTCACTTCAGTGCTTTCTGAGAAACTATGCAAAACTGCACTTTCTGCCACGAGCAATCGGCCAACAAGTGCTCCCTGCACGGCTACTGCAGAGTATGAAAAACAATGTATTTGAAAATGTTAAAGTGTTTAAAAAAATGGGTTAACTAGAATTTAGATTATTTTTATTTCAATTAGAAAGAACCTACTAACAAACTAAAATAGACTGTTTGGTGACTAGTGTGTTCTGTTCTAACAAAGCAGAAAGAAACTGTAGATAAATTCTATTAACTTATTAAATAAATATTATTTAACTTTTACACTGCCTGCAATGCAAGCATACACAGTCAGTGAGTGAGTGACACAAAAATCAGTCAGTCACTCACTCACTATGACTGTGCTAGTAGTTGTTTTACTAGCACAGATAAAACTCTTTGTGTTGACTGGAGTATAGATAGACTGAATTTTTTAACCCAGTCAAACACAATTAACTTTCTCTATCAGCACTGCAGCAACTCTGTAAGATAACTGTCTAACAAAAATCAACTAATGTGGCAGTGCTAGTTTTAGTTTTAATGCTAAAAAGACCTAACAGCTAAACTATATTTATTTTCTTCTAGGCTAACAAACTTGTCTACCGCTGGTGCAGAAGCCCTCAAGCCCACTAAGCTAAAGTACTTGATTGATTCTACCTTTACTCGAAATCTAAATAAATGTAAGCCAATTAATTTTGATTAAATAAAAAAGCTAAATGGTTAGAAAATTTAAAAGCTGGTTTCTGTAGGCAGTAAGCAAGTAGGGAACGCAGGCAATGGCAATGCCAGCCAGGCACTGTGTTGCCCACTCGCTCAGTCAGCTGCACAGCTCTCAGAAAGCACTAAAATAAAAAAAGTCTCAGGAATAGTCCAATATTTAACAAGTGAGAAATGGCAGGCACACCAAGACTCACAGAAAATCTCTAAGACAAGCAATGAGGCTAGCACAGAAACACAATGTTTCACCATCAAAACTCAGTCAAAGAAGGGTTTGGAAAGATCCCTTGCCTGCGTTTATACTGGTGTTTGGTTATTTTTAAAATTCCCATTAAAGCACTCACCATTGGATAAGCCCCTACAGCATCATGTCACAGGAGTGAGCGGATTAGACAAATTGAAATCAGCTGACTCCTAAACCCATCTACGATACAGTTCATACCATTGGATAGCCCCTACAGCATCATGTCATAGGTGTGAGCGGATTAGACAAATGAAAATCAGCTCACTCCCAAACCCATTGTCATGATCTTGTGCAGGTCAGGGATGAGACTAAAACTGGGGTTGATTGCAGGGTATATATTTTCTATCTTAGACACTCTTGTAAGAACAGGATATCCTATTATTGTAGTTATAGGAATGAAAAAATAAAGGACAACAAGCCCAAAGTGGAAATAAGGTAAACCTATAAAAAAAGTTATAGGAAGGATAATTGAAGATAAACCTATAAGAGAGATTATAGGTACAATATATATATATAGGGATAACAGGAAACAGAATTTAGGCAATTTGCCCAGGGCAAGATATAAAGAAATAACTAAACAGAAATAACATGAATACTTGAATAGGGTTGTAGTTGTTCAGTCTCTTTGGATAAGAGGTTATATCGTAGTAGCAGGTCCTTTGTGAGAGATGCAAAGTAAATTAAAGTCCAGTGTTAATTTGGCAAGTTGGATGTTCAGCAGGAATATGGGGAGTTCAGGTTGGTTTGCTGCCGGTTTGTAGATAAGGCAGGAATGTAGAATTGTATAGATAAGTTTAGAGCCGGTTGGTGAGTATAATAGGTTATGAAGTCAATAAGGAAAATCCACAGGTTAACTCAGGATCCAGGATATGAAGTCTTTTCAGGCAAATGTCAAGGCAAAGTGGTGAGTTGGGCGTTACCTTTTGTAGGAACCCAATTTAGTCCTGACAGGTGAGCATGATAAGGTGAGAGTTCAAACTACAGGAAAGGGAGGCCACCAGTGGTAAATTATAATCCGTGCAAGAACTTTTTTTTTAAAGCAACAGTATCAACAAAAAGAAAAGTCTTGCTTGTCAAGATAGGAACCTAACACCCAGCTATGATACAGCATGTACCATTGGATAAGCCCCTACAGTATCATGTCACAGGAGTGAGCTGATTGGATAAATGAAAATCAGCTCACTCCCATACCCCTCCTCTTTGTTTCATAGAAGGCATCCGAATGAACGAATACACGAATTGAGGCAAATTAGTTAATTTGTTAATTCATTTCTACCATCCCCATATGCTAGAGCAATGCATTGAAAAACCACGAACAGTTGATACAAACGAACACATGATTTGTTCGTTCGGTGCACGAACGTTGTTCGCCTCACTCCCATTATTATTTCATTCATATTGCTCGTTCAGCAGTTTGCATTGCAATACATATTACACACATATACTTTACAGACAGTACACTGCCTGTCTGTAATTCAAAAAGCCGAACTAGTGATACGAATTAATGAAAGACACATTCATTCATACACATTCATTAGTTCGGCTCAATCCCATCAGATTTGATGGGAGTGAACAGAACTAACAAATGAAATAATGAATATATTGCCATTCATTCATTTGGTTACTAGTTAGGCTTTTTGAATTACACAGAGCATGTACTACAAAAATACGAATGAACAAACAAATGAAAGGCTCATGGAAGAATTTTGTTGGACGCCCATTCATTTGTTCGTTCATTCGTTTGTCTAGCCATTCGTTATTCTGTCTTTGTACGAATGGATGAAATAGTAGATTTTCGTGAGAAAATCCATTCGTACAAATTTGAATGCCCCAATCTAATAGGTAGTAAGATTGGGATGGCATTGAGGACATAAAGCAATCTTGGCAAAATGTTCACAGTTATAAAATTAATTCTTCCCAGCCACCGAAAGTAAGGTTTGTTCCAGGCTTCTAAGTCTTTTGGATGGCTTGTAGCAACTGGGGAAAATTAGCAGAGTATAGATCTTTTGCCAAGTAAGTTACATTAATCCCTAGATATTTTATGTAATGTTGGGCCCCTTAAAAGGGGAATTTGTCTCGTAAGTCATCCGCTTCTGTTTGATTAAGTGTTAGGTTAAGTATTTTGCTTTTATCAGTGTTAATTTTAAAGTTGAAGAGTAAACTATAGGTTCAAAGTCCCCTAAGAAGGTGCAGCAATGATTCTAAAGGATTCGTTATTGTAAATAGAAGGTCATTCGCAAATGTGGAAACTTTGAACTTTTCATTACCCACATTCATACCCTGGATATCACAGTTATTTATAATAGTCTGGAGTAGTGGCTCTAATAATAAGATAAAGAGGAGAGGGGACATCCTTGTCTTGTTCCATTTGTAATCGCAAGGGATCTAGAGCATTGGCCATTGACTTTAATTTTCTCAGTCGGGGAGGAATATATGGCCTTAATCCAGGTCAACCATCTGGGTCCAAATCCCAGGTATTCCAACATGGGAAAGAGAAAGTTCTAATCCACCCTGTCAAAGGCCTTTTCCATGTCAACAGCCAGTAGCAAAGAAGGTGTTCAAGTGGTCTGCGCCCAATAGGCCATATCGATGATTTTAGTGGTATTGTCCTTTGCCTCCCTAGTGGGCACAAAGCCGGCCTGATCAGGGTGGACTAGCTCTGTAAGTAATGGTCTCAAGTGCATTGCTATCATTTTAGTGAGGATTTTAACATCCATATTGATTAGTGAGATCGGGCGATAACTACCGCATGATTCAGGGTTTTTGCCTGGCTTGGGAATAAGGGTAATGGTAGCCTCTAAGCTAGTTTGAAGTAGGGGCTGTGAAGGGGATATTGAGTTCAATGCTTCCGAGAGACGGGGGCCTAATTCCTTCTCAAAGACTTTATAGTAAAAAGTTGAGAAGCCTTCTGGTCCTGGGATTTTATTGGTTGGGGTAGATTGAATAGCTTTTGTCAATTCTCATAGTGTAAAGGGCTCATCTAACGAATTGGAAATAGTCTGCGAATGTTTGAAATCAAATTTGTCTTTTAAATATGCCTCTATCATAGATTTGTTCAAGGGTGTTTTATTTATGTTATATAGTGCATAAAAAAATCCCTAAAAGTTCCAGCTATCTTTTCACTAGTGTGTACTGTTTTGTTGTTAGCCGTTTTCATTTAAGTAATATATGTTGTTTGTTGTCTCTGTTTGAGGGCTTTTGCTAGTAATTTGCCACATTTATTTCCCTGAGTATAAAAAAGGTTTTTGATCCACCAAAGAGCCTTTTTGGCCTTATCATTGTGAATAATTTTAAGTATGGTTCGGAGGTTAATTAATGTATTCTAATATGACTCGGCCATTGTGACTTTATGAGCATGTTCCAGTTTCCGGATTTCATCTAACAGAAGATTTATCCATTTTATCTTTTCTGTTTTAAGTAGGGATTTAATGAGCTCCCCCTAATAATTGATTTATGTGCTTCCCACTGAATTAGTGGAGTGGTGTCTAGGGTTTTGTTTTCCTGGAAGTAGTGTTGTATAGTCACTCTGGTCCTGGTCCTGGTCCTGTGGTTACTCAAGATATTAGAGTTTAGTTTCCAGTTATATTTTACGTTCGCGTGTTGGGTATATGTAGATTCATACTGATTGGAGCATGATTGGACCAGGTAATGGAGACTATACTTGTATCGTGGACTAGAGGTAGATAGTGATGTGCAACCAGAAAGTAGTCAATTCTAGTGTAAGTGGAGGCCAGAGCAGAATAAAATGTGTAATCTTTGGTGGTTAGATGAAGTATTCTCCAACAGTTTGTTAGTTGGTTGTCATGTAGAATTTTGCGCATTTGTAGTCTAGAGTTATGTGTATATACTGAGTTGATGGCCATGCTATCTTTCTTTGAGTTGAGCAGTAGGTTGAAGTACCCCCTTTTATTAAAGCTCCTTCTCCATGTCCGTTTACAATTGTCATTATGAGTCTAAATGATGCGCACTTATTTTTATTTGTGAGGTTAATATTCACTAGTGTGACCTGTACGGATCCTATCAAGCCCTTTAATATAATATATCGACCTGATTCATCAGTGAAATGTTGTGTATAGGTGAAGAGGAGTTTGGAGCCAATTAAGATTGTCCTCCCCCCTGGACCCTCCCCTGAGCGGTGGGTGGGGGCCTTAAATTAGAATAAGGGGGGACCTAATGTCCTACCCTGTGGCCCCCACCTCTGAGCGGTTGGTGGGGGCCATAAATTAGAATGGGGGGGACCTAATGTCCTCCCCCTGGTCCCCACCCCTGAGCTGTGGGTGGGGGCCCTAAATACCTAATGTCCTCGCCCCTGGCCCCCCCCCCAGCGGTTGGTGGGAGCCCTAAATTAGAATGAACCTAATGTCCTACCCCCTGTACCCCACCCGTGCGCGGTGGGTGGGGGCCCTAAATACTAATTGGGGGGGACCTAATGTCCTCCCACCTGGCCCCCACCCCTGAGCGGTGGGTGGGGGCCCTAAATACTAATTAGGGTGGACCTAATGTCCTCGCTCCTGGCCCCCACCCCTGAGCGGCGGGTGGGGGCCCTAAATTAAAAATTAACCCCCACTCCCCAGGTGACTAGGGGTCCCCAAACCCCTAGTCACCCCCCTCCCCAAAAAAATTAACCCCTACCTACCCCCCTCACCCTAAAAATAATGAGGGGGACCATTTAACTAAGTACCTGTAAAAAATAAAATAAAACTTACCATTTGATGTTTTCGTTCTTCTAAAATCTTCTTTTTCAGCCCCAAAAAAGGCCAAATAAAAAGCCATAATAACAGACGCACTTTAAAAAAAAAAAAAAAGGGCAAAAAAAATGTATCCTTCTTCACCCATGGAGGGCTCCAGGCAGACTGAGCTCTGCAGGGTGGGTGAAGGCTTATAAAGCCTTGCCTTGCCCTGCAGTTAGGCTCAGAGCACTCTGATTGGTGGGTTTAAGCCATCCAATCAGAGTGCTCTGACAGATAAATGAAGAGACTGACAGGTACGCCTCTACATTTACCTGTCACAGCACTCTGATTGGTTGGCTTGAAACCTACCAATCAGAGTGCTCTGTGTCATTTTACACTGCGTGGGAAAGTTCTTTGGAATTTTCCCACGCTGTGTAATTTGACTCATAACTCTCTGATTGGTGGATTAAGTAACCAATCAGAGTGTTATGAGTCAAATTACACATTATTTTTGTATTTAGGGCCCCCACCCACTGTTCAGTGGTGGGGGCCATGAGGGAGGACATTAGGTCCCACCCAATTCTAATTTAGGGCCTCCACCCACCGCTTTGCTCCTGTGTAAGTAATTAATATAAGCTGATGCAGGATCGGTAATATTGTTGTGCATATTCGTGGACCAAAATCTAAGTGGTAAGTAGTACCAGTTCACTCTCTAAACCTAATTATTTGTGTGACAATACTATTTCTATGTGTGAGGAGGACTAGGGCCGAAGACATTAAAACCTCGTAAAAAAGATACAGGAATACGACCTGGTATAGTCCTCTAAAGTCAAGCTAGGTCTTGTCTTGCCCTGGATGCAGGATGAAGAGAATCTTGTTTGGACATGGTCCTTTTACTGTTTGTTGATGTTTGCCATCTGTTCTTGTTCCTTTACCGTTTATTGTACCAGTCCGGTATGTCCACATGTGGGTTCTGCATGGGTAAAGTCCGGTATGTCTGAAGGTGTAGTGATCATTAGTTGTTGCTCTCGGTGTTGGACAGTCAGAGAAAACGGGTATCCCTACCTGTACTTTACTTTCCTGGAGTATTTGTGTAATTGGGTGCAATGCTCTCCTGCCTTGGAGAGTGATCCAGGAAGGATCAGGAAAAATCTGTATGTTAGCATCATACATGGAAAGAGCTGGGGAATTCTTAGAGGCTCACATGATTTCCTCCTTAAGATGAAAGTAATGTATCCTGCATACCACCCCTTCTGGAATCAGTCAGGATCCCTTTTAAGTGCCCTATGCGCTCTGTCAAATAGGATCTGAGTGTCTAGAGGCCTTTGAGTATCAAGTTAAAAAATATTTTGTAGCTTATCATGTAGGTCTTCTGCGCTGTCTTGTGATTCAGGCAGGCCTCGGATTCAGAGGTTGTTCCTCCTACCTCTGTTTTGAGGTCCTCCATGTTCCTAATCATTTGAGTGAGTTTGAGATCAATGGTTTGTTGTCGCTTCTTTATAGTAGTGTGGACTTTGTCTCTGTCTTCCTCTAGCTCTGAGACCCTGTGGCCTACCTGGTTTATACCTGCTGACAGAGATTAGATTTGTTACTGTACCGAGGTCTCAAGTCGGGTCAGAATGGAGGCTATGTCATCCTTTGAGGGTAAGTTTTGTACTACCTCTCTGAGATCGGGGGATTGGTAATACTCCTCTATATATTTAGCTACTTTTAATTTTGTTCTACACGTTGCATGTACTGTAGGTTCACTCTTTATCCTTCCAATACTTAAGTAAATAATCCAATGCACGTGAATAACTAGACAGTTGGAGAAAAAAAAGAGGCAAATATAAAGATAGCTAGTAGTTTAGAAAAGAGACACTTGGGGAAAGAGATTATACAAAAAGGAATTTGATGAAGGAAAATGACTGAAGAAGAGACAGATTGAAGACTTGTGGATAGAGAAATAAAGAGAGAAACCTGCAGAAGCAGACCTTTATATTTTACCAAAGAATGGCAGAAGTCTCTACCCTTACTGTTATGACACAACTAATTCTGGCTGTTCTGAAGACAAAATAGTTCCAACCTAGTATTAGCAAAGTGTACTTAAATTATAAATACAATGACCCAAGAAAAATGTCTGTGAAAACCAAACTCTTACAGAGCTATTCATTAAAATGAATATTTAAGGTGGATTTAGAGTGAATTTAAGGTCAAAGTAGCCAATCTGGAAAAAGTTACTTCTATTATACTTTGCCTAAAAAAACAACAACTTTACTTTGTTTAATCACAAAGACCAATTATGTAATGGTAGACATACGTATGAATAAAATGTGCATACAACCTCTTAAAAATAATAAAAATAGAACAGAGCTCCTGCTCAGGGCGGCGGTAATTACCGATTACAAACCACAATAAGCGACCACCAACCTATTACCAGCTGCCACGTGAACAGGGATAACAAGCTCTACATGCTGAGACCAAATTTGCAGACCTCCGAGCCGGAATCGATCAAGCGACAGTTGCGGCCTGCAGACATGGCAGGCGTGGGAGAGACGGACACTCTCCCGTCGTGGCAAATAGAGCAATGTGCCGGCAAGGACACCCGTTCCCCCCCTATGGACCAGCAGGGGTTATCTCGGGCTCCACCAGCGAACAGCAAGTTTTTGCTCATACTTTTACTGCCCACGATGGTCTGGGCTCAGCAGGAGGCAGGCCTAGCAATCAGGCCACAACGCAAATGGCGCCTACATATGCAGACCCCGGAGAGGACATAATTGAGCGTTCCCTCAGACGCATAGACAAGGCATTCCAGTGCTTCTGGGAGCAACTGGAACAGCTTATGGCACCACAATCATCAAGGACTGTGAGGGTGGAGAAGGGAGCCGTGGAGAAAGGGCCGAACGAGCCCCGTCTGGGCAGATCCCAATGTGGAGCACACGCCGCCCAAGCTTCCCACCTTCCTAGGCCAAAGGCCAAGAGGAGTATATCTCCTCAGCATCATCCACAACGCCGGAGGACCGCCCGCCGCTGGCGGTGCCTTTCCATCGGGACCCTCCGCTGCGCCCGTAAAAGGGAAGACCCGGCTGCACAGCATACCCGAGTCTGTGGGACACAGATGTGGACCTTCCACAGGGCCTGGGGCTGGAGAAGAGGTTGCCGCGGCACACACACCACAGTCATTATCAACAGAACCGCAAGAGCTGCGGTGCGCCTCTCCAGGCGGGGCGATCTGCTACGTTGCTCTGCGAGCCTAAACGGGCTAGCAACAGGCCTCAACCACCCACCGATCAGCCGACTCCTGCACTGGCTGGCAGCTTGGAACAACACCACTCAAGGGGACAATACTATACCTAGCTTGACCTAATGGACACTCATAACATACACATGTGCTGCACCTTCCACTATGACACACATCCCGATACCGACAAGACACACAGCCTAGCACACTTAACTGAGTCTCACACCCTGTAATGCATAAGAGCATCAATTCCGAATGTTAAGTCATTATAGTCCACACCTAGTTTCACCACACAAGGCACACTCATCAAGCCTCATGTTCTTGGTGGCACAATTCATGCTCACGACACTAAACGCTGGTGGCTACCTTCTGCCTAGGCATCATAGCGAAACTACAAAGTTAACCACCAAAATATTCAGGAATGTTAGCATGTATACTACTGTTACCTTATGTTGTAATCTCTGATATGACCTCACAATTTAACTACTTAATGCGTGCCTAAGCTATTCCATAGTCTGATGTTTCTCATATAATAGTCTACCTAGATAGGCATCGCTACCAGTTATAACATGGTTTTGCTAAGCGACTAGATAACATTAAAAAATGAGGCATTATTATTCAGGAAATGTAATCTTCCACAATTGCTGATGTACTAACCCTCCACTGTAAACCATTATTGCATTTCCCTCTCTTTATTCTGTACCCCATATAATATGCCTCAATAAAAGAAAGATTTAAAAAAATTTTTAATAATAAAAATAAAAATAAATAAATACTCATTCACACAAGCCCTTCATAAAAGATTATGTGTTTGGACTTACAGTAATAATTTAATTATTTTAACATTGCTAAGAAGAAGTATAAAACAAAAATGTGTCCAACTGATTTGGAAACAAAACAATATGCCATGTAATTACCACACAGGAACAAATCCATGAACAGGCAGACATATGTTTGCATGTAAACCTTTTTTTTTTTTAACTGCCAGTTAGCTATTGACAGCTGTTTACTTGGCAGAACTGTGAAAAGAGTGAGCATATGTAGTGGTTTACTTTGCCTGGGTATCTTCAGACATTATATCCACTGCTTTTAATATATCTTGGAGCTAAATATAATGTTCTGTATAGGACAGTAAAAAGCAAATAAAAGATAAACAGAGATATGCATTTTGTATTTCTTTATCATTTGGCTTAAGGATAATAGACAGAGCATATGTTCAATTGTGACTGCTGTTCCATTCCTAAATTCATTTGGTATGAGGCTAAGTAAAAACAAAATGGTCTAGAGGACCCCCTACACCTTGTTTGAAATTAGCTCAATGGTTGATATATATTGATGAACCACAACATTAAAAGCACTTGGACTAGCTCTGTATCAGAATTGCTGAAAGCTACGAAATTAAGCGTCTGGTTTTCATCAGTGAGGGACACCAAAAGTGCATTTAGGTGTTCTGAAGGGTGGCACTGACAATGGCACCACCGAAAACACCAAAATAGCCTCACTTCTTCAGAGACATAAACATTATGTCATTATGTCTCTGAAGAAGTGAGGCTATTTCCTCACGAAACGCGTTAGACCGAAGTATTACTTTGAACTGTGCTAGTAACCAGCATTAGAATCATCCACTCGCTCAGGACCCTTGGTGAACCTGTGGACTTAGACTATTCGCTGTGCACATCCCCCGGAGTGAGGTCCGTGTCGGGAGGCACACATCGATCTGCACGCCGTCCTCAACCGGCAGACAGACCACAGAGCACCAGAGTAACAGCTGCCAAGTCAATCCACATCCATCCTGGCTGATTCCGAGGGTCTTTAAATATTTGTGGACTTCATTGGACTGGTAACATATATTTGCACATGAATTGACCATAATTTTTGATTAATTCATATTTTAATCCATATTTATTTTTAATAAACTGGATATACATTTCAATCCAGTGTCTCTCTCTTTACATTGCAAGTATTAACCATCTGTTATCCATCTGTTATCCTGTATCCTTTCAGGGACAGTGTCTTACTGCTCCTTGCACTGTTTGGAGCAATTTATTTTTTCACTTATTCATTTATTTTCCCTCATCTGACTTATTCTCTGTTTTTATATATCTCGTATGATAATGTTTTAGAACTTATCAGTTACATTTCAGAGCCTTTAATGATTTGTTTGTTGGATGTGCTACCACCCTGGTTGCTAAGATAACAAATGACACTAATTTTCAGACCGGAAATAAAGATCAGGCCCCGCCAAATCATTAAAATCCTCATTTAGAGAAATAAAATTTTAGACCTGTGCCTGTTAGTGTCGTTAATAAACATATTAATAATTTAAAAATGAAAAACCAGTGTGGACCAGATCAAATCCCAGCAATGTTGCTGAAGCTCAGTGCGTCAGCAATTGCTAAACCTGTCACTATCCTTATCAAGAAATCCCTGGTGTCATGATGCATACCCAAACTTTTGAAGACTGCAAAAGTTGTACCTATCCATAAAAGTGGTAACAACACTTTGGTATCTAACTATCGCCCAATATCGTTGCTCCCTGTATTGTCAAAAATCTTGGAAAAATGCGTCCAAACGCAACTATGTGAATATTATCAACGATCAAATTATCTGACCCCTGATCAATCAGGCTTTCGTCCAAATCACTCAACTTCGACTGCCCTCTTAAAAGTTTGCAATGACATCCAAATTGACATGAAACAAGGAGACTTAAGTGGCGCTATTTTCCTTGATTTTGTCAAGGTCTTTGACACAGTAGACCATGGCATTATTTTGCAAAAACTTAAAAACTGAAGCATTGGTGATTGTCCGCTCACCCAGTTTCGATCGTATGTTTCAGACCGATTGCAATATGTGGCCATTTCTGATAGCGATTCCCTCCCTCTTGCAGTTACGTGTGGTGTTCCCCAAGGCTCCATACTCAGCCCCCTGCTATTCACATTATTTATAAATGATCTGCCTAACATCTGCAAATCCTCAATTGTACACATATATGCAGACGACACTGTAATCTACGCTAGCACAATATTTTGCATACTGCAATACAAAAACACTGACAAAACCATTACAATGATCTTTGGAACTGTACCTAAATTACGTAAACTACAAAATCAACAATTGTGTATCAGAAAAAAATTCAAATCACACACTGACAGCAGTCTACTCTTTTAAATATCTAGACCCCAATCTATCCTTTGGCCTTCACATTGAAAAAAATCTCTTCAAAACTTTATTCAAAACTAGGTGCCCTGTACAGAAACAAATCCTGCCTAAGCCCTACAGTAAGTAAACAAATGCTAATGCCGGTCATTGATTATGGGGATGTAGTGTATGCATCCGGACAGCACACCCACCTTAATAAACATAATACGTTATATAATTTGTTCTGCCGCTTTATAGAAGAATGTAATTACCCACCACTGTGACATGCTAAAAGAGCTAAACTGGCTATTGCTGGAATCCCGACGCACTCTTCATCTTTCCAGCGTTGTGCATAAGAGCCTTTCTGGGAAGCTCGCAACCTACATGAATAGAATGCTCTCCCTGGCTGTTCCCACCTCCTATAACCTCAAATCCAGTACTAGCACGATATTTAGCATACTGCAATACAAAAATAAAGTGGCTCAATCCTCCTTTTCTAACAGAGCACCACAATTATAGAATAATCTCAGGGACACAGTCACATCTTCATTCAATCTAAAATCTTTTAAGAGATCTAGGGCAATATACCTCAGCACAGAATGCACCTGTCATGGTTGAATATATTTATTACCTGTTAGGTATTAAATTTATATATGTGTGTATATATATGTGTGTGTGTATATATATATATATATATATATATATATATATATATGTGTGTGTGTATATATATATATATATGTAGTTTGTATATTGTATTTTTTGTAGTATTGTATCCTATTGTAACAATGCAATGTTTTGTGAACAAAGACCCAGGACAGACTTGAAAACAAGAGAAAGCTCAATGTATCCTTCCTGGTAAAATATTTTATAAATAAATAAATAATATCTTGGTGCCAGACACCACAGGACACATTCAGAGGCCTTGTGAAGCCCAAGCCTTGAAGCATCAGTGCTGTTTTTGGGGGACTTGCACGAAATTAGGCAGGTGGTTTTAATGTTGTTGCTCATGAGTGTAAATTCTGCTCACTCATTGCTGTTAAGACTGAAACACTGTCAATACTTTTGATAAGGTTGTTTTTTTGGCATGAGGGGCATCACTAAGAGGGCAGGCTTATGATGCAGAACTCTTCAAAACATTTATTTTATTTGTGCAAAAACAGTAAAGATTTGAGCATGCAAAATATACAGCATATATATAATAAGGTTAAAATCTATCAATGCATAAAAGTTGTATTGGTGCCTCGAGTGTCCCTTTAATTAGCTTGTGTTGGTGTATAGATCATCCCTCTGCAGTCTCACTGGCCAATTCTCTGCCATTTAAGAGTTAAATCACCTCTGTGTCTGTCTATGCAGCCCTTGCCACATCTCCATAGCAGTGACTCCCATGGCCTGTGTGGCGAAACCAACCTCGCCACGAAGCACTGGAGAAGCCTGGTTTTCACCTTCTGCCTTTGAACTATGCCCTGCATTAAAAACCTTTTATTTTCCCTGCAGAAAGGCTTGTTCGTGCCTTTCTGCCTGGCCGTTCGGTAGATTGAATCTACCAAACCAAAGCACGAATGAAGGGACCACCTGGGCAAGGAGTGTGCCAGGGATTTACCTCCCAGAAGCTGCGGTTAACCGCAGCTTAATTGATGAATGCTGGGTGGTCGCTGTTCTTATAACCGAACATGTGGAAGCGGCCCTCTTAAACTCCCGAACGGCCAGCGGTGTTAAGCTACAATACTATGGAACTGAAAACGGACACTTATTTGCGCGAACACCGCTGAGCCACCGACCTCCCTTCTCCTGCTTTCGGTCATTTAACCGAACGCCAGTCCATTCGGTGTTTTAGTATACCGAAAGACTATGGGAAAGACTTTGGCTCCATGGCAATTGAACTGTATGTATGGGATCTGAGCGCCATTCGATAATAATGTGCACTCAGATGTAAGCTATCTGGAGATATGTTAAATGTATAGCTTTTATGTAATATTTGTTACATTGTGTATTTTATTGTCTTTTTGCTACCATGTGTGTAATGGAGTTTTGCCTCTGTCCTGGGAGATAATTGGATTACTTCCCAATTATCTCCAGGATAGAGAGGAGGGGTTGTGATGTAATTGTGGGAGTGTTTAAAGGTGTATGTCCGTGATTGGTCAGTGTATACTTTGTGTTCCAGTCTTCCATTTGTTCCCGTGTTATTGCAGGAGCCACCAGGGGCTATTAACAGTTCAGGAGACATAAAAAAAATTCTTTAAAAAATTCTAAAAAAAGAATGTGTACTATGGGATGTTTAAACATTAGATTATTCTTCACAGGAAGAGTTTAGGAAAGCTATGTAAGTCACGTGTAAGGAGGCATGACAAAGTCTGCATAAACAATGATTTAAATCATAAAGTGCACAGAAATGAGCAATTAGACTGCAGGGGCCTACTTTATACAGCAAACCCACTCTTTTAAGTTGTTTTGGTGCATATGGTGTCCCTTTAAGGACCAATTTGTTTTTAAAGATATATTTATTCTTTGTATTGTTTTATGTTTTTCATGTACAGTCATGCACACCTGTAATGATAAAATTAAAGTGGACCTGTCACTTGAGAGCAGAGAAAGGCAGGCAACCATATGTCTTGAGAATAAGTATAAACAAAACTAACTGTGGACAGTCTTACTCATATAGTACTTGTGATATATTGTTATGTCAAAGAGAGACTGCAATAGTTGAGACATGATATCATATGTTCACCATCAGTAGTATCTGCATAGCATTCAAAGGGATACAGACTTTGTTTCCCACAAATCAATTGTCAGCAATGACAACTCACTTGTAATATAAATGTCAACACTAAACACTATCTCACCTCACTCTGTGGTTACTTGTAGACACTTCCTGGAGCATGCACAATACACAGTCTCTGGCAAGACAGAACTACGGCCTTTATTTAATATTTTTGGATAGGCTTTTCAAAATATGTAATATGTTGATAAACTTTTACAATTATTTAATATTTAGAAACATATTTCTCAATATTTTTTCATGTTTTGATATATTTTTACATATGATAAAATGTTCAAAATCATTTGAAAAGTTTATTCAAAAATATTAAATCATTTGAAAAGCTTATTTAGAAAATATTAAAACGAGATCTGAGTTTTTTGTGCTTTTATGAATGACAACCTTAGTAGGCTGCCTTATAGCAGCAATAAGACAAAGTGTTGATGATTATTTGACCCATTTTTAAAAGAACACTCCAAGCACTATAACCACTAATGCCTGCTGTAGTGGTTATGGTACCAGGTGTGCCCTTGCCCCTTCCAACTGTATTTAGTCAGTGAGCTGGGCCTGCATGGAAGAGCTTAGCTCAATGGAGTGAACTCCTTGCAGGAGTTTCTTGCTCCAGAGGTGGCAGTGGCAGTGGTTGACTATGGCACTTAGTGCAAGTGCCTTCCTAGCATTATAACCACTACAGTAGGCTATAGATTAGAGCTTATGGGTTTGGGGTGTTCCTTTAAGTGTTATACAGTTTGCTGGAATGATTTTAAAGGGGTCCATCAGATAAGATGCAACATTTATGTTAGGTAACGGTTGACGCTCTGGATTTATTTTATTTCTAATTAATTTTAAGTAAAAAAATAATAATAATAAAAATATATATATATATATATATATATATATATATATATATATATATAAGCCTACAATTTGTCAGTCTGCAGTGTTTCCCATTTTGCTCTAAAGACTATTATTTTGCAAGAGAAAGGTGTCAAACTACAACTTTAACACACTTGCTGTGCCAACTGCATTTATATCTCAGCTGTACTATCAAACGATGAGTGTGATATCTTCATATGCTAAATAAGCTTGGGGGTTGGCAGTAAATGCAGGGATGTCAAATGTTAGTATATTTTAATATTTTTAGTTTGTTTTTAATATTGTTAATGCACATTATATATATATATATATATATATATATATATATGTAATGCATTCAAAAATATTAAGACAAATCTGTAAAAGGACACTCAACTGATATTTTTTTTTTTACAATTTAGTAGATATTCCCACAGAGAAAACAAGCACAAATTTTTTCCTGCATGTATTCTTTGGGGGTATATGAAACAACAGCTTGTAACAGCTGTAAACCTGATGTCTGCACCCTTCCTTTTTTTTAACCAAAATACGGCTTATTGAGAGAGGGGGAATGCGAATGCGCCTGCCTCTTTCATTACCTCTGTGGAGCTAACAGAGTGAGAAAATATGTGTGGAGTGCTCCTTTAACTGGAGTGTGCTAATCAGAAGTAATTTTTGATTAAAGGGACATTATAGGCATCCAGACCACTTCCGCTCATCGTCCCAGGTGCCTTAACCTCTTAAGGACCAAACTTCTGGAATAAAAGGGAATCATGACATGTCACACGTCATGTGTCCTTAAGGGGTTAATCCTACAGTGGTAATTTTTTACTGCAATAATACCTGCTAGAGTTAACTCCACCTGTCTACCAGACAGCTAATATAGGGATTTTCTGGTGGTTATGCAACTTTTGGTCGCCTGAAGGTTCATGAGAATATTCAGCGTCACCCAAAACCCTATAGGAAAACATTATAGAATGCTTTCTTTTGCGGGAAGTACTAATGCAAGCACTGAGATCGTCCCTGCTGTCTGACCATGGGGGGGACATGAGGGACAGATGGACAGACATACAGTTAACACAGAGACGGTCAAACAACTGAGATAAAATGCATACCACTGAAGAAAATAGACTGGTAGCAGCTCCCCCTACAGGTAGAGTTGTCAGATATAAATATGTGTAATGACTGATGTTGCTGCCCCAAAAATAGGTTCAGTAAAATTACTAGTGGTTAGCGTGCTTAGTGCAAGTTTGTAGAGTATGGTTTATTACAATCTACTGCAAAACATGTCTGACACACTTTCTGTTTAATGTACAATGCATGAGTGCGCTGCTGGAATCCAACATCCACTACAGTTAATTTAAACTCCAGGTAAGTTAGTGTAATCAATGTGTGATGTCAAATATTTGTCCGTGAATAAAGAATTTTAAAAAATCATAATTTATTAATTTATAAACACATGTTACATATTTCGCATGAAAATCTTAGAACTCATGACTGCATTCTGATTAAATGGCTTTGCTACGATATAGTTCATACTTAATATATTCTTGTAACTGAAACATAACTTGATGAAGGTTGCTAAGCATATTGCTCAGCAGTATCTGCAGGGTTAACAGAGAATGGAATGGCTCTTTCCTGCTGGGAAGGAGTGAATGACAGTGGGACTTGACACACCATACAGATGAGTCCCACCCTAATCCAAATAAGGCCAAGAAGAATGCATCCAGCAAGTGTGCTAAGAATAAACCAGGCCAGTAATGGATAATGTTACTAGACATTCACAGACCTGTCCCCCCAAAAAGTACAGTTAGTATGAGACAAGCTGCAGGGCCTTAGAGGGCTCAAGTCAGTTCCTTTGCTTTTTTCTGCTGTCTCTTTGATTTCCAGTTTCTTTTTGGAGTTGCATGCCTAATTTTCTTTAGGAATCCTCAAAAGGACTGTGAAACTTTGCAATTACAGAGCTAGAGGAGGCTGTATTGGTCTTTGCACTCATCGTCCTAGGAAAGGTATCTGGAGGGAAAGACTGAATTAAGAGAAGAAGCTCCAGGCAGCATAAAAGAGGAAGGAACTGAGTTAAAAAATTTAACAGGGACCTCCCCAAAACAACTTCATTCTACGCCTCTCCACTTGAAGATTTTAATGACCTGGCATTGATTCTTTTAGTAAGATACCCTTTCATCACTATGACGGAGAACTCATCTGAAGGTAATCCAGGCATTTTTAAGACACAATTAGACGATATTGATTTGCAATGATGAAGCTTATTTGGGCTAAAGTGTTTCAATAATTAAATGTCACTTTCAGGAAATTGTCTTTTTATTCTTTGTAAACGTTTTAAATTAACTGAAAAAAAAAAAAAAAAAAAAAATTGTTATTGCCTAGTCATAAGACAATAAATTATCTGTCCTTAATAAAGTGACTACATTTCAGAGTATGTTCTCTACATAGGGTATTTAAAACTGACAAGGGAATATAACGTTTTTGGAAAAAAATCTTGATTTAAAAAAAAAAATCAAATCCAACTCAGGTAATTTCCTAGCTCAGTGCTATGAACTAAAATTCCCACAATAGTAAATAAGCACTGAAAATGCATTATAATAGATACAATGAAGACTGCTATGTATACTTAACCAATTAAGGGTATGCAATATTATGTATTTAAAGTGGTACCTGATAACATTGCTAATAAATGGCATAATTAGATGTCTCAAAAAACACAGAAAAAAGTACATTTTAAATGCTTGATATTTTACGCTTTATTTTAAAGTGTGTTTTTTAATGTGAGGATCTTATTATTATCAAAATTAAATTAACAATACTTACATTAGATAGACCTGCAGAGTGGCTATAATTTGAATGCAACAATGCAGAATTCATTTTATGTATCTATCCTCACTATAATAAAAAAAATATATATGGTCATCCTAATGTTAGCAGAGCTGATACACTGCAAAACGAAATCTCCCAACACCTCTAAAAATAACCTGAAACTCGAAACCCCAAGACAGATCATCTGTGGCCATGCTACTAATGTGACACAAGAAACTCTGTTTATCGGACTCATCAGCTGAATATATAAAGTAATTAGTAGTTTGTGTTCCTGTTCCAGTTAGCATTTTTCAATTCTGTCCAAACACCTCAGGCTTGATTTGCTGAATTGCAGTAAATGTTTTTACCACTCATTATCATTTGAATTTCAGTTCTCAAAGGATACTAATTGTGTGCTGGGCAATTAAATAGTACGTTGTGTAACATTATAACTAGAAAATATAGTTTGTAACGAATTTCCCTCTTGGCCTTACTCTAAGCTTGTCAGACTGCTTTGTTATTTAGTAAAAAAAATATATAAAAAATAAATTAATATATACATACATATACATATATATGCAAGGGATTGTTTTGTATATATATATATATATAAAAGTAAGTAGTTTGGCACTCTCCTCCTCCGTGTTCTAATATATCTGCCTGAGTGCAATCTGTGATGCGTCCAATATGTAAGAAGATAAGAATCCACGATGCACGTGCATCGTGGATTCTTATCTTCATATATATATATATATATATATATATATATACATATATATATATATACATACTAAATAATGTATATAGCAACTATGTAGAGGGAAACTCTAAGCACCATAACTATTACAGTCCGCTACATATGCTTGATGCTCTGAGGTATCACAGCTGTAACGTTTTTTGTTTTTTTCCAGTTTCTTGAGATACTCAGTATATATGTGGTTATCATAATGATTATTATGTTTAATCAATTATAATGTTCCAACATGTTTTGTTGTTCTGTAGCACATAATGTAGGGACAAATACGTTCACATAGGATTAAAATTATATATGTACAACATTTCTGGTACAAAGTTCTGAAAGTAGAGAGGTTGCTATGTAAAGCCACAGGACATTACTGATGATTTCTAAATATTTAGCACTATAAGTTAGAATCTGCATTTTGTTATTCCCCAGGAATCTCTTCCATTTCTGCATATGATAGGCTTGCCAATAAAATGATATAATTTTAACTATAAGGAGTCCTGGAATTTTTCATTTCTATTTTATAACACTTCTGGTCAATTTGTTATCTGGATTATAAATATTTGCAGTTTGATCACAATCGTCATGCTATTCTTTGCCTCACAATGTATATTTGGGCCTGCTTTATAGGGGCACTCCAGACCCTTAAAGTTAAAGCACTTTAACTTGCTAAAAAGTTTTATGTGTGAAGAGCGTGTCCTCTTTTTTTATTTTGCATAAAATGCAGATTTCAATCGAAGTTCACACTTTTATAACTAAACCTTGTTAGACCCTTTTGGCTTTCAAGATGACAAGTAATTTTACTTCCTGGCTTGGTTAGCTCAGTGGGGCTAAACTAAAGAGGCAGCAATTGTCCAGAGCACCTGCGTTACAACAACTTCTCATTGAGCTTCTTTGGAAAATCTGTGATTGGACAGCCACATATAGTCTGGGTGGGGTTAGAAGGGGATGGCCTGCAAAGGCAGGAGACAAGAGAATAGCAGTTGTTTTTCAAGCTGATTTGAGACTTACCCCAATAAAAAATGCTTAATGAAATGAATGCATGCATGTATTTACTTGGGGTATTTCTACCCAACAGATATTTTTGTTTATTTTGTATTTGGGTAGTGGATTGTGCTTTTAAGCTTGGTCCTGGTAACTTAACAACTTTATTTTTTATAACTGTAATCTTGTCTAGTTTCAAGTAGTAGAATTAACAAATTGCTCTAATATGCTTGTCTTGGAGCATATTTGATTAGATTAATATATTCAATAATGAAGCCTATTTGCAACCACTGAATATTGTTTTGAGTGTGAAAAATTTAACAACATGGTGTATTATTTGCTGTTGCAGACTTTCAAAGATGTTACAATTTGCAAGGGCCTAGGATTTAGCTGACCACCTTTCCACACAAACGCACACATCATCAGTGGCACATACTTCATTAACAACTTACAAAATCATATTAGACAAACACATTCATATATGATTATCCATGCATAACTTACACATCAAAATAGGCTTCAATTTAATAAGTGTTCCAAATGATTCAATACCGTAATAAAAACATTCTGTGTGAGTTATCTACAGAAGTCACCATTAAAGTCTATGGATATTTTTTGTATATTAATCATTCAGAAAGTTTTTATAACAATATTGAATCATTTGGAAAGTTTATTAATTCAAGGGCATAATGAGAAACATAATCACACACATGTACACACTCAAAGGAACATACACTCAAACAGATGCACATAACCACACACACAGAAAGAAATCCTAGCACAGACTCATTGTAGCACACACATAAACACATATCCATAGACACACATAAGTATTATAGCTCTCTCACCTTACTTTAATCAGAGAAAGAGTAAGAGGGGTTTGTAATGTACCTGGTACCTACTAATGAGGAAGCAAGACCGTTTTGCGCTTTGTAGCACTATCTTTTTTCCTGTTCTCCACTCAGCTTTCAGCACATCAGACTGTCTATCTCAGTATTATCTTGTGATACTAAAAGTTTACTAAACAAAATATCCAGCCCATTGCATCAATCATTGTTTAGTTTTCTGCTGAGCTCCTAGAGATTTCATTAATTTGGGAATAGCTTACCTGCTGGGCAACCAGATAACTACTAGGCCACACACTTTTCTTCTCAACCTCGTTGGTCAGACGTTCCTTACTTGGATGCAAAGCACATTAACACAGATACATTCTAACCATTTCAGAGGAATTAATAGACTCCTTATGGCGCTTGCTGGCTCACTTTCTCCCAACAAACTGCCAACAGCCTTAGACCAAGCTGCTCCACTCTTCTGACTTGGGGTTATGTTGCCACTGTTTCTGCTGGGAGTAGTTGACAATGATAACATGGTAGGTTCAATGTGTATATTTTACTTAACAAGCATACCTCTCTTTTACTGCAAATCATGGACTGTGTTAAAAATTATATCCCTTTAGTATGTTAGACTTTTGGATTTGAGTGCCATTTTCCCCATATTATTGTTTTATTCTCACCTTTATGCTCAGACCACATGGGCTTCCACCAGTGTGCCATCAAAAAAGGAGGGCATGCCACTAGGAGCACTCTATAAATCTGTAGTGAAGTATACTCACTGTCCTTAGCCAGCTGATTGAACTATGTTCCTGCTTAAAGTGAATCATGAGGGAAATTCATATTGAAGAGCAAGGGCCTCTATCAGCAGATTAAAGGGTTCCATGTGGAAAAGGAAGCTCCCCCTGCAGAGATCAGCTGGGCAGTCAGGCAGGTGAGTTTGTTAGCCTGCTGTTTGACATGCAGTGTGTGTGGTGGGGTGACAGTTACAGACACACACTGACATACATGCAGATAAACACCATATAACACATACAGATACATATACAGACACACATGATGATACAAAACCACATACGGATACAGACACACATGCAAATACACAGACACACAAACTTACACACAGATGCACAGACACATATATATACACACAGAAATATGCAGATACACATACACAAAGAATGACACACAATCAAATACACAAAAAGAAACTCCTACAGATACAAACACTGACACACATATAGATACATAGACACTTAATGACAAACATTCAGATACACAGAATGACACTCATATAGATACAAACAGTGACACACATACAGATACATAGGGCAGACACTGACATACAAGTACACATGCAAACAAACAGATACACATGCAGACATACAATTAAACATGCAGACACACACAGAGACACAGAGACAGACGCACACATGCATACACCAGAAACACACATACAGGCACACATGCATACAGACACACACATACACAAACTCACACAAACAGACACATATATACAAACACGCACACATACAGAGGCACACATACAGAGGCACATACATACAGACACACACACACACAAACACATAAAATGTTTTAATGACCTTCTTGTTTCCTACCTTTTAGGTGTAGGAGAGTGACTTCCCTGGGGTTCAGTGGCTGGCTCCAGCTCATGTGAGTCAGAGTTCCCACTCTGACTCCCCCCCTCTCCTTTCTCCTCCTACGCGGCTCTCGGTGGATGCTAGGTGGTAGTGACTGAGGCTATCACTCAGTGGTCTATTTAGGATTTGTGCTGACCTAGGCTTGGGCACCCACCCACCCCCAATTTAAATCTTCCCCACCCCTTCCTGTCAAGGCCGCACTTTGACTGACAGACGCTCACTCACTGACAGACGCACACTCACTGACAAACACATACACTCATTGACACACTCTCATATACACTGACAAACAATGACATACACACACTCACTGATTTGACACACTGATAGACAGACACACTGACAGACGCACGCACTGACAGACGCACGCACTCATTGACCGACACACACACACACACATTCACTCACAGACACTCACATAGACACACACAGACACACACATTCACTTAGACACACACACTTACACACACATTCACTTAGACACAAATTAAAATTTTATTTTAAATCCACACAGTCTCCCTGGGAGAGCTGGAGTGGATTTCTTACCTGCAGTCCAGTGGGGCTGCTGGGCAGGAAGGTAGAGCACGGACAGGCTGAGCAGGCGGCGAGGGAGCTTTAAACTTCCTGCTCAGCTCCCTTGCGTGCCGCTTCGTTATATCGGGAGCTGGAGTGACGTCATATTCCGGCTCCCTGCTTCATTAAGCAGCGTGAGGGAGCTGAGCAAGAAGAGCTCAGGTGAGAATGCTGCTCACCGCCCGCCACCCACCTCGGGGGGTTTAAAAGTGGTCAGCCAGCCAGCTCTTGAGCCCCCCAGGACACGAGGCAAACAAGGGATATGCCAGGGCATTTGGGGGCCCTGCAAAGTGCCGCCCCAGGCATATGCCTTGTTTGCCTCGCGGAAGATACGTCCCTGCTGTCACTTACTCCCTGCGTCTGACATAATCACAGTGGGCCCAGCCACACTGTTAAATTGCCACAACACTGACCGGGCCCCCTGGAAATTCATTGCCACCAATGGGCCCCTGAACATGCAGCCCCAGCAGTTATACCGCGTGGGCCGGGGCTGCATTACATGGCTGTCGGGCACATGGGTTGCAGGGGACCACAGGGCAGTCGGACCTCCTGGAGTGACAGGCCCGGTTGCACCTGCAACACCTGTAAAACCAGTAGTTTTTCCACTGCCCAAGATTGCTAGCACATGGTGGATCGTAAATTGGAATTTCAGTTGATCACCAGATTGGCAAAAATTTATTAACCAAATTACACATCTGCCCAAAACAAATTACCCAAGTCCACACTGTTATACTTTTATTTATTTCATTCTGTTATAAAGGTTGAATACTGCATTTTGATGATTGCTATAAACAGTTGCTGCTTTATTGAAGGTGGTTCTTGTGTGAGATATAAATGAGTCTTGGCAGCAATCTTAGTGTCGGTGCCTATTTGTCTGACTCTGAAATGTGATCTAGTGTGCATTATATCATAGATCTGCTTCATTAAAGATGAACGAGCCTTGTTTCAAGCACAGTAGACGATTGTCCTTTTTTTCCATCTCCCATGTAATCTGTGATCATGTTAACATACTGTGTCTGTGATTTAACAAAATATTACCACATCAATTTTTTTGGCCTCAAATACTGTATTTTTGTATCTTAGAATTTTATAGTTTCTAAATACAAACAAAAGAAATGTTTTGCAGAATGTTGCACCACTAGTGCTTTTCCGTATGCATGCCACTTCATACCATAAAGACTTTCTTAAATGTACATAGCTCAGCCCATAACAGCACTTAGTGAGTTGCATTTAATACAAAACCTGGCTGCAGGAAGTCAGAAAAAACCTGGCTGCAGGAAGTCAGAGAAACATGGCAGCAGGAAGTGAGAAAAGTAGAGAATATTTACTATATTTTTGCCTAGGTGCATTGTCCTTCAGATACAGGTTGCTTTGTAGTTCAGATCACAAGAGCTATTTATGGCTGAGCTGTGTACATACATTTGATAAGGTAGACTTTTTGTGGAGTGAGGAAGCATGGCTTAGGAGGTATTCTGCATTCTGTAAAGCATTTATTTTATTTTTCGTAAAAACTATAAACATTTGAGCATGAAACAATACCGCATATTAATGGGGTCATAACCTGTTAAAATCATTTAAAGTTGCTCTGGCACACAAAGTATCCCTTATTCAAATTTTAATTAATTAATTATTATGTTCTCATCTGGGGATGGTAGTTTGCCCATGTTCAGTTACTGCATGTTCGTTCTAATATATTTTAACAGAGCCTGTGCCTAAGATAGCTGTCTAGATGAGATGACAGGATCTGCAATCCTGCATGTCCTAGAGGCCTAAAGTAGTTTGCATGTGGTTACACTGATATACAGCACAGCTTGTCACTAGAAAAGAATGCCAGAACGTTTGCACCTGATTGGTAGCATGCCAATTTAAAATTGCAGTTCAGCTGAATAAATGTTATGTGTGAGCCATTGCATATTAATACGTTGCTGTAATACGTTGTGAGAGGTGAAAAGGCAGTCTTGGTGCTGGGAATGGTGGATAAAAACTTTAAACGTATTAAATGAGGGGTGTCTGAATGTAATTATAGACAAGGGACTATATGGCCATATGGTGGAATTGAATCCCCATATTTGTTTGCTGAGATAGGTGATTTTTGATAGATTTTGGTCATTACAGCAGCACCATTCCTGCAAAATGCATGTCCCTGGTGTGCCCCCAATTCCTTTTTGTCATTCCTTTAACTGCTGACTTGATGCCCTTGCTGGTATCATGGACAAATTTGCAGCGGTCTCTTGCCATCATCTGTTTCCCAATTACCTCTCTTTTGGCAGTAACCAAGTGTTGTTTTGAAGCTCCCTAAATAGTAAGGTGTATAACGTACAGACACTAAAACAGTAGGAGTGACATATTTTTTCCAAGATCAACTAAGTCTAGATTTAACATGGCACTTTGGGCGTGGGGATTGTCGGCAAATTGCAATATTATTTTTACATTCTGATTTTATTTTATTATTTTAAACTCCTAATCTGCTGACTCCAGTGAATAAATTGGTTACCCCTTTCACACAAAGTTTAGTTTGCTGATATTTTTGTCTTATTCTTTTTTACCACCATCCCATTATGTCTGCTTGTCTACCCACTTGAATTTGTCTCCGATGCAGCAAAGGCTGCTTGTAGTTTGGAGATACAGCACCACAATTCTCTACCTTCCCTTATGGATGCAATTTTCTATGACATCAATGCATCATCTTGATTATAACAAAATTATAGAGGTTAACCCTGGTACTTCAGATTTTATGGGAACACTTGTCCAGTCTGTAGCGGTCCCCGGGTAACCCGGCTAGTTGCCTCCGCTAATTCCTCCTCTCAGCCAGACTGGAACCGTTCAAACACTCAACCATCCATTCCCCCAGTAACTAGACGTGACATAGTTCTGGGGGTCAGCTGATTTTATTCAGGCCACACCCAACTTTTATGCGGTCCCTAACATGCGGTCTCCAACACAAAATCACTGGGTTTTCCATCCCAGGGTCCTCTTTGCCTGAGAGATAATTGTGTGAGAAAACTATAACACAATTATCTCTCAGATACAGAAAAGCCTACACCAAACATACAATACCCCAAAAGTACCCACATTAAAACCAAGAACCCCACAGTGGCGGATCCAGGGGGGGGGCAACGGGGCAATTGCCCCCCCCCGAGAAAATAGTGCAGCTGCCATCAGTTGAGGGACCTCATTAGGGGCTCGGTCGGGTGCTGCAGCCCTTTGGCAGACCAGGCCCCTTTAAAGTTGCAGGGAGTGCTGGCAGGAAGTGACTGTTACTTCCTCCCAGCATACAGAGCGCGCGGGCTGAGAACACCCAGGATGCAGCTGGGAGAGAAGACACAGGCAGCTGGGAGAGAAGGAGGAGGGAGGAGAGAGAGAGAGCTCTGCGGCTTCAGACTCCCATCAGGCTCAGGAAGTCACCTTCCTGCAAAGAAAAAGGTATTAAAGCAGAGGGGAGAGGGGAGGGTGCTTAACATTATGGAAGCTGCAATTTGTGTGTGTGTCAGTGTGTATGTTTAGGTATGTGGACATCTGTGTGTGTCAGTGTGTATGTTTATGTATGTGGACATCTGTGTGTGCCAGTGTGTATGTTTATGTATGTGGACATCTGTGTGTGTCAGTGTGTATGTTTAGATATGTGGACATCTGTGTGTGTCAGTGTGTATGTTTATGTATGTGGACATCTGTGTGTGTCAGTGTGTATGTTTAGATATGTGGACATCTGTGTGTGTCAGTGTGTATGTTTATGTATGTGGACATCTGTGTGTGTCAGTGTGTATGTTTAGGTATGTGGACATCTGTGTGTGCCAGTGTGTATGTTTAGGTATGTGGACATCTGTGTCAGTGTGTATGTTTAGGTATGTGTGTATGTGTGCATCTGTGTGCCAGTGCGTATGTTTAGGTATGTGGACATCTGTGTGTGTCAGTGTGTATGTGTGCATCTGTGTGCCAGTGCGTATGTTTAGGTATGTGGACATCTCAGTGTGTATGTTTAGGTATGTGGACATCTCAGTGTGTATGTTTAGGTATGTGGACATCTGTGTGTATCGGAGTGTCAGTGTGTGAATCTGTGAGTGTTAATGTGTATCTGTGAGTATGTATCTGTGTGTGTACCACAGACACCGTCGTCCACTGCACTCAGGTTCCGCTTTTCACTCTGGTCCACAGCCTCAAAGGTGCTCTGGAATAGATAGACACTGCTAATCCGTCCAACAATACAAGGTAATAGAATATACAGGCAACACACCAGGTACCGAAGGTGTATTTATTCGAGGGTAGAACACCACATAAAAGTGCAACTTTTCAGCCCTAGAGGGACTTAAACATGATTAAGGCCCCCAAGGGCTGAAACGTGTTCTACCCTCCAATAAATACACCTTCAGTACCTGGAGTTATGCCTGTATATTCTATTACCTTGTATCTGTGTATGTGAAGGTATGTGTGTCATTCTGTGTATGTGTAGGGATGTGTGTGTGCGGTTTCGCCAGTGTGCATGTGTAGGTATGTGTGTATCTATGTGCCAGTGTGTGTGTGTGTGTGCCTGTGTAGGTATAGGTTTGTATCTGTAGGTGTGCCAGTGTATGTGTCTGTATCTGTTATTGTGTCTCCATATCACTGTGTGTGGCCGCATATGTGTACAGCCTCTATCCCCTAAACAAGAGTCCCCTATTCCTCCGCTGCAGCCTGTTTCACCCCGCTCTAGCCCACTTAAGTGCCCCTCCCGAGATTTGGTTCTGGATCCGCCCCTGGAACCCCACAAACGTTATATCCCTTGATAGCTCTGGTCTGAGTGTACAACTTGGCCAAATCTCACTCAGATCTGTTCAGCAGAATTGGATTGCCACTGTGGTAAATTTTGACTGCCTGGACACGAGGAGATGGCCTAAAACAGTTCCAGGGAAATTGGTGCCTTGGCCGGTGTTCGTTCGGGGATTCCTGTGCAAAAACCATACAAGGGATTCTCTTGATTTCACATAGCTAATGCTCTCCACATTCGGTAGTTCGTTTGCATAGTTGGTTGGGAAGTAGTACTGGCAGCAGTATAATCTTTACTCGGGTTCGTGCGAGTGTCTAGATGAAAAACGATTCCAGGCACTTGGTGAACAAATACCGCTGCCCACGTTCGGGAGACAAAATGGGCACCACTCTTTTGACGACCACATGTATTCAGTTACGCGAAATGGTTGCCACCCAGGGGAAGCATTTATTGATTATTTCCCTTGTGGTTCCACACTTAAGTTGCTGGTGTGAACGTTCTAATGGGGTACCAGGGTGGTCCTCGTTCAGGAGTCAAATGCAGAGTGTTTGGATGCCATAACTCCCAAACGGATAAACAGTAAACTCCACGAAAAAAAAAAACAGTATGTTCCGCCACACAGTCTATGTTGTGTTTCACAAATCTGAGTTGGCAAGGGTAGCAACCTTGCAACATATGATATTCTGTGAACTACTGTTCCCATGATGCTCAGAAAGATTGAATGGTGTTTGTCAGGCCTAGGGTAACACAAAATGTAAATATGTCACTCGTAACACATTATGCTTATAATTAACTAGCCACATCTTAGTAACCCTTTCAGCAATGTCATACATTGTTATTTTTTTGGACCTTGCAGTTTTTTTTGCATCAACTCCTGGAACTTCCAGTCTTCTACCTTCCTTGCAATTGAGTGCATTATGACATTAATTGCAGAGGATTGTGTTGATTCTGTGGAATTGTGTATGTTAAATAAAAAAAAAAAAATACATTGTTTACACTACAGGCAAACTTCATTTTAACCAATATATATTTATTTTTTCGATTAATGGCTAGAACATTCAATATATTCAAAAGTTCTATTCACTAAAAATGTCTGTAAATCAACTCAAGGTGGAAATATCCATGACATCCTCAGGTTACCCATACTCTCTCTCATACTCTAGAATTCAAACGAACTTAATTCAGAGCATATTAAATTAATTGGGAACTCAATGCTACAGCTCATATTAAAGCTTGAGCCACGGGTATTTCAACAAAATGACAAACTATGTATATTGTAAGTTCTCGATGAGTGTATGAAGATGCCTTGATAAGAACTCAAATTTAATCTGCTTAGCATGGTGCATGATATTGGTTGGCAGTAAACTAGTTTGATTCAAGTACAGTGAGGGTGCAAGTCATTGGAGGAGTAAAAACAGAAAAAAATATTCTGTTTGTCCTCGTCTCTCTGTGGCTCTTGCTATGCTGATTTACAAAATTGGCTTATATCAATTATTGACAGGAAACCAAGATTTCTGGACTAAATACAGCAGAAGCTTTTTCTGTATTTAGTTTTACTTTTTAGATCTCACAAACACATATTTGTGAAATGTAGGCGACAAGAAATCATAATAATAAAAATCCTGGGATGTGAAAATTTCCTTACACAAAACACCCCAAAACATGAATTTGTATAGTGCATGTATTGAACTTCAAATACATTTATAAAATTGAAATGTATGATTAGCTATACTATTATTATATCTGATTAAGGCAGTTAAAGAATATTTCAAAACAGATTTTAAAAGCTAAAAAACATATATATATATATATATATATATATATATATATATATTTATATATATATATATATATATATATATATTACATGTATAAATATGGTTGTTGTTTTTTTAGTTTGTTTTGAAGAATTCTTTCACTGCCTTGATCAGATGTGATTATAGTACATATTTTCTTTCCTCTCTGTTGATTACTTCTCACTTGGTCTGTGAATAAAATCAACATTTAGTGGCTTTTCCTAGACATCAGTTATCTGTCTTTCCATCAATCATCTCTTTTTTGTTTTTTTGGTGCCATGGATGGAATTCCTAAATGCTAATCAAACAAAGATGCTTGTTCCTTTGCACTATTTATTGGGTTTATTATTTGGCTACATTTCAGCTCGGAATTCATGATTTTGTCTAATTTTCAGTATTTTATTTAATGGTGTAAATTCCAGAAAAGTAATAGTTACTGTTTTACTTTATAAAGTGTGTGTGTTTATTTTTTTATTGTGCAAAGGATTTTGTCATAGGAAGATAATATCATAAAATTAATTCAACAGTAAATTAATGTTTGACGACGTGTTTATTATACTATTTTATCATTTCAAGAAAAACTGCCAGACAGATTGCAATGCTTTTCAAACCTCTGGAGCTACAGAACCTTTACTGTTTGGTATAGAGGATGTATTTACTTTAGAAGACATATGGCTGATGTAGGCTTTTTTATTTTTATTTTTGGTCAGCAGTTGAATGTATCTATAATTTGCTTTTGGCATCAGGAATTGAAGCAGAAAACTGAAACAGGTGGCATATCCTGACAGCCGCACAAAAGTAGTGTCTGGCGTGCTTAGAAGTCTTGCGCCAGATTTGCTCAAACCTTGCTTATCTGGTGCTTCTTCTTAGACGGATACATTACATGCTAAAGCAGCAGCTAGATAAACAACATTTGTAGCATCAGTCTTTACTGTTTTATCTGTTATTTATTTGATACAGCTCTGGAAAAAAATATACAACACAAATAGAAACATTTTATTAATGAGCGTAATGTTGACATGTAATATATGTAGTGATATATTCAATATATTTTTAAAAAATATATATTGTTATCTATCTATCCATCCTAGATTAATAGATTAAAAAAAGACTAAATTGAATAATTTTGTATTTTTAATCTATTAATCTAGTTTAATCTTGTCTATTTATCCAATGTATCATGTCTATCTAATCTATGTATATGTATCTAATTGAGATAAAGATATATATATATATATATTGACTATCAACACACACAAATACATTTGCAGACACATCACTTTGAATGATTCTGTATCTTGAAAGTACAGCAAGAGATAAATTGTCACAGAGAATGCTTGTGAATTCAGATCAATGGAATATCATTACTGTATAATGTGCAATTAGAATCATGCATTTTAAAGCTGTGTAAGATGGCAGCAAAATAACTCATTGGGTATTATTTTATGAATATCAAAATGTAAAAATTCTACTTATTAAGTTCACATATGTATGAAGCAACCTTATTTTATAAACAATATTTTCTGTAATCAAAGTAACACAGTAATCATTGTTTTGGATCTGTTTTTTTATATATATATAATGTATGTTGGGTACACATATCAAAAATCCTTGAATGTAATTGGTAGAAGCGGTAACCATGTTAAAACACAAACACTATTCTTAGTGTTTATTCAGTTTTGCATGGTTGCATCCTAATTATACACGTGTATCTTTTTATAGCTCAAACAGGTGTTCTTAATTACGTGAGTAACACTTTACATGCTATTATAGTAACAGGAATACACAGAAGGAGATTTACCAAAATGTCTTGGTCAGAAAAGTGGAAGAATATTATAAAGTGTAATTAGACTAATCACTTATCAATGTACGTAATGTTTTCCACCAGAAGCGAGATAACTCAGGTTCATTGAGTGCAAGCGTCTGGGTATCTCAGATCCCCAGTGTATGTAGGGTAGCTGAAGCAGAGCTGAATCATCTGTTGAACAGCCCTGCATTCCCTCTCTATTCCACAAACTCAAACAAGCCTGTGGTCAGCTTCAGTTTTTACTTTAGCATGAATGAGACATCCAGGAGTACCTAACTGGAAAGAGTTTGTACATAGGTCTGCACCTGTTAGAATTGTTATCAGATAACCAAAAGTGATAACCTTCCTCTCTACCAAAAGGTATTCAGGAAAAGGACAAACAATGGCATATATTTATAAACTAATAATCAGTGACGCCCATCCAACACATTACATACGCAGCATTCCTATATAAACATAATGCATATGCAGTCTACACACACATACATATATACAAACAAAAATATTCCACAAATAACAGAATCAACCATCCAAGTTGTGTCCTCATACACAGCTTTCATGACACACAAACATGCAACCGACATGCAACCTTTTAATGAAATTCACATCACCATTTAATAGGGTTCACATAGCATATACATACAAATGTTTCAGACACAAGCCCTTTGTCAATGTATAAATGCCCCATTAATATATTTTTATGTTTTGTATGGATTTTTGGATCGGAACTTTTTTTTTTATTATTCTTTATTTTGGTGTGCATAGATGCGCTTTGGTGTGATTTCGGGGTTTGATTGGGGTCGCATTGTTTATTTTATTGCGTGTATGGCAGGAGCACACTCAGTGTGCGACCGTTCCACTCGCTGGTCAGGCGCCGCCCCCTTGGATCTGAACTTTAATGGACATTTTCTGCCCTGTACTCTTGCAATTTGTTAAATAATTCACCACTTTCATGGAACTTCTGCATGAATTAATGAAGTAATTTGAGTGTGGCTTGTTGTAATTTTGTATGTTGTTCTGCTCCCCATAACCAATGACCCAGCTATCATCACCCTTGCATTTATAAATGTATATATTATGTAATTGGGAAGGAATTCATGTGAGCACTGACATAAAAGGAAGATGGGAGGCATGTTAATGTTAGGGTAAGAAGTAGGTATGAAAAGGAATAATCACCAAAGAACAAAAACTACCAGTCTGCATAGGTATTTCTATCCTTCAGGCTGTTAGTTAAGAGTGCAGCGCTTGTGGTACAGCGTGAGGTGAATATCCCTCGATTAGCGTGTATAAAATCCGCTTACCCTTAATATATGGCACTTTTATGTGAGTACATAGAAAAAACAGAAAAAAGATACAAATAATAGTGCAATATTGTATGCAACCAAGAGTTAATTTGTTAGTTATAAATATGGATAAATTCACATATTTTAGAGCCTTTTGGAGATCTAATGCTCTAAACTTCCAGGTGTATGTGTCTTTAAGGTGGATCACATAACCTTCTTGTAGTTGAATGATAGGTGTATTTCTCCCCACGTCATATATGGTTAATAGATACAGAGAAAGAAAAGTGATACTCTAAGTGCAGTATATCCAATGGTCACTGTGAACAGGAATAATGCATAAAAATGCTCATCTTGTAAAGAGCCTTTTGAAAACTGGCTCTAAGTGTATAAAGCCTAGTGTCAATTTCTGGGGTGACACTTTCCCCTAACCGGATTCACAGGGCAGGATACCGTTGAGGGTGCAAATAAATTTATTACAAAATATGATTAAAAATAGCTATGTGATACAAAAATAAAAAATAATTGTAACAGTAACAAATATACACTATAGTTGGTGGCCAAAATACTGAACCACTATTAGCCGAGACGTGTTTCGCTGTAAAAACGGCTTCCTCAGTCAGCTGAAAAGGATTACTTTGGTGATGGATAGGGCTCCTCCCCTCCGACGTCACGGTGATCCGGGAACCTAATGTGCAGGCACAGCAAGTTCTGCATGCGCATTAGGCCTTCACCATAGAAAAGCATGGAATCAATGCTTTCCTATTGAGCTTCTCAAGATCCTGGACATCCTCATGCAAAGCTAATGACATCCAGCATCATTCAATGGATTTAAACTCTGTGTAAATGCAGGAAGCAACTCTAGTAGCCACTAGAGGCAGTTTAAACTCTGCAATGCAAACCTTGCAATTTTCTAAAACAGCAAAGTTTGAACATTGCAGGGTTAAGGGGACAGGGTCACTACACAAGACCACTTCAATGAGATAAAGTGGTCTCGATTCCTAAATATAAATAATTTCTACCTCATCCCCAACTAAACATAATGTGTGTGTGTGTGTATATATATATATATATATATATATATATATATATATAGTGTGAGTTTAGTTCTTGCATTCTATTTCTTTAGATTTGTAAAGATTTCATCCTTTAGTTACAATCCTTCAATGCAAAATATTCACTTAGAAGACACTAGAGATACTTTGTCCATTTCTTTTGAGGAGCACAATGTTGGCCACACACAGGCTTTTCATCCCCAATGATCCTCTATGAGGAGCGTTGGATTGGTCATTAAGAGGCTTCGGCATGATGTCGCGGGAGGCGGATCAAGCATCTGCAGATACTTAAAATCGGCAGTGGAAAAAATACCCTTTAGTCCATTTTTTTTTAAATTTAGATTGTGGGGCTAAATCTAAATAAAGAGGAAAACCCTATAAGGTTAGGTATACATGTTTGTATTCCTAACTCTATAGTGTTCCTTTAAGTTATGGGACATTTGACAAAGACCTTCTAGGGCTTATAGAATTGTAACAAACAAGCCAAAAGTAAATAATAAGTCAGAGAGATGTATTTGCTATGAATTAAAGGATACATTGTTTTACAGCTTTACTAGAAGGACCGGGTTACATAAATAATAGGAAAAATCAATGGTCTGTTGCATAATGTTTGGGGTGAGATTAATTTACTTTTGTTGATATCTTTTCTTGTTTATACTTTATTTATTGTTGATGGCACTGAAGCTGTTATATACTTAAATTGTAATGTTAATAATAATGGTGTTAAAATTAACACATATTTATAAAGCACACTTCATGAATTATAAAGGAAATGTTTAGCTAGGCTGGAGGTCAAAACTCATCTTCTAATTTAATGTGTATGCAGAGGCACCTTGCAAAGGCTGTTCTACTAACTTGCACATTCTCTTTATGAGCAGCTGATTATGTTGGCAAACGAAGTTAATTGAGAATATAACACTTGTTTCTTAGTGTACATTATCAGATGTGCCAAGAATCAAGTAGAAGAAACACTATCCTAGTGAGGGAAGGGAATGAGGTAACCTTAGATGATACCCAAATGGCAAAACATGGTTGTGAGATCATTTGTCTATAAAAAGAAAAATATTGGACCTGTTTATGTAGAAGCTTTTATTTCTGTCCAATTTTATATTTTTCACTCAGTTTTTAGCTCTATGTGAACTACTCAGTGGCTGACGAATCATCATAATCAATATCTACTAAGAAATGTTTTTGAAAAGGGTTAGAATTTTTCTAACTGTTGAGGTACTTTACAACACCTGTTTAAGAACATATAGATAGGTGGTCTCTATAAAGCCATATAAAAGGCTCTCAGAAGACACTGCAGATTTCATGTGCTTTCATAGATTTGGGAAGGTCTAGGAAGTGTGGTTTTCGCATTTTGTCAGTTAGATGTCCATGTATTTTGGAGTCCATTACTTTGTCTATGTTCTCTGCATAGTTCTATGCACAAGCAGAATTTAATCATCCAGCCATAGTTTCTAGAACAGGCTTCCCCAAACTCCAGCCCTATAGATGTTGCTGAACTACAACTCCCATGATTCTATGAATGAAATAGATAGGCTGAGTTCAGCAACACCTAGGGGGCCGGAGTTTGCAGAAGTATGATCTAGAATCTTTCAAAGCAGGTTGATTTACATAACCATTAAAGAAAATTAAAACTGTAGGTCTGCGTCTCTGAAAACATGTGATTATTATCTACCCCTTCAAATCAGAACAATTCTGGCCTACAGATACAGGGCTATTCACTAAATGAGAAATCAAAGTTAATTCTAATAGAACAGCTGACTTAGAAAATGATTCCCTATATATTTAAAATTCACTTTGAATTCACCTTGAATTCTCACTTTAGCCAATAACCCTGTTAATAACAAAAGTGAATGCATCATTTCACTCATATCACCTCAATTTTCTATGGTAATATTAATAATTATTATAAAAAAATAGTGCTAAAATTAGTAACCCCACCAGCTAACCTCAGGTGGGGCTGGGGACACACGCATAAAAATACAACTTTTTTTTCTTTTCTTATTTAATCAATTCTACCAAGCAGCCATGGGTAGGAGCAGGTGCATAAACAGTGATCTGTCAATCATCCATTATTTCATTTAAAGTCCACCACATGATGCCCGTGGGGGCACATTAATTCCATCATGTTGTCTGTCCAAATGCTAGTTTTAAAGATTTAGTAGATGTGGCAGGATCTTGCATTAGGAAGAGAGCAAGTCCAGATAGGATATTGCAGCATAACAAACAATACATGTAACATCCTATTGGCAAACAATACAAACTTTGCATTTGTATTGGGAGATTTAAAACCTCCCTTATAGTTACATCGGAGTTTTATTGGCCCCCATAGGTTTTATTTACTTAACCTTTTATTGTTATTTTTAACTAGTGCTGCCAACAGGCAAATAGTTTGTATTCTTTTTAAATCCATGCCCACAATGTAAACCATTTCAGTTGTCCAGTGGTCTTTGGTTCAGGCTTTTTTGGAGAGATATTGTTAAATAATGTGAACAATGTCGAGATTTTGAAGTCTGAATGGCTCTGTATGTAGCCAAATGGTTTTGTACCAGTAGGTAATGGCCATTCAAACTTTAGTCAATGAAGTGATGAAGTTAGTATTTGAATAAATTATAATGCAATATAGAGTTTAAAGATATTTTATTCTTACTTTTTGACCTTAAATTTAAAATGTACCTTGAATTCTCACTTTAGTTAACCCTGTTTTCTATATTAATATGAATAGTTATCATGAACAAAGCAGTGATACATGCTGCAGTCTTTTATATGAATCATTTTTAATAAGCCTAAATTGAACTTCAAATATCCATCTACTCAGGTTATGTGACATATAATTACAAAATGATCAAAATCCAGCATGTGATTCTTTTTTTCGAGAACTCAGTGTGCAAGTTAAAGGAACACTTGAAATACATTTCCCTTCTACAGTGCTTTATATGCATTTACAAAAAAATTCAATGGAAATTGCACTTTTGTGAATTAACCTTGTTACATACTCCTTCCTGTATATCAATCAGACAACTGGTTGTGTTACTTACTGGTTTGGTTAGCTCAGAGCACCTGCCTTGCAAAGACTTCTCATTGCACTGATTTAGGCAACCTGAGATTGGACAGCCACAATCTGGCTTGCAATGGCTGCAGACAACATATCTGTGACATTTGCAAGCTATATTTAGATATACAATATATAATTAAATGCATGAATGCTTTCATTGGGGTCATATATAATGAATAGTGACTTTTATGTACTTGGGCAATGGAGTGTCCCTTTAAACTGTATGTAGTATTATAATTAGCAAAATGAAAACAAAGCATTGCCTAGTCCATCAATATAGATATTTGGTATTAACACCGCAAGTTAGCCACTATATAGTAAGTACAGTTAAATCATACATCTGTACTACACAGGGCATTGCAGGTTGTAGTGTGCTGAATACACTCTGATCCCTATCCGTCACACCTCTCATTCTCTGCTAAGCTTCTACAATGCACCAATGACGATTGAACTATAAAAGTTTATGCAGACAGAATAGCCATTGAAGAAAACAATGCTTCTCTGAAGATTGAATAACAAAGCAAAATAAAATCATATATGGAAATTGGGGTGTGGAGTTAATTAAAGTGCAACTAAAATGTTAAGATTACATTTTTCGAGACAGGTGGCTAGTGAGAAACTCGATCTATAGAGTTATCAAAAGCAAGACTTTTTTTCTGCTCATATATCTTATTGATGAACCAAATTATTCACTTCTAAACACATAGCCTGTTTCGAGAACCAGAGCTAAATGAACAGACAAATGATGGAGATTTGGTTGATCACTAAACAATAATACATAGTTTATTAGGCTGTAAAAATATTACACATATTAAAATAGCCATACATATTCTTACTGGAGTCCCGTGGAAGTGAAATTGCTTCATCTTTAAAGTGAAAAAATAATATAACAAAATAGCGTAGAAAGCCTGTTATTTTCTGTGCACTGCTCTGTTTCTATAGCAAACATCAAAAGCACCTCCCTAACTTTGCCTGATGTCAGATTGTCAGAGAGATGGTGAATCTAAACCCATATGAAGGTCTTTGTTATGCAAATGAGACAGTTTGCTCACATTCTGCTGTGTGATGATGAAAATAGCATCAAAATCTGAATCATATTTTGTTATCCATTAAATTCTTTATGATGAAGTGTATTGCATGAGGCTTGTAATGTTTGTACATTGCTAATCCCTCTATTGATTTTTTTGTCAACTTTATTGACAAATTACTACTAACAAGTTCCTTATTGCAATCAGTAGTCTAGTTAGTCCACTGACAAAGTGTCAGAAGGGGAGAAATAAATTGCCATCTTGACATTTTCTTAATTGATAAAAGGGACATTTGATTGATTCAATTACAGCAAGGCAAATGTTATTTTTCCCTCTAGGCAGTGTCATTAAGTCAGCACAGCTTGTCCTGCTCCATACTAAGATAGCTGTAAATATACTTTCTACTTGTGATGTTCAGAATACATTAGTATAGTTCAGTAAACCTAGGTAGACAAGGACAAGATGTGCTATAATGCAACTTAATGCAAGGTTTCTATTGCTTACCAAGAGGATGTTACTTGTATTGTTTGTTATGCTGCCATATCCTATCTGGACTTGCTCTCTTCCTGATGCAAACTTTATCTCTTTTGCTTATCATTAATTCTGATGCTGTTTGCTGCACCAAGTGGCTATTTACATTATAGATGACTTTAATTTATACATTAACAAAATATAATAATGTAATTTAATAATTCAAATTCTAATATATTAATTATATACCCTTATCCTACATACGTAGAACAATCACGTTTCCAACTGCTCTATATAGTATGTGGTGGTTTCTTATTATAATTCATTAGTTTAACTCCAGATTTTTTTATTGTATGCTATTATTCATTTTTCAGTTGAGAGTGCGCACAAGTTTTGCTAGGTATGGTTTATTTCATTTTAGCGGGGTGGTAGGAGTTGGGCTTGAAGAGGGGACATTTTGTCCCACAATGATTATTATTAATAGAGCTCTACACACTGCTGTTGACGTATTGGTTTATCAATAGAGTTCCACCCACAGCTAATGCATAGGGGCTAGCATGAAGATTTTTGTTCCCCCAGTATGTTATTATTAGAGCCTCCACCTGCTGCTAATGGGTGGGAATCTTAGTCCCCCTGGGTATAAAATTAGTAGCCCCACCAGCTGACAGCTGACAGGTGGGGGCAGAAGGGGACATCCAAATGTCATT
Organism: Pelobates cultripes; assembly: GCA_933207985.1. NCBI lineage: Eukaryota > Metazoa > Chordata > Amphibia > Anura > Pelobatidae > Pelobates > Pelobates cultripes. Next base: position 251,628,001 of record OW240913.1, read on the forward strand.
TTTTTTTATTTAAAGGGACACCGTAGGCACTGTATCTGCTTCATCTCATTAAACTGGTTATAGTGTCTGGAGTCTTTGGGTCCCATTATTTCTATCAGCATTAAACAGTTTTAATGTTTTAATGCTAAAGAAGAGTCCCCGGCAATCTATCCCCTCTGTGCTGCTTTTGCTAATAAGGAAGTAATAGGCTGAGCAGAAATGGGCAGCTGTTATTGGCTGAGAGTGTCAGCTGACTGCTTTTAGCCTGTCAGAGTTCCAACTGACGGTATGAGTGGGTATAACAACAAGGAAGTGTGTAATCTCTGCCTTAGCTACACATCCTGAAGGGCCGGACTGTGGGTGGCCAGGGACTCTTATTTTGTGGCATACTGCACGAACATAGTGCAACACTGAATGGAGGGACAGTGCCAGGGTACTCCAGGCACTATTACCAATTCAAAGAGATGAAATGCTTATCGTGACTACAGTGTCCCTTTAATAGCTGCCTTTTAGATTTTCTAGAAATTATTTATATTGATAAAGCTAAAGCTCATTCTCTTCTTTCACAAATCAATATGACCCCATTGCCAAACTGATCAACAAATGTGACCACTATAGTTAACATTTGGTCTCTGCTGTACTCTCTGACAATCAATAAATTACAGGAAAATGTATCTCCCCAAAACAACATATTTAAAACACTTAATTGAGATTTCTAATATAGTTGAATTATTATTATTTTTTTTTCCAGTGCAATTCAATTCATGGGTTAACAAATATGTGATGAGGCTAATACACAAAGGGAACCACATGGAACAATGAGTAATGTTAGGACTAAAAGCAATTCTTATTAACCCCTTAAGGACCAAACTTATGGAATAAAAGGGAATCATGACATGTCACACATGTCATGTGTCCTTAAGGGGTTAAACAGGTCAGCTCCCTCTATATTGAATTGTAAAAAGACACACTGATTTAACTGCACCATAAATATTCATCTTTCTAAGTAATGATGATACATGCATGCATGCATTTTTGCATTACTTACTGCCAGTTACTAAATTATCCTAGGACCTTCACTCATTTCATATAATGGAAAAAGAAATTCATATAGAATAGTTAATGATTAATTGTTATTTGCTCAGCTTTGGACTGACTTTGAAAGCTTTAAGTAGTGTACATGGCATGTGCAAGCAGTTGTTGCATGTGATTTAAAAAAAAAAAAACAAGTTTAAAAAAAGTAATTATTGATTAAAACATAGACTGAAGTACATCTACACATTGTAGATTGAAGCAATGCTATGCAACCAAACAGTAATCTATGATCTAATTTTCAGTAGACTGACATAGCTCTGTAGGGCTGTTATGTGGGTGCAGGACTTACTATTCTAAGTGATCCAACTAAGTAATTAAGTAATTGTTATGGTAGTGGTTATGGTGCCTGGAGTACGTTTATTGAATATAATGAATGATACATGCACATGTGCCTAGAATACAGTTCGGCTTGTGTACAGTTAATGGTAACATATTCTTGGAAGCTTTCCATTAACAGTTACCAGGCTTGTTTCTAGTAGCAGTTTGGAAATAGTAGTAAAATTTGAAAATCAGGACATATGACCTTAACCCCATAACGCTGTTATGCATATAATGGGCTTTAACCCCTTAGTGACCAGACCGTTTTTCAATTTTCTTACCGTTAAGGACCAGGACTGTTTTTACATTCTGCTGTGTTTGTGTTTAGCTGTAATTTCCCTCTTACTCATTTACTGTACCCACACCTATTATATACTGTTTTTCTCGCCATTAAACGGTCTTTCTAAAGATACAATTTTTTTCATCATATCATATAATTTATTATAAAACACATAAAATATGATGAAAAAAATAAAAAAAAACACACTTTTTTAAACTTTGCCCTCCAAAATCTGTTACGCATCTATAATTGCCAAAAAACACCCATGCTAAATAGTTTCTAAATTTTGATATGAGTTTAGAAATACCCAATGTTAACATTTTAATTGTTAAAATTTTAAATGTTAAAATGTTAATTTTTGTTTATTTCAGACTTGTACCTGGCCTGCATACATTTTGTATTACTTGTGTGAAGACAATTTATATTTTTGTCTAGTTTATTTAGGGAATGTATCCATTGTTCTTCTATAGATACTTGTAGTTCTTTTTCCCATCTATTAATCAATTCTATTGGTTTGTCATGTCTCCATCTATATACAACTTTTGCATATTTTGCCATTATGTTTTTATAATTCTTTAGTTCAAATAAATGTATAAGGTTTATGGTATCCTCCTCTTGTTTTTAAAGAGGTGTTCAGCTAAAAAGCGTTTAATTTGCAGATAGTTGAATGTTTCACTGGGGGGGAATATTAGTCCTTCATAATTTGGTTCAAAGGTTTAAGGTTGTATTCCTTCATCCTGTCTTTAAATTGATTTTTATATTTTCTAGCATATCTTATTTCATAGTTACATAGATACATAGCTGAAAAGAGACTTGCGTCCATCAAGTTCAGCCTACCTATCTGAGATACTTGCGAATGGGAGCGTGTCAATTATTTTGTTTCTAAGGCCTTTCTTATTTGTGAGTTTATCCCACCATCTCGTTAGCTCTTTAAGTATCTAAGAATTGCTTTGTGCCTCTCTCATAGATTTTTTATTTGCCTCAACAATCCAAAATAATGAGGATAAGTTTCCTACCCTAGTTTTAGCTTTTTCCATTTTATATCATGTTTCTTGAATAGCCACCTTGCTTTGTGTGAGCATTATATGAAATAATCTGCTGGCCTAATAACATTGTAAAACTTCTGGGCACCCCAAGCCTCCGTCCTGTCTTGATCTAGTCAATACTTTAATTTTGACTCTTGGTTTCCTGCCCCCTCAAATAAATTTAACAAACGAAGAGTGTAATAGAGACAGACAGTTTTCTGGGAAATTACCGTATATACTCGAGTATAAGCCGGGTTTTTAAGCACATTTTTTGTGCTGAAAAAGCCCCCCTCAGCTTATACTCGAGTCAGGGTCTGTATTATGGCAACTTACATTGCCATAATACAGACCAGGACCGCCGGGCTCATTACAAGCCCGGCGGTACTGGGGGGGGAGGGGGCGGCAGCAAGCAGTTTCTTACCTTATACAAAAATACAGAGATGAGGGAGAAGCAATCCTTAAAGGAGAGCAAATCCCCTCAAAACCAGTACCCCTACTAGAGCAATATAGATAAATTTGCAAACAGCTGTGTATCAAACAAAGTACAAAAAATAATAAAGATTTATTAGTAATTGAAAAAACCCAAACACCATATGTTTAAAATACACCAGACTGCTTAAACTGGAGATGGAGGAACACTAAGAAATGTATTCCAGCTTAAATAAGTACAAATTAGTAAACCTGATACTCAGTAAATAAATCACTCACTCAAAAAGTAGTTACTAAAGAGTGTAACAATATATGTGACAAAAGTATCCATAAAGCTTACATGTTATAATGCAATGAAAGCTAGCTGGAATAGATTCTGGTTCCTTCAAATCGATAGAGTGTTAAACGTCTATAAATAAATACCCCTCCCCCCCCCCCATGAATTTATATTGCCTCTGAGAATCTATAACAGACTAAATCCTAATGGCCTACTATGAATTTCAAATGTATTTTAGCTAAATTAGCTCGGTATATATCAGCAGGATTAGTAAATCGAAAGGATAGAGAGAGGCAAACAAATGAAAAATAAAGTGAGAAAACAATAGAGAGGGTTCGTATAAAGATATCACAGACTTAAATAGAAGCAGTCTGCAGAGTGTGGAAAAAGCGCCCACACCCCCCAAGCCCAATGCGCGTTTCGGCGATAATGCTCGCCTTTCTCAAGGGCATCAGTAAGCAAACACTGTCCCCTCATCCCCTTCCCTTTATACAAAAAAGCTGGCATCAAAAGCCCACCTATAATGAGTGGGCTGTGTTTCTGTTTTACTTCGCTAATCAAGTTCGGCGGTGGGAGGTCCCAAATATTGGCATTCCGCCAGAAAACGCGCATGCGTACAGTCAAAATTATCACGCATGCACGCAACATAATTCGGCGCAGCAAGCAAAGCTGCGTCCAACTGATTTTAACCCAGCGCTCCCTATAGTTAAATACATGGCATCACATATTATACAACAAATTGAAGCACAATATATACTGTAATGGTATAAGTGATGATTACATGATAATACAAATTGGCCTGGGGAGTACTAGAGAAATAAAGGGAAATGGGGACAAATAATAAAGAGGAAATACAAAAAAGTAATAAAGAAAGGCAGGTTAGGTTAAATTTAAATTTAAAAAGGCATACCAGACTTAAATTCAAAAATCAAAAATCAAAAGTAATGGCATAGACCCAAAGGTCTTTCCAACTCAGGGACACATTGGTAGATATTAGAAAAAATAATAATAATAAATATATATATATGGAGGATTGTTTACCCCCCCCTATATATCTCAAAGTAAACAGAAGTCATAATTTAAGAATAGACAATAACTAAATTGCCTAAATCAGTCAGGTACACATAAAAGATATAAAGTTACTCATGTATTTAGAGGACCAATATATATAGAGAAAGACTGTAAAGAAAATTATAGAAATTTTTTTTATTATTATTATTACAGAAAAAAGGTATATTCAATCAGATTCGTATAAACTTGCTCACCTAAATTACTATTATAGAGAAAGTGTATATTTAATCAGATTTGTATAAACTTGTTCACCTAAATTGAGGAGTATAAAATATATATACCTCATAAATATGTACCTCAAATAAAGTGGGCAAAAAGAGAATCCTAAGGGAATCCTCAAAAAAGGGGTTAATTTTAGCCCTGGAACATCAGGAGGAGTTCCCAAGCCAACGTACAAGGTATCAAATTCGAAGGGGGGAGAAGGAAACGATACTAAATAAGACTCAAGTATTAGACTCAACTCATCCCAAATCTCAGGTTATTAATCTGTCTTCTTGTATACTAACTCAAGATCAAATTAACGTTTTAGAACATGGCCTTTTTGTTCCAACCCCTTCCTTTGATAGAGTTGAGTGGATTAAAGATCTCAATCTTTTTGTTCATAAACTTGCCCTGTATAAATTTCACTCTAAACAAAATGAGAAAAAAGCAAGAGATTTGGGTCTCACACCTAAGGATTATTAATGTTTGACTACACTGCTATCTCTTTTGGAAGAGAATGATACAGACATTACTTTAAACCATACGAACTTGAAACCCAAAAGTCGCTATACACCGAACTTTGCTGGCTTCCGTAATAATCGAGTTATTCTTGGAAGCAGCGAAGAATGAAATTGAAAAAATTTATGTCAGATCCCTCGATTTTCATTCAAACAATAATCTGAATAAAAAAGAAAAACATGCTCTGGAATCACTCCAGACAAATGCTAGCATTATCATTAAGCCAGCTGATAAGGGAGGCAATGTAGTAATTTTAGAAACGAAGCAATATGTGGGGATGGTTGAACGTGTTTTAGGTGAAGGAAAAACATATAGGGTCCTGAAATTTGATCCTACTAATGAATATTTGATTAAATATAAAGAGATCCTGGACGATGGCCGCAGTGGAGGGTTGCTGTCGTGTGACGAGTATGAATTTATTCTTGATCGTCACCCTAGAATAGCAACCTTCTACTGCTCGCCTAAGATCCACAAAAATCTACAAGATCCCCCAGGGCGACCTATTGTCTCTGGGATAGACAATCTCACACAGAATGGCAGCCTATACATTGATAAAATGTTGAGACCTTTGGTGGAGACTTTGCCATCGTATATAAGGGATACCAAGCAAGCTTTGAATCTACTCTCTAACCTTAAATTGTCTCCTAGCGCTAATCTTTGCAGTTTAGACGTAGAATCACTCATTTAGTCTATTCCTCATGACAGAGGCTTAGAACATGTAAGATTTTTCCTAAACCAAAGGACATGTAGAGATGACTCTCATGCAGCTTTTGTGGTACGCCTTAGAATTCATCCTGTCACATAATTATTTTCTGTTTAATACTCGGTTCTACCACCAGGTGAGGGGTACTGCGATGGGGATGGCTTGTGCCCCCTCATATGCAAACCTCCACCTGGGGTGGTGGGAACAAGAAATTTTCTCTTCAGAGGCCTTGAAGGGTTACCTCCCCAAGATCTTATGGTGGGGACGCTATATCAATGATATTCTGTTGATATGGCAAGGGACCTTACAGGAATTTGCAGATCTAGTGGGATGTCTAAATCAGAACACCGAGAACCTCAGATTTACATCTGAATATGAAGGGCGTTCAAGTAATTTTTTAGACATCACTATCTCCATAAATGAGGACGGGACATTTCACTCTACTCTTTATAGAAAACTGACTGCTACGAATTCCCTCCTTCATTGGAGAAGTTACCACCCAAAGCCCCTCAAGGAGGGGATCCTGGTTGGCCAATACCTTTCGCCTCCGTAGAAATTGTAGTGACGTTGCTGATTTTAAAGTAAAGGCGAGTCAACTTTGAATTTATTTTAAGGAGAAAGGCTACCCAAATCGCTGCCTTTAAAAAGCTTATAAGAGAGCCCTCGAAACCGAAAGAAATGAACTCCTCTGTGACCACCCTGTGAAGAACGATCCAAAAAATATGGGTAACATCCGTATGATCGCTACATATGATACGGGATGGTCTGAAGCAAGGAAGTGTCTCAATAGATTTTGGCCAATTCTTTTGAACGATATACATTTGAGGGAAATCTTAGGTCCATGCATCAATATCACTGCTAGAAGAGGTCGCAATATTCGGGACCTATTAGTACCAAGCCATCTGTCTATTAAACCACAGCCAAGAGACACATGGTTGGGCAACCCTCCATGTGGTTCTCATGGCTGTGGTAGATGCGTAGATTTGCAAATATATCTCCAAAGAATCTAAAATAGTGAATGATAGTACAGGCCAAGTTTCAATCAGAATCAAAAACTTTTTTAATTGCAATACAAAGGGTTTGGTTTACTTGTTGTCCTGTTCCTGTGGACTAAAATATGTAGGCAAGACATTCAGAGCCTTTAAGGAAAGGATTATGGAGCATGTAAGGTCCCCTAAGAACCGCCTAGAAAAACCAATGTTTAAAATCACCTCAAGGAACACCATCAGGGTGATTCCAGCAACTTGAAATTTTGTGGTCTGGAATGGGTTAAGAGACACCCGAGGCGTGGAGATTATGATCGATTATTAAGACAGAGAGAGTCTAGATGGATTTTTAGACTTAAGACATTACAACCTCTTGGCCTGAATAAGTGATTCTCTTTTGCCCCCTTTATTCGAGGTACATATATATGAGGTATATATATTTTATACTCCTCAGTTTAGGTGAACAAGTTTATACGAATCTGATTGAATATACACTTTCTCTACAATAATAATAATATAGGTGAGCAAGTTTATACAAATCTGATTGAATATAAATTTTTTCTGTAATAATAATAAAAAATTTTTCTATAATTTTCTTTACAGTCTCTCTATATTGGTCCTCTAAATACATGAGTAACTTTATATCTTTTATGTGTACCTGACTGATTTAGGCAATTTAGTTATTGTCTATTCTTAAATTATGACTTCTGTTTACTTTGAGATATATAGGGGGTGATGGGGTAAACAATCCTCCATATATATATATTTATTATTATTTTTTCTAATATCTACCAATGTGTCCCTGAGTTGGAAAGACCTTTGGGTCTATGCCATTACTTTTGATTTTTGAATTTAAGTCCGGTATGCCTTTTTAAATTTAAATTTAACCTAACCTGCCTTTCTTTATTACTTTTTTGTATTTCCTCTTTATTATTTGTCCCCATTTCCCCTTATTTCTCTAGTACTCCCCAGGCCAATTTGTATTATCATGTGATCATCACTTATACCATTACAGTATATATGGTGCTTCAATTTGTTGTATAATATGTGATGCCATGTATTTAACTATTGGGAGCGCTGGGTTAAAATCAGTTGGATGCAGCTTCTGCGCCAAATTATGTTGCGCGCATGCGCAATCATTTTGACTGTACGCATGCTCGTTTTCTGGCGGAATGCCAATATTTGGGACCTCCCACCGCCTAACTTGATTGACGAAGTAAAACAGAAACACAGCCCACTCATTATAGGTGGGTTTTTGATGCCAGCTTTTTTGTATAAAGGGAAGGGGATGAGGGGACAGTGTTTGCTTACTGATGCCCTTGAGAAAGGCGAGTATTATCGCCGAAACGCGCGCTGGGCTTGGGGGGTGTGGGCGCTTTTTCCACACTCTGCAGACTGCTTCTATTTAAGTCTGTGATATCTTTATACGAACCCTCTCTATTGTTTTCTCACTTTATTTTTCATTTATTTGCCTCTCTCTATCCTTTCGATTTACTAATCCTGCTGATATATACCGAGCTAATTTAGCTAAAATACATTTGAAATTCATAGTAAGCCATTAGGATTTAGTCTGTTATAGATTCTCAGAGGCATTATAAATTCATGGGGGGGGGGGAGGGGTAGTTATTTATAGACGTTTAACACTCTATCGATTTGAAGGAACCAGAATCTATTCCAGCTAGCTTTCATTGCATTATAACATGTAAGCTTTATGGATACTTTTGTCACATATATTGTTACACTCTTTAGTAGCTACTTTGCTACTTTTTGAGTGAGTGATTTATTTACTGAGTATCAGGTTTACTAATTTGTATTTATTTAAGCTGGAATACATTTCTTAGTGTTCCTCCATCTCCAGTTTAAGCAGTCTGGTGTATTTTAAACATATGGTGTTTGGGTTTTTTCAATTACTAATAAATCTTTATTATTTTTTGTACTTTGTTTGATACACAGCTGTTTGCAAATTTATCTATATTGCTCTAGTAGGGGTACTGGTTTTGAGGGGATTTGCTCTCCTTTTTTAAGGAAGGTCAAGGGTTAGGCCCTTTTAGTACCCCAGTAACCTTTTTTCTGTACTTTTTGCTGGATTTGTTCTAGCTAAGAGTATATTGTGTCAATTGTCTGTTTCTTACCTTTCCTGCAGCTCCTCCAGCTCCCCTGTGTAAATCTCGCGAATCCCACGACCGTCAGAGCGTTGCCACGGGTTAACATGGCAACACTCTGTGCGGCACGCACACCGCGAGATTTACACAGGGAGATGAAGTGAGCTGCTGGAAAGGTAAGAAACAGCTTGCTACCGGCCCCTCCACTGCTCAGCCCATACCACTGGACCACCAGGGAATGACATAGTCCTCCTCCCTGGCCTGGTAACAAGCAAAAAAAAATAATATTAAAATAAATAAAAAAATTATAAAATAAAAAAATATTAAAATAATAAAATTGCCCTCCACACACCCAATTTACACACACTACACAAACACACACAATGCATTCACACAAACACACACTCTGCATTCATTATATACACACACTGCATTCACACAAAAACACAAAATCTGCATTCACTATATATATACACACACACACACTGCATTATATGCACACACACTGCATTCATTAAATACACACACTGCATTCATACAAACACATACATTCTGCATTCCTTATATACACACACACACACTGCATTCATTATATACACACACTGTAAATAAATATTCAATTAATGTAATTTCATTGGGATCTAATTTTATTTAGAAATTTACCAGTAGCTGCTGCATTTTCCACCCTAGGCTTATACTCGAGTCAATAAGTTTTCCCAGTTTTTTGTGGTAAAATGAGGTGCCTCGACTTACATTCGGGTCGGCTTATAATTGAGTATATACGATAATTGGAATCATTCTCTAAAGGAACAGCCATTTTGGCAGGATATATGCTTTTAGGATGTTAATCCTACCCGACCATGAGATACCCATGCCTTTCCAATCCCTTAGATCTTTGTTAGTTTGCTTTAGTAGGGGGTAGAAAGTTAGCTTCTATTAAATCTTTTAATTCTGAAGTTATGTTAATACCCAGATATTTTAGTCTGTCACTGTTTTTCAGCCCAGTGTTCTGAACAAATAGTTTGATTGTCCTTCTATTCATTATTTTTAGCTATAAATGTTGATTTTTCCAGATTTATTTTAGATCTTGAAACTTTGGAGTAATTGTGTATGTCCTTCAGTAGGTCTGGGACCGAAATTATTGGCTCTTCTAATGTTAATAGGATGTCATCTGCATAGATGTTTACTTTGGTTTCTCCTATTGAATTCATGAATCCCTTAATTTTATTATTCTGTCTTATTAAAATTGCTAGGGGTTCTAGCAACATTATGTACAATAAGGGGGAGAGAGAGGACACCCTTGTCTGATCCCATTTTTTTATATAAAAATTTTGTGATGTAAACCCTGACCCTGTTATCTTAGCTGATGGAGAGCCATAGAGAGCAGATATGACTTGTAAAATTGGTCCAGTATTTCTAAAATGGTTTAGAGCGGTGAACATGAAACCCCATCCAACCCTGTCAAACACTTTCTCTGAGTCTATTGACAGAAGTATTAAAGGGTTTCCACTTCTCTCTGCTTCCTCCTTTATATTTATTATTTTTCTAAGGTTGTTAACTGAGGACCTCCCTAGTATAAATCCGACTTGATCATTATTAATAAGTTCTGGTATTACTGTTTTTAATCTATCAGCTATAATAGAAGATATTATTTTAATATCTGCAGATTAGAAAAACAGATTAACAATCAACTAATAAATAAAGCATCTAAAAAACTAGAATCATTGCAAGCTGAATGGTATTTAACCCTTTAAGGACACATGACATGTTTGACATGTCATGATTCCCTTTTATTCCAGAAGTTTGGTCCTTAAAGGGTTAAAAGGCAATAAACCAGAAACAATGATGACCAATAAGTTGAAAAAAAGATAAATACAAAAGAGTAATATACAAAATAAAAGAGAACAATAGTTATCTAATGGTGCTGGAAACAATTGGAGGAGCATTTGAAAGATTTTATCAAAATTTGTACAGCTTGCCAGTAGAAACATTTGGTAAGGCAAAAGCGATTGAGAAGTTCTTTGAAAACTTGCCCATGCCAAAAATCCAACCCTATCAATTAAGGCAAATAAATCAGCCCATAATAGAAGAAGTCAGCAAATTAATAGACAAACTTAAAATAAAGACTGCTCCAGGCCCAGATGGCTTTACAAATAAATTTTACAAATTAATGAAATATCAAGGAAAAGGGGAACTCACCAATATTTTTAACTATATAATGGAAACAGGAGACTGTCCTGGAGAGCTGTTGAGGGCAAACATTGTGCCCATTCCAAAAGCAGACAAAGACCTAGAAAATATAGGCAATTATAGACCCATATCATTAATTAATACAATGTTAACATGTTCTTAGCAATTTTTTAGCAAGTTATAGGGCTATAAGTACAAGTAGGACATTGCAGTTTCAAAATATATATTTTTTAAATTTATCAATATTGACATTGTAACACTATCATCTGTCATAAATCTCTGAATCACACCTCACATGTCCAGTGTTTTTAGTAGCCACTTAGTCACAAACACTGGCCAAAGTTAGCATTTATATTTGTTTGTGTGTTAAAAATGCAAAAAAACTATTATGAATGCTAACTTTGATATGTTGTACTGTTTTGAAACACTGATATTTGTATTCAGCGTTTCTCCAGAGTAAAATACAGTAAAGTTACAGGGTTAAATATAGTGCTAGCAAATTGAATTCTCTGGACTTTGGGCCTTGGTTGTCAGGCAGGTCCCTCAAATTGCAATCAATAAAATTACTTAATTATGTAAACATATTACATAAATACGCATGTAGAATTTAAATATATATCCATATTTATATACTTGAAGTCTACCTGTATATTTATGAAATTATTTATGTAATTATGTATATATATATATATATATATATATATATATCCTTAAGGACCGTTTTTATATATATACATATATAGAAGAGTAGAAACAGTGAAATAGGGCTGCACTCACGGTCTTGTAGAGAGATATAAAGTTCTCTATTAAGGATCCTGGGATTAACGTTTCAGTCCCTAACAGGGACTTTCATCAGGATCAGGATGTTTAACAAAAAACATTTAGAATGAAATTCTATATATATATATATATATATATATATATATATAATTACATAAGTATACAGATAGAATTTAAATATATGTTAAGAATATATGGTGACAAACATTTTTATCCTTGGACGTTTGTCATGAACTCCTGGAACAGTATGATAGGTGACCTTCTGCCCAACGAGTATGGTCCAGGTTTGAGACTCCGTTTGGGAATTACTCTGCTCAGCCACCATTAGAAGCTTTCCCTGGGTGCCCCAGGTTCGGCACTTTCCCTTTATTCAAATAGAACCAAACGCTATCTCCCTGGTGGCTGTTCGCATAAACCAAACCCATGAATGGTCCTCAGCGGTACTTATCCGCGACTACTATGGAACTAATTTCGGCATGAGGACTTCGTGGGTCCCCTGTCACCTCAGTGGTACTTAGCCGTGAATGTTTGCAACCTGCCAGGAGAGCGCTTTTTGGAGGGAAGGTGCCAGAGACTAAAAGGAACAAATGCTACGTGAGCCAGGCAGAGCCACCCGTATTGCAGGCGCAGGAGAGGCAGAAAGTTATCATTCAAAAGCACAAAACACCCTGGAAATATTTTGGGCATAGCAATGCGTGTGTGGCCGTTCAGAACTTTAACACGGTGGCGTTTCCCCAACACTGCATAGATCTGAGTGCTATTTGAAGAACTAGGGCACTCAGATCAGGGCTATTTGGGGATGTATGTTATGTGGGGTTACTGTATATTTTTATGTTTTGAGGTATTTTTATGTTTTTGTGTTTGCCTCTCTGTTCCTGGGAGATAATTAGCTTTAACTCAATTATCTCGAAAGCACAGAGATCTTTGGGAGAGGCTTGCATTGTTTTGTGTGGAGACACCCTGCTGGGGGTTGTGTATATAAGCAGGCAACTTGGCCATAAAAAAGCAGTTCCTTTTTCACCCTTCACTCAGTCTGGGCTAGTGTTTGGGTGGATCAGCTATACTCAAGCATGAGAGCTCAATCATTTGAAGCTGTTCCAGGACAGGAATCTACGTTGACACCTTACCCAAGCTGCTGCCGAAGCACTCCTGTGTCCAGGAGGAGAACTAGGAAGCAAGCTTCCTCTTTCCTCTTTGCCTTTTTTTGCCACTGTGCAGATGTTCTTTTTTTTTTTTTTTTGTGCATGAGAGGACAATCAACTTTCAGTGCCACAATAGGAAGCAATTCCAAGGTAGTCAACATTGTGGTGTGAGGAAATTATGCACATTTGTTAGGTAAAGGAAGCAGAAATATCAGGCTGGTCTGACCTTTGTAACTATTAAATAAAGTGTAGGCTAAAAATAGATATGTATGGCTAGTCAGTCATACTGGAGAAAGGTAAGTTAGCGAAGTTGGAACCGATCTAGACTATGCTTAAATAGTGCGGTATGTAGGAGGCAGAGTGATAACATACACACTGAGTAAATGGGTGTTTAGGCTTTGCTTAACGTAGAGAAGCACGTAAGGATTGTCTCTTGGTTAGGTATGCCTCACTCAGAGTATATGAACCAGGTTGTGTATGCATGCCTAGTCACAGATTAAATCTTAAGCATATAAGTAAAGAAAACTATCCAAACATGTTGATAATGAGTTGCACAAGTATATGAGGTTGGCGTGCAATAACAAAAATAATATAAATCCACAGGGTAAAGATGGTATACAAGATCATCCATGCAGAATCTCTACTGTTCTCATGCTATTATCAGGAAATAGTGAGGTCTCTGCTTAGGTCAGTCAGCCAATGCCACATATGTTCCAGGGTAGACAGTGTAGTGGAGAGCTGATATTCCACAGGTTACCTCCACTCAAGATCCCAGTGAGGCTCAGGAACAAGTATTAAAAATCCATAAGGCAATAATTACAGCAGGCAAGACAATCCAATAATATTCCAATATCAATCCCAATGACTGGACAACACACAGCATCAGGAGCAGAACTGAACTTTTAATCACGCAACCTTCTTTTAAAGCTTTCTCCCATGCAAGGGAGGGATTTACAGTAATTATACAATACACCAATCATACATGAGTTGCCACCCACACATCCCTTCCCTTTAGTATGACTCATAAACCCATTATGCAGGACACAGTTCCTCTGGTTTTCTGGATGTACCCCTAAAAATAGGGGTACCCCTTTAAATATTACATCCCCTGGTAGCCCTGATCTGGATGAGAAACATATTCAAAAATCACCCAGATCAGACCAGGGGTTCAGGAAATTCCTGGCGGTAGTAAAAAGACCGACCGCGCTGGGGTTAACAGCCAAAATGGGTTCCATACATTTTTGCCCTACGGTCGGTCACAGAAAAAGGGAACAAAATGCCCGAATGGCTTGGGTTATGGAGACTGGGGAGGATTCGGATAAACCCTCTTGTTCATGGGGTTCTTTCTCCCGAACAGGGAGCCGTTCGGTAGTTTCTACACGAAGTGACGGCAGTGTGGAGGGCTCTGTTCGGGAGTTTAAGATGGTCGCCACTAAGTGTTCGTCTCCCGAATGGCGGCCACCCAGAGGACAAAGCACAAACTGCACTGATTGCCAATTAACCGTTTGCAACATTGTTGCGAACGGTAATTGGAGGCACACTTATTCCTGGGGTGGTCTGATTGTTCGGTAGTTTCACTCGCATAATAACTGGAGTGATTTTACCGAACAATCAGCCGAATGCTGCATACACTTTACATACATATGGCAAAAATTAACCGAAAACATACGAATACACATAATTCTGAGGACAGCCCAATGCCATCCGCTACAGATAGGTCGGCTTGATACCGGGCTCAGCTTCTGTTCCCTGCATCCTCCCTATTTGATACAGGTATGTGTAGGCCTGGAGCATTTGTGGTCCTGCATACCTGGCAGTACGCGAGAGTTGGCTCAAGATCAGCATGGTAGTGCTGAGGTTGAGGGGGCCAGGTTCTCCACAGGTTCTCTAGTACATGGGTGCATTAGATGGAGTGCAGCTAACCTCTGCTTCGGCTTCTTACTCCTTTCTGGAAACACGTAAGGTATGTGGATGAACGAGGCTTCGATTGGCATGACAGCTCTGGGAATCTTTGTCCGCAGGAGTGCTGGTGAGCTCACTGCCATATATCTTTTCCCAGAACAATGCACAAGTGCCGGTCAAATGCCTGGAGGAGTGGTACCATGGATGTGGATGGTTGCTGGAAGGTGCTCATGGTGGCAAGCCCTAGTATGGTGGCCATCTTAGCTGCTAGGCTCTAACTTGCAAGGCCTCTGGTAGGCTGTGGATGTTGGTAAGGTGTCTGCTCTAAGACACCTATGGGGATCAGGATATCCCCCACTGGTCCAAAGGAAGGGGCGGGGACAGTGTCCTTGAGTGTAATGACAGGCCAAAGATAGGAGTAGCGTGGGCAATATCTACTGAATACAAGCAGAAAAGTGTTTGAATATCAGTAGGGTGCTCCCCAAGGTTAGATGCAAGATTAGATGCAAACCAAAAAGGCCAATCAAAGGCCCATCTTATCTTATGTATATATTTTCAGTACACTTATAGATAAGCACATTTTTTTGCATGATAGACTTTTTTACTATACATAATTTCTTTCTAGATTTTCTTTCCTGATATATTTGACATGTGTTTATCTTCTAATGTTACATGTTTTTCATACAGTATAACTAATAGCATTTTAAACCTGTAAAATAAATATAAGAAGAAGGACCACTCGAATGAGACAAATACTTTAAGCATGGTAAGAATTGGCTGATATGTTTAAGTAGGTAAATATTCATAGAATATATGCCTACTTGCCAGAAAACGTAATACTTTCTAAAGTAATGTGCTACATCATGTGATAAACATATTTTTTTTTATGTCAAAAATAATGAGAGGTGTAGATAAAACCTAAACAGGATGATGGAAAAGGGAGGCAGACAAGTTAAGTTCAAATAACAATGACCATATCAGGTTACCAAAAGTACCCATAATTAGAAAAATAACCAATGTCTTTGGAGGCAGAAAGCAGAGTTCAGTAACGAGTTGAGATGAGCCAGCTAGCAATTAGAATAACTGGTAGAATAACTAAAAGAGCTGTGAAAGAGCAAAGAGCCTAAAGAATGTTTCAATAGGGAAGACATGTCTTTGTACGGTCAAAATACTCTTATGTGCGTATGCAAGAATGATTCATCAATGAATGATGGATGGTGAATAAAGAAACTTTCAATTTAACATATTGAAATGCTCAGTGTCAGAATCAGTCAGGATGAAACTTCAGATGCCAAGACTTCAGATTAGCTCCTATATGGGCTATATAAATGGATATCCTAACATTTCATGGCAGTCTGCCATTACAGTAAACAGCCGGGCTAGTTACAATGCTATTGAGTAACTTAATTGAGGAATTTGAAAAATTAGTCTGTAGACCCTACTCAGGTTGCTAATGTTTAGGTCAGCAAAAATATGATAAAAGTCGCACATGCATGTTGCCTCATGTCTGGCAATTTGTTGATTACAATTATGACAAGGAGCACTTATTAATTTACAGTCAGGAGAAACAGAACACTTCAGTATTCAATTAAATTAATACTAAAGTGATTTCCTGTTGTTTTGCCAAGCATAGCAATAACATTTTTGTAATGTTCCTTATTAACACATTATTTTTAGTTCACTTTATGGACACTCGTTGTTAATGATCATTCATGAGCATGGTATGAGATTGTTAAAATACATGAGATGAAAGGTTAATTTAACCCTTCTAGTACATCTCTACTAAATTGTATTTGCCTTCATTAAACGTGCATATTTTTAGTTTTGGTTTACAGCGTAAATTCAATTTTTGCATGTGTAATTGAATCCCTTCTAAGTATTAGAATATGCAAAATCTCCCATGTCTGCTGCATCTCAATAATTGTTCCATATGTAGTAGATATTCATTTTTTCCCCTCAAAAAGTATATATGAAAATGTAGCATTAGCATTATCTCCTGTTTTGGGCTTGGGAAATAACATTTGCTGCAAAATATCCAACATTGACTTCACAGCAAAATGTAAAAAAGAAATGGGATTTTTTATTTT
Source organism: Pelobates cultripes (assembly GCA_933207985.1). Classification (NCBI taxonomy): domain Eukaryota; kingdom Metazoa; phylum Chordata; class Amphibia; order Anura; family Pelobatidae; genus Pelobates; species Pelobates cultripes. Next base: position 251,645,087 of record OW240913.1, read on the forward strand.
TTTAAACATTTAAAGTGTTACTCAAACTTTTCTATCATGAAATAGTTTTTAAAATGTACAAATCCCTATTGCCGCCTCCCCCCCTGTGAAAGATTGTGAACTTACCTGGAACCTAATGTCTAGTAAAGCTCGACACACTGGTTTTCACTCCCCGATATGACATCACAACCTCCATTGCAAGGTCCAAGTAAAACTTCTCGTAGAGAAGCATTTGATTGGATCATTCTCACTGGCTCAGAGTGTATGTGTACCAGGGGTGTAACTTGTGCAGTAAAAGCAAAAGTGATTATGGTGGTTAGAGTAACCATTTGAAGCTTCATTTTTCAGTTTATCATATATGAGGTTTTAAGTTTATACATTTTTGCATTCCATAGAGAAAACAGGCAAACAGTTCATAGGGGAGAAGGAAAAGTAGATTTCCTGAGAAAAAGCAAGAATAAGGATTACATTAGCGGTAGCATAGTAATTATATTAGGGAACACTATACAGTCTTATATTTATGTCAGACAAAATATACAGAAATTAAAATTTTATAGTTCAAAAACGTTTCTTTAACAAATTTTACTACATATATAATGCTAATTAATATATAATCATCTTGAAATATGTCCGATGTCTAGTTTTTCTGCTGTTTTAAGAAAACATATAAAGCACTTTTTCTATTTTGACAAAGGTAACAAAGAAATTGGCAACTCTCTAACTGCCAGTAAATTTAACTAAAAAGCAACTTTATAGCCTCTGTTTCCTGTGTGTAAATTTAAAAATATACTGTACTCATGACTATTTTGTCCAATAATAGATGACAGATCATATAAAACACTTTCTCTGTGTTATACTTTGAGCAATATTTGAACACTCATTTGATGTTATTGACTAAACATTTTCATTTGTGAATATATAAAGTAAGAGTTTTAAACAAAGTTGAAATAAATGCAGATCACATTTTAGAATCCCATACTGCATGTATAGTGATGTCTTCTATGCAATTATTTCCATAATTAATGAGAAATCATACACATTTTGCTGCTACATAGTGTCAGGACCTGCTGCCATTTTGACGGACATTTTCATTACCAACACAGTAACTTTCCTCTGTAGCAACCGCTCGGTAAGGGTGTATTGCAATTGAAAGAAACACATTTTGGTGCATTAAGTTGATGTCCCATACTTAGAAAAATGTTTAGCTACTGGCTTGTCCCTTTCATTATAATGGTATAGTGTAGGGACTGCTCATCTATACACACAGATATGCTTTCATAAGAAAAAGTCTATCTTTCCAATGTATCAAAAAGGACAACTGACATTATGTGATCGCTTAATCTATATAAAAACTAAGGGTTTGACAATATAAATACAAAATTTCAATTGGCAAACGGTGCATGGATGGTGATATTATTTATTCAATTCTTCCACTTGGATTTAATACAGGCTTCTGGATACATTTGTTGACCACACAACCTATTTCTCCAGAATCCATTATGGCATTATTTCCCTTAATTATATTCTATTGCAGGGGTACCCAGATGATGTAGAACTACAACTCCCTTGATGCTTTGCATGCCTATAGAATGTCTTTACAATGACAAAGCAGCATGGAAGCTGTAGTTTTAAAACATCTGGGGATCTACCTTTTGGGCACCCCTGCTCTGGTGCATGTTTTTTAGAAAAAAAATAAATAAAAAAAATAAAATATATATGTATGTTTCTGTACTGAGACTATTAACGACATGCAAGCAGCCCTGTCTTCTGTTGTTCTGAGACTTCTTTTGATAGCTTTTGAGGTACATTGAGGTCCAGGTCCAGAATGCCCCTCCTCCCACTGCCCATGCAGTAAAGGTTAAATCACATTTTAGAATTCTGTATGAATGATTATTTCATCTGTGCAATAATTACGTCAATGAAGAGAGAATATGCACAGATAACATTTATACACAACCAGACACAATCAGGACATGCATATTATAGTCTACCTGGAATTTGTGGGAATTGTTTTTCCAAGATAATGATAATGATGGCAACTGAAATAGCTGTCACCCGGCACTCTTACGCCCACTAATGTTAAGCATGTGTATCCCAGTGTAGATAAATGGTAAAGACCTACAATGCTACAAATATGTATTAGGATATTATAATGATGTCTTAGGGTTCTGTAGCCCTTGTGGTTTATTATAATGTTTCCAGAACCCCTAAATGGCATACTCTTTTATTTAACACGTGGTTCGCTATTACGCATGATGCTGTTCAGGTATCCTCAGTTTCACTCATTACATACATTTCACAGGAGAAGACTAAATAAAATATTGGCAGATGCATAAAGCCACTGTTGCCCAGTAACATAACTCCCATCAATATTGGACAGAATGGGATATGTATATCCCAGCAATGAGTGATTAGTGTCTGTTGTATTACATTTTGTAAGTGCAATCAACCATTATGAGGGAAAATGTATGAATGACAACAAATCTTCCCCTTTAAAGTATATGTCCGTGTGTGTATGTATGTATGTATAAATATATATCTCAAAAAAATGAGTACACCCCTCACATTTTTTGTGCAACAACACTGAAGAAATGACACTCTGCTACAATGTAAAGTAGATAGTGTACAGACTTTATAAGAGTATAAATTTGCTGTCCCCTCAAAATAACTTAACACACAGTCATTAATGTCTAAACCGTTGGCAACAAAAGTGAGTACACTCCTAAGTGGAATTGTCCAAATTGGCCCCAAAGTGTTTTTTCAGCACTGCCTTAACTGTCATGGGCATGGTGTCAGGATTGTGACAGGGATCCAATACGCAGAGTGCGGACAGAAAGAGGTACGTATACCGGACCTTAGAATGGCCGGACTAACGTATAGACAAGACAAGAATGGTCAAAAGACAAGCCGAGGTCGAGGGAGCCGGAGGACTGGTAAGCGAGGAACAAGCCGGGTCTAAGGAGAGGAGAGAGAAGCAAGACGAAAATACAAGCCAGGTCAAAACCGAATAACACAATGAGAGGAACGTGCTGAGTGACTATCAAGATAGAACCACAACAGGGCAATGAGTTGTAGCACAGGATTCCTTTAAGTACCTAGTCACCTTAATTGATGACCACGCCCCCAGAAGGTCCGGAATTGCGGTTTCTGGCGGTCCGTGCCGATGATGACGTCATGACGTCGACTACTGGCCGTCGCGTCATAAAAGGGGGAGGAGCTAGCGTGGCCGGCGTGAAAACGGACGAAATTGCCGAAATGTTTGGACATACAAGCCCCTTTGGGAGAGACTCTGTCAAGATACCTGACCTCCTCAGAGGTGGAAATTACAGGTACCATGACACATGGTTCACCAGAGCTTCACAGGTTGCCACTGGAGTCCTCTTCCACTCCTTCATGACGACATCACTGAGCTGGTGGATGTTAGAGACCTTGCGCTTCCCCACCTTCCATTTGAGGATGCTCCACAGATGCTCAATAGGGTTTAGGTCTGGAGACATGCTTGGCCAGTCCATCACCTTAACCTTCAGTTTCTTTAGCAAGGGAGTGGTCATCTTGGAGTTGTGTTTGAGGTTGTTATCATGTTGGAATACTGCCCTGCATCCCAGTCATCAAAGGGAGTGGATCATGCTCTGCTTCAGTATGCTACAGATGTTGGCATTCATGGTTCCCTCAGTGAACTGTAGCTCCACAGTGCTGGCAGAACTCATGCAAGCCCAGAACATGACACTCCCACCACCATGCTTGACTGTACTCCTCACCTGGTTGCCTCCACACATGCTTGACACCATCTGACCCAAATAAGTTTATCTTGGTCTCATCGGACCACAGGACATCGTTCCAGTAATCCATGTCCTTAGTCTGCTTGTCTTCAGCAAACTGTTTGCGGGCTTTCTTGTGCATGATCTTTAGAAGAGGCTTTCTTCTGGGACAACAGTCATGCAGACCAATTTGATGCAGTGTGTGGTGTATGGTCTGAGCACTGACAGGCTGACCCCCCCACCCCCCCACCCCTTCAACCTCTGCAGCAATGCTGGCAGCACTCATATGTATATTTTCCAAAGACAACCTCTGGATATGACGATGACAATGTGCACTCAACTTCTTTGGTTGACCATGGCGAGGCCTGTTCTGAGTCGAACCTGTCCTGTGAAACCGTTGTATGGTGTTGCCCACCATGCTGCAGCTCAGTTTCAGGGTCTTGGCAATCTTCTTGTAGCCTAGGCCATCTTTATGTAGAGCAACAATTCTTTTTTTTCAGATCATCAGAGAGTTCTTTGCCATAAGGTGCAATGTTGAACTTCCAGTGACCAGTATGAGAGAGTGTGAGAGACATAACACCAAATTTAACACACCTGCTCCTCATTCACACCTGAGACTTTGTAACACTAACAAGAAACATGACACCGGGGAGGGAAATTGCTAATTGGGCCCAATTTGAACATTTTCACTTAGAGGTGTACTCACATTTGTTCCCAACGGTTTAGACATTAATGTCTGTGTGTTAAGTTATTTTGAGGGGACAGCAAATTTACACTGTTATACAGGCTGTACACTTACTACTTTACATGGTAGCAGAGTGTCATTTCTTCAGTGTTATCACATGAAAAGATATAATAAAATATTAGCAAAATGTGAGGGGTGTATTCACTTTTATGAGATACTGTATAATATATATATATATATATATATATATATATGTGTGTGTGTGTGTGTGTGTGTATACATGCATACAATTCCAAGCCATTCTAATTAGAATATTGCTCTTTTTTGTCAAATTATTATTTGTCCAACGCATCTAAAGTCTCTCTTAATCTAATTGCTATCAATTTAGAGCTTTGGAATCACAGCTGTTATTTACAGAACGAGGCCTGTAAATCTGTCTAACACTAAGTATTTGGGTTTCATTATAGATTCAAAATACAAAAATTTCAACCATCTGAAAATAGATTCAGTAATGGAGGAGGACTGTTAAGTGAAAAGATTGAACTGTAAAATATTTTCATTACACAGACTTGGAAGTGAATCTACACTGAGCTAACAAACCAATTGTTTAAAAGAAAATATCTAGCACAGAAGTAAAGCACCGTACCAAATAATCATACATTATTTCGAACAAGACACGTAGTGATAAACATCTTTCTACCTCAAATGCTCCTAGACGGCTCTTTACAGTTGTGGCCTTAATCTCTTAATCTCTTCTAATGGTGTATGGTTATTGTTATTATTATTATTGATATTATTATTATTATTATTATTGCCATTTATATAGCGCCAACAGATTCCGTAGTGCTTTACAATATTATGAGAAGGGAATGTAGCAATAAATAGGACAATTACAAGAAATCTTACAGGAACAATAGGTTGAAGAGGACCCTGCTCAAACGAGCTTACAGTCTATAGGAGGTGGGGTATAAGACATGTTAGGACAGGAAATATCAATCAAATAGGGTGGGAGTGAAGCAGAGGTGGAGGAGAGAGTAAAGCACTGTCCTATAGGAGAGAGCAAGAGACAGGTATGTAAGATAGAGGTTACTCTGGGAGGCCATAAGCTTTCCTAAAAAGATGGGTTTCAAGGCACTTCTTAAAGGACTGAAGACTAGGGGAGAGTCTGATGGGGGTAGGCAGGCTATTGCATAGGAATGCTTGCGTCTCTCTTATTTATTCAAAAGCAATTTCAAGTCCAGTATAGTATTAAACAATATTTAGCTGGTATATATATATATATATATATATATATATATATATATGTCAGCTAAATATAAAAATATACAGTGTGGGTCAAAATTCAGAGTAGTAATTGACAGCTTAATAACTCATTTGGTAGTAGTCACTGTAACGGATCACCTGGCACCCCGACAGGGTACCTCCATTATTGGATGCTCCTAGCACTTCCTGAGGGCTCCAAGCACCCCAGCCGACACCATAACCACCGTAGACTCCTCCAGAGAGCAAGGCAGGAACAAGCTCTTAAAAGAGCTTAGTAGTGATTAGCTAAGGGAATATGCAGAGCATAGCAATCCCTTGTGGTGATATAGCAATTCCCCCAATAAGAGACAGGACTCTCACACAAAATCCTCCCCTCTGCCTGTGATATGATTACTGAACACAATGGGTAATATAATTATCACAGGCAGAGAAATACAGTTTTTACAAAATATTAATAACTTCCAAAATATACATGCCATTCACATAAAACATACATTTTCAGAATCCCCATGCTTGAAATATACACATAATCAAGAATCAGGGCAATCGGTCCAGGGGTTAAAAAGTTAAGGGAAAGTCCTATTTGACAAAATGAAGCATGGTTTTTCTGCCCAAAACCAGTTCCACAGAGTCTTCTATCCTGGAGATAATTGGGAAGTAATCTAATTATCTCCAAGGACAGAGGCAAAACTCCATTAGCCACATGGTAGCAAAATACAATAAAATACATAAAAATATATAACTGTGCAGCGATTGCATAAAACGGGTACATTCAACATATCCCCAGATAGCTTAGATCTGAGCGCAAATTATTACTGAATGGCGCTCAGATCACATACATACAGTTCAATTGCCATGGAGCCAAAGTCTTTCACATAGTCTTTTGTTATACGAATGGGCTCCATGGCATAGCTATCTGGGGTAACACTGCTCACATAGGGAAAGTTCCGAATGACCCGGCTTTCGGGCCTTTGCAGGGGGAAATCCAGCATTTCAACATGGGGCCATAGTCACAGGGCAGGAGGCTGGCAATCAGTCTTCTCCAATGCCCAGTGGCGAGGCTGGTTCCGCCACAGCCACATATTTTTGCTGCAGGTGCATATCATAACTGAGGAGATTCATCATGGGTAATTTCACAAAGGAACAATGAGTAAAAACAGCGGAATTTTATTTTCAAAACTGAGATAACTATTCAGCTAATTAATAATTTCACAAACTTCTCAGATTAATTGGCTGCCATGTTCACCTGACCTTTCAGCTCCCGATTACTTCCTGTTTGGATATCTGAAGGAGCATGTGTACGTAAACAGACCGCTTACACTTGACCAGGTCAAGAAGAACATCCGTCCATAAAATTAAGCGCCAGAGCCTCAATTATTAACTAATGTTATGAACAATGCAATTGAAAGAGCCTGACTTTGCGAGGCAGCAAATAAAGCTGATTTAAAAGATGTCATCTTCTATACCTAGTCAAAAAAATCTCCATATGTTAATCCCTTAAGGACCGGACTGTTTTGGCCATGTTGTACCTTAAGGACCATGGCTGTTTTTACACTTTTGTGGTGTTTGTGTTTAGCTGTAATTTTCCTCTCTCTCATTTACTGTTCCCATACAAATAATTTAATCTAGAAAAAATAATAAAATATGGTGAAAAATTGTAAACAAAAACATGTTTTTTGACTTTTACTTGAAAAATCTTTTACTTATCTACAAAAGCTAATGGAAAAACTGCTAAATAGATTCAAAATGTTGTCCTGAATTTAAAAACACCAAGTGTTTTATAGGGCTATAAGTACAAGTAGGAAATTGCTTTTTCAAAATATATATTTTTAAAATTTATCAATAGTGACATTGTAATAATGTTATCTGTCATAAATTTCTGAATCACACGTACATATTTTTAAGTAGACAACCCATGGTATTCAATATGGGGTATGTCCAGTCTTTGTTAGTAGCCACTCAGTCACAAACATTAGCCAAAATTAGCATTTATATTTGTTTGTGTTAAAAATGCAAAAAACAATTATGAACACTAACTTTGGACAGTGTTTGTGACTAAGTGGCTACTATAAAAAAAAAAGACTGAACATACCCCATTTGCAATGCCTTGGGTTGTCTTCTTTTGCAAATGGTATGCCATCATGGGGGTAATTCTCATTCTTGGGCCACCATACGCTCTCAAAGGCAACATAAACAACCTAAGAAGTTTCAATGTAAAACAAAAGGTAAATCAAGCCTTATATTTGGCCTTGTAACTTTCAAAAACACTATAAAACCTGTACATGGGGGGGTACTGTTATACTCAGGAGACATCGCTGAACGCAAATATTAGTGTTTCAAAAAAATTAAAACGTATCACAACAATTATATCATCAGTCAAAGTGACGTTTGTGTGTGAAAAACGCAAAAAAACTCACTTTCACTGCCAATATCATCGCTGTGATATATTTTACTGTTTTGAAACTAATATTTGTGTTAAGCGAATTCTCCTGAGAAAACCAACACCCCCCATTAACAGGTTTTATAGTGTTTTTGAAAGTTACAGGGTAAAATATACGGCTTGATTTTCCATTTTTTAACATTGACATTTGACAGGTTAGTTATGTTGCGAGAGCATCTGGTAGCCCAGGAATGAGAATTACCTTCATGATGGCATACCATTTGCAAAAGAAGACAACCCAATGCATTGCAAATTGAGTATGTTCAGTCTTTTTTAGTAGCCACAAACACTGGCTAAAGTCAATTGTTTCTTTGCATTTTTAACACACAAACAAATATAAATGCTAACTTTGGCCAGTGTTTGTAACTAAGTTGCTACGAAGAAATACTGGACATACTCCATATTGAATGCCCTGGATTGTCTACATTAAAAAAATATGTACATTGAGGTGTGATTCAGAGATTTATGACAGATACATTTTAAGAAAGATATATTTTGAAACAGCAATGTCCTACTTGTACTTATAGCCCTATAACTTGCAAAAAAAAAAAAAGTTAAGAACATGTTAACATTGGTTATTTTTAAAATCAGGACAAAATTTAGAAACTGTTTAGCATGGGTGTTTTTTGGTGGTTGTAGATGCGTAACAGATTTTGGGGGTCAAAGTTAGAAAAAGTGTGTTTTTTTATTTTGCATTTTTTCATCATATTTTATCATTTTTTATAGTAAATTATATGATATGATGAAAATAATGGTATCTTTAGAAAGACTGTTTAATGGCTAGAAAAATGTTATATAATATGTGTGGGTACAGTAAATAAGTAAGAGGAAATTTACAGCTAAACACAAATACCACAGAAATGTAAAAACAGCCCTGGTCCTTAACGGTAAGAAAATTGAAAAACGGTCTGGTCGCTAAGGGGTTTATGAGACCAAAATCTATCAAATGTCTAAAAGTTGTATTGGTGCCCAGAGTGTTCCTTTATGGATGCTGAGGAATGAGCTAGATAAAATGCAGAGTGAGAGAAATAACTGCTGAAGACATAAAAATAAATCTTAAGGACACCTGGTGACTAACAGACTTGCCAAGCGAAAAACAAGTGGGTGCAAACTTGCATTTCTACAAAAAATGCAATGCAGCTTATTCTTGCAAACAGCATAGCCTTCCTATCTGTGGTCTAATCAAATACTTCTAGATGTAATCTTTGTACAGAATTGACATTAGGTAGGCATGTGTGCATTGGGGGTGCAACTAGCCCCCAGCATAAAAGTGCAAATATCTCTGTGCAGCTTTTCAAGTAGAAACAATGCAAAAGCAGAGTCTTCACACATGACCACTTCTAAAAAGCAAAAGTGGTCATGGTGGCTGGAGTAACTCCGCAACTTCGCAAACATGAGTATACTAGAGGATAGCAAGCTGAAAGTGAAGCCAGTTTCAGTTCCAGACATAGTTAATTAGTGAGCATATATGGGATCTAACAGACAGGATGACAGGGAAGATTTAGTGACTGGAGGAAAATCACAGGTGCTGATTAGCTAAGTGGTATGTGCCCATGTCGCAGAGTGTTATGTAATTGTTTAAAAGGCTCAAATAAAATGGCAGGTGCAGCCATTGCTAAACAAATATGACCCTTATGCTTGTGTGAGAGGGGTATTTCAGTGAACGTATTTAATTTCAATTAACTGATGTGAACAATGATGACTTAAAAACATAGTTTGCATGTTTTACTGTCAAAATTGTAGAACTTCACAACCACATATCTCCCACTTCAAATATAAAATGTGTAATACAGTCTATGTGCAATCTTTTTACCTCTGTATGTCAAACTACATGATGACCTGCATTTAGTGTAGCGTTAAATGAGGGAATTTACTGGTGGAGTAAAGCTGAATAGATTGTTCCCACTTTTAGACAAGGCCTAATGTAACATTAAGTTTGAACTTTATTGACATTTCTCCAACCTTACTGTTAACATAACTAAGTATTACAGAATGTACAAGTAAAGTTTAGCTTTTTGTTTTAATATCATGTCAGCTTCATGACTTTGCTATGGCTAATCTGGTAGAATATAGTGGTATAGCCCACTTTTAATAATTGGGCTTTGGGCTGTTTCAATACTGGATAGAGTCACAGCTAATATAAAATGAGGCTGTACTTCCATGGCAATATAATACACAAGACATTGACATTTTCATTGCAAGAGAGTAGTTTGTTTTATGAAATTCATCCTGCAGTATTTATCAGACAGGGTGGTGAGTTTATATAAATCCTCGACCAACCAGTAAATCTAGGTTATACGGCATAGCTACCCATCAAGTTATAGCAATTAGAATATTTCATTACAGTATTAGAGCATTGTGTAACTAGAGGATAGCAATAATAAAATTAATTAAAGATGAAGTTTTATATTCCAGCTCTCCACTAGTAAATCCAAACCATAGACTACCCTTTCATCACATATATAATTCATAAAGGGCTTTTTCTAATCAATTGTTATATTATTATGTTGTTATTTATATAGCGCCAACAAATTCCGCAGCACTTTACAGTGGGTGGACAAACAAATATGTAGTTGTAACCAGACAAGTTGGACACACAGGAACAGAGGGGTTGGGGGCCCTGCTCAATTAGCTCACATGCTAGAGGGAGTGGGGTAAAAGGTAAGGATAGTATTAAACTAATGACAGTTGCAAGAGAGGAATCAGATAACATCCTTGAAGCACTGAAAAATGAGCCATGGGTAGCTCTTTGCAATCCAGTTAGAGTCATATCTCACCAAACCACTTAGTAATGCTTTGTCAAACAGTTAGGTCCCTTGCTTGCTGAGAAATGGCCATTTGTCTGTGTTCTTTGCACAAAGCCTGAAGGTCCCTAATGGCAGTCCAGGTTACAAGGCAAAGAGTCTGTTTTGAAATCTGCTCTTGATAATACAAATTAGTATAGCAAGACCTAATGACAAGCTATAACCATAAACATATATGAAAACATATTCATTAAAAAAATAAGTTGGAATATAAATGAACTTTAAATCCTCTCCATGTGCTCTTTTTTCTCATGATAATGTTTTTTTTTAGAGTTTGCTGAGTTTACCAGAAATAAAATAACATTTAAAAAGTTTATGAAACTCACTTACCCTTTAACCTATATAACATCAACTTAAAAGTAAAAATACACTCTGAATTCTAAAAATACATGTTTTCTTTTGAACGGTTTACACCTGTTTTCCATAGTCCTGGCATAAGCTTGCACTATATGCATTTTGAAATATAACACCTAAAGAAACATATATTAAGAAAATAAAAACAGTAGCTGGCAGCAGTATCCTTTGGAAGCTTGTTTGCTTCTTATTTCAAATAATTAAACTCGTGGTGGGATGCTGGCTTAAGGTAAACTCGGTACAATCTAATCACTGCAGAATTGGAGTTGCATTTCTAAAAATGTTGCTCCTTTTTAAATCCTTAGATTCCAGAACAAAACTCCATGAATTGGCTAAATTGTCACTTTCAAATTTCTGTCAGAAAACAATATGGAATTTTCTTCAATGTATATATTGTTAAACATCTGGTTTAATCATTAGAAATAGGATTCCAAAAGAATATGCTTCCTGCTCCGTGCTTCAAACGTCATGCTTTCAGAAATAAATGAAGCTATTTAATCATGATTCATCTGCATCAAACACTCTTTCAATATAATGTTTCCTAAAGCAGTAAATATACCGATGTTGCTCGGACATATTTGTATGAAAGGGAACCTTGCCACAGTCTAATTTAGTGAGATTCTGCTTCATAGGGTCTGGTTCACTAGTGAAGAACCAAGACGCTTACCTTGCTGTAGTATGCCAAGGATATGAAATCCTCATTAAACACCTTCAGGATTTTTTTTATTTGTTTGTCATGCAATGAGGGCCCACTATTAAAATATTAAAGGTTTCATTAATAAATTATTTTTAATATCTTGAATTATTTAATTTTCTACTCTAAAATATTCACTTTTAACATTTTTTTGAAAAATACTATATATATATATATTTCAACACCAAAAATAGAATAAAAAGTTGCTTCAGTGATAAAGATCAAACCATTTTATAGCTATTTGGTCAGTTTTAATTATGCAGCATGTATTATTATATAGAGACAGGTAGATGTCAGCAAAAATAATACAGATATATTAGCACAACATGTGTGACTTTCAGATTCTTTTTGTTTCGAACAGCAAATCATCCAAATTTGGGCTAATTGGTTGATCAGTCAAATTCCTGAACTCTGAGCCAAATTTATCTTAATCATGAAGCAACTGAGACACAGAATGGCTGAGTATGCTCATTCCGGGCCGTGTTTCTGCATTCTGCCTTAGGCACCAAAAAAAGAGATGATTGATGGGGAAAAAAAATTATTGCTAGGGGACAGTGACTGAATGTTGATTTTATTCAACATTTTATTACTTTTTGTAACTTGATTTGGTGGGCAAATGCTGCTATCAGCGTACTGCAAAATATATACATTATCTCACCCTTTTGGTTTGTCTGATTCACTTTCTGAACAGACATTGAGCAAAAATTCAGGCATCCAGAGATATTTTCTTGTGTGCACAAGTTTAGGCTTCTTTGCTCAGAAGAAAAAGTGCAGGCTCCCATCAAGAAATGTCTAGAACTTTCCACCACGCAGAATATCTATTGCTTTATACTTAATTACCCATCTCTATCTATAAAATATCTATGCTCAAGCACCTCCTTAAAGCTGCCAAGACTATGATCCCAGTCCTCTGGAGGAGCACTTGCCCTTCAACATTCCAACAATGAATTGCAATGGTTGAGGGAATTAGAGTCATGGAGGAGATGATGGCTTCCCTATAGCAGAGACAGGATTGCTCCAATTAGGACCCATGGCTGCATTTCCTGGATTGGAGTTATCTGGGGAATGGGGCAACAGGTTCTGGGGATACAGACAGGTGGGTAGCCCCTCCCTACCTTCTGGTCTTTCCCCACTGCTTTTCTTCTCTTGTCCGCTCTCTTTTGTTCATTTATTATAGTTCCCTACCGAAACATATCAGCCTCTGGAATTAATTCAATATATTCTCTGCTCAACCTGAGTCACATTATATCACATTTTGAAACTACAGAATGATGTGCACCACTTGACTGTTGTTCCCATGAGCACTTTTTGGAAGGTTTATATGTTATTCCTGGGATTCTTAAGTCTTGGTTCCAATATTTGAGTTTCTTTACCTCCCCTGCATGGGATATTGAGTTTTTGTCTTTGTTTTTGAATTGAAAAAAAGAAATGTCCGGAAGGCTTAACACTTAACACTTAACTGCAGGCTGGCTTTAATTGTTCACTTTAAATACTAACACTTGTAATACTAAATTTCCACATAGATTTGATCAGTGATTAAGGTGATCAAGATTTACTTCTCACTTTAAATCATTGACCAATAGTGTAGTTCTTGTTAGCCATGAAACGTATATCCAAATGGGAAATGTTGAATTGTATGGGTCTGACCAAAGAATAGGCCTAACAGGGGTATGTCTGCCTGAGGAATAGGAAGGTCAGTCAGCTGACTTCCAATCATCCAGAATAAAAAAAAATAACGGAAACGTTAGCACTCAGTGATAGGATATAATGATAGTTTATTGTGCCATTAAAGAGTCTTTCTCAAGCCATTTTGTTTGTGTATCAAAACATACATCACCATTACACTGAGTGCTGTTATGAAATATCTGTTATTGTTATTTCTTTGTGGCCTGATAAACAAGTACCATACCGTAACAAACATAGATGACCTTGGGGGTTCAATTAAGAGGCCTAAACTGCCATATTGCTATTGCCCATCAATCAAGCCAGTCCAATATGGGTGGGTCATGCAGAGAGCACTGTTTCACAGCTGTTTCTCATAGATAGACAGATAGATAGATAGATAGATAGATAGATAGATAGGGTATGTGTGCATGTATATATGTATGTGTAGAGAGAGAGAGAGACCTAAAGAGAGACTCAGTAAATCTTTGTGCAATCCCCCCCAAAAAATGAAGTATGAGTACAAGGGGATTTGCCACTTTGGAAATGTTATATCTTTTAATCTTGTGTTTTTTTAAGAAATATTTCTTACAACTCTGATGTTTTTAAACAGGTCGCATATCCGCTACCACAACGGTTCTAGATGGCAAGAATGGAACTGTTCATAAACCGTCAGTGAAGACAAGCACAGTTGCACAAGACTTGAAGACAACATTCCGTTCACCAGTAGCATGGCTCCTTGTAGCTGCTCTTATAGTTACTTGGTCCAGCGTAGCAATTGTAATGTTCGACTTGGTGGACTACAAAGCTCTTGCAGGTAGAGACAAACCTTGTCATTTTTGTATTGTTTGTTTTACAAATATATTGCATTTAACATTTCTGTTAAATATATAATAGCAGAAAGTTTTTTTGGTGATCACAATGTAATCTTAAAAAAATTACATAATGAATATAATAAAATAGTATTATACACAAGAAAGTATGTAATTTTCGTTCTACTAAATGAAAACACCAATCCTGCATGTTGAGTCATTGCTAGATACATACTATTGCTTGAATGTGAAATTATCTCTATAGTGTAATACTTTTAAAAATATTGAAATTGCTTTTATCCAGCATTTCTACTTCGGTTGCTTTGAAAATATTAAAATTGCTGTTTTAAAAAATTTCATAACAAATATAACACTTATCTGGTAGCTTTTAAAGCTGCTAATACATACCAGAACTAATTATTTGCAAACTGTGAATTAAACGGAGATGAAAAGTTGAAAATAAATATACAGTAAACTTTCTTTAAACTGTTCAAATCTTTTTCATTGGTCTTCTTAACATAGTACTTGATTTGTGTACTAATATAATCATTCTTTTTAGGTTTGTATCTCTAAACAATAATCTGCTGCACACATTTTTTATTTTATTTTATTTCTGTGTGTGTTCCTTAAAGGAACACCCATACAAAGAAAACACTTAAATTTGCTGAAATGCTTTATGTTTCTGGAGCCCTGGACTAGCACAACCATAAGGCTGCATAGGCAGCAAAGTCTAGGTGACTAGCAGAAGGAGAGCACTCAGCACAGGGCTCCACCTCCTGCCAGTCATTTCATATGTGGTAGAGGATCTTCTGTATCCTCTACCTGGTCTGACAGGAAGTGCTTGTCAACAGCTTCCTGTCGGACCAGGTAGAGGATACAGAAGATCCTCCACAGTGTTTTACTCAGCCACACTACACAGGAAGGTAAGCAGGCACAGTAGGGGGCAGAAAGACTATAAAGGGAGGGGGAAGGGGCAAAGAAACACACACAGGGGCTCGGGGAAAGGGAAAAGAGACAGACAGGGGCTGGCGGGAGAGAAACACCCAGAGAGGCTGTAGAAGGGGAGAAAGAGATATACAAAAGGGGCTTGTGGAAACAGCACACATAAGCGGCTAAAGGAAGAGGAACACAAATGGGGCTGAGGGAAGAGGCACACAAAAAGTACTGGGGAAAGAGGCACACACAAGGGGCTGGGCAGGAGAGGCACACAAAGGGCATGTGGAATGGGGAAAAGAGACACACACAAATGGGCTGGAGTGGAGAAAGAAATTTTAAAAAGTTCAGGAAGGGAAGCGAGACAAACTTTGGAAGGGAAAAAAGTAATACAGATGGATGACTGAAGGGAGACACAGGGGCCACAGATATGCTGGGGAAGGGTTAAAAAGACACAGAGCAACTGGGGGAGTAAGAGACAAACAAAGATGATAGAAGGGAAGTGACACACATTGGGACAGAAAGTCATACAGAGGAGCTGGAAGGAGACACACAGAGGCTTTGGATGAGTTATACAGATGAGCTAGGGGAGACACACAGAGGGGCAGAGGAAGGGGAAAAAGACAGAGAAGGGCTAGGGGAAGGACACATAGAGGGGTTTGAAATGGGAGATAGAGGCATACAGAATAAGTAGGGGGTGAAAGAGATGCACAAAAGAGACTAGGAGAGGAGGCACATGGAGGGGCTAGAAAAGGGGAGAAAGTTACACACAAAGGGATTTAGAGATGAAAAAAACATACGAAGGGGCTGGAAGGAAGTAAGAACCACAAAAAGGGGTGTAAGACACACAAAGGCGAAAATGGCAATAAAATACACTAACGGGGGGCGTAAGACAAAAGGGAGATAAGACACACTAACAGAGGTAAGACATTCAAAAGAGGAGATAAGACCCAAAAAGGGATAAGAAATTCAAGTGGGGAATTTAAGAGTGGGAAGAGACACAAAGGGGCTGGGGGGACAAAGATACACACAGTGATAGGAAAAAGAGACAAACAGAGATAAGCTGGGAGGAAGAGACACCCAGCGGTGCTGGGAATGAGCAGAAAAATATACACAAAAGGGACTTGAGAAGGGAAGAAATACACACACACAAAATTAGGTGGGGGAAAAAGAGACACACAAAGGTGCTGGAGAGGAAGAGGCACACTGGGAAAGGGTAAAAAGTTACACACATTGGGGAGGCGGCACACAGAGAGGTTTGGAGGCAGAGACACAGAGGGAATGGGGAGGGGAAAAAGACACAGAGGGGCTGGGGGAAGGACACACATAAGAGCATGGAAAGGGTGAAACAATAAAGATGGACTGGGCAAGAGGAGAAAGACATACACCAAATGGCCTGGGGGAATGAGACACATAAAGAGGTTGGGGGGAGAAAGAGACACACAAAGAGGCTGTGGTAGAAAGAGACACACAAAGTGGCTGCGGTAGAAAGAGGAGCTAGGGTGAGAAAAAGACACGCAAGGGCTGGAGGGAAGTAAGAGACACATACAGAGATTGGAGACACACAATGCAGGGGATGGACATTGTGAAAGAGACACACAGATGTACTGGGAAAGGGGAAAAGAGAGCCACAGAGGGACTAGATGGATAAAGAGGCACAGAGGGGCTGGACACGAGAAGAAAGAGATACACATAAAGAGGCAAATGGGACAGAGACTCACAAAGGGGCTGTGGTAGAAAGAGGAGCTAGGGGAAAAAATATACACAGGGGTGGAGGGAAGTAAAAGACACACAAAGGGTAGGTTGGAAGAGACACACGAAGAGTTGTAAGACACACAAATAGGTAAAATAGGGATAATATACATTAAAGCGGGTAAGAGATTCAAGAGGGAGGTTAAGAGACACACAGGTGAAGATGCATTGTTTTGTGTTTTTGGGAGGTGGACAAATACATCTTTCCTGTGTAGCTACAAATTCTTGCACAGGTCATTCTGTATCCTGTCACATTTGTGACAGGTTTATGAAAGTGTCAGACAGCCATGAAGGTTTTATTACTCTTCTGTTAGCTACTTGCAGATAATAGAAATGGCATGTACTCTCTTTTAGCATGTGTCTTATTTCCCCTTCTCAATGAGCTGTAAAGAAAGATTAGAAAGCTGTGTTTGTGCTTGCTACTCCAAGATAGGGTTTTCTCATTAATTTGATTTTCAGTTTGGGTTTGCAAAAACCACAGACAAGAAATCTGCATCTTCTGCAAGCTGTTTTTAGATATACCCCAATGAAAAACAAATTTAGAAATAAACATGTGCATGTTTTCATTTGGGGTATATCTACTAGCTTGTTAAAAAAATTAAAAAAAAAGATTGTAAACATATATTACAACACCTTTAACTTCTAGTAAAGGCAATAGTGCATATTATTTGCAATAGGCAGACTTAGTATTCACTAGCAGAATATTTTGACCTTGACAGTTGCAAACCTCTGTGATTGTACTTGACATCACCAGTAGGACATTTTTAAACATAATAAATTGGTAATAAAATTACTCCCTGATGTGGTATTAAAATAAGCTCCATCTATAACATGTAGAATTGTAATTTTCCCGATGCAGTCTCCTTAATTTATTTTCTTCTAGGCATATAGTATGTTGCTAAGGAACATCTCCTGTTTAATCTCTACTTACTTATCAAATATGGGATGCCAGTTATTCATTAGTTTTATTCAAGAAATGAAGTGCTTCTCCTGTCTATCAAACTATCTGACAGTGATATTAATTTGAGCACAGAAGTAACAATTTCCCCATTCAACTGTAGATAATGAAATGTAAATTTGTATTTATTGTTCATTCTATTTATTGTTTGCCACAAATACCTTTCTTTCATTATTCCATTCCCCATACATTTCATGTTTAATTTGACGCTATTGTTGATATTGGAGTAACACAAGATAAATACAAATGTCATTTATTTCTATCATTAAATTTGTTATTACTACTCCTTGAACCTATTTACAAAAAGCCACCATTGGTATTTTAGTTGTCTGGGTGATTGCTTTGAATATATTGTAAGGCTATTAGTTTTCATGACATTTAATTGTTATTTTTTAACTAATTCTTATTTAAAAATAATGTATTCAGTATCAATCCCTGTACATTTTTCTAGATGAAAATTCCATATGATAATAATAATCATAATAATAATAATTTTACCAAGAGGACACATTTGATTACTACACTTTTGAGTTTGTCTTGTTTTTATGACACAACTCTTTGAAGTAAATTTTATTAACTTTTGATAACATGATGATGAACTAACCAAATGAACTATCTGACAAACTATTCACAAGAATATTAAGTATGGAGACATTTTCTAGTTCTTAAAGTACAGAGCCAGTGTACACATATTCCACTATGCTTTACTATCAATTAGCCAGAAATTCCAAATGTTAAGTACAAGATGTGTTACTATCGCTAGATGGTAACACTATAAATAGTCTACTCTGGCTCTGTAGCATTACAATAAAATTGTATACATGTATGCCATGATATGCTCTTAGGCAACCGTGTGAAAGGACCACTATAGGCACCCAGACCACTTCAGCTCAATGAA
This sequence comes from Pelobates cultripes, assembly GCA_933207985.1. Classification (NCBI taxonomy): domain Eukaryota; kingdom Metazoa; phylum Chordata; class Amphibia; order Anura; family Pelobatidae; genus Pelobates; species Pelobates cultripes. The sequence continues at coordinate 251,664,079 of OW240913.1, forward strand.
GTGGTCTGGGCGCCAGGTCCATCTAGTGTTAACCCTGCAGTTGTAAACATAGCAGTTTCAGAGAAACTGCTATGTTTACACTAGGGTTAATCCAGCCTCTAGTGGCTGTCTCACTAACGTCGGCTGAGGGAGGAGAGTTCCCCAGCGCCGAGGGGGCCCAGCACTGGAGAAAGATAAGTGTTTAACCCCTTCAGCACAGCGGGAGGGGGGCCATAAGGGTGGGGGGGGACCTAAAGACCCTATAGTGCCAGGAAAACTATAGTGGTCCTTTAACTGTTGTGTCATTTTGCCATATATGATTAGTGAAAAGCCTCCTTTGTACACTTGCTCAATTGGCAAGGTACAACGTCAGTTGTGACACAAAAAATGTAAAATTATCAAATAACACACACTTTGTTATTAAAATTCCAAGTCTAACACATTGCTCTAGCAATAGGAAGGTTGAAACATACAGTCTGCAAGTTAAAGTTAAACTTATCTAAGATATTGCTTTTTTCAATAGGATTAAATTCAAACTAACCTCAGTTTGAGATTCCACCAAGTCCGAGGAATGATATGCACAAGAAGAATCAACACAAAAACCTGTTGTCGTAAATGCATCTCAAAAGACCAGATGTCCTAAACATTGTCTATGTGACTGATGTTTATAATGACCAATATTAACCCCTTAAGGACACAGCTTCAGAAGCTGGACATACCCTTAAGGACACAAGCAATTTTTGCATTTTTTGCTGTTTGTGTTCAAATACAATTTGCATCTCTCTCATTTATTGTACCAACACATATTATATACCATGTTTTAGACAACAAAAAGGGCTTTAATTTGGTGTGACATATACATATATAAATTCTCATTTATTACCAAAAAAATGCAAAATAATGTGGGAAAAAAACAAAGAAAATGCTTTTTCCCCCCAAGTTTTGGCAATAATAATGTGTGCATAATATGTCCAGCTTAGGAAAAGTAATTCAAAATCAATTAATTTATGTGTTTTGATTTACAAAGTGCATAATATGTGTAGGATTTCAGTTTTGAAAGTTACAGGTCACAAACTACAAGGTCTAAAATAAGATTTCAATGTGAAACAATTTTAGAAGTTGGTATGTTTGTCTTGGACGTTTAATACCCATTACAGGAAACAAAATTGCCACACAAAAGTATATATTTTTATAAAATAGACATCACAGGCTATTTACCTAAGGTTAGTTTGACACTTTTTGCATAGCCATTTCACCGCCAATCTCTGCTAAATATTGGAGTAAAATTAAATTTTTTCTCTATTTTGGCATATACACATGTTACAAGGTTTTTGTAATGTGTATTTCGTAAACCTAGTATGTGCTATCCCTGTACAGAACCCCGTATTGTGTTCAGCTACATCTGCTGAGTAAAACGATACCCCCATTGTATACCTTTGCCCCTATTCTGTGAAGCTACAATGCCATATAGGAGACCATGCTATTTCAGTTTCTATAGTTGGAATTTTCATAGATGGTCATATGTCTGATTTTGTGGCATTATAGCCATTTGACTGTTCAAATAACCCCACAAAGGCCTTCCATTTGAGAAAGCAGACACTCCAGGGAATGTTATTAGGCATTTATTATACCTTAACTTGCCACCATTTTTTCACCAATTTATTTCAAATTTTGTGGTGAGAAAAATAACATAAATTTTTTTACATACATGTTGCATTTTCACTGGGTATTTCTTTCATTTGATAAGTGCCACTGTCATAAATACCCCCTAAGTATGCTCAGTTACCTCTTCTGAGTAAAACAATAAGCCCAATGTATGACCTAAACACCATTTTGTGCAGTTACAGTGCTGTGAAAGAGACGTGACAAGTTCAGGTTTTTAAGTGTGAATTTACATGGAGAGTTTTAATGGGTCCGTATTCTATTTTTAAATATGTTAGCAGGCTGCTTTTTCCAGCTACCCCAAAAAAGCATACTATTTCTTAAAGAAGACGCCCGAGGGTATTTCAAAAGGCAAATTTTGAACCTTAGCGTGGGATAATTTTTCTGCTAGCTTATATCAAATGTAGTGGTAATAAGCATTTTTTTCTGCCTTTTTGACACACAGTGAGTTTGTACTGTATATTTTGCAAGCCTTATGTGTGCTACAGCTTTCTAATACTTTATATGTTGCTCAGCTATGTTGTCTGAGTACAGCAATACCCCCGTATGTACCTTTGCCAGGTATATGTGGACGTTGAAAGGGCACATTTCAGACACAGCCATTGCAGGTTTTTTCAAACTTTGAATTTTTACGCTGTGTTGTTACCCCACTTTAGAGTTTTTTAGCAGGCTATATATTCCAACTATCCCATAAAAGCATACTATTTCTTAAAGAAGACATCCCAGGGTATTTCAAAAGGCATATTTTTAACCTTAGCATGGGATAATTTTTCTGCTAGCTTGTACCAAGTGTAGTGGTAATAAGCATTTTTTCTGCTTTTTTGACACACACAGTGAGTTTGTATTGTATTGTGTATTTTGCAAACCTTATGTGTGCTACGGCTATATAATATGTCCTATCTCGCTCAGCTATGTCGTCTGAGCCCAGCAATAACCCCATATGTACCTTTGCCAGGTATATGCGGACATTGAAGGGGCACATTTGAGACACAGCCATTTAAGTTTTTTCAAACTTTAAATTTTTACGCTGTGTCCATACCCCACTTTGGAGGTTTTTTTGTAGGTTAATTACTCCAGCTACCCCATAAAGGCATACCATTTCTTAAAGGACCGCTATAGTGCCAGGATAACATACTCGTTTTCCTGGCACTATAGTGCCCTGAGGGTGCCCCCACCCTCAGGGCCCCCCTCCCGCCGGGCTCTAGGGGGAGGAAGGGGTTAAACTTACCTCTTTCTCCAGCGCCGGGCAGGGGACTCTCCTCCTCCTCTCCTCCTCTATAGCGACGTCATCGGCAGGAGCCGCACGCGCATTCAGCCAGTCCATAGGGAAGCATTCTTAATGCTTTCCTATGGATGCTGGCGTCTTCTCATTGTGAAAATCACAGTGAGAAGCGCCTCTAACGGCTGTCAATGAGACAGCCACTAGAGGCTGTATTAACCGTATTATAAACATAGCAGTTTCTCTGTTTCTCTGAAACTGCTATGTTTATAGAAAAAAGGGTTAAACCTAGCTGGACCTGGCACCCAGACCACTTCATTAAGCTGAAGTGGTCTGGGTGCATATAGTGGTCCTTTAAAGAAGACACCCTAGGGTATTTCAAAAGACGTGTTTTGAACCTTAGCGTGAAATCATTTTTCTGCTAGCTTGTACCAAGTGTACTGGTAATAAGCATTTTTTATGCCTTTTTGACATACTCAATGAGTTTGTAATATATATTTAGCAAACCTTATATGTGCTACAGCAGTATAATACATCATATGTTGCTCCGCTATGTCATCTGAGTACAGCAATACCCCCGTATGTACCTTTACCAGGTATATGACAACGTTGAAGGGGCACATTTGAGACAGACATTTAAGTTAGAATTTTTACGCTGGGTCCATGACCCACTTTGGAATTTTTTTAATAAGTTGTGTTTTCCAATTACTTCACAAAGGCATTCCATTTCCTAAAGAAGACACCCCAGGGTGTTTCAAAAGGCATATTTGAAACCTTAGCGTGTTATCATTTTTTCGCTAGCCTGTACAAAGTGTAGAGGTAATACGCATTTTCCCCCTTTTTTAAACATTTTTTAAAACTTTTTGAGTTTTTTTAACTTTTAAAAAGTTTTATTTAGCTTTTAACAACTTATTTCACTATTTTAAAACTTTGTTTAACCCCTTAAGGACCAAACTTCTGGAATAAAATGGAATCTTGACATGTCACACATGTCGTGTGTCCTTAAGGGGTTAAACTTTTCAAAAGTTTTTTTAACTTTTAAACCCTAACTAGCCTAACCGTAAATCCCCCAATTTCCCCACTAACTTCTACCCACCCTGGCTAAATAAATACATATTTTAAAATATTTAAATTAATTAATTAAATACATTTATAGACAACAAACTATGTTATAAATAAACTTTGTTATAGACAACAAACTATGCAACAATGTGCAATGTCAATCAGCAGTGGCCAAGGCCAGTAAGGTATTGTCATGCATGAAAAAAGGCATTCATTCTCGGGACAAGAATATAATTTTGCCTCGTTATAAATCACTGGTAAGACCCCATATTGAATATGCTGTGCAATTTTGGGCACCTGTTCTAAAGAAGGATATTATGGCACTAGAAAAAGTGCAGAGGCGGGCTACAAAATTAATAAAAAGGAATGGAACATATCAGCTATGAAGAAAGGTTAACAAATTTAAACCTATTTAGTTTAGAAAAACGTTGCCTGAGAGGGGATATGATAACATTATACAAATATATTCGGGGCCAATACAAACCATTGTGTGGAAATCTATTCACAAACCGGACTTTACATAGGACACGAGGCCATGCGTTTAGACTGGAAGAAAGAAGATTTAGTTTAAGGCAAAGGAAAGGTTTTTTTACTGTAAGAACAATCAGGATGTGGAAATCTCTGCCTGAAGAAGTGGTTTTATCAGAGTCCATACAGATGTTCAAACGGTTACTAGATGCATACTTGCAAGAACAGAATATTCAAGGATATAATCTTTCAATGTAGGGTAATAACTGCTTGATCCAAGGATAAATCTGACTGCCATTCTGGGGTCAAGAAGGATTTTTTTTCCTAGCTTGTTGCAAAATTGTGCTTCAAACTGGGTTTTTTTTGCCTTCTTTTGGATCAACCGCAAAAAAACAAACGTGAGGTAGGCTGAACTTGATGGACGCAAGTCTCTTTTCAGCTATGTAACTATGTAACTATGTAACCCGTGAGGATTAAAAAAATAAAAGTTAACCCTCAGGGGTTAAAAGAAAAAAGTCAGATCACAGTGAAATACTGTGATCTGTATTTTGATTACTGCAGGCAGGGAAGGGGTTAAATTTTATTTGAAAGAGGTGAGGGGGGGTGGGATTTTATTGCTAACACTTTTGGCCCTTGGAACTCTACAGATATGTAAGTTGTTGTGGTTGCAGTCCGGGTACTGGGAGCCCTACCGATGTGTAAGTGGTTGTGGTGGCAGTCTGTGCACTCGGAGCTCCCAGTGCCAGGATTGTAACCACAACCACTTACACATCTATAGGGCTCCCAGTGCCAGGATTGCCACCACAACCACTTACACATCTATAGGGCTCCTAGTGCCAGGACTGCCACCACAACCACTTGCACATCTATAGGACTCTCAGTGCCAGATGTGTAAGTGGTTGTGATGGCAGTCCCAGGCACTGGGAGCCCTATAAATGTGTAAGTGGTTGTGTATTACTATGGCCATGGGGCTCCCAGTGCCAGGTCTGCCATCACAACCACTTACACATCTATAGGGCTCCCAGTGCCAGGATTGCCACCACAACAACTTACACATCTATAGGGTTCCCTGTGCCAGGATTGCCACCTCAATTACTTACACATATATAGGGCTCCCAGTGCCCGGACTGCCACCACAACCACAAACACATCTATAGGGCTCCCACCTCCCAGTGCCTGGACTTCCACCACAACCAATAACACATCTATAGGGCTCCCACCTCCAAGTGCCAGGAGTGCTCCCACAACCACTTACACATATATAGGGCTCCCAATGCCCGGACTGCCACCACAACAACTTACACATCTGTAGGGCTCCCAGTGCCAGGATTGCCACCACAACCACTTACATATCTATAGGGCTCCCAGTGCCAGAATTGCCACCACAACCACTTACACATCTATAGGGCTCCCGCCTCCCAGTGCCCAGACACATTTATAGGGCTCCCGCCTCCCAGTGCCCAGACTGCCACTTCAACCACTTACACATCTACAGGGCTCCCACCTGCCAGTGCCCTGACTGCCACCACTTACACATCTATAGGGCTCCCGCCTCCCAGTGCCAGAACTGCCACCACAACCACCTATACATCTATAGGACTCCTGCCTCCCAGTGCCGGGCTGCCACCACAACCACTTACACATCTATAGGGCTCCCACTTCCCAGTGCCTGGACACATTTATAGGGCTCCCGCCTCCCAGTGCCTGGACTGCCACCACAACCACTTACACATCTATAGGGCTCCCACCTCCCAGTGCCTGGACACATTTATAGGGCTCCCGCCTCCCAGTGCTGGACTGCCACCACAACCACTTACACATCTATAGGGCTCCCACCTCCCAGTGCCCGGACACATCTATAGTGCTCCCACCTCCCAGTGCCCGGACACATCTATAGGGCTCCCACCTCCCAGTGCCCTGACTGCCACCTCAAGCACTTACACATCGATAGATCTCCCGACTACCAGTGCCAGGACTGCCACCACAACCACTTACACATCTGTAGGGGTCCCAGTGCCCAGGCTGCCACCACAACTACTTACACCTCTATAGGGGTCCCACCTCCCAGTGCCAGTACTGCCATCACAACCACTTACTAGACAGATGCTTAAAAAGTTTTGAATTGCGGAAGTTCCGAATAGCTGAAATCCCAAACTGCTGAAGTTTTGTATTTCGGAAGTGCCAAACCGAACCGAATGCCATTGGTTTGAATTGCCAAAGCAGACAAATATTTTTACTTACCCGAATTACAGAACCGAACAAAATATTTTGCCTATGCACATCCCTAGTTTTTTTCCACTTTTTTTAGATGCATGTTCCAAATTGCTTTTACCTTTTTGTGCTTCTTATGCTCCGCATAATAACCTTATCACCATAATACCCTTATAGATTCCTACAATCAACCTTACTTCGATCAATTGATAAGCAAAACAATAACCACCACAATCCAATTTAAGTTTGCATCCTGATAATGAATGTCTGTATGTGTATTTGTTGGTGTATATATATGTATTTTATATTAGTCAACTATTATCATTAATTTATTAATAAAGATTATCTGTAATTTAGAGTCATATACTATACGAGCAATACGTGTCAGTGATAACACTAAAGAGATTAATATGAATCAAATAAAATAGTGTTATATCATAGGGCATTGCCCATATGCGATAATGAAAAAATGGAGAAGCAGACGCTTGGCTATAAAATTAACATGATTTGCTGCCATAAATGTTTTCAAATAAAGAAAACCTGAAACATATCATCATTAGTGCTAAACTATATGACATTAGCATACGTTTATAGGTACAAAACACACATGCTGCAACAGATGTTAGTGCACCTCCCACACACAGCATATTCAGTTATGATGTAAAAATTAAAACCACTAGTCACTCATTTTCATTAAACTGTATGTGTTTATCATGGTTTGTGCATTTAGTACTTTGTGTAATCTATTTTATTATCTCTGCATATACCAAATATCTAGAAAGGAATGCAAACGGATTTCTTTAGCAAACTCTAATTTGTGCAAATTAAAATTCTGAATTGAGAAAACAATTCACTAACCCACATATAGTCGTAACTTGACTACTGTGCCATTAATGTTGCCATTTGGCATTCATTTTGCTACAATTTATAGTATAGGGCAGTGGTTTCCAAAGCAGTCCTCAGGGCACTCACTACCAGTCCAGGATTTAGGGATTACCTCATTGTGATCGGGGCAATACTGCTGTAATGTCATTAGTATTAACATATTAATAGTAATAATAGTATAGTTTACAAACACCAGTCAGTTGTGGTGTGCCAGAACCGACAATGCGGTAGGCCTGTAAAAAAGAGGGCCCACCAATAAAGGGTGATGTGAAAGAAGGAGTGGTGGGAGAGTTAACTCACCAGACCAACCACGGTATGTGAGAGGGGATTGGAGGCCCCCTTATAAAGGGGACCCCAAGCCCCTCCAACAACCACAGGCACTGCCTTAAATTTGTGTATAAGGTGCTTTTTTTCTTTCTAAAAAACACCTTAAATACAACTAGGCAATCCCTAAGTTCTGGACTGGTAGAGTTGGTTTGAGAACCACTGGTTTATGGAATAAACTCTTTAGGGCCTCTTCTTGCAATATTTACCTGAACTGCATGTTATGTTTATTAATATCAAAACATATTTTAGCACTATTGAACAGATTGTGAGGTTGGATTGGTGTCTTTGTGTAGCATTTATCATTTTATCTTTCCCAATTATGTAACTGTGGGAATGCATTAATTACTTATAAATTAAGCATTAATTGTGATCTTCACTATACTTTCTGCTGATTTCAAAATGCAAAATTAATTGCCAACCAACTTGAATAACTGTCATTCGGAGATTGTGTTGCATAGATAATTAACATTGAGTATGTATATATTTGAATTATATTTTTACATTTTATAATCAACTCCTAGAACATAATTCAGCACAATGCTAAATAGTTACACAAGTGTTTATAAGTTAAAATGTAAGTTATGGTAAGTGATTTTTGATGTTATAAAATAATAATGGTCTAGATTTCGAAATTTACTTGTCATTACTAGCATGTAAGATTAGATAATTCTTGCTGCTTTATGGTATCACATGTAAAGTAATATTAAAGGGATACTGCAGGCTACAATTTAGAATTCCTTTTTATCTGATAATTTTATAAATTATTATTAAATTTATAAGTTATTATTCATAACCTGGACAAGAATCATAAATTGCCATGCTGCAAATGATTTTAACATTTATTTCATTAACATAACCACAACTTAAAACACCATTACTAAGCCATTAGCCATTGGATTATAGCCTATACAACATAGAATTTTAAGCAAAACCTCAAAAGCAAAAAACTTACACTCCAAACACCATATCCACAATGAATGCCAGTGTTTATGGTGCCTATGGTGCCTTGTCCCCTCCCCAGCACCCTCCATATAAGCCAACAAAATGTGTTCTCACTGATTTCTTATTTGGTCCATCATGTACCTCTCCCTACCTCTTCTTTCCAGTATGGAGAGCCAGAGAACATCCATTGGTTAAGCCTGATTTGCATGGACAGATTTTGGGTGAGAATGATGGCTGATTGCTCTCAGTTAATGAGTTAAGCCCTGCACCATTGAGTGGTTAGGGTACTTTGAGTGTTCTTTTAAACGAGTAAAAATAATGTTTGAAAAAAATGTTTTGAATATATATTTTCCCTCTACAGTTAACATATACATATTTGCAATATATGAAAAAGAAAATGAAATGTAGAGTTCCATATCGCTTTATCATGCAACTGTGCAGCTACATCGTAGGTCCATGCCAATCATTCTCTGTTCTTTTCATGTTGGATAGTATAGAGAAAGCATACAGAGAAGAGGAGAAATTAAATGATATTTCTATTTCTCCTCTTCATTTGCAATGTGTATACTGGCTTTGATTTATCTGAAATGTTTTATGACATCATTTGCCAAATCTTTAATATAAATTTAAAAGAAAACTAAACATCTTATGGAAAAAGTTAACACAATGTATATGTGATTTTCAATGTTTTATTCAATGTAAATTCCATTGAACTTGCAATTCCCCTTTAAACTTTGTGTTTGGCTTAGCATTATACAGTTTTGGAACTTTATGTTTGCTAAAGAGGCGTTTTGTTTAAATTCTAGCTAGTCAGAGGGGTAAATGGGGCACTCTAATCAAAATACTCCAGAGGTTAGCTAGAATGTCTTAATTATGTCCCTGGTTTAATTTCAAACCACTTAGAAATTGTTTAATATAAACTAGGGTTCTTCCTGTCACCACTCCTCCTTAGCCATATTGATAATGCATGATTAAAACTTCCATATTAGCTAAGCCAGTTTGATCCAAACTAAGGCTAACCTGCCCACATCATTCTCAGATTATCACTTGGTTTAGGGCAAATCATTCCTAAAAGATGTAACATTAAACCAGGTTATATTACCTAAAGTATTCCTTTAAACACGTGCAGGTGTTACCATGATGCATTTAAATCATAATATCAGAAACACTGTTCTATTTGTGACATCCATCATTTAAATTACTAGAATTGTGTCGTTTTTTTGTTATTGTGTAACAATCCACTCATTCAATGAACAAAATCATAATTTGATAATATTTGAGATGTCTAATCTTTTGTTGTTTGAGCCTTTTGACTATGAAAATATATTTTGTTGCAGTCTATTGTAATGAAGGTAAGTTATTTAAAAACGTATAATTTGTAGTTTCCCAATATTGATATAATAAAGAATAATTGTAAAATGTATGTGTCTTAAACATTAATCGATATCCACTAATTAGATGTTTATTGTTACCTTTGGTGTCTATAACTACATACTCTAAACATCTTATATCTCAAGATTTGTGGAATACCTGCTGTTAGTTCTTGCTCTCTGTTATTGATCCTTATGGCCTTAAAACATAAAGTGAATGCTCAGTCATTGTTTGTTTTTGTTATGATGTATCCCAACACTGCTAAAAAAAAACACTTATCAAATAGTGCTCGCATACAGATCAAGAGGTCCACCTCCTCAAGTCATTTTGATACCTCTTAGAATTCTACAAAACATCTACAATATATATTTGACACCGTATATATAAAACGCTGTTATTTAGGTATTGTTTAAAGGGACACTATCTATTTTTTAAAATAGTTTAAACCCATTTTACTATGAGCAAAGTTGCAAAGTTTAAATTATTGTGCATTTATTTTTTTCAATGTTGATGTCTAGATTCATAGACTTTTAACTTTTTGAGTGTTGTTTTCTGCAATAACTGCTTGTGTTTTTATTTTTTTCCCTGGAAATCAAGTCACAGATTCTAATTTTGACTAGAGAGTCTCCCTGGGCAAAGAATTCCATACACATGAATGTACTTGTAGATAAGAACTGTTTAGGTTGCTGTGAGTGATAGTGGCAGCTGGTGAAGTTTAAAGATAGTGGGTCTCTCCTTTTGAGTTTGATCCATCCTGTTGACTGCCTGGGTTCTGCTAATTTAACCCCATGCATTCAATTCCCACTCCAGTGAGCCTGGTTTAACATCATGAACCTATAGATACACATATTTGGAAAATAATCACTATACAGAGGTCCAATTTGATACTAATGTTTTTACCCTGTTACATCCCTAGAAGAAAGGACAATACACATTTGTTAAAGATATTGTGGCTCAATGCAAAGCCAATGAGTGACATCAGAGAACTGTGAATTAAAAAAAAAAATACCCCTAAATCTTGACATTGTTAGTTTTTCAGCCTTTTAGCATCATCAACAACCATCAATGAAAAGTGTGTAGGGGGATAAGAAACTGAAGACACAACATGTTTCCATATAATACACACCTTTCATTAGTCCTTACCACACCTGTAAATTAGATTATTTTTATCATTACAACAAAAACTAATAGACAAGCCTTCTCTGGTGAAATTTCTTTCAACAAGCCTCAGAGGAAAATAATGAACAGGTCAGCAGCAAGAAGTCTGTCTCCAAACGAGAAAAGAAGAATTTAAAAAATACATACTTTTTAATATTCCTACTGCAACAGCAGTAGAAATATTTTGTATTGGAGGAAGAAGTGTAGCTGACACACAACTGCCAGACTTATCTTTGCAACAATTTGTGCAAATTTCTGCAATTATAAGCAAGTGGGTGTAAAGAGACAGTGACAGGAGATGTATTTTTGCCATATCTGATGCAGTAAGCAAAAGTTGCTGTAGTGTTTAAAGGGTTCCTCAATTCCTTTATTTATTCGTGAAATATAATATTCATTTATTTCACAATAGACAGATGTAATTTTTCTACCCTTCCTTTTTAAATTACATTTTTATTACATCTTATACAATTTTTAGCCTAGCCTTCTGTCTTTTTTGAAAGCCGGGACTCAACATCACACTGTATATTTAATGTAGCACCTTAAAATAGTCTTTGTACAAAGTGAACAGTACAATCCATCAATTAATTGCAGCACATACATTACACAATACTATCTAAATATTATCTTCAATTATTTCTGGCACCAGCATTGTTAAGGGGTATTTTAAGGACGTCTTAGCCCCAAATACTACAAGTAACAGGATACTAGTGCTTTTATCATTTTACACTAGGCAGAAGCTAATCAAAGCAGCATATTAGTAGAGTAATGAGTAGTAAGCCTTAGGGCACATTGAGGGTTGGGAAGAGGGGTGGAGAGAGGCATACAGGGATTTATATTAGATACAGAGATACAAAGATAAAAGGGGTGTCATGGGGATGAATAGGGAGATACAAAGAATTGAAAAGAGATAGGGAAATAAAAAGACAGGCTCGGGAATAAAAAGACAGAATGGGTTGAGGGATATAGGACTGTGAGGTTTAAATGATTGCATTGAGGATTGGCTTTGGATGCAGCCACGGGGAGGGGGTGCATTTTATTATGGGCTAAAGCACAAGGAAGTTTAGAACTTGGCAATGCCCCGGAGTCCTTTTTTAACATTAAATCCTATTACGAGTATAATTGTAAGTTTATTTTCAGTACCAAAATTTAACAAAAAAATTTTAGTGATCAATATTGAATATTATTGCAGTTTACTTTATATAAATATCAACAACATTCAAAAGTTAAAATTGTATGAAATTATATGAAATAAATATGTGTGTGTTCTTTTATTTTACTATGATTTAGTCTGTGCTTAAAGTTAAATAGGAAAAAAAATAAAATTATGGCATTTAAACATATAGGATCATAATATAATCCAGCGACACATTAAACAATAAGCACTTTATTACCTTTCTTATTGTATATAAAGGTTGACTTTTTTTTAATGATTTATTTGGTGTCCTGCCTTTATAGGACATTTTGCACAGTTTATGTTTCTCCCTAAGTCAATTTGGTTAGGCAATAATTTTAAGTGTCAAGGAAGAAAACAAAATAAAGTCTCTGTAGGAGCTAGACCTAACAGTGAATGTTCATGGCAAAGTGCTAACATGTATCCTTCCTTTTCTATTATTTCCATGATGGTTCCTGACCTCCTCATCATCAATAGCCACCTATTCCCACTACTGTGATGACCCCTGTTTACCACCGGGTAAAGATTTTCTGCCTGCAGTGTTTCTCTTCCGTTGTTATTTTTTGTTGTTCTTTGTCTTATTCTAATTATTTTTATTAACATTTGTATCATGGGCTCACAATTGTCAGCATTTCGTTGCCATTTTGTCTGTATGGCACACACAGTTCTGCAAAGATTTTCTCTATGAAGATACTTAAGCAACCTCTGGCAGAGGGCACAGGAAAAAAAATCCTAATCTGTGACCTTTGCATGCCTAACATGGGTTGTAAAAACGTGTAATGAAATCATAAAGTCCAGAGCAAAGAATAATAAAATCTATAGCTTTATGACACTTGCACACAAGTATTAACCGGAAGCAACTGAAAAATTAATTGTGTGTAAAAATGCATACAGTATTATTCAATAAACCAGAAACCGAACAGCAAAGTAAAAATTCAAGGACAAGAGTTAAATTGGATAACAAAATGGCAGTATTTTCTATTTTGGACTAAAATGTACAGTTCTATTCATTATTCTTGCAAATTTTAAGAATGATGATTGTTCTATCTTAATTTTCTTTTTCTATCCATTACCAAACAAAACTTACATCTGAACAAAAAGTATTACGCCAAAGAAAACCAAAACATACAAAACATCATAAAAGCATCATATTTGAAGTATGATTGCTTTACTTGAAAACAACACATTTTTATATCAAGCTCTGTCTATGATTCATGCTAGAGATTTATGGATTAAGGCTTATCGATCTAGCTATTTAAGTATTGTTTTACCACAATGTTCATTTGTTGTTTCCTCATAATTACTATCAGATTGTTAGTAACCCACAAGCCACTGTGTGTATGTATATACATAATGCCAAAATACCAGAGTATTGCAGTATGTAATCATATTTATTTAGTTTGTATTGGACTAACATAATATTTAAAAAGACAAGCTTTTGAGAGTTTTCCTCCCTTCCTCAGGTCTGAAGCAATACTGATCAATCTGATGATCAATAACTGATGTTATTTTAAAAAAAACAGGGCATACATATAATATAATATATATATATATATATATATTTTTTTTTTTCTTTTTTTTATTTTTTATTATTATTATTATTATTAATTTATTTTCATTTTTTTTCTTATGGTATGATACCAATAAACATACTTTCTTTTAAGTTAAAATATCTTGACTGCTTCATATCTCAACTTTTCATCATTCTATCATTACTTTCTGTTATGCAAGGTCTGACGTTTTCTTATGGTCAGTGTCCATACCAGAGCCTCGTCAGACTGGTGAGGATAAAACAATAGAAACAAAATATCCTCTCTTCATCCACATCAACGTGTTTATATGATTTTGTAAAATTAAATGTTTTTTTTGGGGGTGGTTTAAATATAAAATTGCTCTTTTTAAAACAACGTTGGTCTATACCCAATATTTTTGAAACCCCTTTAAAATGTTCTTTACAGTACCACATATAAGTCAAACGATTGAGCTTAACATGCATTAATTACTTTACCATAAAAATAAACACTTTTACATTTTTTAACTCTCTTATCCCTAAGTGTTTCCTCATCGCCCATCTACATGGCCCCTTTGTCTCTTCCTCCAGCCCTGCCAGTAATGAGGAAGAGTTTTTCTTGGGAGCCGGTGACAGTCTATGAATAAATAAATTGAAATAAATAAATAATGCTGAGAAATACCACTTGTTTACAGTTTAATACTCATAATTAATCAAATATTGAATTAATGAGTGTGACAGTATACATATATATAAAATAAAAGGGAAATGATTTTATTGTGATTTATTTTATTTTTTTTGCTAACATGAAATACTAAAGATACAATATCAATGGAGACTTTATCAAATAAATATATATTAAACATTATTATAGATCTAGAAATTAAATCATAGTAATAGCTATATAAATAATACTTGTCATGATCTTGAGCAGGTCAGAGAGGAGACTTATGCCAGGTTTGACTTCAGGTACTTTATTTGTGCTTTTAGACATAGTATGAACAGGGTATCCTATAATAGAAATTATAGGAAAGAGAGAGAGAAAACAGAAATAAAGGTGCTTAGGCAATGTGCCCTAAATAGATTATAAACAGGAATGAAAGTAAATAAGAAGAAAACCTATAGATAAAAGTATAGGTTAAAATAGAAGGACAAATAAAACAGAACAGAACAAATAGGTTGCAGGATTACAGGAAAAGCAGACATTTAGTTAATCACCCCCCAATTAGAAGTATTGATCACGCAGGAAAATAACACCATATAACATTACTTTGAGACAGAGTCCAGATTGGTGTTATGCAGGTAAGTATGGAGCAGACAAGTTGTATGGATCAGGCTGGTAGAAATCAGGTGGATAAGATAAAGCGTAGTTCAGGCTGGTATTGAGCAGGGTTGGAAGTGAGCAGGATTGAGGAGTAGTTCAGGCTGGTATTGAGCAGGGTTGGAAGTAAGCAGGATTGAGGAGTAGTTCAGGCTGGTATTGAGCAGGGTTGGAAGTAAGCATTATTGAGGAGTAGTTCAGGCTGGTATTGAGCAGGGTTGGAAGTAAGCATTATTGAGGAGTAGTTCAGGCTGGTATTGAGCAGGGTATAAGTAAGCAGCATTGAGGAGTAGTTCAGGCTGGTATAGTGCAGGTTTGGAAGTAAGCAGGATTGAAGCAAAGAAGGTAAGTCCACAGGTTGGTTCACAGGAGCCAGGATCTGAAGTGTTTCAGGATAAGCATCAACTTCATTCAATGTAAAGGCCCTGTGGTAAGTTGAGTGTAGCCTTTTGTAGTTTCTTGAATAGCCCAGGCAGGTGAGGATGACGAAGGTTGGTGGTTAAGGAAGCCACTAGTGGTGCAGAGCTGGAACTAGTTATTAAAGCAACAGGAATAAATGAACATAAACTTAGTTGTCAGAATAGGATCCTGACAATACTCATAAATGTCACCCTACACATATTTGCTCAAAATCTCCCAAGCAGAGAAAGGATCCCAAATAATGCTCTATATTATAAAGAAATCTCTGGGAGGCTCCCACCGAGGTATCCATCACATTTTTTTGTAGTAACATTTAAAACGTTTCATTTATTTTGTAATCTTTTATAGAAATATTGATGAGGGGGTAAAAAAAGATAAGACAAACAGGTAACTTAATATAACATAACATACAGGGATGTAATTTCTAATTAGTGGGGTAATAGCTGCTTGATCCAAGGAGACATCTGACTGCTATTTTGGGGTCAAGAAGGAATTTTTCCTAGTTTGTGGCAAAATTGGAAGCGCTTCAGACTAAGTTTCTTGCCTTCTTTTGGATCAACAGCAAAAACATATGTGAGGAAGGCTGAACTTGATGGGCGCAAGTCTCTTTTCAGCTATGTAACTATGTAACTTAAGTAAACATGTTTTTGGATGGTGGTTGATTACGTTGAATGTGTTCTTCAAAGTCCTAAACTGCTTATTAAGATATAACAGGAGCATAAAATAGAAATAATGTATGAGAAATGCATTAGAACCATTCGTATAGAAAGATAAATCCATATAATATATCTATTACTGTTAAACTTAACTTTTGTAAATAGCACCATGTTTATTTTTTCATTATTATTGCCAACAATTACATCTGCTACTGGATTGATCACAAAATAGAAATACAATATAAGATGTTTTTTTTTACACTCCATTTCCTTCGAAATGATGATTTCTGTGCTATTTTTTCTGAATTAAACAGCAGTATTAATTTATGAATAAAAATCAAGATGTAAAAAAGTCATTGTGCGAATATGTTTACAATATAGAACTATTTCGAAAAACATGCTATGTGCTTATTCCAGTGCAATAATACATTTTATTATTCATTACACCTACATATAATATTATTGTTCGTAAGGACAAATAGAGATTTCTAGCCAATCTTTTAAATGATTGGAGACCAGGGAAGAGTTTTACATATGTAAAAAATGCCTGAAGCAACAAGTCCATATCAACATTTACGGTTCATTCATGCATCTCATTTTGGATATTTAAGGTTTATTTGGTTCTTTGAGCCCATTTTTGTATGTGTAAGGCACTATGACCCCTGCAGGAGAAAAATGCAGTCTATTAGTCAAGGTATCAATGTGATTACCTCCACTACCCACCCCCTTCAATAATAATGACTGGTGTAAAACTGGTGGTTATTAATGGGCAGCCACGTTTCTGATCATCCATTAAAAAATGAGTACAAAATGATTTTTTTCTGCCCTGTAGCATGAGCTGAAGCCTATGATCACTGTGACATGCTGTCACATTGATCATATGCCAAGAGCAACCTCATCTTGCTTTATTGCCTCATGCCTGTGGTATCTCTCAATATCCTGATCCTGTGTAATACTTATGTACCACTACTCTTGAAGGTCGTTAATACTGCCCTAAAGCAAAGGATACATAAAGGCTATTATTGTCATATATTTACTGTAATAGTCCGCTCTCACTGAATATAGAGAAATATTTACAACCACACCTATATACTTTGTATATCGCTCCTCATTATCACACTTAAGATATCATACAGAATATTTAATTAATCACTAGAATTATCACACAATTTATGTCAATAAATATATTTTCATTGTGTATGTTCACAGTTTTTTTTTGTTTGTTTTTATGGTAGCATTATTCTTGCCCATTATTTTTTGTTTTTGTTTGTTTTTTCTGTCAACTGCCTTTTGCTATTGGCAGTTTTGATAGCTAAAATCTAAGAAAAAAACAGAGGATGATTGTAACTCTTATTTCATTGTTCACATCCAGTTTATCTTAATGATTTTTCTTTCCTCCTGGTTTATTAATGCCTCCTTTCACCTCTGTCCCACCAAACTCTTGATGCACACTTACATGTGATTTTGATAATGCATCATTTTCCTGTTCTTGTATTCACTTAGGGATGCTGTTCATTGATTTAGATACTGCTGAAAATGTGCATGACAGCATACAGTTGTTTACTGGTGTGACATGAAATATTTTTGATGCCATTAGTGCTGATGAAATAAGAAGGTCCAGTTTGTTAAACAAACGCAATGTGATATAGACAGTTGATAAAGATGCAGGAGAAAACAGACCTATAAAAGTGTTTGATTTGCTTAGTCCTTCCTTTATAAAACTGTATGTAAAGGTATAGTAAACTGGCTGCAACCCAGATCCTGGGCCTCTGGAACTTGAATATAAATTCATTAAGTAAAGGATGTTGATTCTATTTTATTAGTTATATGCTGTTACAACAGGACAGGGGATAGCATTCAAAGAAGGTGGTAGGGAAACAGAGCTGGAGAAGAGTTGAGTGCTGCCCTTTAGGAGAAATTAGGGGACAGGAATGTGAAGTAGAGGCTATAAGCTTTCCTGAAGAGATTGTTTTGAAGCATCTTTTAAATGATTGGAGACCAGGGAAGAGTCTGATGGTGGAAAAAGGAAAAAAGGAATTCCAAGGGAAAAAAAGATGCCCGCGAGAAGTCCTGCTAGTGTGAGTTAGCCATATGGGTGCAAGAAGTGGGAAGGAGAAGGTCATGGGCAGAGAGACTAAGAATGGGCATCCCTGTTAATCAGGGAAAAGGTTTAACAGGGGCTAGAGTTGTTCAGTGCTTTAGAGGTATGGATTAGTACTGTGAATTGACTTATATAAGATACAGGAAGCCAATGTAAGGACAGAGGTGTGAGAGGAGCAACTGGAGAGGAAAATCAGTTTGGCAGCACATACTGTAGAAGGGCAGTACGGCTTCTGGGAAGACCAATTAGGAGAGAATTACAATAGTCAATGTGAGAGATTACTAGAGCATTAACAAGCTCCTTAGTAGTGTCTTGGGTAAGAAAAGGGCAGACGCCTGCAATGTTTTTTAGATAGAATCAACAGGATTTGGCAACAGACTGGAGGTGAGGCTAAAAAAAAAGGCCAGAATCAAATATAACACCAAGACAGTGCACTTGCAAGGATGATCTGATGCGGGTATCATCAACTTGAAGGGAAAGAGAAAGTGCAGGATCAGTATAATATGTGGGGATATTTATGGGGTGATAAATATTAAAAATATTTTCATAAAAATTATCAAAACAATTTAATAATTTTTATTACATCAAAATTTATATCTTGGCACTGAACCCTGATTTTATAATATATATTCTCTTAGATCCTAGAGAAAGCCATTAGAAGATTTTATTCCATGCAAATAAATCACAAATACTTATAAAAAACTATAATTTATTGTGACATCATAATAAAATAATAATAATGTGTAACATGTGTGATAATAATCAGTGAATATTTAATATAACGTAAGTATACAACAAAATGGCAATGGTTTTAAACAAATTCAATGTCTACAGCATCAACTGTCAAGACTTACAAATTTACGATATGTAAACAATCTCACAGACACAGAACACAGAAACTTCAAACAGCACAGCGAGGAGCCATAACATTTTGGCTCACAGTTAGATCCTGATTAACTCTTTCAATGCTGGCTAAATCCTCCTAGGCATATAACATCCTATTCTATTGCTATTTTTAATTAAATTAACGTTCATATCATTAACCATTCCATGGAACCGTCCAATAAGAATAATCTACTAGATTCTTACAAAAGCCGAATTTAACTATACATAAGATACATGATCTTATTTCAGAGCAAATCAATACACCTGGATAAAAACTGCGGTATGCTAACACGTGATAAATATATAATACATATATATAATTATTTTTGATTCCACCTGCAGAATGGAATGTTTATAACTACCGTATTTTTCGCTCCATAAGACGCACCTCACCATAAGACGCACCAAGTTTTTAGAGGAGGAAACCCAGAAAAAAAAATATTCTGAACAAACTGTTCCATAGTGTTTCTTACCATGGGACAGTTTGTTCAGAATATTTTTTTTTCTCCCCTGTCCCATAATGATCTTTAACCCCCCTTTCCTCTGTCCCATAGTGATTGTTAACCCCCCTACCCTGTCCCATAGTGATTGTTAACCCCTCCTACCCTGTCCCATAGTGATTGTTAACCCCTCCTACCCTGTCCCATAGTGTTCTTTAACCCCTCCTCCCCTTGTCCATTAGTGTTCTGATCCCATAGTGTCCCCCCCTCCCATTGTTCCATAGTGCACTTTCCCTCCCATAGTGTCCCCCCTGCCCTTGTCCCATAGTGTCTCCCCCTCCCCTTGTACCATAGTGTCTCCCCCTCCCCTTGTCCCATAGTGTCCCCCCTCCTCTTGTCCCATAGTATCCCCATCCCCTTGTCCCATAGTGTCCCCCCTCCCCTTGTCCCATAGTGTCCCCCCCTCCCCTTGTCCCATAGTGTCTCCCCTCCCTTTCTCCCATAGTGTCCCCCCTCCCCTTCTCCCATAGTGTCTCCCCTCCCTTTCTCCCATAGTGTCTCCCCTCCCTTTCTCCCATAGTGTCCCCCTCCCCTTGTCCCATAGTGTCTCCCCCCCTCCCCTTGTCCCATAGTGTCTCCTCCCCTCCCCTTGTCCCATAGTGTCTCCTCCCCTCCCTTTCTCCCATAGTGTCCCCCTCCCCTTGTCCCATAGTGTGTCTCCTCCCCTCCCCTTGTCCCATAGTGTCTCCCCCTCCCCTTGTCCCATAATTACTTACCTGTCTTGGAGCGTGGGCCGGCTTCACAGCGCGCTCCGCGGTCCAGGAACTTCTATTTCAGGTTCCGGTTTCCGGCGGGACTGAAAGGAAGTGTGCACACTGAGTGTGCACTTCCTTTCAGTCCCGCCGGAAACCGGAACCTGAAATAGAAGTTCCTGGCCGCGGAGCGCGCTGTGAAGCCGGCCCACGCTCCAAGACAGGTAAGTAATTCTTCACATTCGCTCCATAAGACGCACAGACATTTCCCCTCACTTTTGAGGGGAAAAAAAGTGCGTCTTATGGAGCGAAAAATACGGTATATATTCTTTAGTTAACTAAGATTTCTCAATTATTGAAATCTGCCCGTGATTTATCCAGTCATATATCATGCTGTGTAAATTGTAATTAATTTAAATTAATTAAATAAAACCAGCATAATTACCAGTTATGTTGTAGATATTCTCATCAGATGCTAGTCCCAGGAACTTGAATGGAAGTATGGTTATGTGTAGGATTGTATGTAATAGAAAAGTGATGTTGGTTAGAAAGTAATAGTAAAATTCTAAGTGTCAAGGAGTGTTTCTTGAGTTGTGTCCAAGAGAGTTTGAGAGTTGAGTGTTAGTCCCAGAGTGTCCTGGATCTCTTCTCCATCTCCTTGAATGTCCGAATTCTGAATGTGAATGTGAATCTGAATCTGAAACCGAATCTCTCTCTTCCCTTTGTTGCTAACTTTTAATGGGCCAGACTCTCTGTATGTCATTAGTTGATAAGGCCAATAGGAAACAATAGGTGTGTCTACGTTATCTAGTATTATCTAGTTTTTGGTCAATAGAGGGCGCAATTGCCTCATCAAAATTTCATGTCCAGGAAAGAGTTAACTATTTTTGATGACGATTCTGACATAATTTGGCTTATCTAAAATGACGACCATAACTTAAATTTGCTGTCAGTTCAAAGCGTTTTCCTCAGTCTTTGTGGCAACACCTTTGATCGTAATTTCTAGAATTGACATGTCTAAACTCAATTTTACCCCTTACTTACAATGGGACCTTGTAAGATTTAGAAAGTAAAATTAATTACTTAGTCTTCTCTGTCACTATTGTCTGTGTTTAAAAATTATTTCTATTCCATTAACATTTAAACAGAGCATTCCATCACCCTGCTTCATTGCTTATCACTAGGCTTGTTTACATAATGCATTCCTTAGCACAGGCTGATGGCTAGTGTTACTGAAAGCAAGAAGAAATTATGTGTCTTTGTTAGCCTGAAGATCCAAAATGGAGTCAGCTTGGTTTTAAATGTGACTGGCAGTAGACACTTTTAATTTCCATCTTATTACAAAATGTCTTCCAATATAAATATCCTGACAATAAGGACCAAAGACAAGAAGCTCAGTTTTAGAGAGATTAAGTTTCAGAAAGCAGGAGAACATCCAATCAGAGATGGAAGAAAGTCAAGCAGTGACATGTTGCAGAACAGCGGAGGAGAGGTCTGGGGAGGAGAAATATATTTTGGTGTCATCCACATACAGGTGATAGTGTAATCCAAATAAGGTAATACGTTTGCCAAGAGAGTCAGTATGAAGAGAAAATAGAAGGGGACCAAGGACAGAGCCTTGGAGGACTTCAACTGACACAGGACAAAGGGAGGAGGTATCATTAGAAAAGGGGACACTGAATGAGCATTGGGAGAGCTATGAGTAAAACCATGAGAGGACAGTGTCACAGAGACCATGTGATTTAGGAGTTTGGAGAAGGAGAACATGATCAACATTGTCAAAGGCAGCAGAGAGGTCAATAAGAATTAGTATGGAGTAATGTCCTTTGGATTTAGCTATGATTAGGTCATTAGTAACTTTAATAAGAGCAGTCTAAGTAGAGAGAAGGGGGCTGAAGCCAAATTGAAGAGGGTCAAGGAGAGAGTTGGAATTGAGGAAGCAAGCCAGATGGGTAAAGGCAAGTCTTTCCAGAAGCTTTGAGAAAAAAGGGAACAGGGGTGAAGTTGTTATGGCTCCTGGAGTGCTCATTTATAAAGGTATGTGCTTATTTACTTCAGTTAACACTAGCAACACATCCATTCCACATGCCACCATGGCACTGGCTGCCACTCATAAGTCCTTCCTCACATCATAATTAAACAGATATAACTGTACACTAAACAACTTCAGTGGGTTGCTAGCATTAGATACATATGTATACATATGTTTCATTCATCAGGAGACAATAACTGTTATCTAAATAATTTGAGTAATCTAAACATATAACATGCAAAGATATAAAATAACAGAACCTATTAGCAAGCTAAAACTGCTTTAGGTTATCCACAGTTGCACATAGTCATTCAGGTGTTAATGATTGTACTTTGCTACCAGTCATATTTAATTGAATATTTCGTATGCTTATTGTTCACTTGTTCCAGTACTCTAACTCCATATTTCATTTTCATGTTGAGTCTGCTTCTAAGTTTGAATGTTAGTGTCTCTATTGAAATACTAACTTGTTTTAGGTTTACTTTTTTATTAAAGGACCACTATAGGCACCCAGACCACTTAAGCTCACTGAAGTGGTCTGGCTGCCAGGTCCCCCTAGTTTTAACCCTGCAGCTGAAAACATAGCAGTTTTAGAAAAAAGGGTTAATCCAGCCTCTAGTGGCTGTCTCCCTGACAGCCACTAGAGGTCGCTTCTGTGGTCCTCAATGCGAAAATCGAACTCACGCTGGATGTCCATAGGAAAGCATGCTTTTCTATGGATGGTTTAAATGCGCGTATGGTTCTGGCTGCGCATGCGCATTCGGAGCTGACGTCGGCAGGGGGAGGAGAGATCACCAGCACCGAGGGAGGCCAGTGCTGGATTAAGGTAAGTGGCTGAAGGGGTTTTAACCCCCTTCAGCCCAGCAGGAGGTGAGCTCTGAGAAAGGAGGGGACTTAATAACCATATAGTGCAAGGAAAACAAGTTAAGTATGCTGTGCTTGTGTGACATATATGTTCGTAATTCAGTATGCCTTCTTAGCATAGTCTTTTGTACCTTTTCTCTGGACTTTTTAGCCAACACAATGCTGGATTTGTCTCCTTGAGATCATTATGACATACTGTAGGCCTGAAGGAGATTATATAAAGATATTAGTTGCTCAGTTTTATTTAGTGTTTTTAACTACCATTATACTACTTAGCCTCCACTCTTGTCCTAATGGAGTAGTATCTATTGTTTGAAGACCCAGAATTTGTGCTTTCAAAGGTATCGTCTTTGAAAAAAGCAGTAGTTAACAGGCTCAACAGTAATGTTTACTTCAAATTTATATTGAGCTTCCAGACATCCATTACCATCAAATTCGTCTTATAAACAACATTTTATCCAGTAATTTTAACTTGTCTTTTGGCTCTTAGTGGTAACACATTGCAATTCTGTTTTAATGCTGCACTTCATTCCCTTTACTGCTTTTTTCCTAACAAAGTAGTCACCATCTTTAACTATTATACACCGTGACCTACATTTTTTCTTGATAAAAAGGTTTTTGTGATCAGTTTGCGAATTATTTTAGTGTACCACTACAATATCTGCAGGTTGTAGCTCTAAAGTCTTATTTATCATATGTAATAGTAGCAAAAGCTGTGTTTCTACAAAATGCTGACTTTTAGCTGCTGGTTATAAGCTCAACTACAATAAATCCTTATAGACACCATAGTGTGTGTCCTCTATGATTGATTAAAATTTCATATATATTTTTTTGTTATATAGCCCTTCAAATGACCTTTGTATTAAAACACCACAAACTCCATAAGGTAGGGATTGTTTTTATATTATCACAAACTATAGCCTCAATGTAATACTTAAACCTTTAAAATTATTTCATATTTTAAAAAAAAGATATTTAAATTTCTTTAGTATATTGATATTTTTTTTACGTCCGATATATCTTCAATATATTTTATAAAAATACATTTAAAAATATTAAATAATTTGAAAAGCATAAATATTAAAGTGAGGCCTACCTTAGATGGAGAATACTCGATTTACACGAAAATATCATTTTATTTGTATTAGACTATCCCATTTATAATAATTTTGTTTTGTGATACGATTCAGTATTATTTACCATCCTTACTGTGAGTGCACAGAGCATGGAGACGCTGAACGTCACTGCTGCACATTTTGCAGCACTGAACCAGGAAGCACCTCTAGTGGCCGTCTGAGTGACTGCCACTGGATATGTTCCTAGGCAGTAATGTAAACACCATACATGAAAAAGTCTGCAGGAACTTACTATACACACCAGAGCAACTACATTAAGCTGTAGTTGCTCTGGTGACTATAGTGTCCCTTTAATTATAAGTATCCGAGAATGACTACTATTGGGTTTTGATTCCTTGATACCACAGATTATTACTAGTCATTCTGTTCTGTGACATGTTATATCCCCAAGCTCCTAAAGAAATATCACACCTACACAATATTCAAGGCTGAATTAATAAGCCATGAACTATTTTTTCTAACTGCCAATAAATGCAGTTAAAGGCACTCTGCACAGACACAGACCATTTTATGGTGAGAGAAGAGCATTTTAAGGAGGATGGTATAACATTACAGTATTTATGCCATTATGCTTAAAGGGACACTGCAGGCACTATAACCTTTTCATCTAATTGAACTGGTTATAGTGGCTGAAGTCCCCTGACACAATTTCTCCATTTATTGTTAAATTCTTTTTGAGCAGTTTAGTACTGAATGAAGGTTTCTGGCTTCCCATATGACACTGAAGGTGCCATATCATACTTCATCATCATGCTTCCTTTAGTCAAACTATTCACAATGGTACTGTAATATATGTGGTCAGCTGACACTCTCAGCCTATCACTGTCTCCGATTACTGCTCAGGCTAATACTCTTTCATTAGCCCAAGCAGCACAGATAGAAAGGGCTGATGTGGGTTCTTGTTTAGCTTTAATACACTATAAAATGTTGAATGGAAGGACAGCACCAGGGAAATACAGACACTATACTAACTTCAATGAGATGAAGCAGTTATGGTGTCTACACGGTTCCTTTAAAACTGCATAATACACATAAAAAAAAGACACATGAGAAAGATGTATCTTAATAGTGGGGACTTGCAAATATTCAGTACTTTAAAAGCCCAGTGCCACTTATCGAATAAAAATGGTCCTATGCACTGGTCCTTTTGCTCTGCATGAAGAAATAGTCTGTATTATACCTTAGAAAATCAGCCCTGGATATTTGACTGAAATAATTGCCATTTTTTTTAATCTGAAGGTGATTGCAAATGTACCTTTATATCATTAATACCCTCTCCCTTCATGAAATTGTGCAAGAGCTTGTGAGGAGTAGGTGACGGAGCACTAAGCACATGTATAACCTTTAATATTATTAATATATTAATATTATTTAATATAATTCATATTATTCAAGCTGCAAACATCTAGTTTAAGGTATTACCCATCAAATTCAGGTTATAAATATTTAAAGCCAGTAAAGAAAAAGCACATGTGTTGTATGTAATAAGTCATTATTTTGCTTGGATGGTATTGAGTACCAATTATAAAACATTAAGAATTACAAGAACTATTTACTTTAAAAGTAACATGACATTAAAACATATCAATATAAGTTTAAGCACTGCAAACCTGAACATTTTTTAAAACATATTAAAAGTCTAAAATACTATTAAGGAGTTTAATAATTATAATGTCATTATGTTTGGTTTCAATATGTTCTTCTCCCAGGGTAACAAACTATATATAAGCAGCATTTAAGTATTTTTCACAAAATTAGATTGTCATGTTGTAACAATGTTTCCCACAATGCTCTGCTGATCCATGGCAACTTGATTGTCAGAGGTTAACGGTGTAGCTTTACATCCATTATTTCAATATATATTATCACATCCTGCGATTAAACTGCACATACCCTGAATTACTGCATTCACCAACTATTTTACTTTCAACTGTCTAAGCATTTATCTATTTGTTCTTGCCACTTTATAAAGTGTTTGTCATACAACAAAAGGTCAATTTCTCAATCAGTACAGTGCAAAGTGGAAGAGTGGAAGACAGTGCAATTTACTCCACAATATAATGGCATGAAACTACATTTAAACCCCCCCCCCCAAAAAAAAAAACCTTTTTAGAGATATTTTAGTAATGCATTTGCACTTCCAAAACCTGTCTCTTGGATATAATATTTCTTATAATGCAGCTGGTGTCTAATTCCTAACTGGCTGCAAATCATGTATATTTTACAATATTTGAAACAAGTGTAACAACTTTCAAAATGACCTCCATTGTAGTTAGTGATATTGGTTTTTAAAATATTTTAACCAGTTACAAAATTCTGTTACAATGCACATTTGCACAGAAAAGTTGATGTTAGACACATATACTTAATATAATTTTTAATAAAATAAATTACCAATAGTCGTACTTGGATATTTAGTATTTGTAAGTTTTCAGATGCTATGCACTAAATGATAACTGTGAATTTCAGTACAAGGTCACGTAGGTGAACACTGAAAGAAAACTGTGAAGTATAACTTTCTGGTTAAATGGTAAATTAAGCAAAAAAGCACTATTAAATAAGACTAAATCACCAGACATTTTGTAAAATTAAAGTGTAGAATACATATTTATATGATATATTATTCTGTTGTAGAGTATAGCATGTACTTAACATACAAGTACATTTTCTGTTTGGATTCTGGTTGAGTCAGAAAGTGAACTGAACAGACTTTAGCTTATCTTATATTACATTACATAGCAGACATTTTAAAAATTCACTCAATGTGTTGCGAGAGTTAATGTAGGTAGACCCAGTGGTGTTAATACACAAAACAAGACAAATTAAGGTTGCGCCAAAGCTGGCTGTAGTCCAGCTAATATGAACAAAGTCCAAAATAGTGAAAAGCAAAGTCCAAAGTAATATAAAACAAACTCTTAGTGGAGCCTGATGGGGTATCAACGGCCTATGAAGAGGGATATTCTCTGTATGGATCAAATGGAGGCAGCTTTCCAGGATCCGTATGTGAAAAAAGAAAAGGATAATAGTGCAAATACGTCAAGTAAAAAGGTGGGATAGCAGGAAGAAGAAGTCTATGGTAGTCCTACCCATGTGTAGTTGGGCTAAACTAGCTCTAGTGTGGATGGGGTACAATCCCCGCTTATGGGATACATAGAGGGGTGTTGGTCTTTTTGTCCATATGTGGAGAAAAAAGACAGAGGATAGGGCAGTACGTCTAGTAAAGATGGTATAAAAACAATAGAGACTAATATAGTCCTACTCACGTGCGGTAGAGCTTGAACCAGCTCTAGGGTGAATGGCGTACAGCGGTATAATCCTCGGTGAACACTATTAGTTGTCTCCTTTTTCTTTTATGATATATATATATATCTATACAAGACTTGCCACTTTACACGTATCCTACAAGCGGGGATTATCCCGCTGTACGCCATTCACACTAGAGCTGGTTCAAGCTCTACCGCACTTGAGTAGGACTATATTAGTCTCTATTGTTGTTATAGCATCTTTATTAGATGTACTGCCCTATCATCTCCCCTATCAATCTTCATTTGTCTTGTTTTGTGTATTAACTTTATCTGTAGGGCCAAGAGGGAGTCCTATCCCCAGGTTTGCTGCCTCCTACTTTCCATATTTGTAGTGTTGGTTTATTTTAGCACTGTTTCCTTTGTTTTATATAGACCCAGTGGTGTATTTAGGTTTTCTGCTGCCCTAGGTATGACTAAACCTGGGCACCCCCTAATCTAAATTTGCCTTACCCCTACTTGTCAAGGCCGTACCTCTTCCTGATTAAGAACCCACCCCTTCCTCTTTAGACTCCACCTTTTCCTAATCCTTTTCCTACTCCTTTAAAAGGGATACTATAGTGCCAGGAAAGTTCACTATAGTTCACTATAGTGCCCCCTCCCTTGCGTTCTCCCCCCCTACTCAGCACTGAAGGGGTTAAAACTCCTTCAGTCACTTACCTGAATCCAACACCCATAGGAAAGCATTTTGTATCAATTCTTTCCTATGGCGATTTAGCAGACACTTGATGTCCTCATGCAGAAGCATTAGGACGTCCAGCATCAGTTAGGCGACTTTTGGTCGCCTAACCACCTGGTTTGAGTTAACCCCTCAAGGTAATTATTGCAGTTTCTGAGAAACTGTAATAATTAAACTTGCAGGGTTAAGGGGAGTGAGACACTGCACCCAGACCACTTCAGACCATCCAGACCACACTCAATGACAAACACACAGACGTTACTGACATACATACTCACTGATCTGACACACACTCATTGACAGACACACACGCACACTGACAGACACACACGCACACTGACAGACACACACTGATAGTAACATACAGACTCATTGACAAACAGACTCGCACTGATTTGACAGACACTCACAAACACACACACACACACTCTGACAGACATAAACACAGATACACTCATATACTCAAATGCTACACGTACACTCACAGACACACACTTACAGACACACACTCACAGTCACACATATACTCTCACACATACACTCACAGACACACACATACACACACACATACACTCACTAAATATTAATATTATTAAAATATTTTGAAAATTTCCACCCAACCTCCCTACCTGGAGAGCTGGCGTGGATCTGTCAATGGTATCCAGGGGGGCTGCAGGGAGGCATGTGGCTGTATTGGAATCTAAGGCGGCAAGGGAGTTCTGATCTCCCTGCTCTGCTCCCTCGCGGGCCGTCCGGCATATAACGTCATATTCCAGCTCCCGCAGCAATCAGCAAATGACGAGCAAGGGAGCAGAGCAGGGAGATCACAGCTCCTTTGCCGCCTTGGATTCCAATCCAGCCACTTCTTGGGGGGTCGATATGGTGGCCAGCAGGCCAGGTCTTGGACTCCCCCATGACAGGGGGAGCAAAAGGGAAGCAAAGGGGAAGCCAGAGTGGGCATTTGGGGGCAGCATTTTTTGCAGTCCCATGGTTAGTGCCGCCCAAGGCAAATGCTTAGTTTGCCTTGGGCTAAATACACCACTAGGTAGACCAGTGTAAGTCACACTATTCAAGCACAGATGCTTTTTAGGACATACTATATCATGAGAAAGCTTTTGTCATTTTTTTTAAATCTGTCTCAACAATCACAATAACTTAGTGAGGAAATACATAAGTCAATAAATAAAATAATGTACTCTTATATTTTCATCTTTATTCCAATGATACATGTTATTTAACCCCTTAAGACCGGAGGGCGTACTATTACGCCCTATTCTAAGCGGCTCTAAACGCCGCCGGGCGTAATAGTACGCCCTCCGGTCTTTTCCTACTTACCCGGTAAGTCTGATGTCCTGGAAGCCCCCCGGCCATGTGAGAGTGGGGTCCTTGCGAGGACCCCACAATCACATGGCCGGGGGTAGCTGCCTCCTGCATTGCCAGCAGGGGGGCTGCCTGTAATGACAGATGGTCCCCCTGCTGGCTGAAAATAAAAATAAAATAAATTAAATAGTGTAAAAAAAATAATAATATATACTTAGATCATATATATATATATATATTATATATATATATATATGATCTAAGTATATATATACACATATACATACACACACATACACTC
The DNA here is from genome assembly GCA_933207985.1 of Pelobates cultripes. NCBI lineage: Eukaryota > Metazoa > Chordata > Amphibia > Anura > Pelobatidae > Pelobates > Pelobates cultripes. The sequence continues at coordinate 251,694,253 of OW240913.1, forward strand.
TCTAGGTGTATTTTACTATTAATATATATATATATATAATTATATATATATATATATATTAATATCAAATTACACATAGACTGATACTGATTAAATATATATATATATATATATATATATATATATATATATATATATATATAATTATTGTATATATATTTATATATAATATAAAAAAAATAAAAATGTAAAATTAAAAAAATTATTAAAAATAAATAATTAAAAAATATATAGATGTGTATTATTTCGTTCTAACTGTATTGTGAAATTAATATATATATATATATCAAAATACACGTAGAACAAAATAATATATATATCTATATACATAAATATATATATCACTATATATATACCTATATATAAATAAAAATATTTAAAAAAAATTATATAGATATATACATATATATAGACATATGTCTATATATACATATATTAATTCTACATATATATTTATGTAATATTTTTACATAATTAGGTATCTTAATTAATTACAATTAGCGGGACCTGCCTGACAACCCATGCTAAAAGTAAAGGGAATTTAATTTTCTAGCACTATACAGGGAGTGCAGAATTATTAGGCAAATGAGTATTTTGACCACATCATCCTCTTTATGCATGTTGTCTTACTCCAAGCTGTATAGGCTCGAAAGCCTACTACCAATTAAGCATATTAGGTGATGTGCATCTGTAATGAGAAGGGGTGTGGTCTAATGACATCAACACCCTATATCAGGTGTGCATAATTATTAGGCAACTTCCTTTCCTTTGGCAAAATGGGTCAAAAGAAGGACTTGACAGGTTCAGAAAAGTCAAAAATAGTGAGATATCTTGCAGAGGGATGCAGCACTCTTAAAATTGCAAAGCTTCTGAAGCGTGATCATCGAACAATCAAGCGTTTCATTCAAAATAGTCAACAGGGTCGCAAGAAGCGTGTGGAAAAACCAAGGCGCAAAATAACCGCCCATGAACTGAGAAAAGTCAAGCGTGCAGCTGCCACGATGCCACTTGCCACCAGTTTGGCCATATTTCAGAGCTGCAACATCACTGGAGTGCCCAAAAGCACAAGGTGTGCAATACTCAGAGACACGGCCAAGGTAAGAAAGGCTGAAAGACGACCACCACTGAACAAGACACACAAGCTGAAACGTCAAGACTGGGCCAAGAAATATCTCAAGACTGATTTTTCTAAGGTTTTATGGACTGATTAAATGAGAGTGAGTCTGGAGGGGCCAGATGGATGGGCCCGTGGCTGGATTGGTAAAGGGCAGAGAGCTCCAGTCCGACTCAGACGCCAGCAAGGTGGAGGTGGAGTACTGGTTTGGGCTGGTATCATCAAAGATGAGCTTGTGGGGCCTTTTCGGGTTGAGGATGGAGTCAAGCTCAACTCCCAGTCCTACTGCCAGTTCCTGTAAGACACCTTCTTCAAGCAGTGGTACAGGAAGAAGTCTGCATCCTTCAAGAAAAACATGATTTTCATGCAGGACAATGCTCCATCACACGCGTCCAAGTACTCCACAGTGTGGCTGGCAAGAAAGGGTATAAAAGAAGAAAATCTAATGACATGGCCTCCTTGTTCACCTGATCTGAACCCCATTGAGAACCTGTGGTCCATCATCAAATGTGAGATTTACAAGGAGGGAAAACAGTACACCTCTCTGAACAGTGTCTGCTGCTGCACGCAATGTTGATGGTGAACAGATCAAAACACTGACAGAATCCATGGATGGCAGGCTTTTGAGTGTCCTTGCAAAGAAAGGTGGCTATATTGGTCACTGATTAGTTTTTGTTTTGTTTTTGAATGTCAGAAATGTATATTTGTGAATGTTGAGATGTTATATTGGTTTCACTGGTAATAATAAATAATTGAAATGGGTATATATTTGTTTTTTGTTAAGTTGCCTAATAATTATGCACAGTAATAGTCACCTGCACACACAGATATCCCCCTAACATAGCTAAAACTAAAAACAAACTAAAAACTACTTCCAAAAATATTCAGCTTTGATAGTAATGAGTTTTTTGGGTTCATTGAGAACATGGTTGTTGTTCAATAATAAAATTAATCCTCAAAAATACAATTTGCCTAATAATTCTGCACTCCCTGTGGCTTAACCCTATAACTTTTTCGAAAGTCGCAATATAGTCCCAGTATGGAGGTAGCCAGCGAGCTGACCGTGAACACAAATATTAGTGTTTCAAAACAGTAAAGTGTATTACAACGATGATATCGCCAGTAAAAGTGAAGTTTTTTGCATTTTTCACGCACAAACAGCACTTACACGGACGATATTATTGCTGCGATACTTTTTACTATTTTGAAACACAAATATTTGTGTTCAGCGAAGTCTCCCGAGTATAACAGTACCCCTCATGTACAGGTTTTATGGTGTTTTCAAAAGTTACAGCGTCAAATATAAGGCTTGCGTTTCATTTTTTTCACATTAAAATTCGCCAGATTGGTTACGTTGCCTTTGAGACCCTATGGTAGCCCAAGAATGAAAATTACCCCTATGATGGCATACCATTTGCAATAGTAGACAACCCAAGGTATTGCAAACAGGGTATGTCCAGTCTTTTTTAGTAGCCACTTAGTCACAAACACTGGCCAAAATTGGCGTTTTTGCATTTTTCACACACAAACAAATACTAACGCTAACTTTGGCCAAGTGTTTGTGACCAAATGGCTACTAAAAAAGTCTGACATACCCCATTTGCAATACCTTGGGTTGTCTACTATTGCAAATGGTATGCCATTATGGGTGTAAATTTCATTCCTGGGCTACTATACAGTCTCAAAGGCAAACGTAACCAATGCGGTCGATTTCAATTTCAAATGTAACGTGCTATATTTGACCCTGTAACCTCCCAAAACGCCATAAAACCTGTACATAGGGGGTACTGTCTTACACGTGAGACTTTACTGAATACAAATATGTGTATTTTATTGCAGTAAAAGCAAACAGTATTATGACATTGACCGTTAAAATGTCATGTAGAACTAAAAAATTTTTTAAAAATTGTATTTTCTCCCATTTTTTTCATATTAAATTATGTTTCATAGCTAAATATTTGATATTAAATGAAAGCCCTGTTTCCCCTGAATAAAATGATATATAATAAGGGTAGGTGCATTTACTATGAAAGAGGTGTATTACGGTTGGACAGACATGTAGCGCAAATGCCAGGTTTTGTTTACATTTTGTTTTGTTCACAACGTGTACATTTGGCTCCGTCCTTAAGGGGTTAATGTTTTTCTAGCTAGATGAACAACAAATGTTTAAACAATGTTTCAGTTCAATTTAACTGACCAGACCAGCTTATCTAATTGAAGTGGTCTGGGTTCACTGTCCCTGTCCCCTTTGCCCTGCACGTAAAAACATTTTTAGAAACTATCTCTAGTGGCTGCCCACCAGAAAGTCACTACAGGCGCTACCTGCAGTTTTTTACAGAGTTTAACTCCATGAAACAACTCTGGATTTACTCACGCTTTACATGAGGAAGTCCAGCATCTTGCAAAACCCATCGGAAAACATTGTTTCAATGTTTTGCCATAGGGAGCGCCTAAAGTACACGCTGCAAATCTGCATTAAGTTCTCCCTCGCGATGATGTTCTCAATGCTGGAATCTAACTGTTTTCCTTCTTCTCTTGGAAAAAAAACAGAGAAATTAAGTTTTCGATTTCACTGTGATGTAGAGAAAATTAGCTGACCAAATCAAAACCAAAGCCAAAATAAAGTAAAGTATTTTGTAATTAGAAAACCAAGAATACATATTCTTCAGGTTGGAATATTTTTGTATATTGCGCAATGTACAAAAATATCCCAAAAAATTGGTCCCTTCTCAGATCAATATATATAAAATGCAATATGAAAATCAGTTGATAATACTATGAAGTGAAAATGATTGGTGTATATAGAAAATTATTTCATACCTCATACCTGTTTTTACTAGAGGCTGATTGCAACTTGCTTTCATGCATTGCGTGTTAGCCGTAGCAGATCTACAACATATCTTTGCATATCTTTTTGCATGTTTAGAGCAACACTGCAGTTAGAAATGGTGGTAAACAAAGCACAGCAATTTTCAAACATGTACAGATTGCCTAATGTGTGTCGCAGTTGACTCACCGATTACTATACATAACATTAAAAGTGTATATTTATTTTGTAAATTACTTAACTTTGTTCATCCTTTTTTAAATGTGAAATAAGAACTTAGTGAATTGGCTCTAATTATTTTAAACCATAGCCTAATGTAAATATATTCTCATTAGTCAGTGTAACACAATATAGAGCGCAAAGCATTTTAATATAATACTTCACATATACACTTTACAATAAAGTTATGATAGTGTCCCTTTAAAAGCAAATGAAAAGTCTTCTATTGTCTGCTATCTAAGTCTGAGATAGCTAAAGCCAGTGATGTGCTTATATGAATGAGATACCACACTTAATTGTATATGTATACACATAAAAATGCTTTCCTAAATAGCAAGCTCTGCATTATAGAGAATGCAAGTATAGGTTCTAGAAAGACACAAAGAGAAGAAAAAGCAAACATTACAAACATCCTAAAGTTGTAAATAATTTGATTTTTGATGTTTGTTAAAAAAATGCCTGTTAATTAGAAAATACGTATCTTACACTAAACTTATGAATAAATGTATTTTTAAAATTTTACCAAATTCTGCAAGTCTGCTGGGTTGAAGATAATAATTGCAACTTGTCTATATTATACTAACTTTTGGTCCTCAGGGCACCAAATAGGTGCATAGTGAATAGTCAGAATTTTCAATCTCTAAAATAAGGATTGTGGAAGAGACCTGACAAGGTTTTTAAGAACACTATATACAATTATTTTGATTGCAGATAATGTTACATATTCAAAAGTATGATTTTTTGATTTTTCCTTGAATTTAAAAAAATATATAATTTCTTTATGAAATATTCTTAAATACATGTATCACCTCTTATGAAGCCTGTCAATGTTTTTGATTAAGATTTTAATAATCTTTTTTTATTTATCAATATGTAACAATATAATGGTTGTCTACTTCACAGTTTTGAGAATAATCAATTATTTTGTCTATTAAACATACAAACTGATATAAACTGATAAAACTCAGATAAATATATTTATTTTCTTTGTTCAAGGAATGACAAGTACTAAAGTGAAACAAACGCAGTGCAATGCAATTGTATCAAGCACTTGTTTACCAATTTTGTTTTAAACTGTGTCTCAGGAGGTTCTATTAACAAGTTAAGGAGTGACCCAGTAAAACTAATACATCAAGCTGTTGACGACTCCACTGATTGGCTGTATGCTTGGTTATCAACAATTTCTGACATCTTAGACCTCGATGATGAACGTAAAGGTATTTATTCACTATATGTAAGCATCACCGCAGCAGCTAATGTTTCATACACACTAATCGCTTGCAAGACATACAAAACCATAATTTTTTTTTTTAAATTGCATTCAGTAGTATGAATATTATTCATTTTTATTCAATAGCATGAGTATTTACATCATCATACACTGAAAATCCGCTATCCAGTCTTTTTTTTATTCTTTTTCTTAAAACAGATCAACTTTTTAATAAAAATGATGATGAAATAAAGCATAATTCTATTTGAAAGTAGAACTCCTTTTTTTTTTTTTCTGCTGGGATAGAGCAGTACATTTCATTGACTAAATAGCCATGCCACAAGGCATCTAGGTAATGCATACATTACATTAAAATATATGCTAATTGAATAGTACCATGTAATGCTCCCTTGAAAGTCTAAAACCAGTTATTTGAAAGGAAGAGTGATTTAAAATAGAGCGCAATAAGGAGAGGCCAATTTACTCAAGATCAATTTGAATTCATTACAGCAAAGTGGTTAATGAATACGGTGCATTGATTATTAAGGTTTTTCAATAGGCTGTCATTTATAGGGTCATTGAAATATTGTAAAATAGTACACACATAAAAAATTACTTTAAGTAAAGCTTGCAGTCCTGAATTATCCATTTAGATACCTTTCTAGCACAGAGAACTTTCTTATCTAGTGCTAGACTTTGCGTTCAAATGTCTAACACGTTCTATATGAATAAATAGAGAGAGACAAAATAAGCTATTTTGGGATAGGAAGTTGATGTAGAATATAAATAATACAAATAACAAGATGTCAGTTTTAGAATTCTTATTCTTGTGGTAGGATGGGACGATTTCCTCCTTGTGGGATTTTTTACATATTTATTGCAGTGATGCAATATAGTGCATAGAGACACTATATTCTCATCAAAAAATCATGAAATAATATAATTTCATCTATATGGGAACACAATACAATAATATATTTGTATCAACCTTTGAAGTTAACTTTATTATTTATAGCTTTTATTTAACAGTCTCGGAACAAACCCCAAATCTACCTTTAACCCCTTTAGGACACATGACATGTGTGACATGTCATGATTCCCTTTTATTCCAGAAGTTTGGTCCTTAATGGGTTAATGAAGTGTATGTAAAATGATAGTATTTAAAACAAACTATAGTGCAAATATAAGTAATAACAGGAAGTTTGTAAGCATGCCTTTTTGAAAAACCTATAGGTATTTTTTTTTTCTCATGCTGAATAGGGATTCTTTATATTGGTATACCACCCTATAAGTCATAAGAGCCATAGCCATGGGAAGAATAACAAAAGACACTGGTCATTTCTTTTGTTGATATTAACCTCCACCACAATAATGGTTGATTGAAATGAAGCATGCGTTCTTCTAGTTAAAATGGAACTTGACAACAAAATATACATATTTATTGTATAAATGTTAAAGGTCTCTCAGTTGACAGACTTATTAAACTAAGCATTCTCCTCCAAACTGAAGAAGGCAAACTAAATAAATTCAAAAGTTGAAATCCAATCCCATATCATTTAATGGAGATGCCATCTTAATGGTCTTATAGTGATAACCTAAATTTTATTTAACAAATATATAAATATATATATATATAAATCAGTTGATTTTCATTGCCAAAGGCTGTGACCTAAGACTTAATGCATGTTTTGCTTTAGAAAAGTAAATTTGTGGAATTTGCAATGTGGCCATGCAAGACTAAGTGAAAGGAATTGTGTGATTAGTTTAATATATTTTATGCATGTAGTTTTGCATATCAACTCAAAACGTTTAAATGTGCAGCAACATTGTGTAGGGGTGTACTCATCATACAAGCATTTGTGATGTTCTGTCAAATAACTTACACATTTAGGTATAAACAGTCAAGTTGGATAATAAGTCTAGCATTTAAAAAAAATATATTTTATTAAATTATTTTGGACAAATTTTCTTAGCCTATTTTCAACTCATTCAAATTCTTTTTAAATACCTTATGCAGAATATCTGACAAGTTTTATGTATCTATTTTTGTCATACCTATAGTATTACCTATAGTATGAGGATTACACTAAAACAAGTTCAGACCTCAAATAAAATATTGAAAGATACCATATGGTCTCTAAAATCTGAATCCTCCTCTTTATATATGTAAAATATAAACAAATACATAAAAAAAAATAATGTGTAAATGTGCATATATTTTTTTGTTTGTTTGTTTGTTTATCCCCGAATAGCAAGACCACTTATGTTTTATCCTATTTTTATGGTCAAATTATGCATCCCATATGTCAAAGAAATGTAATCCATTTTTTAAACAGATAGTGAACGGGGTTAAATATCCTTGGCATTCTCAAAGTTGCCAAGGATGTAAATATTTTGTACGTCTGTTACCTACTATTTCAGTGTGTACATTAAACCAAATATATACATGGTAAGTAGATATCTGTATGTGTATTAATATTTATTCCTTGCATTTTTGCAGGTAACACAATACTTGTTGACATTTTGAATGTAATGTAGTGCTTTTTTCCAAATGTTCTGTTGTAGACTTGGATAGCAAAAAAATTCTAGTTTCAAAATTGCACATTTTAAGTTCTGAGAGCTTTGCAAATGATGGCACCCATTAAAGGCAAAATGGAAGTTGTTGACACTTGTTATGCCCATGGTCTCTATAACTGCTTGATTAGATAATGCATGATTTATAAACGTTTTCATGAAAAAACTTTAGTAACTTCTGTTTTATTGGATAAAGTTTGTTAATTGTCATCTTATCAACACTAACTTATCGGCATGCTACACTAGCTTATGTTCTTTCCAGTACACCTAAGGTAAGTATGCATATGTTTCCAAATGCTACTATATGTTAGAATATAGTATGTTGGTTCTAGCATTTAGATTAAACTATATTAAGGTTTTATCCCCTCTCCATGTTTTTTTTTCAAATAATCAAAAACAAAATACAGTTAAGGTTTACTTATCCTACATAATTCTAAACATTAAGACAAAACACCTGTTGAAACACAGCAACTTAGACCCTAGGGAAGAAAATTAATCCGTACAAAATAACCTATTAATTTTTAAACTATGTGGCAAAAAATGCATATATTTACATAATCTTTAGCATATGAAATGTTGTTTTTCCCATTAAAACATTATGTGTTGAAAAAGGGGAGAACCACTTTTAATCAAACTAGATCTATATTATAGGATATCTATACTAGAGTAAATTACGTACAATAATGGAGGGGTTGATAAATTCACGTAGAAGCCTTTTACAAAAAGATCTAGAAGCCGATCTGTATAGGCCAGAGAAGAATAACACACATAAAACTATTTGTAATAATCTACAAGTTTGTGAGCACTTGGGTTCATTGCATAAAAAAAACCCAGTCACATAGGATATTTTTATAAATGTATGTGGGTTCATCACTAAAGGGTGTCTTCACTGGAATTTATAGTACATTTTAAATTTTAGGCCCAGATAGACAAAGTTTAAAAAAATATATATATCAGTCATCTATATTTTTCGTTTAGCTGTTTTGTCATAAATGTGAAATTCCCACTTTTATGACAATGCCCACTTTATTAACCCCTTAAGGACCAAACTTCTGGAATAAAAGGGAATCATGACATGTCACACATGTCATGTGTCCTTAAGGGGTTAAATAGCCCAATACATGTCAAATTATTATTACTCAGAGACCAAACTGTAATAAAACCTGACGTGACTATTATATTTAATTCAGGTTATTTTAGTACTTTATAAAAAAACAATGAAACAAAAAGAAATGCAGAGGAAATCATTTTAAAATATGCAATGCTCACAATTGGAACCTAGATTAATTAATCTAATTTAAACCAGTTATGTACTGTATTGTAAGATTCTTTATCACAGTTGAAGAATTATTATTACAAACTGCTGTGTGGCAGACAGATGATTAAATAGTTCCGATGATTGTCTAAGAAGCTTATTTTGGACATTTCAGCTACTGTCCAATTTTTTTTATCCAGCATAATTACTAAAATGCACAGTAGTATTGTACTGTATTTTGAGCTCCCCATGTCTTGAAATAGCTGTTAATTGAAGGGTTACACTTTGTGTATAGTTATCAGAGTAAACTTTGTCTTCATAGTATATGTAAAATTGTGTCAAATAACACTGTGCTTCATGAGCATTGGTGCACGGAGGGTTATTAAATAAGCGCATAATTCAATAATAAAGCAGTAAAAATAATAGTTTTGCTGCAGGCTAAATAAACAGTTTTTCAAACCAGCATGTATATTTTTACATCTCAGCTTTTGTAAATGTATAGTCATTTGGAGAGTTTCCAAACTATCGGGACTACTGAGTCAGAGAAGAAATATCTTAAAATATCCATCTGTTTTCAAGGCAGGAAACCTACTTTAGTCTATTTTAACTTAATGAATATCCATCAGAATGTTAGTTTACTTTGGGGGTGATTTGTCATGGATATTTTTGGTACAAAGTGCTAAGTGTTAAGAAACATTCTATTGGTTTCCATGGTGATAGTTTCTTATTGAGAAATTTTCCCCGGAAGAGCACCTGTTTTTGCCTTGAAAAATCTCCCTCTTCGAACAGGGAAAAAAACATGATGAATTCTGAACGCATGTCTCACTAATATTTTTTTTCTTTCACTATAGGGCCTGGTGTTGCTCCCGTGAAGAAAATAGGTTAGTCTAATTTACAATATTCAGATTTTGCAATATTTTGTTAATGTTGTTTCATATCATCTAGATATAATTATTTTATCTGTAAGAAATCTAACTGGTGACAACTTTCTTCTAGTTTCTTGACTAGTATGGATCCATAATGCTAGTACTTAAGAACAGTTTTGCAATTTTAGTAAAAAAATTTTTTTCGAGCACCTGTCTTTTACTCATGTGGATACATGGACAAATTTATTTTTAATAATATTTTTTTTCCAATTTTGAAATGCATAGTTATTAAATATATATATTATTAAATACATTAAAAACATATATAATTGTATATAAAAATATAATTAATTTATATGAACACTCCGAGCTAGCAATGTGTGCCACTCAATATCATAAGTCAAAGATTGATTTATATATACAGACAATTAAGAAATTCCATTGTGGTCATGTATGTTAAAATATATTGTAGCAATATGACAAACTAATGTCACACTTTCATGTCCTTCTCCCCACAATGAGTCACAGTCAGAAACCTATGTAATTGTATATAAAGACACTCAATCCCATCTTATATCTTATGTTACCATTCAAAACCAATTTTCATCAAATGTATCAATTTCCATGGTATATTAAGACATTCCTGAATGAAGGCAGACACCATGGGACTTTGCTGGTTTAGAAAATAGTGCTCCAGATTTTTAACTGGAACAATAAGTGGAACATATCTGATCTTCTTCTATCTCTGTTGTTTGGAGACCAGCCACTATGTAGTGAAGCATTGAAGAAAACATGTGAAACATGGGGGCAAAGAGAAGAAATTCCTAGATGTAGTGTGTGTGTATAGTGGATGCAGTGTATTTGTGTGTCAAGGATACAAAGTAGTATGTGTTTGTGTATAAGGGAAGCGTTGTGTGTTTATCGGTGTCTGTAAGGGATGCATTGTGTGATTCTGTGTTTATATGTGTAAGGGATGCATTATGCGTTTCTGTGTGTGAGTCATGCAGTATGTGTATATAAGGGATGCAGGGTGTGTGTAAGGGATGCAAGGTGTGTAAGTGATGCATTGTATGTGTAAGTGTTTAAGAGGGGCATTGTATTTCTGTGTGTGTGTGTGTGTGTGTGTGTAAGTGAAGCAGTGAGCGTTTGTGTGTGTATGAGATGTGTTGTGTTTCTATGTGTGTGTAATAGATGCAGTGTGTGTGTAATGGATGCAGTGTGTGTAAGTAATGCATTGTGTGTTTCTGTGTGTCTTTGTCTGTGCTTGAGCGAAGCAATGTGTGTGTGTTTGGGATGCGTTTTGTTTCTGTTATAAGGGATGCAGTGTGTGTGTGTGTGTGTGTGTATGAAAGGGATGCATTGTGTGTTTCTGTGTATGTTTGTAGGGGATGCATTGTGCGTGTGTATCTGAGTGTTTAAGGAATACATTGTAAGTGTAGGATAGGGGCTGAGTGTGTGGAGGGCTGAAAGCTTTTCCCAGTTTAAGCCTTTCCCAGTTTGGGAATGTACACCCCCAATCTCAACATACTGCGCTGTATATTGCTTAAAATATAAATTCTTATGCTACAAGCCATGCCTTAAAACATACTCTCCACTGCAAGCTGAAAGCTCCATGCCACATTCACTAAAGGTGAGTTTTTACTCACTAGGGTTACATTCGCACTCACCAGTGAGGTGGAATTTTATAATATATGATTTATTGACGTCTTGTTCGACAGTAAGTGCAGTACCAGAGATTGCTTGTTCAGTGCCATTCCAGCTGCTATGGAATGTAACATACATATACATACATGGAAACAGATACAAACACGTGTTGGGATTTACAGATGGCAGTCAAAGTGTGTCTATTTTCTGCCATTTCAGTTGCTTTAAAATAAATCACACTCTTTGTTTTCCCTCATGGCAGCATGTTTCACTCCTTCCTGGCCACCACTTATACCACAATTTCTGTCCCTTTCATACTACTTTTGTGCTAAATGTAGTTCCCCAGCGTTACTGGGTGGGCATATGTAAATTAGTTTAACAAAGAATCAAATTTTTGCCTCATTCCATTTTAACCCCTTAACGTCGTTACGGCCTTCTATGCCGTCCCCATTATAGTGGGCTTTAAAGCCGTTTCGGCGGCATAGAAAGTACTTACCTCTGCCGGTATCCTCTTTGGGAGGACTGCCTGACAGCCCAGGCAGCCCTCCAAAGGCAAATCAGGCCCCGGAATGAGGCAAAAATGTGATTCTTTGTTAAACTAATTTGCATATGCCCACCCAGAATCCTTTGCGGTAGTAACATCACTGCAGATTTGTGATCTCTGTGGAAAAAGCAAGTCTTATGGCTTGACTGGTGTGCAGATTTTTGTTTAACATTGTATTAACTATACACAGACTTTAGGTGGAAGGGGTTTTAAATCACAATTTTTCCCCACCATAACCTTTTTGGATTTTGATATATATATATACACACATTTCTTACTCTACAATTTATTATTTTTTGTTTAAAACAAATAAAAGCAAAGGGCATGATGACATTGGTGACTACTGCATTCATACTGCAGTATTGTTAAAACATAAATCAAATAGAATAATTAATATTAATAGTGATGTGTGCCAAACGATCTGTTATCTTGAAAGTTATTTGTTACTTAAAAGAGATTATAGAGGATAGCAGCTGAGTGATAAATGATGGCTAATTAAGATGATATGTTAAGCATTCAAGATGCTGACAATACATTAATAAGATAATTTGTTCCCCTGGCACAATGAAGGTAATGAGTCAGTTCCAGGCAAAGGTTTCACCAGTGATTTCCGGTCGGTCATAGTGAATGTGAAAAAGTGATTTAAGTCATTTAATGTCACACTCAACATTTAACCTTAAAGCTCTCTAAAAAGATGTGATTTAAACAGGCATATTTGAAGCTGCATGACAATAAATTAAAAATATAAATAACTCTAGAGATAAATGCAATTATAATTTGTAATTGCTATCTACAACTTATCATTATTTATCAAATCAAGCCACGGTGATGTTTTAGGGTAATCAGTCTGTAACATTTTCTTTTTAAAGGGACACTAGATTCACTCAGACCCACATCATTTCAATGAAGTGTTTAGGGTACAATGGCCATTACATTTTAACCCTACCCAGTTTTTAGAAATGGCAATGTTTACACTGCAGGGTTAAGTCCAACTCTAGTGGCTGTCAGTATGTCCTCTGTGAGGAACATTTGATTGAACCATCAAGGAGTTAGAGGAGGCATTGCTGCTAGTAAAAGTGAAACCCTTTTATTTGTACATTCTTATTAGAATGGGGGGAGACCTGAGTAGAGCTATTGACAGGGACAATTACCACTATACATATTTTGATTTGGATTTTAAGGGAAGATAAAATACACTTTAAGTCACAAGATATACAAGATGGGGCCTGGCTTTAAAGTTTCCAGCTGTGTGTATTTTCAAATATGCATGTCAAATTTTTTACAATTCATAAGAAATTATTAACAACGCTAAGTCTATATGTAAAGCTGAGTGGCACATTAAGCAAAGGTAACAATGGTTGTCAGTAAATTGTTTTAAAGCTGAAGCATATTATTATTTGTTCATTCTATTTTATGACATTTTACTGCCAGGGTTATTCAAAGCAGTAGGAATTGCCACGGATACAAAGTGATTTGAAAATTTCAAACTTTAAGCAAAAAGAGCCCAAGTGAAAAAAAATTATTTGAGTCAGATGTGTTTGTTTTAGCTAGAAGAAGGCCTAAAATGTGAGCTTCACTTTGAATTCACAGTGAATTCCTTACAATGTCCTCTTTAGTAAATAACCTTCTATATTAAATGTTTTGTATATGTACATTTTGCTCATGAAATTGTATTTCTGAAATTTGGGAAAAGTAGACTTGTTCCCTAAAATCAAAATATACTTTAATGTGCATGTATTTCTTACAGTCCCAACCATTCAAGTCTAGGTCAGAATGAGGTTTTCATTCTGACCTCTGTCAACCTGTGACATTTTAGCCTGTAGAACATTTGATACCGGATCTTTTTGCTAGTACTTCCACAAGTCTATTTGAATGTATTACTCATTATGCTTAAATAGAAATCTGTTGAGGGAACCAATCCCTCCAAAATATAATAGACCTATGTATTGTTATTGACACTGTTTATTGCGTAGTTTAATTCACAACTTGTTTCCAAAAAGAAACTTAGGCATGTTAGGGTTGTGATGGGATCCAGGACCAAGCAAATATTCAATCTTAACATCATAAGCTCTGACTGCTCCTCAATACCCCCACTTAGCAATCTTCTTTGCACACTTACAGTTACTTACAGACACAAATGCAGATACACATACACACACATAGACATACACATACTGACTCAACACAGATATGTGCAGACAAGCATACACAGACAGGTACACAGGCATAGACAATGGCAAAGACAGACAGTTCAAGGGATGTAGTGTGTGTGTGTAGTGGATGAGTTGTGTGCGTGTGTGTGTGTGTGTGTGTGTCTAGGGGATCTTGTGTGTTTTTCCTAGGAATGCAGTATGTGCTGGGGATGTTTGCATGTGTTGGGAACTCAGTATGCATGAGTAGGGGATTTATTATGAGATAATGGCTGTAGTGTGTATGGAAGATGGGGCTTAAGATTATATTTATATATTTTTTAATTTTTTTTTATTAAAGTTATCTTGAGGCAGGAAAGGGGGACATCATGCATATCTCTGGTGGCCCAGAGTGCATAGCATCTGCCAGTTGCCGACCTTGTGCTCTGAACTGCTCAGAGCTCATGGTTACCATTACACGAGGTCTGCAACCAGCATAGAGTAAGAGCTGTGCAAAGCCTCGATTTCTAGGCCATCCTTGGGACTCAGGAGTAATTATTATAAAGGTCGTTTTCTAGACATGGGGCATTTCTGTAGCCCATTTGGAACCCAGGCCAGCCTGACGTTCCTGTCTGAAACGTTACCTTAATTTATCCAATAAAGCAACTTCTAAACCATCTGTGTGTGTGTCTAGTCCTTTTCTTTGCAAAAATAAACTTAGGCACTTTGTATATATGATGGGATCCAGGACCAAGAAAATGTTAACTCTTAACATCATTCATTATTTTCCTTATTCTCATGCCCATGACACTTATTCTGCACAGTTTAACACACACCATTAACAGATTGCAGTGAATTGAGCATATCCGTCTCAGAAGGCTTAGGAATTGCACTTAGACTACCAAACCATGTCATAAACATAGCTGGCATTTTGAAAGTACAAGCATTAATGTAAACTAAAGTAATATGAAAGAGGAGTACTTACTTACACAATGTATAGAAAGCAGATGTGTTTTACATGAACTAGACTTGTGCATTTGAATTTAGCCAAATTGCAATTTGGCCTAATTTGGGCTGAATGGCTATATGTCCAAATTCTGTATCTCCGATGTGCCATACACACATTTAACTGAGCAAATGACATGAGCTGGACACGTTTGCATGATTCAGTATTATGTTTGTATAATTCAGTATTATGTTTGTATGATTCAGTATTATGTTTGTATGATTCAGTGTATCCAGAGTTCTGCTTGTGGTGCCAAAAAATAAAAATGATTGATGGGAAAAATTTTGATTGATTGCTAAGTGACAGTCACTAAATGTTGAATGTATTCACAGATCAAGCGATAAGTGACCAACAGATCGAAAAAAGGAGGAGCAGGAAGAATATCTATGCATATTTATATTTTTATAATATATATATATATATATATATATATATATATATATTTTATTATTAAATAAATGAATATGGTGTAAATATAGATTTTGTTTATTTTTATTGCGCCTCCTCTTTTTTCTTCTATTGGTTACTTTTCCTCACTTGATCTGTCAACCAAATGTCAGATATATTATATATAGTTTATGGTGCACTGGCCCATTTTCACAACCTTTGGTTTGTTTCCCTAAATATTTTTCCATGGGAGATATTTAGCCGAACAGTCACATGAAGAAGTGTGACATCCCAAGGAAAATTTCAGTTTCAGGAAAAATGATTTAGCTAAACCAAACTTTCCTGCCATGCACAAGTCTAATGTGAAGTACTGAAAATAAATGTCACAAATTTCAATATAACAGTGTAATAAAATAATAGTTTTGGACATGTTGGTGAGATACATCTCCCATGATGCCAGAAGGCTTTACTAGATGATTATCATCTGGAAAATAGATTCCAAGGATCATAACAACCCAAATGTTGTAGAACTACACTTCCATGATGCTTAGTGCTGTTCACATTTATGGGGGTGCCACAGTTACTCACCACTACCAACATTTATAAGAGTCTCACATAATACAGTTTGCAGATTATCATGTTCTCACAAAACTGTTTTTCTTTGGACTGTAGATGTAGAGAGAGACGTGATCTGAAAACATACAGGAAAATGAGTAATAGTGAATGTGGCTTTAATCCAATTATTGCCAGAGGAACCTGATTCTTAGTACATTGTGGCCCCTGGAGCAGGGAATGGAATGAAGCTAATTTTATTGCAGTTCTGAGATGTGCTCCGTTGCAAAGGAGTGTTTAAGGATGAGCCAAAAGATCAATCATTTGAAGGCAGTGGACACTTTGGGCCATTTCTGTTTTTTCACTTTCATCAGAAGCCGCAGGTTTAAGTAATTTGTTTGTAGTCTAGAAACCTTGGTAAGAAGGATTTGATCAGCTCAGCATGTGTGTCTGAGGTCCCCAAATCTCATAAAAGATCAAACATACACCATTTTATCCCTTTAATAAATTACATTAAAGTATGCCTCTGCTTCTATGAATAAAATCTTTTTTAAATCAAATGCTGAATGTGATATTTATCAAGATGCAAGAAAACCCATTGCAGAGAAGTACACACAGATAGTGTTTCAATAGAGAAGAGTAAGCCTCTTATTGTTAAGCTGTGTTAACTGTCTAAGTGACAGCTAGAGCAAAAATGTATTCAAAATATATTCATATCAGGTAAGGCATTATGACAGTGTTTACAATGCCTGCTTAACTCATCTGGTGACACATTATGAGACAATACATCTTTGGGGTCCATCTATAAACAGTGAGTTATGCTTATTGTAGACTGTAAAATGTAGCTTAACCCCTTAAGGACACAGCTTCAGAAGCTTGACTTACGCTTAATGACACAAGCAATTTTTGCATTTTCTTGCTGTTTGCGTTCAACTGCAATTGCATCTCTCTCATTTATTGCACCGACAGAAAGGGCTTTAATTTGATATAACACACATACACACACACATATATATATATATATATATATATATATATATATAAATGCTTATTTATTATAAACAAAATACAGAAAAATGCAAACAAAATGAATTTTATTTTTACAGTTTTTGCAATAATAATGTGTGCATAATTAGTGCAGGTTAAGGAAGGTAATTAAAAATAAATTCATTTAGTTGTTCTTATTTACAGAATATATAATGTGTCTGGGATTTAAAGTTTTTTTTGGTAGTTACAGGTCACAAAGCACAAGGAGTAAAATAAACTTTTAATGTGGAGCGATTTTAGAATTTGGTATGTTTGTCTTGTAAGCTTAATAGACATAAAAGAAAACAACATTGCCACACAAAAGTATATGTTTATATAAAGTAGACATCACGGGCTATTTACCTAAGGTGGTTTTGACACTTTCTACGTAGCCATTTCACCGTCAACCTCTGCTAAATAATGGAGTAAAATTGTGGGTTTTTTTTTGTTTTTGGCACACAAACTTAACACAAAGAACTTCTCTTGTTTATTTTGTAAAGTTGGTGTGTGCTATTCCTGTACAAAGTTTTATTTTGTGTTCAGTTACATCTGCTGAGTAAAATGACAACCCCATTGTATGTCTCTGGCACTATATCGTGAAGTTACAGTGCCATTTAGGAGACCTGTCCTTTTCAGTATTCACAGTAGAATTTTGAGAGATGGATTTAATGAGCCTATGCTTCCATTTGGGGTATTATAGTAGTTTGACTGTTCAAAAAAAAAACCCACAAAGGCCTACCATTTGTAAAAGCAGACACTCCAGGGTATCTCATAAGGTGCATATTATGCCTTAACATGCCCCCATTTTTTAACCAATATATGCCAAAGTATTTGGTAAAAAATAATGTTGTGCCTTCTTTACATGTGGATTGCATTTTTGCTGGGCATTTTGTATATTTCACATGTGCCACTAAGTTTAAACCCCCAAAATTATGCTCATCTAAGTCTTCTGGGTAAAATGACACCCCCATTGTATGTGTTTAGCACTATTTTGTGAAGCTACAGTGCCATATAGGAGACCTGTCCTTTTCAGTATTCACAGTAGAATTTTGAGAGACGGATTTAATGAGCCTATGCGTCCATTTGGGGTATTATAACAATTTGACTGTTCAAAAAAAAAAACATAAAGGCCTACCATTTGTAAAAGTAGACAATCCAGGGTATCTTATAAGGTGCATATTAGGCCATTTTTTCACCAATATATGCCAAAGTATGTTGTAAAAAAAAATGTTGTGCCATATGGATTGCATTTTTGCTGGGCAGTTAGTATATTTCACATGTGCCACTAAGTTCAAACCCCCCAAATTATGCTCAGATAAGTCTTCTGAGTAAAATGACACCCCATATGAATGTCTTTGGCACTATTTCGTGAAGCTACAGTGCCATATAGGAGATCTATCCATCTCAGGATTTACAGTACAATTTTGTGAGATGGATTTAATTGGCCAATGCTTCAATTTGGGCATTATTGCAGTTGGAAAGTTCAAAAAAACCCACAAAGGCCTACCATTTCTTAAAGTAGACACCCCAGGGTATTTCAAAAGCCATATTTTAAACCTTAGCGTAGGATAAGTTTTTTGTTGTTTTGTTCCAAGTCTAGTTACAATTAGCATTTTTTCTGCCTTTTTGACACACACTTGGAGATATTGCTGTATATTTTGCAATCCTTATGTGTGCTATGGCAGTAGAACACCTAATATGTTGCTCAGCTATGTCCTCTTAGTGGAGCAATACCCCCATGTGTACCCTTTTCAGGGATATGTGGATGTTGAAGCGGCACGTTGGAGACCAAGCCATATCAGTTTTTACCGAACTTTGAATTTTGACGCTCGGTCCATGTGCAATTTCCAAGCATCTTAGCAGGTTTTAAATTCAAACTACCCCACAAAGGTCTACCATTTCTTAAAGTAGACACCCCATGGCATTTCAAAAGGCATATTTTAAACCTTAGCGTAGGATCATTTTTTTGTTAGTTTGTACCAAGTCTAGTTACAATTAGCATTTTTTCTGCCTTTTTGACACACACTTGGAGATGTTACTGTATATTTTGCAATCCTTATGTGTGCTATGGCAGTATAACACCTAATATGTTGCTCAGCTATGTCCTCTTAGTGCAACAATACCCCC
Organism: Pelobates cultripes; assembly: GCA_933207985.1. Taxonomy (NCBI): domain Eukaryota; kingdom Metazoa; phylum Chordata; class Amphibia; order Anura; family Pelobatidae; genus Pelobates; species Pelobates cultripes. The sequence continues at coordinate 251,713,733 of OW240913.1, forward strand.
ATGTGTACCTTTTTCAGGGTTATGTGGATGTTGAAGGGGAACCTTGGAGACACACCACTTTCATATTTTTCAAAAGTGGATGCTGGGCCAAAGTGTTATTTTAGCAGCTCAGGACTGCAAATTACCTCTCAAAGACCACATATATTTTTAAGTATAAGCAGCTCATCAATTCAAATTATGAACAAGTGCATACTATTTGCTGTGAAAAGGGGGAAAAGTTGGCTTAAACTTATCTGGGGGTAGTACCCAGTAATCTGAGTCACGGGCAATGCTGTCACGGTTTCCAAAACACAGACAGACTACAGAGAGAGAGAACACAGAGAGAGACACTTGTAATACCGGTCCTTAGAATGGCAGGGCTATACAAGCAGAGAATAGTCGAGGTACAAGCCGAGGTCAAAGGGGTAAAGAGAAACGGAACGACGATAGGACAAGCCGAGGTCAAGGATCAGAGACAACAGGATAAACGGGAGACAAAGCCAAGATTTGGTAACCAGACAGTTGACTAAAATCACACCCCAAAACTGGTCTGCTTATTCGGCCTGGGTGTGGAAAATTTTAAAACAGTGGCCAATACATAGGCCGGGCTGAGAGGGGCAATCAGGGCAGTAATAGCTGGTCTCAACTCTAACGCCCCTCTTGTAACACACCCTGCATCTTTTCTGGGGGGTTTTCTTTCTGGGGGTTGATGGAATCTTGAAGCAGAAGTGACCTGCCTCCATTCTTCTCCTAGGCTCCACTGATGGTCCCCCTCTGTGGCACTCAAGTAACCCAGAAATGAGCTGAAATTGAAATGAAAGGAATGTGCATTTCAGCTCAGCGTTTGCCTTTTTAAAAATGATAAAGGCATTGTGGACTGCCATCTGCATTATATATATGCCCACTTTTTTATACCATGCCCTGGTTTTGCGCATGATTAAATACGGCTGCATTAGTTGACTGGACAGGTCAACTCCCCCCATTTGACGATTATATTGCTGTATGCAGACTGGCACCCATTTACATTCCTCTCTGTCACGAACTGCGACCCTGCGAGTGTTTTCACCATGGATGGTAGTTAGGATGAAAACCTCCTTTTTATCGCAATACTTGAGTGCCAGCAGTTCATTCTGGCAGAGAGCTGCTGTTTCCCCCTTTTTAAAATTTTTTTCCACTAGTGCCTTTGTGAAACCTGTGCGACTCTTCCTGATAGTGCCACAGGCCACGGTCTCAAAACAGTACAGCATTTGTAAGAGTGGGATGCTGTTATAAAAGTTATCGATGTATAAGTGATAACCGTAGTTAAGTAAGGGCATTATTAAGTCCCAGACAATTTTCCCACTTGTCCCTATTATATCTGGGCAACCTGGGGGATCAAGGTGGCTATCCTTTCCTTCGTACACACGGAAGGTGTATACATAGCCACTGCCACTTTCACATAATTTATAAAATTTTATCCCATACCGGGATCTTTTGGATGGGATGTACTGTCTAAATCCCAGTCTTCCCTTATATTTCATGAGGGACTCATCAATTGAAATTTGTTTTTGGGGGTGTAAATAGTGGCAAATTTTTCATTAAAGTGGGGAAATTAGAGGGCGAATTTTATAAAGAATGTCATACTGCGGATGACCTTTTGGGGGGCACTTCATATTGTCATTAAAGTGCATAAAACGCAGTATGTCCTCATATCTCTCCCTATGCATTGTCTGGGAAAAAATTGGGGTATTAAAAATAGGATTTTTAGTCCAATACATCCTACTTGTGGGCTTTTTAACTATCCTCATTAACATTGTCAGTGCCCAGAATTGTTTAATTTCTGGCACACTGGTTGGGTACCATCTCTCTGTCCTGGCGATTCGGGAGTCTTGGTTGCGTGCAAGATATTGCTCCGCATACAGATTTGTCTGGGTAACTACCTCCCCCAAAAAATCATCCCCCAAAAACAGCTCCATACAACCCAGCGCATCATAGCCAGACAGGTCAGCCTGTTTGCCAGGATTGGCAGTGAACTCTGGGATGTCTGGCGAAAAATGATTAGGGGGTACCCAGTCATCTGCACCATGTTGAACATTAGGGGAATCAGCGATTTCCCCTGATGTTCCTGCAGTATCTGTCACATAGTCCCTGTCCCCTGCGTCACTCCTTGTGTCACTCCCTGCGTCACTCTCTGAGGCAGTGTTAGTCGCCACCGAGTCGGCTGCTAACAGGGCATATGCCTCCTCTGCGCTATACTTTCGAAACATTGTTAATACAGTTAACACAGCTAAGAAAACGTTAACTAAATAACTAAACCTTTTTTTTTTTTAACCCCTAACTAAATTCTCCAATTACCACTAAATTCTACCCACCCAACTAACTAAATCACAAATTGATAAAATAAAATAATAAAATTGAACCCCTTAGGGTTACAAAAAAAATAAAATTTAACCCTTAAATGTAAAAAAAAAAAAAAATAGATCACAGTTAAGTACTGTGACCTGTATATTGATCACTGCTAGCAGTGATCAAGCAGCAGGGAAAGGGTTATTTTTTTTTTAAATAAAGGGGATAGGGATTAGGAACCTTTAATAGATATTCACTATTCTTCTGGGACACAATGTTGCAACGATCCGTCCCTCTCCACTTCACAAACCCACAAGAGGTGGAGGGAGGCGGATCAGATATCCCAGCAGTATTGTGATCGCTGTGACTGGCTGTCACAGCGATCACATATGATGGGACATCGCAATTTGCTGCTGTTGGTCTGCACCTGACTCGGAGGCACCCAGCAATAGCATTAACCCCGAGATCACCGGCACTGCGGCGATCGCATGGTTAATTTTACCACGTGACGGACGAGGTCCGTCACCCGTCATTAAGGGTATCCCCAGGATGACGGACCTCCTCCGTCACCTGTCCTAAAGGGGTTAACATGGTCCAGTGAAAAAAGACTTTCCTTTCAGCTTCAATTGATTTTGTTTTCCCAACATAAACTCAGTGATACTGAATATCCCTTAATAATTCAGTGGCCAGAAATGTATCACATATATCATGTGTAAGAGTAAATGTCATAAAGACAAATTCCTATGTATTTTTCTTGTTCATTTACATAAGACTAAGATTTAATGCTAACTCCTAGTTTAGAGGTTAAGTGATGGGGCATTAGAAAATTAGGTGTTGATTCGTGGTGATATTAGAAATCTAATAGTAAAATATATGTCGTATAAAATACTTCTTTATCATAATAAAATAAACTTTACTGCCGTGATGCACCGTTTCCATGGCAACAAAGATGATCCCTGCATCTACATTCTGTCATTTTTCTGAATAAGAGTTGGTTAGATTAGGATTTATTAACAATGTGTCACATTGATAAGGATAAATTGCATGTTTTACTTGGGCATGTAAGTCTTCTTTAAAATGAGATCATCTTTATCAACTTAGCATTATAATATGATGTGATTACCAGAAAATTAAAGACATTTGTCATAAAGGATTTGACATATGAAAACACTCAACAGGGAAAAAATGACTCTAGACCATATTTATACTAAGCAAATTGTGCATACATACTAGTATTCATGTAGGGAACCTTTAGAATGAGATATATTAGTCTTAGGTTCAGAAAACAGAAAGATATTAATATTGTGTTATAAGTAATCTATATTAAAATTATGTTATCTATCATTAAGCAAGGTAGGTCATAGATATGACAAGAAAGTTGACATTCTGTAGAGATAGCTGGGACTGTGTTTTGTATATCCTATTTAAAATATATGTTTGGAAGACCATGCTGAACATTCCCATAAAAATGCTTGCCACAGAATTAATATACCCTAATTCAATTTGACTCTGTCCTTTTTGATATTAAAGGACCACTCTAGGCACCCAGACCACTTCAGCTTAATGAAGTGGTCTGGGTGCCAGGTCCCTCTAGGATTAACCCTTTTTTTTTTATAAACAACTGCTATGTTTATAAATGGGTTAATCCAGCCTCTAAAGCCTCTAGTGGCTGTCTCATTGACAGCTGCTAGAGGCGTTTGCGTGCTTCTCACTGTGAAAATCACAGTGAGAAGACGCCAGCATCCATAGGAAAGCATTATGAATGCTTTCCTATGAGACAGGCTGAATGCGCGCGCCGCTCCTGCCGCACATGCGCATTCAGCCGAAGAGGAGGATTGGAGGCAGAGAGGAGGAGGAGAGCTCCCCGCCCGGCACTGGAATAAAGGTAAGTTTAACTCCTTTCCTCGCCATCCAGCCCGGCGGGAGGGGGTCCCTGAGGGTGGGGGCACCCTCAGGGCACTATAGTGCCAGGAAAACGAGTATGTTTTCCTGGCACTATAGTGGTCCTTTAAGATATGACCCAATACTTTTAAGAATGGGGTTTGCTGAGAATGGGTTATGCAGTATCAAGTCACTTTTGTTTTAAATTTCAGTGTAGCAATAAAAAAAAAACACACATTTGTTCACAGAAAAAATATATTTTTTTACAATGCTGTTAAGTAGAATGGGGCTATCTCTACTAAACAGTGATATCTACTAAACACCATTATATGATGGGGATTTTGCAAATACAGACTTCAAAGCTATTGTACATTTTGATCGTCAGACATTAAAGGAATTTGATAAATATTGATATCAAGGAATTGTCATTGCCTACCAAGGTACAACATATACATAGAAGAAGTGGCATTTTTTAGTAAAAGGGACACCCCATTGCCCCCCCCCATCAAATAAAATATATCACGTGCTTGTAGATATACCCCCAATGAACTCATGCATGCATTTAATTATGCTGTTTTTTTTTTTTTTTTGGGGGGGTATATCTAAAACCAGCTTGCAAAAGTTGCAGATCTTTGTCTTCAACCTTCCACGCCCTTGCCTTTAAACTTTGCCCTGACTTTCTGTGGCTTTCAATTTCATAGTTACAAATGCTGCTCAATGAGAAGTCATAGCAAGACAGGTGATCTGAGCAATTGCCTGTGTCTTGAGTTTAGCTCCACTGAGCTAAGCAAACAGGAAGTAACAAGACGAGTTGTCTGACTGACAGCTGGGAGAGTGTAACAAGATTAATTTATAAAAGTGCCAATTTATAATGATATCTTCACTTCTTGTATAATGAAAAACAGAAGACACACATAATGCACTTCAGCAAGCTAGGAAGTGTCCCTTTAAGGAAACATTTCTCATCACTGACTTCTAGGAAGCTCAGACACTTGTAAGTTCAGCCTACCTGATAGCAATGTATATTATTAAAAAAACAAAATATTTATAATATTCACAAGATGGGAATTTTATACATAATTTCAGAATGTTTACAGAATGCTACATGACCCAGAGCACCACTTCTTCACTGTAGTGTTGTGGGAACTGATGAGAAGAACAGTGCTTACTGTACAGGAACAGTCATACAGAGCACTGGGCATTTTAATATTCCAGAGAAGCAAATTAAGTGATGTACATCACTTTTTATTTGCTATACAATTTTTAACCTTCAGTACACAGTTTTATCCTGTGGTTTTCCTTTCATATAAGGCAGACATTGTGTGGACAGACTGACAGGGTCCCAGCAGTAGGCTGGCATGTTAGTAGCCAAACCCAGTCTTCAGTCAACTGGAAATTATTAAAATAAAATGTTTGCATATCTGTTAAATGTGTACAACTCTGCATAAATGGATTTTAATAATTAATATTTTTGTATTTATCTATTACACCAACGTCATAATATTCTGTTTCATCGACCACACAGTGACAGGGCATTGGTGGACTCTACCCTGTAGAACAGTATCAATAATAAAGATTAACCCCTTAAGGACCACACTTCTGGAATAAAAGGGAATTATGGCATGTCACACATGTCATGTGTCCTTAAGGGGTTAAATAGACACATTTTCATATTTTTTCTATTCCACATTAGTTCTATCTTTGTAGTATTGCACACATTCTCATGTACTCAAAGATGTAGTTTTTTTTTTGTGTGTGCTTTATGTTAGATACCATATTTAGATTTTCTGCTATGCACAACATACACACACACAAAGAGATAAAAAATAAAAAGATAGAAAAGAGAAATGATAGACAGAAGAAGAGAATAAAATAAGTTTGCCTAATGCACCAGAATTACAAGGACATTAATTGGACTTTGATGTTCCTTGCAATGGTCTAGCAATGGTTGATTGACCAGTATTTGCCTCTTGCTTCTTTCTCCTTGTGCTTAAGAGTAAGGAGAAATTAATCAAAGTTCGAGAAGTATTGCCTACCAATCTGGCTTTGTGTTTTCCAATACTATAGAATCAGTGTAAACAATATCCTTATGCACAAATGCAATTGCATGTGCAGCATGTTTATCCAATATCTGAAAAATGAAAAGTTAACATAAATATAAAATAAATGCTAATACATACTTCACAATAAAATAGGTTGTATATCTATAGTTATTGATCTTTATTTCAGGAATGACATATTTTAATGGTTCTTGATCTTTAAACCGTTTAACATTTTTTGGCACATGCGATGCAGTTCACAGAATCTCCTATCCATGTTTTCTAACCCTGGTTGTGAAATGCATTTCCCAATCAGGTAATACAATATACAAGGATTTACAGAGAACCAACAAGGGGATTGCAAATAGTTGAAATATGCCATTCTCTTGTAAATTCACAAAATTCCCTACATGATTCTCAATGCGCTCTTGATTAGCTGAGCATCACAGGAAGTGATGTTTAAATAAGTGAAGTGTCAAAATCAATTGCTGATCTAACCCATTCTGTACTTTTACTTACTATAATTAGATGTTTATTTATTTTTTCTAAAAATAATATAATTTATGTTTTTTAGTTCTTCAGAAAGACAAAGGAGAAAAAGTTGAAAAACTTGAAGTCAAATCTTCACATAAAGGTAACAGTACATATCATCACAACCGCTAAACTTCTCTTAGCACGTAATTGGAAAACAGAGAAAATCCCATACACTCAAGAATTAATAGCACAAGTCATATGGCAAGCAAAAATGGAGAGGGGTATATTGGCAAACCTAGGAAATAGATACACCAAAATGGAAGATTGGGACACATGGATAAACAAATTCGAAGCTATAATTTAACAACTATTACAACTGGGCAAAAGTTTCTCCTGTGTCCCTAAAAGAAGCAGATCCTAAGAAACGGGCAGACAAAAAGAACAGTAAAATTAACTGTATTACATTAGACGTAAGGTGTGCTCTCTCTCTCCAAGGATAGGCAGGAAAGAAAGATTTATAAATAAGAATCTATAATAGGAAGCAAGAATTAGGGTGGGGGTGGAGATTGGGGTGGGAATGATCAGGGTTGACTTAATTTATCCCCTCTGTGTCCTTTACTTTCCCACTCACAAACTTAAGAAATAAAGAATGGAGCATATTAATAAAGAGAGAAGAACTAGGGCTAGGAGGAGAAGGAGATAGGGAGGAGATAGTTGACGACAAGAGTACCAAGGCCTGAAACACAGAAGTACCAGTTAAAATATACAAGGCAGATACACGTCTGAAATATAAAATAAAATAAATAAAAAATAAAACAATCTTCACATTAAGGTGTGGGCACATATATATAGCTATATATATAGCTGGATGTTTAAAACATGTTATGTTGAGTTAATTTGTAATGTGACTTTATCAAGTAGAATAATTAAAGATATTAAAGAAAATCTTCTGCTTGTTCCCGGAATTCAAATATAAAGGGACTTAGGCAAAAAAACATACGTTTATACTTATTAAAGAAAGAAATCCTGCTGAGATGAATTTGATCTTCTCTTTTGATTACTTGGAACAGTGTGTATTCCTTTTTTATCATTTAAAACGATATATAATTTAACAAAATATGTTGTGATTTTCTTAACTTCTTAAATCAGTATATATATATACATAAATATATATATATATATGTATATATATATATATACACACACACATATATATATATATATATATATATATATATATAATATTGTGTGTGGTGTGTGTATGTTTGTTTTGTTGTTGTTCTTCTCCTTTTGCTTTTGTTCTGTATTTGAATTGTTAAAGATGCAATCCATATATATTTTTGTGCAGAAGCCCAAACCCTCTGCATTAAAAAATGTAAGCTAAAAACAAACATTCTCAAATGATAAGCTTGTCTAAGAGCCATCTTCACTTCTTGTGTCTGTCAACATTTGCTTTGTTTGTCAGTTACTTGCTGTGATATATCTATAAAGTGTAAGTGTAAAGCATGCAGAATAACGTGACAACCTAAACAGGCTGATAATAAATAAAAAATAGAAAATATGTTAAATAGAACAGCAAAGATACACAAAAAAAAGTTATGAAAAAAAAAAAAAATCAATTTCCCTGCCCACTATATGCCATGGTTGCTCAGTTTAAAGAAACGTTGTTATCGTATTTACTGCTAAGTCTTTTATCAATAAGAGTGCTGACAGGAGTCTTGGGATATGTAAAGCCCACACCTCCTCTCCATCACCAAAATATAACCTCTAGCCCTGTGTCACATAGCATCTTAGCAGCGCCGCAACAAGTTTAATATCTAAAACCCACCCCCAATTTTTTTAATGATAAAACAGATATGGATCAATTAAATCTAGCCACTTTAAATGTAAAAAAATAAAAAAATAATGGCCTTTATTTTTCTAATCAGAGCTTTTTCACAATTTCTGCTACTTTTTTTTATCATTAGTGCTGAAGGGAAATGCAACTCAACACTAAGCACTTGTATATGTCCGCACATGTCCGTTGCACGCCGGGCTGAGAGATAAGATATCTTGGGGGAGATATACCAAGGCAAAACAAGTGTTGCTGTGGGTGAAATAGCTAAATATGGAGAGATTTTCTATTGGTTTCCAGGCTGATTGCTTCTTATTTCGCACTTTACCAAAGAATAGCACCTCTATTTGCATAAAGAACATGTCTTGAGATTCATTTCTTTGTGAGTTGCCTTTATGAACCATATGCTGTGCATTCTGCAGCTATTATTCTAGCACCTGTATTTGCCTTGATAAAGGTTTCCTGTCATGTTCCCAGTGAATTAATCGCATTTATATAATTTCCATTCTGGCTGTTAATGTTGACCTACAATCTAGGTTGATTGTTTATTTGAAAATATTGTTCATGATCGTAGTAATTGAAATACATTATATCTAGAAACAACACATCAGGTTTGCCCTAAAAATCCTGCACTGGACTGAATTGTATTTTCTATCAGGGTTATTTACTAAAGTGAGAATTCAAGGTGAATTCAGGAAAAAAAAATCACTTATTTAGCTATGCCTTCAATTCAGCTGCTCTAAACTTAAATGTGAAATTCACTTTGGATTGTCACATTAGTAAAAAAAAAAAAGAATATCTTTCAAAACGTGTCAGTGTTATAACTCTTGGCAAGATTTTAGTTTTTACTCCAATTCTTTAGTTTACAATATTGTTGATGGTAATTACTATTGTACATTTGTGAATAAACTTTTTAGGATATAGTAGATGGTAAAAGAAAGTAAAGTTACTTTTATACCATTATGCAATTTAGGAATTTTTACTTATATCATGATTTCATATTCCTTGCTTTACCTCAACCCTTCTTACACCACCAATTACATAACCTGCAGAAATCGTCTATATCGATATTACTGCTAGATTTTTTTAAAGGGTGTTTGCAATATTTGAGAGAATCTGTGCAAAAGTAGACACATGGGTGCACATCCACTTAACTATGTGAATCTAAGAGGAAAGTTTACATTTATTTCAAAGAATAACTCAGATTTCCTGCACCTTTTTCAGTTCTTCATGTTCCCAAAGACAAACCAGTCAAAGAAGAAAAATTAGAATACGCAAAACACAAAGGTATGTATAAAATACAATTTTGAAAATGTCAGAATTACAATTCATAAGCTTTTCATATAAGAACGGAAAGTATTCTTTATTAAGTTTGGGTTTATCTTCAAGTAAATATCACATAGAGGGATATCTCGTAGGAGCAAATCTGGAGAGGACTTGCCTCATCTAATAATGTTAGCTCTGCATAAACTAATCCCAAACAAAATTAGTATTTTTTTTTCAATGAAATGAATAAGAGACAGAAATGTCAATTCCTTCATACCATATACAGATCAGGTCATCTAAACGGATTGCAAAACCATTTAAAGGTAAAACTGTTGCAAGAACCCTTGTAGTGGAACATTTAACATTACATTTGCATCTCAACTCCTCTTTTTCTCAGTTGATGTTTGTAATTTTGAGTTGATTGAAAAGCACCTGTTATTTAGTTTGATGATTACGTTTTATGACAGTAATGTATTATATCTTTAAAAACTTATTGAGCAGAGTTTATTTGGATGAAAGGGTTACTCCAACCCTTAAAAATTTAGTAAAAAAAATAAAAATATGAATAATGTATTTTAAAAATACACCTCCCGACCACTATATAATTGGTTTTTACTCACCTAAAATCCAAGCCCCTTACTCACATCACGGCAGCCGACGCACGTCCAATCAAAGATTTCTCATAGAGAAATATACAAACGGAAAGATCAAGCACTGAGACGGTTCTGTTAGTGAGTAGCGTCAACAGCCTGCCAAGGATCTTTCTTCTTGGCTGCAGTAATATTAATTATTCACAATTGATTAGTTGATTAGAAAATTTGTTTCAAATGAGTAGATCTGTAAAACAAGCAGAGAAAATCCACTGGTGGAGAATATCTAAATATATGGACAGGAATGGATATGGAAATCTTCTTACATTAGATAGAGTTTCAAACCAGCTCTAAGGGATTGGTCCTGGGTAGAAATATCCTCACCTTAGGATACATGAATGTCTTCTTAGAAACAGTACGTAATACAGAGCTGAAGACGGAAGCAGTGCATAGTGTAGTACAGGGACTGACTGACAGTGCCTCAGGCCCCCGGGCAAAATTAGGACCTGGGCCACTTGCAGGCTAATATAAATGCTTGAATACATGATGGTGTAGATGTACCTTGTATTTGATTATATGTGCGTGGAATTTATGCTTCTGTGTGTATATTCACTGTGAGCCCTGGTGTAAGTTAATATATGTATATTTCTGTGTGTAGTATCAGGATCTGTGGATTCAGAGTATGTTTAATAGACACTTGCAATTTGTTTCGTTATGAATTTAAATTCATACGAATTTTGGCAATTCGAATACTTCCAAATGTTTGAATGTCCGAATTGCCGAAGTGCAGAACCGAACTGAATTGCCAAAGTGCCGAATTTCAGAAGTGCCGCACCGAACCAAATTGCCGAATTTCAGAAGTGCCGAAGTGCTTTGGATTTCTGAAAAGTGGCAAAACAGGAGAGGGAGGGAAAATTAAGGGAATTATGACAGGAATCTAACCCTAACCCTAACCCTACCAATGAACCCTAACCTTACCCTTAACCTCACCCCTAACCACAACTCCACCCCTAACCCTACTCCTACCCCTAACCCTATCAGGTCAGGGTTAGGGGTAGGGTTGAAGTTAGGGTTATGGGTAGGTTTAGGGTTAGGCTTAGGGAATTACCGAAGTCCCGAATTGCCGAAGTTCCGAGTTTCGGAGGTGCCAAACCGAAGCACATTTTTTGCCCATTCACACCCCTAATGTTTAAATACATGTTTTTTGTTTTTGTTTTTTAAATAGGGTAGTATTTATGTGTGTGTGTAGCATGGCAGTATGTATAAGGGAGTATTTGTGAAAAATGGCAATGTCTCTTAATGAGGCATGCAGGCATCCAAATTTTGGGTCTTGACTTACTAACCATGTGTTAAAGGTCACGAGCCACCTTAAAGGGACACAATAGTCACCAGAACAACTACAGTGTAATGTACAGTATCTCACAAAAGTGAGTACACCCCTCACATTTTTATAAATATTTTATTATATCTTTTCATGTGGCAACACTGAAGAAATGACACTCTGCTACAATGTAAAGTAGTAAGTGTACAGCCTGTATAACAGTGTAAATTTGCTGTCGCCCCCTGAAAATAACTCAACACACAGCCATTAATGTCTAAACCATTGGCAACAAAAGTGAGTACACCCCTATGTGTAGGGAGTAATAGGGGTTATAGTATGTGTAGGGAGTGATATGGGTTGTAGTATGTGTAGGAGGTAATAGGGGTTGTAGTATGGGTAGGGAGTAATAGGGGTTATAGTGTGTGTAGGGGTAATAGTAGGTGTAGGGAGTGATGAAGGTTGTAGTGGGTGTAGGAGGTGATGAAGGGGTTGTAGGGGTGATGCAGGGGTTTAGGGGGTGAAGAAGGGGTGCAGAGGTGATGCAGGGTTGTAGGGGGTGATGAAGGGTGTAGAGGTAATGAAGGAGTGTAGGGGTGATGAAGGAGAGTAGGGGGTGATGAAGGCTGTGGGGAGTGAAGAAGGGGTGTAGGGGTGATGAAGGGTGTAGGGGGTGATGGAGTGTAGGGGGTGATGAAGGGGTGTGGGGGGGTGATAAATGGTGTAGGGAATGATGAAGGGGTGTAGGGTGATGAAGGTTGTAGGGGTGATGAAGGGGTGTAGAGGTGGTGAAGGATGTAGGGGTGATGAAGGGGTGTAGAGGTGGTGAAGGATGTAGGGGGTGATGAAGGAGTGTGGGGGGATAAATGGTGTAGGGGATGATGAAGCGGTGTAGGGGATAATGAAGGGGTGTAGGGGGTGATGAAGGTTGTAGGGGGTGGAACGATAAGAACTGTTAAAAAAAGAGTTAAATAATGTTCCCCCCCCCCCTGAGCCTTACCTTTGTCAATGGAGGGGGGAATCCTTATACATGGTGGTCTGGTGGCAGAATAAGCTTTTTTGCACCCCTCGCCATGTGTCACAAAGAGCTCCCTCTCTGGCCGGGCATGGAACTGCAGTGGGGTCAGGCTGCCTGTAACACTGAGAGTACAGCTCCGCACAGGGCTGCTCAGTTACTGGCAGCCTGCATTCTGTGCTCATCTTTTTTTCAGCCAACAGTGAGAGACAGGCACAGTGAGAGACAGCCTGTAGGATCTTTGATAAGGCCCCTAGGCTGTTTCTTAGTGTGCTACAAAGTTCTCTTCCGCAGCCGACCAAGGGGAGAAATTATTTAATAACTGGTTTAATAACAGGAGCCTGCAGAAGGTTGTGCGGGTTCCTCACGGAGTGCAGGCTGGCTGGGGAGCTTGTTGAGCTCCTCAGCGGAGCCATTACAATACTGCAGGCAGGTGGGCTCCGAAGAGCCTCGGGCCCTCTGCCCATGACCGAAGTGCCTGAGTGCTCAGTCCGCCCCTTGTGTAATATGTAATTCAACATTGGTTAATAGTATACGTATATAGTATATGCATTCAGAAGATTCAGAGTCTTGACTGGCTCCAATAAAACTGTTAAGTGTTACAATCCCCACTCTAGCATAGTGTTCAGACTGATGTTATCAGTGGTATCATGAAAAACAAGATTCAGTGCGTGCTGACAGTAAGAGTAAAGTATGCACAGAATTGACATTGGCAGTCTGGAACAGAGTTCGGCCTGCCAAAGTCACGTGAGCTGAGGGTGCAAATAGAACCCAGCACACAAGTGCCAATTACTCTGAATGTGCAGTGTTTCAAGCTGAAACACTGCACATCCAGACTTTTACCACCATGATCACTTCAAAAAGCAGAAGTGGTAATGGTGATTTAAGTAACCCTTTAAATGTGTGCTGTATTTCTATGGCTAGCTCATAGGCCAAATTTATTTCAATTTGCAGTATGACTGGCTGCCTCAAGTTCTGATTGTCCGTCACCAATGAGAATAGTTTACTGCTTAAAGTTATTTATATGGTTCATAAACCTCTAATAAATCTGGCTGAATCGAAAGCTGACACCACAGTCTGCTAGATAATTGTTGATGTTTTGGGCAAACTAGCAACTTCTTACCCATGAGGGCATAATCACTTTGATAACTGAAATTTCTGTGATATCATACATATGGATACTGTCAAAGTCATACACATACTTTGCAATAGGTTGCACAATTAGTCCTGCACAAGCCACCTTAAACAAACACTATAACATTAGCAATACAAATCTATTTTCCTAACACTATAGTGTCCATGTCCCTAGTGATATTAGGTCCCCGCATGGAGAAAGGGTTAAAACAAATGATTTTTACTTACCTTGCTCCCTGCTTAGCTTTCCACCTGAAGAGACATCATGGAGGAGGTACAGCCAGGTCAAGTTCAATGCTTTTTGAAGAGGAGCATTGGGAACCTTGTGCGCTTATGCAGTGAGTGTCACGGGCAAATTCAAACTTTCCCATAGGAAAGCAATGCTTCCCACAAGGCTTCTGCAGTACATGGCCGAATTTTACTCAGTCAGTGCAGCAGAATTGCCTTTGTGGCTGACTGCCTCTAGCGTTTTACTTAACCCTCCAATGAAAAGGTTACAGTTTATCAATAACTGCAATGTTCTACATTGCAGTTTTTAATGGCCAGACACATTGCACACAGACCACTTCATTGAGATGAAATGGTCTGGGTGACTGTAGTGTCCCTTTACTAATCTAGTAATATATACAACAGACAGCATTGAAACACTATAGAATATGCACTTGTATAATACAGTTATGGTGAAGTTGCTTGCAAAAAATGTCTGTGGATAATTCTAGACAGCGTAAAACTGAAATAAATCCAAAATAAAGTTTGAAATAAAAGCTTTATATTAGCTGGAATAATATCGTAAAGCAATTGCTTGCCTACCACTTGACTGCCAACCAAACTGATCCTGTATTTTGATTTGACAGTAAACATTATAAACAGGGGCAAATGCTTCTTTATTATTATTTTTGACAATATTTAAGAGCTATGTTAATAGAAGAATACTGAATATAATATCTTCAGAAATCACAGAACCTTAATGATGAACCATAGTTCAATGCCTCCCTTTTGCATGCCATATTGGATTGGAATTACAGAACTGACCACACATTTGCAGACTGGCCAAGCATTGTCACGTCTCTCAGAGAGCATCACATGCTTGATGTTAGTATAGTTCAGTGACATTTGCAGTGACACAGCTCTAAGCCATTAGATTTTTACTTGAAGATCTGCATTGTCAATATGTCAGTGTGCATATTTTACAGTGATAATTAGCTAAATGCTTTATAAATTGAATACATTATATAAACTAAACTAAAGAATGTGGTGGGTATGTGCCATTGGAGTTATTAAAACTATTAGTGAAGGGGCCAGGAGTTGCTGTTGCTGTGCTTTCTCTGTGTTTCTTCTAAGATGGCTACTGTCTCTCTCTTGTGTGCACTGTAACTCCACCCTCTAGTGCTATCAGCCAATGATGGCCCCTGAAAAGATATACCGAAGATATACCAATAAAGGAGTTAAATAATGTCGTTCCCCCCCCCCTCCCTGAGCCTTACCTTTGTCAATGGAGGGGGGAATCCTTAAACATGGTGGTCTGGTGGCAGAATAAGCTTTTTTGCACCCCTAGTGGGTGCAGACAGTCCCACCTCCTCCTCGCCATGCAAGTGTCCCGAAGAGCTCCCTCTCTGGCCGGCCATGGAACTGCAGTGGGGTCAGGCTGCCTGTAACACTGATACTGGCATGCTGTGCTCATCTTTTTTTCAGCCCACAGTGATAGACAGGCACAGTGAGAGACAGCCTGGAGAATCTAAGATGTTTCTAAGTGTGCTACAAAGCTCTCTTCTGCAGCTGACCAAGGGGAGAAATTATTGAATAATTGGTTTAATAACAGGAGCCCGCAGAAGGTCGTGCGGGTCCCTTACTGAGTGCAGGCTGGCTGGGGAGCTTGTTGAGCTCCTCAGCTGAGCCATTACAATACTGCAGGCAGACGGGCCCCCAAAAGCCTCGGGCCCTCTGCCCATGACTGAAGTGCTCATGGGCAGCTGGCTCTACTACCCAAATGGCAACTGTAAATTCCTGAAATTCCTTTTTAAAGGACATAAAACCTGCTGAGACAGGACAGATTTCAAACCTTGCCCCACTTTTGTTCACATGCCAAGATAGTTTTAAATAAGCTTCTTCAAACAACTACCAATGAGGTGGGCTGAGTTTGCAAAACTAAAATCTATTACAGTACAAAAGCATACATTTTTCCCACATTGTTTACTCACCACCCTTCCCTCCAGAAAAAGATTCATAGTGATTTGACATTACTGCAAATAATATTTTCCCAACATAAAAACTGGTTAGGCGCTGCCCCAAGTAGCCCTATAGATGATCCTCCACTGAAAGACAGTGACCAGGACCCCCAGGCACCATAACGACATCATTGAGATAAAGTGTTCCTTAAAAACAATGGCTAATTTAGTACTTACCACATTATTACAATGCGGTACAATTACAATTGTTCAAGTAAAACTCTAATGCAGGGGTCTTACAGATCCACTTTCTTTTAGTCTGTCTAGTCAGATAATGAGCTTTTGGCAGCCATTGCCAGATGTCTAATGTGTAACCAAAGACTCTGTTACATGACCACTGACTGCTTCCTCAGTAATATGGCACTGTTGTTTGGCTTCCGGAGTAAGAGGAAGCTCTGACAGGATTCTGAAGATCAGGCACACAGTTCTGTCTATTGTGACTAGGGGGCGGGAACATGACATATGCCACTCCCTGTCTGCATACTCTGTGCTAAATACTCAGTAGAGAGTTCCGTCATTTTGTAGTTGAGCTTACACTTGAATATACGTTCTTTTGGTGAATATGTAAGTTTATTAAACCACACAGCAATATTGTCAATGTTGAAGAACCTAAGAACTAAGAACCTATAAACAAACAATTTACACAGTTTTCAACAGAGTACATAAGGCACTGATCAGTCTCAGGCAACATTAAAGTTATGAATGTGTATGTATCTTAACTACTGTCTTACGTTAGAGGTTGCTAATTAAAAAGATGTACTTGAAGACGTGTTTTAATTAAGTACAACAACAAGACAGATGGCTGTTGTTTTCTTCATTCCCTTTAGCAAAATACACAAACAGGTTCATGATAGAAAGGTAAAAATAACCTGCACATATTTCACACTTCTACTACACTGAACAAAATTGTAAACGCAGCACTTTTGTTTTTGCCCCCATTTTTCATGAGCTGAGCTCAAAGATCTAAGACTTTTTGCTATGCACAGAAAAGGTCATTCTCTCTCCAATATTGTTCACAAATCTGTCTAAATCTGTGTTAGTGAGCACTTTTCCATTGCCGAGATAGTCCATCCACCTCACAGGTGTGGCATATCAAGATGCTGATTAGACAGCATGATTATTGCACAGGTGTAACTTAGGCTGGCCACAATAAAAGGCCACTCTAAAATATGCAGTTTTACTGTATTGGGAGAGGGCTCCCGGGGGGTCCAAAACACCAGTCAGTATCTGGTGTGACCACCATTGGACGCAGTGCAACACATCTACTTTTTATAGAGTTTATCCGGTTGTTGATTGTGGCCTGTGGAATGTTGGTCCACTTCTCTTCAATGGCTGTGCAAAGTTGCTGGATATTGGCAGGACCTGGAACACGCTGTCGTATACTCCGATCTAGTGCATCCCAAACAAGCTCAATTGGTGACATGTCTGGTGTGTATGCTGGCCATGCAAGAACTGGGATGTTTTTTAGCTTCCAGGAATTGTGTACAGATCCTTGTACAGCAACATGGGGCCGTGCAATTTCATGCTGCAACATGAGGTGATGGTCGTGGATGAATGGCACAAAAATGGGCCTCACGATATCTCTGTGCATTCAAAATGCCATCAATAAAATGCACCTGTGTTCGTTGTCCATAACGTATGCCTGTCCGTACCATAACCCCACTGCCACCATAGGCCACTTGATCCACAATGTTGACATCAGCAAACCACTCACCCACACGACGTCATACAGCGTGCCATCTGTCCTGTACAGTTAAAACCGTGATTCATCCGTGAAGAGAATTCCTCTCCAAAGTGACAGACGCCATCGAATGTGAACATTTGCCCACTCAAGTCGACGACAAACTGCAGTCAGGTCGAGACCCCGATGAGGATGACGAGCATGCAGATGAGCTTCCCTAAGACGGTTTCTGATAGTTTGTGCAGAAATTCTTTGGTTATGCAAACCAATTGTTGCAGCAGCTGTCAGGGTGGCTGGTCTCAGACGATCTTGGAGGTGAAGATGTTGGATGTGGAGGTCCTGGGCTGCTGTGGTTACACATGGCCTGCGGTTGTGAGGCCGGTTGGATGTACTGCCAAATTCTCTGAAACGCCATTGGAGAGGGCTTATGGTAGAGAAATGAACATTCAATTCACGGGCAACAGCTCTGGTGACAGTCCTGCAGTCCTGCATGCCAATTGCACGCTCCCTCAAAACTTGCAACTGTTGGACCGTTTAAACGTTTATCTAGGCATAAGATGGTAAAGTCTAAAACAAAATGGCGTCAAAAGCAATATTGCACTCAGTTAGTAGCAAACCTCTCAGGACACCACTTGGCTGTGCTACATGACATGAATAGGAGTAAGAGAGTATATAAATGTTTGTGTAATTGTGAGCGGATTTGTCAGTGTATGTTTGTGTTTAGTTGTTTGTGTATCTGTGATTGTGCTATTATGTGTGTACCTGTGAGTATGTGCTTGTGTACAATTCTGTGAGTGTGTGATTCTGTGCCTGTGTGTGTGTGTGTGTCTGTTAGTATGAGTGTGCGTATCTGAGTATGTGTGCCTATGCATGTACCAAGTGTGTGTACCTTTGTGTTTCTGTGGGTATGTATAGGAATGACAATTGGTCAAATTGAGTGTTTATGTGTGTGGATCTGTAAGTATGAAGCTGTGTGTGTATTTGAGAGAATAAACCTGTGTGTACACTCACAACTGGGAATGTGGATTTATGTGTGTGTGTGTTGTTGGGTGTCAGGGAGTGTGAATCTGCAGTCCTCATGTGAGAAGACAATGTAGTCAATTGCCTCCAGGTAAATTGAGTTTGTGACCATGATCTAATGACTTAGAGCTTTGTCACCAAAAAGGTCTCCTAGTTCTAATATCAAGTATATTGTGCTCCTTAAGAGATAATGTTTGGCCAGTCTGCAAATGTGTGAACCCCACTCAACAACTGGCATGCAGCAGGGAGTACACAGTCCCATTAATTTATATCTGCATTGATAAATTGACTGAGGTAATTACAGGAATAACTGTATTGTATGTAATTTACTTAGCAAAATTGAATCAGCTGTTTGGAAACAGAAAGGAATGGGGCACTATTCCAAGTTATGCCTTCCTGGAAATTGATGCAACTCTGCATTTCATTCTCGTTAAGGAATAAGGAGACACTGAAACCTTAACTGTACAAATAATAGCAAAGAGTTGATGATCTGTGCAACTCATTACATTCACTGATTAATAACTTAATATGTTTCTCTGAGCATTTCTATTAAAGAGCTCGAACTAGAATTCACAAAGTGACTTATTTAATCTGCACATATGTGTTAATTATGGAATATTTTCCTGTGTGGAAGACACTCATTCCAACAAGAGAACACTCTATAAGCAAGATCCATAGTCACTTATGTGCACCGAATTATAACTAGGCGTTTATTTGCTAAATCTCAAAGGGTCAATCCACCAAAGGTCAGGGTGCTTTAAATTTGTAGTCAACCTGCACAATGCCAGGTGAAAATACACCTATTATAACTGAGTTCCAGTGCATACGTTTGTTTCAGTTAGAAACAGATTGAAAAATAGCTGGTTTTCTTATGTAAGTGGGGAAGGCCAGTTATACATTCTGCACTAGCCTGTATTCTACCAAAACAGTTGGCCCGCTAGTTAATGTCAGGGAGTTCAGGCTCCCAGTGTCCCATTGTGACCAACCAACTGTACAATGAAAATGAGCCATTTATCTGAAGTGCAAAATGAATGGAGCAAAGCAATAGGAGAGAACAATACACCCACGCAAAATGTCTCAGTTAGTGATGACAAAGGGTTTATCTGCCTTGTCATCACTGACAATCACATTTTCCTTTACATCTGAGTCTGGGACATTGCATTGTGATTTTCTGTATTATATTATATATTGCAGTATTGTGAACAAATTATGTGGTTTGAAACATTTACAGCACTTATTTCAATTTTTAATCAAATGTTTGTGTGCCTTAAAGCGGCATTGTCACCCCTCCTGAAAAATTAGTATTTCATAAAGATGGAATTTTTATGAAATACAAATTTTTACTGTGTTGGTATATCACTGAAATGCCAACTCAGTCAAGAGATATACAGAAACAAAGCCCTTGTATATTTCCTCCATCTGACTTTCTTAGACACTGGGCGGAGCTACAGTGCCAATCCCAATGGCTGTGTCACCAGACGACCAGTGAATTCTGCAAAGTCCCCAGACAGTGACAGTGCTGCTTTAATGTCTTAATTAATATTTCACAACAAATTTTATTCTTCATGCTTGATGTGTAATTCTACTTAAAGGGTTAAACTACATGGTTTTGTTATACAGAAATGGAAAATGTGCAGGTTATGACATACATCTTTGAAGTTTACGGTATTTTACAACTATTTATATGAAGTTACGTACTATTTCCTACTACTGCTTGACATTGGTTTGTAATACACAACAAGGATACACAGGCAACTCCAGTCAATTTCCTCATTGAGGCTTGCCTTGACGTGGCAGGTGAGCTTATATATTCAAATGGCCATTGGAATAAAACTAAAGAGCCTCCATTTTGTTTAAATGTACATGGGGATTTAGGCCAGAGCGCAGGTAATGTTCTCTTTGTTTTTACTATGTATTTTAAGCTGTTGGATACTAAGCTACTGCTGCTGTAAGCGCGGTGCTTTATCTTTGTGTTTGTATATGAATTTCCTCATTCAGACATTCCATTTCTACAAATCATGATTACAAAATGGGGATGTAGATATTTGACATTAATCTGTCTTAACTTGTGTTCAGTCCTTCATAAAGAAGAAGCTGAATTGAAAGAAAAGTCTGAGAAGAAACCTCCAACTAAAGGTAATGAAAATATATGAATGTGTGTGTTCTATCAATGCTGGATGTATTGGAATATAATACATATTATAAAGCACCAACATATTCCACTGCACAAATAATAATCCATTATACAGAATAACAATGTCATTACTACTGCTGGTATAGTGTACACTAGAACTAAATTGCACCCAGATGTTGTTGGACTATAGCTCTCATCATGCTTTGTTCTTGGCTGAGGTTGATGGGATTTGCTATCATTCCGCAACTGGCATGATGTGGAAGGCAGTCCATAAACTAAATATCATGTATTACTTTCTCCAGAAAGAATGAGAGAACAGGGAGGCACAGCTAAATTAATTTACACTTATTTCACAGACAGAGTTTTATGGAGCAAAATAGCCCTCAGGGTGATAGTTTCAGGTGACAGACAGCAATTTGCCCTCTTGTCCTTTTGTCAAGGATCCCAGTTTTTTTTCACATGGCCACTTACTGCACTGAGAAGACCTGACCAAGATCAGTAGAAGAATCTAATATATCATCTTAGCTTAAAACCTTCACAAATGTCATTGCAAGGAGGGTTCTTGGAACAGCAATTCCTACAGCTGCTGCCATCAATCTGAGCTCCCCAGGGGGAGGAGATGTGGCAAGGCAGCATCTTGAGATGAAGTGTCTCTTTCTTAAGACTTGGCACATGCTTCAAAATACCACAATCTTTAACACTATCGCTAATCCATTTGCACCCACTGAAGCAGAATATGGAGGTGCTTTTTTTAGGAATAGTTAAATGTAAACAGAATTTTCTACACTTTGCCAGCTGCTTTATCTGTGTTAAACGTCTGTGTTAAAAGACTGAACAAATGGGAACTGTTTGGCATTTGGATGACATTGTACTGCAGGTAAAGAAAGTCTTACAGAAATATTACTGCTGTAGTTTTAATTATTACATGAATGGAAGGGCAGAGATATTATGAAATTTATCATAAAAAGGCAGTATTTCTAACTATGACAATTGTGTACAAATAAGATGACTTCTGTATGCCTCCTAAGCTCACTATTTTTTATTATTTTTTTGTTTTGTTATTAGCTTGTGCATGGCTGAAAAATCTCTTTCGTTTAATTTATTCTGCCAAAAAAAAAAATAATAATAATAATTGGGGTACGTCCAAATTTCAGCCATATGGCTGAGTTTCATTAATAAAAAAGGATTGGGGAAAACGAATCTCACATGCCAAAAGGTGTGAAAATGGGCCAATTAGAGTACTGGTAAATATATACAATATATATATATATTTCCTACTTTTTGGATAATATATCAAGTGGGAAAAAAAGAGAAGGGACCATAAAAAGTCTATATTATATATTTAAATATTAAAAATGTATTATATCTTTTTTTTTCCAGCTTCTCCTTTTTTCACTTTATTGATCACAGCTCACTTGACTAGCAAATAAAATCAACATTAATGACTATCCCCTAGCCACCAATCATCTTTCCCACCCCCCAAAACATCTCTTTTGTTGGTGCTATGGGCCGAATTCAGAATTATGAATCAAAACAAGCATGCTTGTCCATTGCATGTTTTGTCTGTTTAATGATTTGGCTACATTGGTTTGATACTGTTTGATACTTTATTTTAGATTTTTAAGCTATGTCTTATGCTAGATTGTAACCCATAAAATGAGAGGCAATGTTTTGTGTAAACCTCAAATGTTTGTTATTTATTATCATCCCTATAATAAAAATGTCCCTTGGCATCCAATGAAGTTTTTTCACAACAGAAATGAATTAGTGATCTTCCTGGTAAAGGCATCTTCCTACCTGCAAATAAGGATATGCAAAACATATTTGAAGAGACTTTTACCACTGTTATCTACATGTAACCCATCTTCATATTTGGAAAATAACTTATTTTGTATTTCCTCTTTGGGCAAAAACACAATAGTGAAGGTTAATAAACTTAAACTGACACTCCAGACCCCTAAAGCACTTCAGCTTGCCGAAAAGCTTTATGTGTGAAGAGTGTGTAATATATTTTTCATTTTGGAAAAAGGACAGATTTTAATAGAATTTTTTTAAATTATACTGGTTACACCCCCATGACTTTTCAAGCAGATAACAGGCCCTGTTACTTCCTGGTTTGGTTAGCTTAATTGCTCTGAACTCAAGAGGCAGCAACTGCCCAGAGTGCATGCCTTGCAAAAAAAACATCTCATGTAGTTGCATTGGGAAGTCTGTGATTGAACAATCACATAAAGTCTGGGTGAGTTAGAAGAGGTGGGCTTGTAAAGAACTGCAGCTTTTGCGAGTTATTTTTACATATAACTCCAATGAAAAAATGTATAATTAAATGATTGGAAGTTTTTATTTGGGATGTATTTACTAAACCGTTTATTTGTTTTGTATTTAGGCAGTGGAGTGTCCCTTTAATCTAATAAGACTTAGCCCACCTACTTACTTTTAAAAATTAGCAGGCAAAATATCAGTGCGTGGGTGACTTAGAGTGGGAGGGGATAAATGTTTTGCTTGCCAAATTTGTTTGACGTTTAACCCAGCACATATAAAATTATAATGGACACTCATATACACTATTATTTCACTATCATTGATTTTCTCTGAGAACCCAAAACAAACAGTTACATCCACAAGCTCCTTGATCCAAGACAGTTGGAAACTAGACGTTCTAATGATTGTTCAGTCTGGAAATTTCTTAGGAGCAGTAATATACTGCAAAACATTAAGGACCCAGCAATATAACCATTTGTGGCAATATGTGTTAAATGTATCTACTTGACACAGAAAGAGCAATGGAGAAAGTGGAGAAAGTGGAGTTGAAGAATGTTGAGATGTAATGTAATCAAGACTAAGTAATGCTATTCCAATAAGGCCTCTCTATGAGGAGGAACATTTTTAGCAGTCATGGTAGCCAACAGCTGAGACAGCACATTGTTAGAGCCTGAGTCAATATGTTCTGAATGATAAGCAGTGTTGGAACACATGATATGGCAACATTCAGAGCTCCAAGGCCTGATGTCCAGAAAATAATTTAGTCATAAATAAACATTCCTTTACATATAGCGACACCCCACTCAGAGGATGAGCAGATGTAACTTTTGTTTTTACTCTGACATGGTGTTACAAACTAAAGCTCTGGGTGAAAATTAATAGAAATATATTTGCATCTGTCTGATTTGTCTTTTTTCAAAGGAAACAGTACATTTCATATTTCCAGGTGGTTGTGTGACTAAATAGTCAATGACTAATCTTTAAATATTTTAAGAATAGCATTAACAAACATGTATTTTAATATTATTTTAATTATTATTTGTTTTAGATATACAAAGCCTTGTAAAAACATTTGCAGGAGCATTAATGAACTTTACACAGTACTATATGTCAGTGCCTTAATACCTGAAATTGTATGTTTACATTTTTGTAAGACATTTTGTACTAGTTTTGACCACCTTGTCAGAAGAATAAGAGTAAAATGTCCAACTTACAAGGGATCATTAAACCCCTTGTGTAACGTAATTGCCTCAGATGGATATAGTGTGCCTCTACCTACCTTTTCCTGCATGACATATAACCGAGGATAATGAATATTGGTGGGATATAGTATCTCCTATCCCAATAAAGAACCAGGTGTCCCCAAGCCTAACAAAGTACGATGGATGAATAGTGTTTGGCTAAGAGCATCGGCTGACACTCTCAGCCTATCCCTGGCCCCAAAAGGGAAGATAGAGGAGACAGAATAATGGATGCCTGAGGACAGAACTTCATTGTTGAACTGTTTGAATGGATTAGTACCATAAGGTATGACAGGCACTACACTTCATAATATTTTTTTTTAAATAAAGTTGTTATGGGGCCAGAGTTTCCTTCAGGTCTGTTACTCTGTCTGTATGTGTTTTTCCTTTCAGTCATTCTAAGTGTAGAGTTTGTTTTTTTAAGCTATTTTCATTAAAAGAACTGAGATATTATTGATTCAGTTATACTTTTTTTTTTTTATTTTAATCATTTCAGCTGTTCAAAAACAAAAGCCTGTAACTATTCAAGAACTTGGGAAGAAAACTCAGTCAAAAGGTAAATAATCTAATAATTAGCTTGTGCACTAACATGACCACTGTGCTGTGCCGTTTGTGAGCAAGATTTATAATTTTCACTGTATTCTTCCAAAATAAATTACCAGAAAAAAACTCCAAGCCCATCTGCTTCTTCTGTACACATTGGGAAATCCACACATGGACAAACTACTTGAGAAAACATTTCTACACCAGCAGATGTGCATTTTAATAGTTTTAAATCTCTTTTCTTTTTTCTAAATATGCTTTCATATAAAACTGTGGCCAAAAGGCAGATTTGTCCCAGTTAATTTCAACGTTTGGTATTTTGATCACGTATTTACAAAAAAATTAGTGTAAATACTGAAAAATTGTTGATGTAAATTATAAATAAATACTGGATTAGCACAACACACACAGAGTGACCGATCAATAGTTTTTTTACAATGGATTTTATAGTGTAGCTCTAGTCTGAAGATGTAGACAAGAAACTCAGTGCTATTTATATGCTGTGATTTGCTAGAAAGTCGGATTGATAGAACTAAGAAATATTCACAATCATTAGAATTGTGTGCATCCTGGTGTGGATATTTTTCTGGAGAACAAAAACTATTGAATTTACCATGATCTTTTAAGGTATACTTTAGGAGGCTGAAAACGCACCGTTCAGTTGATATCCAAAAAAACAAAAAAACAAAAAATACAAAAGAGAACAAAACATATTGTGTAAAACTGTTGATAAAAATATAAGTAATATTTAAGTATTTAAGGCTGTAAATGCTGTATTTTTTTTTTTTTTAAATATCAACTGAATGGATTTCCCATATATTATATGTGATTGATATGTACTTTGCACCTTGGGTTGAATAATATGCAGATTGCACAACTGTTTTATGCACTTTATTGAATTTTGGGTTGAATAAAATGCAAGTTGCACAATTGCTTTACGCACTTTACTGAATATATAGTTTATATAGTGCACTTTGAATATCAAGCACTTCATATTGTGAATTTTTCTATGATGTTTGACGCAAACACTACATTATGTTGTAAAGACACAACTTTTCTTGATATATTGGTTTTAGGTGTGTATGTTTGGACTAATGCACATTATAAGGTCCTGCTAATCATAATATTTTTAAAATTGTCATATTGTGTAACAGTTTAGCGCCTTTTCCACTTGTAATTTTTGGTACTTATCTGTTACTGATTGTTTATTCGTTTTTGTTCTTATCATCTTGATGATGAACGATTTATGAATTATTGCTGTATAAAAATGTTTGCAAGTACATAGTATTTTTTTTATCTGACATGTCAGAGGAAATTCCTGTAAAATGAACTAGTAATATACATAACAACTAGAAAGCAAGTGGAGTACATTTTTTTTTTTTTTGTTTCTTAACAATTGTTAAAATTTTACATTTACTTAGTTACTGAAAAAGAAAAACCTGCATCAAAATTGAAACCGCAAAAGAAAGAGCCAACTAAAGGTAACTGACTTCATAGGGTTGAAGATTAAAATTGTACAAACAGAATCATCTTTTACAAAGCCATTGTGAATAGTACTTTGGACATTTATTTCAGAGAGAGGTTTACAATGTAAAATAGAGAAAATTGACAAACTGTCATGAACTGTTCTAGAATTCAAGCTAGATTTATATGGTTTCTGAAACGTATAATGCCTTGAAAGATAATGTTGTAATTGGTGCAGTGAAGCTTATAAATGATATATACGTATTGACATGTAACATATAACACTAATGGTTAAATAGAAGAATAACACTGGACGCATTCTCAGAAAAGAAGAGACAGGCAGTCAACATTTGTCAGTGGTAAACCAATCAAATGTTCTGGATTATATGCATCTGCCAATAGCAATAAAAGATGTAGACATCTATAGGTAGTGTTTAAGCTTGCAAAATTGTATATATCATCAGTGAACACATCAGGGTCAATAAATCCAGAGGTTAGCGTAGTAAATAGGTTCAAATTAGGGCATTAAGCAGGATGTCAAGCATGCTGGAATGAACCAACATCAGAAAATAAGAGGTAATAGATAACAGATTGGTATAGTTTTTGAGTGGTTATGGAAGTGTGACAATTACCAAATAGCCAAAATACAGATTAAGGAACAGCAAACACAGAAACATATACAGTTTAAAATTCTACAAGGCTACTTAAAATTACTTATCGTGCAAACAAATATGGGGATTCCTATACAAATTCCAACATGGGAGATTACATGCTAACTGCAATACTTACTGCTTCCAAAGACTCTCCTTAAATGTATGCATTCCTGTAGTCACCTCCAACGGTGCACCTCTAGTGGAGGAGCGGGGTGCTCAACCAAAAAGAAATCTAGCCTTGATACACAGAAAAAAAAGGGAATTGTGGGGGTGCACATCCGTTATATGCATTTCTCAGTAGTTGTTCTGCCATAAAGACCAAAATATATACAAAATACAGATTAAGGAGCTACATGCACACAGAAAAAAATACAATTTTAAGTTTTACAAGGTTACTTAATATGCACCGTAAAAAAATAAATTGGAGGGCCGAACCACTACTGAAAAATGTATGTTCAGGGTGTGTCCCCAATCCCTTTTTTTCTAATTACCAAATAGCTTTGCATAGACTTAAAGAGATACTATAGTGCCAGGAATACAGAGCTGAATTCCTTGCACTATCGTTCCCCCTGTCTCCCCTCTCCCTCATGCCCCTTCTTCCCACCAAATAAAGAGTTATATTCCCTTTATTTACTTACTTTTTCCTAGCACAGATATCCCTCGGTGTTGGACGACGCTTTGCCCCCTCCGACATCCCGCGACGAGCGGCTCTTATGCGCATGTGCTGCAAATGCTGCTCACGCATTAGACCTCCCGATAGGAAAGCATTGAATCAATGCTTTTCTATGGGGAAGAATCTGACGCTGGGTGTCTGCATGCAGAGCATTAGGACGTCCAGTGTCAGATACCGGACCAAAGGTCCATTTCAATTCAGGAAGCTCTCTATTGGCTGTCTGGTACACAGCCACGAAGGGCCACCGAGGGCAGACTTAGAGTTGCAATGTAAACATTGCAGTTTCTATGAAACTGCTTTGTTTTACATTGCAGCACTAAGTGCCAAAGAGACAATGCACCCAGACCACTCCAATGAGCTAAGGTGGCCTGGGTGCTTACAGTGTCCCTTTAAGGATGTTGAAAAATCAATGGAAGCAAGCTCCTGAGATTGAAAACATGACTGCAGGAACCCAAATAAATCAGGAAGAGGAGGGGAGGGGGGCAGCAGGATATCCTTATTCATTAAAGGGCACTGTGGTCACCAAAACAACTTTAGCTTAATGAAGCAGTTTTGGTGTATAGAACATGCCCCTGTAGTCTCACTGCTAAATTCTCTGCCATTTAGGAGTTAAATCACTTTGTTTATGAATTCTAGTCACACCTCCCTGCATGTGACTTGCACAGCGTTCTTAAACACTTCCTGTAAAGAGTCATCTAAAATGTATCCTTTCTTTATTCTGTTTAATTTATATTTTCTTATCCCCTGCTATGTTAATAGCTTGCTAGACTCTGCAAGAGCCTCTTGTATGTGATTAAAGTTCAATTAACAAAATTACATCTGATTGAAAGTGAAACCAGTTTTTTTTTCATGCAGGCTGTGTCAATCATAGCCGGTGGAGCTGTGGCAAGGGCTGCATAAACAGAAACAAAGTGATTTAAAACCTAAGAGGCATGATCTATACGCTAAAACTGCTTCATTAAGTTAAAGTTGTTTAGGTGACTTTAGTGTCCCTTTAAATTGGAAATTTACCAGAACTGCAAATTATAAATATACAAGCATATCAAATTAGGGAGCTATCTATCATTGGTACATGGAAACTAGAATAATCTATCATTTTAATAAATAAATGAAGAAGAGTAATCTGTCCCAGTACTATCATAGAAAGGGTCAATAAAATCCTTTATTAATTAAACTAAAAACACACATGCACAGATGCTTAATTACTAGTCACTTCCTCCACCGTTATAGTTAATTTGGGCAGAATAGGTGACAAGATCTAAATACGCTAAGTGAGGAATATATACAAAAAGGAGGGGAGTGAAATTTAACAAATAAATAAAGGGACAAAATAAGGGCAGAAACCCAGTAGGGGGTTAAGCAGATACCCCCCGAAGCAGTAGCTGCACAGTGCACGCAACACAGTTGCAACTGACTAGCTAGATTACTAGATCGTAATATACAGAAATAAGTGTAGCGAAATCTATTTGGATCCTCAAATAAATTATAATAAACATAATGTTAGCAAAACAAAGAAGATACTAAATGAGGGTATACAAAACTAGTGCTACGTGCTTTATTAACAAGATAGCATAAATATGCTCATTGCTGATAAATAGGAACAGCTAACAAGGTTAATGCCTCCTCACCCCCAAAATAAAAAAAGACCAGGTGCAATACCATGCTCTGAAAACGCAAATAAAGACTGAAATGCATATAACTCTGTAGCAATATCTCAATCTATGAGTTTATAATAAAAATTAGCTGACACATCTAGGAACATAGCCGTGGATAACGCACAATCTCCATTGATTTTCTGATCTGTGCCTTCAAGGGCACCTGTCTCTAAGTAATAGATAGAGTTAACTGGCTAACTGCTCTATGAGATAGCTGGATAGACGGTTAGCACTGAGATATACTTGTTATGGTAAAGGTAACAACTACACTAATCTGTGCCTTCGTGGGCACCTATCAATGACAGTGAGAAAGAGCTAAACTGGTACACTGAACTGGTAGACTAATCTGTTATAATAGATCTAGTAAGATAGTCTGTAGATATGTCCTGGGTGTAACGATATAAATCAAGAATATACGTGTAAGGCAGCAAGAGAAATGTAACTATCTGCACCGAACAGGACCAAGTATCAGGAGCCCCAATCTATCATTTTAGTACATGACAGAAGGCTTCATATTTTGCTTAACACATTCTTTACTGAACTATCAAATTAGTGAGTTATAATCCATTTTCCTAATTTGGATCATTCAGTAGTTTAATAGAAAGCTTCCTAGGACAAACACTATATACAAACATATATTTATGTGGATGTGTATATAAGTATATGTGTGTATTTATGTGTATATGTATATGTGTGTATTTATGTGTGTATATATGCATATAGAGATACCAAATTAAGGATGTATCTACTAAACAGATGAAAGAGCAAGATTCAGAAAAATCCTTTTCTTAATTGCGAACTTACAGTTGTATAATAGAAAGCTTCCTAATTTGGTATCCTTGTATGTGTCCATCCATCCCACATAAGGAGCTATCAACTAAAGAGCCCTTTTTTAGTTATGATCTTTCAGTGGTTTAATAAACAGCAGATAGTGTGAGGGACACTTAGTGGACCCACCCCAGCCTTTGCTCACTCCCTTTCCCCCCACAGTTTTCACAGTGAATCTTGTGAAAATTAATGGCAAGATGAATGCAACATGTTATTAGAAAATACTCGCAGACCATTTGCATTCTTCTGCACGAAGGCTGCGCATGGGACGCTCATGGTCTTTCTAACATGACAATGACCCTAAGCACAAGGACAAGCTGACCCTCCAGTGGTCACAGCAGAAAAAGCTGAAGGTTCTGGAGTGACCATGACAGTCTCCTGACTGTAATATCATCGAGCCACTGTGAGGAAATCTCAAACGTGCAGTTCATGCAAGACTACCAAAGCCTTTGCATAACCAGGGGGCATTTTGCCAAGACACATGGGCAGCTATACCACCTGCAAGAATTAGGAGCCTCATAAACAACTATTACAAAAGACGGAACAATGTCATTGATGTTAAAGGTGGCAACTAAGGGAATGCAGACATTTGAACAGTGGTCATTTATTTTTTTTCTTTGTTGACATGTTTTGTTTTATGATTGTGCCATTCTATTATAACCTACAGTTAAATATGAATCCCATAAGAAATAAATTACATGTGTTTTGCCTGCTCACTCATGTTTTCATTAAAAATTATAAATATATTACCAATTCTCCAAGGGTATGCAAACTTTTGAGCACAACTGTTTAGTATTAATATAGATATAGAAACATAGAATGTGACGGCAGATAAGAACCATTTGGCCCATCTAGTCTGCCCAATTTTCTAAATACCTTATCTTATAGTTAGAATAGCCTTATACCTATCCCACGCATCCTTAACTGTGTTAACATCTACCACTTCAGCTGGAAGGCTATTCCATACATCCACTACCCTCTCAGTAAAGTAATACTTCCTGGTAATCTTTTTAAACCTTTGCCCCTCTAATTTAAGACTATGTCATCTTGTTGTGGTAGTTTTTCTTCTTTTATATATCGTCTCCTCCTTTACTGTGTTAATTCCCTATATATATTTTTTTTAATTCTCCTCCTATTTTTCTCTCTATTAGTCTGTTTTTGTCACTTGATCTGTAAACCAGATGGCAGGAAAATGCTTCTATCAGTTTACTGAAAAATCTATATGTAATATTTATTTTTATAATACTTAAGTGTATTGATATTTGCATTTTTGCTCTTTTGGTTCATTTAATTATTTTTTGGCTACCAAAATTCTGATGGGACAAACCACCAAATAAATAAAATTCATCCATTCCAAAAAAAGAAAACATTTTGAAAATATAGTTTGTTCTCACCCTACACAAGTCTAACAGATTATTCAGCTCTGCTAATTGTCTAAGTTATCCACCTGTTATTGAATAAAAATGACACTGCAAATAATTACTATCATATAAAAATACTATCTGATGGTCTCCCTGAACTTTTCCGATATATTGGGTAGGCATAGTACATAGCTCTGTAACCTGTACAACTTCTTAGAATGTAATTTCTAATGGGACACTGTAAGATCTAAGACTTGTTCATCTCAATGAAGATGAGTGCAGTGCCCATGCCTTTTTGCAATGCAAAACATTGTCCTTTTAGAGATATGGCTAAACACACCTGAACTGTCTGTTACCCTGACAGAGAATAGAGGGTGCTTCCACATCCAGAACCGAGTCAAACTCCGTTCTTAAAGTCCAATATCCTCATGTATTGCATGAGGATTTCAAATGTTTAATCACTGCTTCTCATAGACAAACACTGAATTAATGCTTCTCTAAAAGAATCATTTAAATGTTGCACTGTCATCATTTCTATGCATGAGCTTTAAGTCCACAATGCGTGTCTATGAGAAGCATTTGGTTGGACAAAATGATCATCAAACTTGATGATTTCAGCTGAGGTGGACCGACTGAAGAGAAGAGGTTGTCTTGGTGCTAAAATCTAAGAGACTCCTAATTATTTGGGGGGAAAAACTGTTATGGGACACTATATACCGTTCCTTTAAGTTATTCCACAAATATTAAAGATTTGCTAGTTACAGTAAATTGTTACTCATGGAAGCAAAACAACCAGAAAATTACGCAGCCCGTAAAAGGTGATGCAGGTAAAATAAAAAAATTACATTAAATCATTGCCCACAATGCATGGTCTCACAATTCTTTCATATGTCTCTTATTCCAGTAAGTGCAAAAGAAAAACCTGAAAAGGAGAAGACAGAAAAGAAAACTCCTGCCAAAGGTTAATAACTGATTTACACTTAAAATACATATATTATATTTTGGGTAGTGCATGTGAAAAGTATATTTTCGCTCAGAGGGTACTCTGAATTAATTTGATAGAAGCGCTGACTTTAAATATTTTTTGTTCTAAAGTTCCCTTAAGGTCAGCCATTAATTGCAAATACCTAGTACTACTTACTAATATGAGCAGTGGTTTTCAACTAGTTTGTTGTCATCAGCTGATGTTCCTCAAGCCACTTCAAAGTGTTCCACCAAAACATTGACTTTAGGGCTATAACAGACTGAAGATAGTCCTGAAAAATTATGTTTAAATAAATGTCATTAAAATTGTATTAAAATTAGGACTCCTGTCTGGAAACTAATTGATACTAATAAGCCAATGTGGCATACTATTCATATATCTCTTGTAAGGCTTTGAGTAAATGTGAAATTTGCAGTCTGGTGGTGAAGGTAAAAGTAAAAAGTAGGTATGCCTTAGAAAAAATGTTCTCACTAAAATGTGCCTAGGTCTAAAAATGGTTGGCATCCACTGACCTAGCATAATATATATATATATATATATATATATATATAATTATATGCTGTTGCTATTTCTTAAAATGTTTTATCATATCAAAGATCATCTATGCCTAAATTGCAACAATATGCTTTTTTTTTTCGTGAACATCTCTCTATAACCACTAAAGAAAAACCTGAGAAGAAAACCCCTGCTAAAGGTGCGTGGCAGTAGCACACATAAAATAAAAGCATGATATGTTAAGTGATACATGTGAAAAGACAAATTTTACTCCAACGGTACTCTAAGGTCCTGATCAGCAATAGCCAACAACATTTTATTTGCCCCAATACCATTATTTTATCAATCAAACACCATTAAATGCAAACATTTACTTCAATATAAAAAATACCATTTGGTTATTCTAACTATTTCAGATATATGTGAAAATATAGGACATAGTTGAGGACAGTTAGCCACGTTTTTCACCCAGGTCATTAATATAATATAATGCAGAGCAGAGTGGATTTGATGTGGTAAAATGAGGAAATTGTGTATTATGTTACCTTACATTCACAGCAAAGAGATTAGAGATTGTTTTGTTGAAAATTGCTGGTGGTGATTATAAATGGTATTTATTTACATTGTCCTGTAAATTTAATTCTAGGAGTTGCAAAAGAAAAAACAGAAAAGAAGGAAAAAGCTGAGAAACCATTGGCCAAAAGTGAGTGATTAAATGAAAGCTAATAAAGGTTCATTCCTTTTTAACATGTCCGATGACATTACATTAATTGTAGCATAAATGATGATTTGACATTTAAACAACTGGACTCTTTATTAACCAAATATAGCATTTTACTGTTTAAAGTGTATACATGATCATATAAGTAGTAAACAGTAAAGAAGCAAAACCAAAATGTATCCATGAAGCTAACTAAAATGTTTGTCTCTTTAATTCTCTTTTGTTCTTTGTTCTTTGAATTCCAAAAACATGATTATTTTAAAGATGTTGCTCTAGTGTTAATACAATCATAAAAAAGGGAAACACCAACTGCACACCTTTATAATAAAAATAAACTTTATTATATATAAAATAAATTTTAAAAAATACACATTTAATCTGTATAAAATACAGTGGGACCTCGGTTTACAAACGCCTTGGTTAACATAATTTTCGGTTTACAAATGAAAATCCATTGAAAATAATGCCTCGGTTTACAAAAATGTTTCGCAATACAAAGCAAGTTTCCCCAGGATGCATTGCACCTGGGAGGTTTATAGCACCACCTCCTGCATGCTGATGCCTGTGGGTAGCATGTGGCATCGAGTGTGGAGGCGTTGGAGCGGCTTTTGCATCGAGTTTTGGAGCCATTCTGGAAATTGTTTACAGTTGTTTTGGGACTTTTTGGTGCATTTCTTAAGCTGTGGAAAGGTAGGGAGTTGAGCTTCATTGTTTGCATGCCTCTTATTGCGTGTTCTGCATTGTGGGTTGGTTTCCAAGACAGCTCATTTTGACTTTTTTCTGACCTCCAGAACGGAGTAATTGGTCTTCAATGCATTCCTCTGGGAAACCGTGTTTCGGTTTACAAATTTTTCGCGATAAGAAACGTCCCGGAGAACGCATTAAATTCGTAAATCGAGGTCCCACTGTACAACCAATGGTTATCGCAAGCATAAGGCTAAATCAAGGCAATTATTTGTATACAGTATATCCACACCAGTATATAACGATAGTGTGTAAAGAATAAGTGCATGCAAATAAAGAAAAAAAGAAAGTAAAATACAAAAATCAGGAATCATGGTAATCACTGTACCACATTGTTATTAACTTCTGAATGAACAGCGTATACCAAAACACCCTGACACTGTGGCATAAAAGGTCTGCATATACTAACTAACAAACAAAATCATGCCATAACTCTCGTATGGTTACGTTTGCTACATTGCTATAATTTACTTTTTTCATGCATGTATGTCTTATTCCAGTAACCACAACAGAAAAACCTGAAAAGAAGGAGAAGGCAGAAAAGAAGACCCCTACCAAAGGTCAGTGGTTGTATTTATACATTGTTAAACTGTAATTTAATCTTGCATCATTGTAACTTGGTATAATAAATGTTGGTCTCATTTAACCTCTCCAAATGGCATATTCTTAGCCACTATGTAGCCAAATCATGAGATGAGGAAATCATTAGGAAACAAATATATTGTATTAGAAGACTATAAGACTAATTACTCACCAAGTTGAGGTAGACCACACACACATTGTAATGTTTTTATAAAAACAAGTATAAGTAATGTAAGTTGGAATTATCACTTTTACAATCTGACCATTTTTAATGTTGATATAGTTAACTGGGAACCACAATTTTCATACCACCAGTGACAATTATTGATGTTACTAATAAAAAATTTGCACATTTGATATCAATTGCCATACAGATTCTGAGCAGTTCTTAGCATTCTACTGTACAGGGAATCACTCTGAATTCTGTAGATGAATGTCCAAAGGTATAGGTTAGCAAGAATGGCATTCATTCATTTTTAGTAAAGTAAAGAACAAAACAAGGGGGCAGGGGCCGGGCCGCCATGCCGAGCAGCGCACAGAGGAATAGCTCCTGAAATGTTACTCGGTTTTAACCCCTAAACACCGGCAAAATACTCACCACACACCTGACAGCTGTGCCCCGGTGCAAGAAGCAACCCTGGTCCCGAGGAGGGGCTTGCCGTGAGGTTCTAGTCCCTCGGCGGGGTGATCCCCGTCATGTATGATTGACACCACCCGGGAGGTGAGTGAGGTGGACGGCCGCTGCCCAGCTATCCTGCCCACCAGTGGTACAGCAGAACTGGGAGGCTAGGCGGGTCTGGTCCTGTCCCCCCACCCCCCGGGCCAATGGGGGTGATCCCAGCCCCCACCCTGTGTCCCATCAGAGTGCCATGAAACCAGAGAGAACCTGCTCTCAAGATGGCGGAGATCGCATGAAACACAACTCTGGCGCGAGAGCAGCCCGAAACACCGTCCTATCCTGAAACTATACAGGCGGATAGCCTGCTCTGAAGGAGGAGGACCCGGCAAGCCAGAGGGTTCTGACCTCAAGATGAGACCAAGCAGCAACGCCTTGGACTACCTTACCATGCCGCTCAACCTCCCGCAAGGGGGCGGAAACAGAAGGCCTGACAACCTAATGCATCCATATTGGGACTCATCTACAACAGGCACCAGGCTGGACAGTAAAAGCCCCAAGAAGAAAATCATTGCCTCCCCACACAGACGCCCAACAGAACTATCACTACCGCCAGAATCATCAAACCTCTCGTCCCAGTGTGGCAGACGGCACTACATACAGACAGGCCGCCCAGCACGCCGACATGGATCCTCGCTTGGCTGATGTGGTGCTAACATGGGGTGGACATTTCAAACAAGTGAAGTATACCCCAAATGCTGACGCTGCCTTTATGTTATGTTTTATGTGTTCAAGCTACCCACATCTTAGTGCTAGCGTGATGTGCAACCTTTTACCCACTGCTTAGAAAGACAAGTGAGATGTGTCACCACTCGTTAATTAACCTAGCAGGAGTTTACTGGTATAATCTTTAACGTACATACTCTGCTCAAGCCATGCTCTCCTCCTTTGTCTCTCCTCTACCTTTTTTCCATGACATGTACATTGTGCTGGCATATTCAAACCTAAAGCGAATTTAACCTACTGCAATAGAGACCTTAATATTATTATAAAAATGTGCTTGTATAATGTTTGCCATGACATGTAATGCCAATGTTTACCTATTCTCATGCCGCTGTTGTGGCGCACCCAGGCTACTTGTTCACTCTGTGAACGCCTAAAATAAAGAATTAAAAAAAAAAAAACAACCAAGTGAGCAGATTTAAAAATTAACACAAACTATTACTAGTTTTAAAGAGCTGTATAAAGATGATTTTTGATAACCGTATCACTTGAACAGTACCGGGCCTTATGGCATGTGTATTTTTATAAACAATAATATGTACTCTTGTAGTTAAGCAATGCACAAAATATTTTGAAGTACCCAAAGTGGGTCTCTCATCTCAAACTTAGCTTTCTCCTATTGTTTCTTCTTCTCTTCCTCTTTCAGAATCTGTTCTTCTTTTCTTCGTTTCTGATCTATTTCTCTTTAAAATATAAGACAAAGTAGGGATTGCTTTGTTTTATGTATTTTTCCTATGCCTGACAAATCTTGACACAGGGTGAAACTTCAAGCATAAGGCAAGATGCACACTCTGTTATCTTGACAAAGGAAGTACAGCTTGCCCGAAGCTCCAACCTGTGTCAAGATTTGTCAAGCACAAGAAAAATAGATAAGACAAAGTAGTCCCTATGGTGTCTTATATTTTAAAGAGCAATAGATCAGGAAAGAAGAAAAGAAGAACATATTCTGAAAGAGGAAGTGAAGAGGAAACAATGGTAGAAAGGCAAGTTTGATATGACAGAATAACTTATATTTGCATATTTTTCGCTCATGTACGTTGCACTGAAAGTTGAAACATCATGTGTCATATACTAAACCTCTGCAAAGGAAAAAAAAACAGACATCTGACTGCTATTTTGGGGTCAAGAAGGAATTTTTTCCTAGTTTGTGGCAAAATTGGAAGCGTTTCAGACCAGGTTTTTTGCCTTCTTTTGGATCAACAGCAACAACATTTGTGAGGAAGGCTGAACTTGATGGACGCAAGTCTCTTTTCAGCTATGTAACTATGTAACTATATAATTTATAATAGAGTAACTGTATTTTCCCATTAGTGTTTGAGTAAAGTGCTCAATTTCCTTCTGGGTTCTGCCAATCAGCTTTTTAGCTGACTCCGAACAGATAATCTATTGCAAATCTTTGAACAGATTTCATTTGACATGTTAGCAAATATGTCCAGTAGCAAATTGCATACTATGTTAGGTTACAAGCGCAATAAAGACTTTTGTGTTTGTACTGTTGAAAAACCCTGGTGGTGTTTATATGTGTTATTTATTTATATAGTTTTAAATATCTAATTATAGAAGTTGCAAAAGAAAAACCCGGAAAGAGAGAAAAAGCTGAGAAACCACTGGCCAAAGGTGAGTGATTAAATGAAAGCTAATAAAGGTTAATTCCATTTTAAAATGCTGGTGGTGTTTAGTTGTGTTATTTATTTATATAGCTCTATATGTTTGATTCTAGTAGTTGCAAAAGAAAAACCAGAGAAGAAGGAAAAAGCTGAGAAACCATTGGCCAAAGGTGAGTGATTAAATGAAAGCTAATAAAGATTAATTCCATTTTAAAATGCTGGTGGTGTTTAGTTGTGTTATTTATTTACATAGCTCTATATGTTTGTTTCTAGTAGTTGCAAAAGAAAAACCAGAGAAGAAGGAAAAAGCTGAGAAACCATTGGCCAAAGGTGAGTGATTAAATGCAAACTAATACATGTTAACTCCATTTAACTTATTGCATAACATATTAATCTATTTGAAGTATTTACACACACAAACACCAGCAAGATGAAGAATGCACACAAATATACCCTGGCACACCCAAGCAAGATGAACTTAAGAAATTTATAGACAGTGGTATAAGATGCTAGATGGACAAAGGATGGACCAATCCAGGCTTCGAATGGCCATCAGAAAAACTGAATAAATGCCCAATGGGTCACAATGGCCAAGGGCCAAGGCCAACAAGGGAGATAGAAGTGGGAAGAGGGGGGATTCACGTTCTCCTTCAACAGCCTGGCCACCCTAATGCCAGAGGGGAGGAGTGAGTCAGTGAATTCAGTCTGCACCTTCTGTCGATATAGACCAAGTTTTCAGCTAATTCTGTTGATTCAGAGCATTGCCACAGCAACACTCTGATACTGTCTCTGGACAGAAAAGTAAGTCTGCACCTAATGGGGGTACAGACAAGGTTCATTTCTAACCAGACCACAGGGATCAATAAACTTTAGTTATTTTTCTACCCCCTGTACACCACATCTATCCCCCTCCCACACAAAGCCCCTATGACTCAATTTCCTACTGCCCTATCCCCTCACACATTACCGTCCCATTCCTCTATCTCCCCTATAATTTTCAGACCCTATCCTCATACATACACACACACAACAGCCTCTATCTCCTCCAAATATAACGGTCACCATTTCTCACATACTGCAGTCCCTATTCCCCCATACATACAGTATTGCCCCATCCAGACACATTACAGAACTTATCTATACACAAAACACAGCCCTCTCCACAAACACCCTACATTACAAATAGCCACAGACACAGAAGCCCACAAGCAGCCTCTCCCCCACATCCAACCACCCAAGAAGATTCCCTCCCCACACACTATTCAAAGTAATCTCACCCCACGTGCAACAACACAAATCAACCACACAAACAGAATCCTACTTACATGCACATCACAAATACCCCACAAATTCAACCACACGAGCAGCCTCCCCTTACACACATAACATCACATGTAGTCTAAAACACACAACACTACAATCATCCGCCCGCCCACACATGCAACTTCCAAACAAATCCGCAGAAAACACACACAACTCCCTCTCCCAACCTTGTCCTTCTTTTGTCAGCTTGTATTCAACTTATTGGAGATCAGAGACAAGTCTCCAGCATATGCAGAACAAGCATGCCATTAATTTATACAGTAAACAAACACATGGCATTTTTTTCTATGTCTCTTCAACAGCACTCTGTACATGGGCTGCCCTGGAGGGGTATCAAAATACCGTTACTGCCCTGCCCCCCTTGTGTTGGGCTGCTCTGCCTGTAAATACTCTGGACATATTTTTGTCCCAGTCCAGTCGTTGATCAAACATACAAAGAGAGAATTTGGACAAACAACAGATCAGACACACACAGACTAATTTTGTAGATAGTGTGAGTGAGGAACATATTATATAATAAGCCCTTTTTTTGTCAACGAAATATGCTGTCTCATTGAAAACAATGCTAGCAAAAACCCTGTGTGTTACCTGTGAATGGCTTTACAATGTCAATTTAAAAAAAATTGGAACCATGATGTAATTAAAAGTATTTTTCCACTAGTGTTTGAATGATGTGTTTGTTTTCTTTTTTGTTTGTTTTCTGCCAAGAAAAGTACTGATTTACTGTTTTTAGCTGGATTCAACCAAACAATCTATCTGAGAATCTGTGTAGAAAATTGCTACTGACATGTTAGCAAATATGTCCAGTAGTAAATTGCATATTATGTTAACTTACATGGACAGTAAAGAAATTTGTGGTGATTGTTTTGTTGTAAAAAGCTGGTGGTGTATATATGTGTTTTTTTTTAATTAATATATGTATGTTTTTTATTCTAATATATTCTATATATTTATTTCTAGTAGTTGCAAAAGAAAAACCTGAAAAGAAGGAAAAAACATTGGCCAAGGGTGAGTGATTAAATGAAAGCTAAGAAAAGCTAATTCCATTTGGCTTATTGACGAACACATTTTTAATATAATTGAAGTGAAATTTACACACACAAACACATCCTGGCATGCACAAGCAAGATGAACTTAAGGGATTTATAGGCAGTTAAAAAATATACTACTTGGACAAAGAACAGATCAAACTGTGCTTGGTCTGACCATTGGGCAAACAAGACAGATGGCCAGAGGGCCATGATCTACAGCTGGAACCAGGAGGTCTGGTGCTACTCCAGCACTGACCCAGAGAGTGGTCTCCATAGTGGGTGGGAAGATCAAAGATCCCCTTCACCGACCTGGTCACCCTAATGCTGGATGTGAGGAGGGAGCCAAAGAGCCATGTGTCTGCATCTCCTGTGGGCACTGACCAAGTTTTCTTCTCCTTCAACTGTATCAGAGCAACAGTCCACTGCTCCAGCCAGAAAATTAAGTCCGCTCTTCATGGAGGTGCAGGCAAAATGCATCTCCCCAGATCACCAGGGATCAATAAAATGTTGTCTTTTTTTTTTTTTCAATTTGTACTTTTATTGAATTTTTCAGAACAATTGGGGTACAGAAAGGAAGAGGGGTAGGGGGGTAAAAGGTAAAAAGACAAGTACACACCGAAAAAAAGAAATTATACTACAATACAGCTCAATTCACAATGTCAGCATATTTCAGAACTGGCAAGTCCTGATTTTGTATTTAGAGCATTCTAGTTATATACCATACCCAACAGTATAGTGTTACAGGTGAATGTGCTATCGAGGAACGACTCCTGGCTAAAGAGCACATCTGCAGAATTGCCCGGAGGTTGTTCCTCCGTCTAAGGTTGGACATCTCGACCCTACAATCAAGGGTGGTCAAGGGTGGTCGCTCTTTGGCCATTGTTGCTGCTGATTATACATATGTTTCTGCTGAGTATACATATGTTTACTTGTGTTGCTCCTTATTATCATGAGGTTTGCTATACTGTTCCTCCCTTCTACCTGGTTGTCCAGTGCCTGTGTGGAAAATGTCTTTTTTTAATGCCCCACACATATGCTCCCATACATTACAAACCCCTGTCTCCACACAACTGAGAAACTCTATCCCCCTCATCCTACAACACTTACCCCCACACCCTACAGCCCCTTTTCCCCTATCCACACTCTGCAACCCTTTATGTCTCCACATACAACTGCACCTAGCCCTCTGTAGACCTTAGTCCTAATCCTCCCATATACTACAGCCACTATCTCCCAATACTTTACAGCCCTGTACCCTCACACAATGCAGCCACTGTCTTCCCATATGTCCCTATCACCCCCACACACTACAGCCCCTCTCTCCCCAATACATTTGACCCCCTTGGCCCCATATACCACAGACACTATCCCCCACAAACATACTGCAGTCCTTCTCTCCCTATATGTTACCACCCCTATCCTCCCACATACCACAGTCCCTATTGTCTCCAAATACTCCAGTCACCATTTTCCATATACTGCAGCCCCTGTCCCCCACACATACACGGCAGCCCCCCACACACTAATGTCCCTACAATGTAAATAACAAGTAACTAATTTCTTCAATTAAACATACACCATGTCAGAAAACAAATATCCTTTCTTACACTTATTTTACTATATATTTAATTCTATTAGTTGCAAAAGAAAAAACTGAAAAGAAGGAAAAAGCTGAGAAACCATTGGACAAAGGTGAGTGATTACATTAAACCTAATACAGGTTGCTTCTATATTTAAACTCTGGTGATGTTTATGTGTTATTTATTCTTATCATTACACATATTTAATTCTAGTAGTTGGAAAAGAAAAACCTGAAAAGAAGGAAGAAGCTGAAAAACCCTTGGCCAAAGGTGAGTGATTAAATGAAAGCTAATAAACATTATTTAAATGTGACAATTTTAATTTAATAGAAGTGTTTACACACACAAAGATCAGCAATATGAACTTTCATAGGTACAAATCCACTACATGGACAAAGAATAGGTCAAGCAAGACAAACTGGGCCATGAGCCATAAATGCACTTCACCTTTTCCAGTCTTGTCCATAAAACAAACACAGGGCATTTTGTTTTATGGGGGTATGTGTGTGTTATTTAGACATAATATGGCCCTCTATTTCCTATAAAGCTGTTCTTCCTTAAAATGCCATGGCCACATTTTTTTCTCAATCAGGCCCTGGATAAAACATACACACTACTCAGACAAAGATTAGATCACAAATATAAATTTTCTAGATAATGTGCACAGAGAACATAATCATTTTAATTGTGTTTCCCACCTCATTAGTATGGAATCTCACTGCCAATTATGCTAGAAAAAGACCCTTTGTTACCTGTAAAAGATTTTGCTATCCAAATAAAAATCCCCTATACTTGATTCTTTCTTCTCACACTTATAGAAAACTAGTATACAGGGAGCATGGAAAAATTAAAAAAATGCAATTAAGCATATCTATAATTACAAATGGACCAACAAATGTGAGTTTCTGATCGGATTAGGTCAGCAGCTATAGAAGAGCTTTGAAAATTAGCACTTTGATATATTTTCAAACCAACCTAAGGCAACTAGCACCTATCTTACATGAGGAAAGAAAATGGTGCCAAAACTGTGCTAAAAAAATCACATGGAACAACAATGTGATCAAACTTTCTC
The DNA here is from genome assembly GCA_933207985.1 of Pelobates cultripes. NCBI lineage: Eukaryota > Metazoa > Chordata > Amphibia > Anura > Pelobatidae > Pelobates > Pelobates cultripes. The sequence continues at coordinate 251,756,867 of OW240913.1, forward strand.
ATCTACTATTACTAATTTCCTAAATTAGTTTTCATGTAAAATACACAATAAATATTTTCTTTTCCAGAAAATGTATTTATTATTTTTTATGAAAAAAAAGACGTTCAAGTAAGCATTAGAAGTGGGAAAAATATTTGCAAAATGTCTGGTTTAATTCACAGGTTTTATTCTTTTTAAAAAAATATTTAAGTGATACATTATTTTGAGCAAAATCAAGTCCTAGCATTATTACATGCAACATTAGCATTCTGAATTCACATTTGAGACCTTTCTGATGCGATTTAAAAACATTGAGTTTTAAAATATAATCATTTATAGAAATATGTCTGTGTAATTCCAGAAATAACAAAAGAAAAAGCTGAAAAGAAAGAAAAAGCTGAAAAGCCTTTGGCCAAAGGTTAGTGATTAATTGGGAAAATAAAACAATAAATAAATTGATTTAGGTTTTAATTGAGACTTTTCAACTGTTCAGCTTGACCAAATATATTTTCTTTTACTACCTGTCACTAATGTGTAAACACATAAAATTGTTCATTTTATTGTGACTTGTGTGCACTCTCTAGGAAAGTGCAAGCTACCCTAGCAAACATATTTGTTTAGTTTGTGAAAAATTAAACATGAAATTACACACTGTCACATCTGTCCCAATATAATCCCTGTACCATCACCAAGAAACCTGATCTTTACACAGCTACAGTGATTATCTTACTCTTTATCTTTACTTATCTTAATTGACCATTGCCCTATAGCATGGGCTAGGCAATATTTTAGTAGTACTGTGCCAAAATAAGATCTTGAAGTCCCGCAGTGTGCCGGTTCTATTTTTATTTTAAAAAAAGAGTTGTGTATGTTGCTGTATTCTGCTTGTGTTCTTTATGGGTGCCACAGTTGCTTTGCAGTGTTGTATTTGTGTGCATGTGGGCTGTTATTTTGTTTCTGTTCAGGAGTAGTTTGTGGTATTGTGTGTCTGGATGATATGTCACAGTGTGTGTATGTGTGGGGTTGTGGTTTTGTGCACATGCGGATTTTCAGTAGTATTGTGTTTGTGGGCACTGTACGTGTGTGTTTATATTATTTGTATGAGGGGGAGGCTTAATCTGTGTATATCTAGCATGTGTTTGGCACGCCTGGAGTTCAGTGGAATCCAGTTTGGCCAGGTATAGGTTAAGAGCAGAAGCTGCGATAGCTGCTGTGGGCTTCTATTTTCATTCACAATTGCTAGGAGGAAGTGAAAGATCATTTTCTCTAAGTTCTGCATTGCATAAATTGAGAATTGTCCCTCACCACCTGCAATCACCGCTTGGTTTGCACTAGCAGATATGAATTTCCACTAGGACTTCTGATAGGCCAAAGCCTGTTTGGCTCTGGCAGCCTTGAGTGCCGTGCAAAGGCACCTCGAGTGCCAATCATGGCACATGTGCCATAGGTTGCTGACCCCTGCAATAGAGGATGGTGAAAATATTTGGTCTTTCTGACTTAATTTGATTTGGATTTTAAACATTTATGGTTAGGAAGACTTTTCCGGGTAAAAGTTATGTTCAGGATTAAGAAAATTCAGTTAAGTAATTGATTCACACAAATTTGGCTGAATTTCAATTTGAGCTAAACCAAATCTATCTCTATCTCTATCTCTCTCTCTCTCTATATATATATATATATATATACATCCAGAGACCTTGTACTCCAACTTATTACAAATATATCACCCAGTGCTCCTGTAACACATTCCATAGATTGTAACAAAGTACCACCACTCTGGGATATTACAACACTTCTTCTTTATTCTGTATTATAATCCATATCCTATATTAGGCATCCCAACAATTTAAGTGACAGAATCAATATTTTGGGTCCTATCCTCTATCCTAGTTTCCTTCTCCTGTCTCCAAAAAGTGTGGTGTGATTGCATCATTAGATGAGCTCACACTGTACCCACGGCACTAGAGCACTCCTTGTATAGTCAGCCCTCACTGTGTGACTGGCAGACACAGCCTGGAGTGCAAATAAGCCAGACTGTCCTGCCTATTCTTTAATGAGACCAGTTCCTTTGGGCAGCACCGTTGACTAGATGAGAAACACTGGATCACTTCCTCTTAGTTTGCTCACTTTATGGAATGCTGATGCCGGAGGGCATGCATATATAATTGATCCATCTGTAAAAATGAGGTTTTTTATTTTGTACAAAAGTGAGAATAATCTTTAGCAATTGTAGCACGCTTAACAAAGAGTGGCACACAGTAACCAGGAGTACATTGTACTATTCATCTTTTCATACAATCCACAGTAAAATGTTTAAAAAAGAGAAGAGTCTAATATTTTCCTTGAGTGGGTGCTCTATTGTCAATTATAGTGCCCTGTGAAGTAAAATTAAGTGCTTACCACCTACATCTTTGCTATAAAGTCCAGGGCATGTAGGCAGCTTAATAAGATTTGCCATGATTTAATAGCGTTACTAACTTCCCATCACCTGTTTCGTATTGACAATTCTATTAACTTGCAAATATCTTGCAGAAATGTCAATGTTCTTCTTAGAATGTCCTTTCTAGGAGGATATATAAACAATCATATTTGTAAATGGTGTATGAAAAAAAAACCATGCCGCATTTATTTACAATTCGATTTTTGTGATTTATCATACATAAATACCATATATAAATTTATTTTAGCACATTCCCCTGTAACAATTTGAATTCACTATGTTTTATATGTTACAAAACACATTTTTATAAATATATATGTCTAATTCCAGAAAAACCTGAACACAAGGAGAAAGCTGAGAAGCCTTTGGCCCAAGGTTAGTGGTTAATTCTTTACATAAAAACAATGCTTGGAATAGCTTCTTCTGTTGAGAGTTTGTGCTTCTGTTAGCTCTCCTGATCTAAGCCCTGCCATGCAGGAATAGTTCATTGGCTGAGCATTAGAACATTAGCTGAGCATTTTAACAAGAGGCATTGGCAGAAGGGGCTGTCTCTTGCTAGAGTCAGCCTTCAACAAGCCCTGGGTTTCAATTGAGCAATTTATTTCTGTGAGCCCCAAGTTACCTGGTCTGCTTCTGGCAGTTATAAATGACAAAATATGGCAATATGGCACCATGCCCTTTCTCTCCCACTACTACGTAGCATGACCAAGTAGAAGAAACAGGGCCCAGACCATCAGCATTGTTCTCATGAACAAAGATTGTTCACAGTAACTGCCACAGGTTACTACGACTTTGCTCTGAAAACCAATGCTCGTTAGAATAGTCGCTGTATTAAAAGGCGGGCTTGCAGTGCTGGATACAGAGAGTTAGTCTTTTCATTAATTGTTCAGAAGCTTGCAGTGTTATGGCTTCCTGTGCCCCTGCATTGTGAGCTCTCTGGCTGTAGTTGTAGCATAATATGCAAACAAAATTAATTTGCAATAAAATAATTTAATTTGCAAGTATGCCAATCATTTATACACAATTGTGGGGTTGCATAGCCTGGCAGTCATGTATACATAAGTACTGATGTAAAAGGAATTTTTTTTACCAAATAATAAACTGTGTATGATGTATGTCTTCAGCCCGTAAAGGTGACAATGTGAGTAAAGGGGTACCAGTGGTAGGGAGAGTGTGACAGAATGAAGGAGGTAAATGGGACAGGGTGAGGGGGGGATAGTGAGAGAGAAGGTGTGAGGGTGAGTATGACATGGTTTGATGAGGGAGTGTAACAGGGTGAGTGGAGGTAAGTGTGTCAGGGCAATAGTGACATGGTAGGAGGGATGAATGTGACAGGATTGGAGGGGTTAATGTGACAGGGTAAGTGTGGCATAGTTGGGGGGGTGAGTATCACAGGGTTGGTGTGAAGGGTAAATGTGCCATGGTTGGAGGAGGGAGTGTGACAAGATTAAGGGGGGGTTAATGTGATAGGGTGAGTGTGGCAGAGTGTGACAGGATTAAAGGCATTAATGTGACAGGATGAGTGTGGCAGGGGTGGGGGGGAGTGTGACAGAGTGAGAGAAGGTGAGTGTAACAGAATTAGGGGGTATTTTGACAGGGTGAGTATGGCAGAGCGAGGGCAGGTGAAAGTGTGACATGATTAGGAGTGCTTAATGTGAGTGTGGATGCATGAAGGGGCTGAACGTGTGGGGGGATGATATTGTGTGAGTGGCAACAATGTGTGGGCATGTGACAATGTGTGAGGAAACTGACTGTATGTGCGAGTATGGGGAAACTACATTGTGGGGGGTGACTGTGTGTGTGAGGAAGAGTGACAGTGCGTGTGAGGGGGTGACCCTTTTTTATGTGGGGGCGTGACCCTGTGAGGGACAGTGGTTGAACCTGTGAGGTACAGTGGGTGACACTGTGTGGGACGGGGGTGACTGTGTGAGGGAGGTGGGTGGTAGTGTGAGAGAGGTGGGTGGTAGTGTGAGGGAAGGGAGTGGTAGTGTAAGGGAGGTGGGTGTTAGTGTGTGGGAGGGAGATTTACTGTGAGTGAGAGGGTAATACTGTGTGGGAGAGAGTAATACTGTGACGAAGGGGGTAATACTGTGAGGGAGATACTGGAAAGGAGGGTGTAATATTGTGAGGGGGATACTGGCAGGGGGTGATAGTGTGAGTGAAGGGATACTGGTAGAGGTGCTAGTGTGAGGGAAGGGGACATTGGGAGGGAGGGGGTGATAGTGTGAAAAGGGGGGGATACTGGGAGGGAAGGGTGATAGTGTGTGAAAGAGGAGGGTATGGGAGGAGGGGGCAATAGTGTGATAGAGGTGGGATACTGGGAGGAGGAGTGAAGGTGGGGAGGGACACTGGGAGGAAGGGGTGAAGGTGTGGGGATACTGCAAGGGAGGAGTGATAGTGTGAGGGAGAAAGATACAGGAGGAGAGGAGGTTGCAGTGGAGAAGGAGGGGATATTAGGGGAGGGTAAAGGTGTGAGGGGACACTGAGGGGTGATAGTGTGAAAGAGGGAGGATACTGGGAGGTAGGGGGTAATAGTGTGAAAGAGGGGGGATACTTGAAAGAAGGGGGTTAATGTGTGAGGGAGGGGGGATACTGAGAGGGAGGGGATGTGATCGTGTGAAAGAGGGGGATACTAGGAAGGAGGGGGGTGAGAGTGTGAAAGAGGAGGGATCCTGGGAGGAAGGGAGGGAGGTGATAGTGTGAAAGATAGGGGATATCTGGCCTAAATCCCTATGTACATTTAAACAAAATGGAGGCTCTTTAGTTTTATTCCAATGGCCATTTGAATATATAAGCTCACCTGCCACGTCAAGGCAAGCCTCAAGAATCTCCAGTGAGACAGGAAGGGGTATTTTATAAACCCTTTCACATTTAACCCTTTATAGTTCTTCTACACATACAATAAACTTTGCTGGTATCAGACAATGTGTAAACATCTCTAATAAGACAGGAAGGGGTATTTTATAAATACATATTTATATATTCAAATAGCCATTGGAATAAAACGAAAAAGCCTCCATTTTGTTTAAATGTACATGGGGATTTAGGCCAGAGCGCAGGTAACGTTCTCTTTGTTTTTACTATAGAAAAATGCACACCTGCATTGAAATACCAATTCGTGCAAACACACTTGTACACACACATACTCCATACAAAAACATGCTTACATTCAAACACACAAACACTGCAAACACTAAAAAATTTGCAGGTGTTTTTTACACTTTTAAGCAGGGAGTGCCACATATGGATCCGCCCTGGGTGCCAAATGCTCCAGGTACGCCCCTGGGGAGGGGGTAGTACTGTGGGGAGGGGGGGGGATATCTTGTTTCTCTCCCTGGTGGTCCGCTGAGCTTCCTGGTGGTCCGGTGGCCAGGATATCAGGTCTGTAGCTCCGCAGTGTGCAGAGCTGCAGACCATATATCTCATCAGAGACCCGGTCAGAGCGTTGCTCTGATTGGCCAGATCTCGCGAGACACATTGTCTGCAGCTCTGCACACTGTGGAGCTGCAGACCGGCGGCTACAGGCGCTCTCTGGCCAGGCAGATTAGTGTGTGTATATGCATAGGGACTGTAGTTTGTGTGTATAGGGTAGTGTGTGCTTGTATAAGGACTGTTTTGTGTGTATGTATTGGGGATTCAGTGTGTTTATGTTTCTAGGGGCTGTAGAGCGTGTTGTGTGTCATGAGGACATAGTGTATGTATTTGTCTATGAGGTGTAGTGTGTGTCTAGATGTTGTATGTACATCCAGTGGCTGCAGTGTGCATATTTTTGTATATAGGCTGTAGCATGCATATTCATATACCTAGTGTCTGTCATGTGCATATATATGGGCTGTAGTGTGCGTGTATATTAATATAGGCTGTGTTTTAGATCAAAGAAAACTTTGATTATTTGTCTATCTAGTCCTTTCTAAATTGATTGTGCGCATGTCTTCTGGAAGTAAATCACACCGGACACATTGCAGGTTTATGAAGAACTCCAGAGTGGCCTTTATTCCAGGGGGTGCAATTCCCTTTTAAAGCAGAAATACGTCATGTACAGAGTCACAGTTAACATACAGTATACATTCATCAATTGGTTAACAGTCTAAGGGGTCTTGTCTAAACCCCCCCTACAGGATATAGTGTCGTCATTACAGACTTCTCCCACCCACATTCCAGCTCCATCTTGGTTACACGATGGGAGGGGGGAAGTGAGTAGTAGTTACTTTAACAGTGATTCTCTATTTTGTTAGCTGTTACTTTGCACGAAGGAAGTGGGGGAGGAGTTTAATAAAGGAAGATTTTTTTTAACAGAGGAATTTTGTTACATGAGGCTTGCTCGATGGGAAGGGGGGAGGAATTTGCAGAGGAAATAGTGACTGAACACATTGTGGGGGGAAGGGAATATTTACTCTAGCAGCCAGTTTTAACATAGTGAACACAGAATAAATAGACATTAGTAAATAGCCATTTTATTTTAATTCTTCCGTCCATAACAGCTGTACTTTGTGTGTGTACACTACAAGGGGTACATTGTGTTTTGTTAGGGGCTGTTTTGTGTGTGTGTGAGTATGTAAAGGGGGCTTTAATGTAGATGCACATTTGGCTGTTTTCTGTGTGTATATAGGGGGCGTCTGAGTGTATGTACAGGGACTTTTTGTGGGTATGTGTATAGGGGACTTTAGTGTATATGAACAGGGGCTGTTTTGTGTATAGGGGGCTTTAGAGTGTATATAGAGGGGCTGTTGTGTGTGTATATGGGGCTTAAGTGTGTGTATAGGGGGCTTTTGTGTGTATGTACAGGTGCTGTTGTGTGTGCAGGTGTGTGTATAGGGTACAGTGTATATGTGCATGGGCTGTTTTTTGGGTTTGTGTGTGTATAGGGGGCTTTTGAGTGTATGGACAGGGGCTGCTTTCTGTGTAGGTATATGGCACGTTTGAGTGTATGTACAGAGGCTGTTGTGTGTGTATAAGGGGCTTTAATGTGTATAAACAGGCTGGTGTGTGTGTGTATAGGGGACAGAGCAGTTTTGTTGGTGTGTGTATTGGGAGCTTTAGAGTTTATGTACAGGGGCTGTTTGTGTGTGTGTGTGTGTGTAGGGAGGTTCTAGAGTGTATGAGGTTGAGATTGTATTGTTTAAGGGGATTAGGGCTTCAGGGTTCTTGGGGGTGGGGGTGGTATATTAAACATATACTATAAATATACATATATTATATTTGCACAATGAAATAATAATAAATACAAGATATCACTACATTTACTCCCCACCTCCCTTCTGTTAACTTTTGCCAAGGGAGGAGGGGTATCCTGGTTCTGGCTGAGTGCCCTCTCTGGCTGCCTACTACAAGGAGCTCCAATGATACTGAGAGCATTGCCATGGTAACCTGCGGAAACGCTCTCAGTAATCGTAGCTTGCAGAAACAGACCACATGGCCTGCAGCCGAAGATTAATTCAGCTCCCTGCGCTGCTCTGCCTGTCTGTGCAATGAACTGGTGATAGAGGCTTGCAGCCCATCAAATATTCTTAAGTGTTTGGGCTGTGCTCACTGATCCTTTAATCTCTCTGATTGGCCTCGGCGATCATCGCGGCCCACCGTTTTTTTCCCGGTTTGTCCGATGGCTAGTCAAACTGTGGCAAATTCAATTGATTGGACATAATTTGGAAAGGCACACACACAGTGGTGCTATAGACATTGCCATGCCTTAGGCCAAACTCAAACATGTGTCCTCCACTAACACCCATAGTGAAAATAATACAGGTATGTGTGTGTATGTAAGGGTTTATTTGTATGTACTGGTGCCATTGGAATGCAGTGGTGTACTTGTGTCTACTTTTTGCATTTTATTGCAAGGGTGTGTTTGCATGTAGTGTTGGCTATTTAAATGCAGGTGTACATGTGTATAGTAATGTTTGAATGAAGGGTTGTGTTTTTATGCATACTGATATGTATACCTACACACACTGAAACATATACACACAAAAACATGAATACACACATAAATGTAATATGTTTTATATCTTTAAACACCCTCCTGTGAACAAACATTGTATGTGCAGGAGGCTGACTTGCCTGCTGCAGTCTGACTCTGATGGGATTGTTTTACTCCCCCATCCTGGGCCTTCCATTCAGCTCTTGATGTAGCTGCAAGGAACTTCCTAGGAGCACTGTCAACAGGGGTGGACTGACCACTAGGGCAGATCGGTCATGGACCGAGGGCCAGTGGCAGTCAGGGGCCAGGGGCAGCTATGGCTGGGCTGGGAAGATTAGATGATCTCCCCAACCAGCCCAGCATCAAGGCAACAAAGTTAGTGAAACCAGTTCCCCATCGGGAGCGCTCTGTGTTAGAATAGAGGAGGGGATAGGGAGTGACATCACATCCCCTCCTCTCTCTTACACAAATACAGAGCGCCCACCGCATGTGTGAAGGGGGAAGAGCAGCTGTGATGGCAACAGCCATGCTGCTCAGGAGAGGACAGGGAGTCAGACTGAACAGACTGAAATGCAAGGTATGATGGGGCATGATAGCAGGGTAGGCACCAGAGGAGGGCTTGGGGAGGAGGAGGAGACTTTGAAGGAATTGGGGACATGGTGAGATACAAAGGGTGACTGCAAAATAAGTAGACTTACCAAACACTCATCAAGGGGGGCATCAAGGCAAGTGCCCTCAGAATGTCCTGGGAAGCTGCTGTCCAAACTTCCTCCTCTCTCAGACCCCTCCCATCCCTCCTCTATGAACATAAAACACAGCCCCCTGGCAGGTTCTCCGTTAGATCTGCACCCCTTAAACAAGCTGCAGTGTCCAAAGTCAGCAGCACCTCCGCCCCCAGCTTCAACCATGTGGGCATGCTGACAGGAACAACCTGGGAGACTAGGAGCAACTTGCAGCTCTTCAACCACAGCAAGGGGTGAGAGACAGTGATCTTGAGTGTGCTGTGTGTAGTGACCTTCTGTGTGCATGTTGTGAACTGTGTGTGTGTGTGTGTGTGTCAGTGAGCTGTCTGTAGTGAACTGTGTGATCTTGCATGATTGGGTATATTAGTGAGCTTGTGTGTAGTGAGCTGTTTTTATTGAGCTTGTATGTATCCAAAAGCTTTGTGCAGTGATTTTTCTGTAGTGAGCTTGTGTGTCTGTGGCTGAGCTTGAGAATATGTCAGTGAGTTTGTGTGTAGTGACATTGTGTACATATCAGTGAGCTGTCTGTGGTGAGCTTGGGATCTTGTGTGTGTGTGTGTGGCGCGCTGTGTGTAGTGAGCGTGTGTTCACGTCAATGAGCTGTCTATAGTGAGCTCTGTAAGTTTGTGTGTAGTTAACTGCTTGTGCATTTACACCATACTGGAAGTATGTATATTCAAAACAGCACATGCATTGATGGGGACAAAGTGCAACAGTGTTTACGATGATTATAACACTAAGATACAAACATGCCTTCATACACAAACCCTCACACCATATACAAATAAAAAAATGCACACTTATTTGAAACAGAAGGGGCCCTATCGGGTATTTTGCCCAGGGGCCCAGAAGGCTGTCAGTCCGCCCCTGACTGTCAACATTACAGGTGCCCAGTCATGCTGTTAAATGGTTGCAGCACCCGACTGGGCCCCTGTACAGCATTGCATATTGAGTGCCCCTACGTGCATTGGCAGAGCATATAGGACGGATTACACCCATTGGGCTTAGATCAATACAGAGAGCTTCTGACAGATGCCAGGAGTTGTTTAAACCATTTGACTACTTTCATTGGGAGGTGGTGCCAGGGCACTCCTGTCATCATAACTATTACAGTGCACTGTAGTGTTTATGGTACTTGGAGTGTTCCTTTAAAGTGATACACAACTTAACTTGCTGTCATTAGTTGTTTATTTTTTATAATGTCTAATTATAGAAAAACCTAAAGAAAAGGAAAAGACTGTGAAACCACCAGCCAAAGGTTAGTAAAACATTTTTATTTTTTTTAAATTGGAGCAATGTAAACAACATAACTGTAGTGTATATGTTGGCTGCTTAACCCCTAATGTCATCTCATGTACTTACATAAAAAACAATGTGTGATGCTCAGCAAGTCTTATAAAACCATGGCTGATGATGGCTCCACTCTTGAACCTGTATCTGTAGCCACTCTTCATGATGATCTGGCTAAGGGGGTTGAGGCCTATGAAGAACAGCATCAGGGATTGCCCATCACCTTGGTATATGCCACATTTGATGTTCACCTGAGTTATTGTCCTGGAATTATTGGCTTCTAGAGTTGTTTTCCACTTGCTTACAGAGTTCTTGATGAAAGTCTTGCTGTAGGTCTGTAGGGCCTAGGTCTATAGGGCCAAGTATTCCAGTATCTATGTGTGTGGCAATGTGTCATAGGTTATCTTGTATTCAATTCAGGCTCTGCAGAGATGTGTCTGCCTGGTCTTAGAATCCAGTGTTTTGACCCTTTGGTGTTGTTTCCAAACCCCTTTTTAGTGTTGCTCATGTACTGACTCATGCCTATCAATTTTGGAGGCTGTGATGTCAGATAGGACCTTACATGTTGCATGGAGGCAGGTGACTGGTCAGTAGGTAGATGGTATTTCAACAGATATTACATAGTTACATAGCTGAAAAGAGACTTGCGTCCATCAAGTTCAGCCTTCCTCACATTTGGTTTTTTGCTGTTGATCAAAAGAAGGCAAAAAAAAAAAAACAGTTTGAAGCCCAATTTTGCAACAAGCTAGGAAAAAAATGCCATCTTGACCCCAGAATGGCAGTCAGATTTATCCTTGGATCAAGCAGTTATTACCCTACAATGAAAGATTATATCCTTGAATATTCTCTTTTTGCAAGTATGCATGTAGAAGCTGTTTGAACATCTGTATGGACTCTGATAAAACCACTTCTTCAGGCAGAGAATTCCACATCCTGATTGTTCTTACAGTAAAAAAAACCTTTCCTTTGCCTTAGTTGAAATCTTCTTTCTTCCAGTCTAACCGCATGGCCTCGTGTCCTATGTAAAGTCCGGTTTATGAATAGATTTCCACACAATGGTTTGTATTGGCCCCGAATATATTTGTATAATGTTATCATATCCCCTCTCAGGCGACGTTTTTCTAAACTAAATAGGTTTAAATTTGTTAACCTTTCTTCATAGCTGATATGTTCCATTCCTTTTATTAATTTTGTAGCCCGCCTCTGCACTTTTTCTAGTGCCATAATATCCTTCTTTAGAACAGGTGCCCAAAATTGCACAGCATATTCAATATAGGGTCTTACCAGTGATTTATACAGAGGCAAAATGATATTCTCGTCCCGAGAATGAATGCCCTTTTTCATGCATGACAATACCTTACTGGCCTTGGCCACTGCTGATTGACATTGCACATTGTTGCATAGTTTGTGGTCTATAACAATTCCCAAGTCCTTTTCGTGTGTTGTTATCCCTAATTTGCTTCCATTGAGGGCATACGTTGCTTGTGTATTCTTTATGCCAAAGTGTATAACTTTGCATTTTTCAACATTAAATTTCATCTGCCATTTGAGTGTCCAGTCCCCCAGTCTATCTAAATCCCTCTGCAGCAAAGTAATATCTTGCTCACATTGTATTATTTTACAAAGTTTTGTGTCATCTGCAAACACTGAAACATGACTTTCAATGCTGTCTTCAAGATCATTTATAAACATGTTAAATAGAAGGGGTTCCAGAACAGACCCCTGAGGGACTACACTTGCCACCTCTGTCCAGCTTGAAAATTTACCATTAATGACAACTCTTTGTACTCTGTTTTTAAGCCAATGTTCTACCCAAGAACAAGCATTTTCATATAGACCGATTTCATTGAGTTTGAACACTAATCTATTGTGTGGAACTGTATCAAATGCCTTGGCAAAATCCAAAAAGATCACATCCACGGCAACACCCTGATCTATACTTCTACTTACTTCTTCATAGAACGCAATCAAGTTAGTTTGACATGACCTGTGCTTCATAAAACTGTGCTGATTTTGGCTGATAACCATGTTCTTCTGCAAGGAATTCTTGAATATTATCCCTTAATAACCTTTCAAATATTTTACCAGCCACAGAAGTTAAGCTCACAGGTCTATAATTTCCAGGCAAGGATTTTGAACCCTTTTTGAATATAGGAACATCTGCCTTCTTCCAATCCTCCGGAACACTTCCTGAAAGAAAAGAATCTTGAAAGATTAAAAACAGAGGTTCACTTATTTCTACACTTAGTTCCTTAAGTACACGTGGATGGATACCGTCAGGCCCTGGAGCGTTGTTTATATTAACTTTCTTTAGTTGCTGCAGAACCTTGTCTTGAGTTAACCAATTACAATTATTCTACAAGTTTTTAGTAGCAATCATTTGCACATCTATTGCCATGGGTTCTTCCTTAATATATACGGAGGAAAAATAGTTATTTAAAATTCCTGCCTTTTCCTGGTCTTCATTAACTAACACCCCCGTTTCAGTTTTTAGTGTACTTACTGTAGCGGATCGGCAGTATTAAATCCACGAATTCTGCTGGTTCAGAAGGTAATCCACAGTCAAGCGCTGAAAAGCAAGGCAATATCCCAAATCTCCCAGTAACCGGATGAAACACAGTTCTGAGAGTCAACTGAAGGCTTTATTCACAGGCTCCACAATTTATACAATTCCCCATGCAAGGGGTTTCCTGAGTCCCATCACAGGAGCATTCCCAGAGTGGACTACGTGGGGAACTTAATGTACAGAGCCTTTCCCCCATCAGGCACTGCTGCACGAGAGGGATCCTCCCACTGGAATGTACTGTTAAGTGGATTATCCCTCCGTGCAGCAGAACCAGCAATTTACTTTATGTACAGTTTTTCGACTATTTGGTCTATTTGCACGAATGGACGTTCGGTAGATAGCTGGGGTCTGAGCGCATCATTCGTGAGATTACTGCTCAGATCCCAGCTAAAACAACCGAACGCCGCACGAAAAACACATTCATTAAAACACACATTCAAAAGACCGATTGAAGTATAGGGAATAAAATACCGAATGGCCCGGAGCTCCCGAACGGCCTGGAAGTTCAGCGGTGTTTGTGCCGTCGAGTAGCCGTTTTTAGTACCACGCGCTCGACGACCAAACACTGCTGAGGGAACAAAGGATCCAAGATGGCCGACCGCCGCATGGTCGGTAGTCGAACGACGGCCACCTAGGAGAGCCTCTAATTAGTTAACAAGCGCCACACGTCTCTTAGTGTGTGGGCTATTAAAAGATAGTTAATTCGGCTCACGAACGGCCCGCATAGGTGCCATTCGTGAAACAAAAGGAAATCAGCTATCTGCTTTTGGCAGATAGCTAATGCAGGCAATACAGTGTTACACAATCACATTACATTACACTCAGGAACACACATATCACAAAAATCATACAGGCAACCCTTAAAGTGATAGTACTTAAATAATGTCCAAGTGGCTAGGTTTGCCACACTTACACTTTCAATTTTGGAATTTTTAGAATTTATATACTTAAAAATATATTCTGTAAGATAAAATCATCAATAGTGCAATACAGTATGTAAAATGCTTAAAAAGTAAAATAAAAGAGTGATATCACTCACAAGCCTGGAGTCATACCTTCATATTACTCGGATAGTATGTGCCCTTGGACCATTTCAGGATGTCCAGATCCTTCTTCTCCAAAGTGATCAGTGGTTTTTTTTCCCTCCTTCCCTTTTCTCCTTCCCCCTCTTAACCGGCTCCAAAGTATACAAATGCCAGGTCAGAGAGATTTCTTTAGAGAAAAAAGGTGCTTTATTAATCCAAATAAAATTCAAAATATAAAAACAATCAAATTTACCAGATAAGCTTCTGGGTAAGCTGTATAGTATATAGTTTACATGTTAAGACACTCCCAGCTTAGATGAGTGAAACCGCTGTTTAGGTAATCTTCCCCCTTTTGAGACACAGGCTCTGCTGCTGTGGACCGCCAAACTCCCGAACGGAGTATAAGGGAATACTGCAAACTCCCGAATAAATAATCAGCCAAACTCCTTCTCTCCTAGAATAGGCAAAATAATACTTCCAAGTAGCAATCCCCCCAAACACGAGACCAAGCTCCGTCTTGAGGGTAAAACAGGATTCTGCTTTAATGAGGGCTACCTGCCCGGTATTTATGTCCCCTAGGGGACCAGATGGGAGACTGGGACACAGAATATACAGTAGCCAATCACAGTGGCTCAACTCTAAACACTCCCCTTTGCACAAGTAAATCCCCCCTCTCTATCCTGGAGATAATTGGGAAGAAATTCAATTATCTCCAGGGATAGAGGCAAATCGCCATTTTTCATATTATAACAGAAACACAAAAATCCATAATTATAAAACTACCGAATGCTTTTAGTTCGTGTAACGTATCAACAGATAGCCTGGGTCTGAGCGCATGTAACTACCGAATAGCGCTCAGATCCAATGCACACAGTTCAATCGCCATGGAGTCAAAGTCTTTCACATTGTTCTTTTGGTATGCGATTTACTCCATGGGATGACTATCTGGGTTAAGTCTATTCGTGCAATAAAAGTCCCAAACGGACCGGTGTTCACATGCCTGGGGATAAGAAGGGCGGTCGGCAGTTTCAGTTGTGTTCGGTAGAAAGAGTGTCCATTTTTAGTTCCATAGTTTAAGTGCCGAACACTGCTGTGCATTGGCGTGTTTAAAATGGCTGCCGCCTCGTGGTCGACAAGCGAACGACGACCACCCTGCATACGGTTAGAATGAAAAGGTGTCTGCGGTCAACCACAACGTTCTAATTGAGGCCAATAGGTTAACCAGCAGCACACTTCTCTTCTGGGTGGCCGTCCATTCTGTAGTTTCATTCTGTACATATTGCAATAACGAACAGGGGCATACGGACAGGTAATTCCACGAATGTAGATAAAATAGAAGAACCGGCAAATAGTACTTAGACAGATGGATCTGTCACAATATAAATGTGAGATATAAATATAAGTATACAAATATACACATGACATGCATATAGATGCATGTCTATGGAACTTAAATTCAAACATACAGGATATTATTATTCACTGTACTGTGGTTTCTTATTAGAAAGAGGATACAAATCCATGACAACATAATCTGGAACGCAAACGCGCGCCAAACACACAATTGGACTGTTAGATACCAATAAAGTTTCTATGTTTGTTAAATCTGCTGATCGAAAATGACACACCCGGAAGTTAAGTGATGAATAGTAGCACTGGAACGCACGTTGCATTCCATCAGACGGAACCCGGAAGTGAAAACGTAACAGAGAAGAGATCCGGAAATAATGAGTGGGCTATTTAAAGCAGAAGAAATGAACGGACTTCATTGCAGCCAACTGAGGAAGCCTATTTGATAAGGCGAAACGCGTTTTGGACACTGTAATAGACTATACAGGCTACCCAGAAGCTTATCTGGTAAATTTGATTGTTTTTATATTTTGAATTTTATTTGGATTAATAAAGCACCTTTTTTCTCTAAAGAAATCTCTCTGACCTGACATTTGTATACTTTGGAGCCGGTTAAGAGGGGGAAGGAGAAAGGGGAAGGAGGAAAAAAAAGCACTGATCACTTTGGAGAAGAAGGATCTGGACATCCTAAAATGGTCAAAGGGCACATACTATCCTAGTCATATTTTATTTTTTAAGCATTTTACATACTGTATTGCACTATTGTTGTATAATTTTATCTTACAGAATATCTGTTGAAATACTACTTTGAAGCTCCATCTTTTGTATGCATGTATTATATTTGTTTTTAAGTGGTGTAGGGGATACCACTTTTAGGTGTTAGAGCTTCTTATTTACTCACCTCCATATTGTGCACATATCTTGTTGTATTAGTAGGTAGATGGTGTTGTTCTCTTCTGAGGGTCCTTCATGAACAGTATTGTTCTGCCATGTGTGATGCTTCTTTCTGCTAGATGTTCTTCCAATACTGTTCAGTCTCTGCTTTGGGTGGGTCTTGGGTGGATATGTTGTGGTTATCCTGCTGTTGTGGTTCTTTGGTAAACAGGGCATTTATGCTCTTCGGCTCTGCTTCTCAGTCTGGTTGCCAATCCTGTCACCCTCTGCTTACCTGTTTCCATTGCCTCTGGTATGGGCATATTCTTGTATTTCCTCAGTAACCAGAATCTATGCTTGATCTTTCCACATCTTGATCCAGCTTACTAACTTTCTTATGTGTTGCCTTTATCTTGGTGTCTAGTCTTAGTGGGTATTTTTCTCCTTCAGCCTGATCTTGTAGTCATGCAGTTAAAGGATAACAAATTCTTTGGCATATATGAGCGTATTAGTCTCTGTGATGGTGTTGGTTGGGGTTGTGTAGAGTTGCTGCTACTGATACTGTCTGGTGGCAGTTTTCCAATAATCTTTGGTAATCTTATCCAGTGATAAATTACTGCTACCTTTTTTTTCTATGGTCATTTTTTTATGCTGTTATACTATGGATCAGATTTGTTTTTCAATTCATTTAACTTTTTTGAATAAACTTGTAAAAACATTTTTTTCAGAATATAAAAATATCAAAGAATATAACAAATAAAAAATATATATAAAAAGATATCAAAATATTTAAATATTTTTCAAAATATTAGATCATTTTAAAAGTGTCAAAAATATACAATTATTAAATCAAGTCTGTTCCCATCTATTGTTCATCTACATAATTATACATATTTAATTCCAACAGAAAAACTAATTACAACAGAAAAAGATGAACAGGAGGAAGCTGAGAAGCCAGAGGCCAAAGGTTAGTGGTTCTTATATAGCATAAACCCATTTATATATTACTTATACTGTAAGTTAAACTGGAAAAGAGAAGTGGGGAGGGAAGTATAGGGAGGGAAAAGAGAAGTGGTGTCATAAGTAAAAATTAGCAGAGTAGGAGTGGTGAAAATATGGAAAATTATATGGAGGAAAAGAAGAAAATCAGCAAAGGAGTGAGAAGGAAAAAGAAAAGAAAAACTGAAACAGTTGTACTGCACATATAATTTCACTAGATAAAGGTCACTCTTTCCCTATTATGGGAGCCATCCCAGTCGCATTTAGTCAAAAATTAGGAAACCTATTAGTTCATGAACAGAGAGCATCAGAGTTCAAATAGAAAGAGATCAGGAACTCTTTTGAATAGAATCACATGTTTGTATAGATAGTATAGAGCAGTGTTTCCCAACCCAGTCCTCAAGGCACACCTACCAGTCCATGATTTAGGGATTACCCAGTTGTGTCTAAGGTGTTTTTTTTCTTCTTTGTAAAAACACCTTAGACACAACTGGGTAATCCCTAAATCATGGACTGGTAAGTGTGCCTTGAGGACTGGGTTGGGAAACACTGGTATAGAGTATCGATCCTAACAAAAAAACGTAGATAAGTGGGCTTGTTTCCAATATAAAGGAATTAGTCAATTGTAAACATTGAGAACTGAGGATTATAGATTGTTTTTAACTATTGATGAGTACAGGTGTCTAGAATTGGAGCTGAGTAAAAGGTCCACAGGGGTGGGGCAGATCTAATTTGTAACTATGCAAAACCTTTAAAAAAAGGCACTATCCTGGGCTTCTCTCCCAATGTGTGAGGTATAGTACCTTTCAATTAACCACTATAGACAAAAGGAAGGTTGATATGTTATAACAACATCAATATGATATGAAAAGGGAGTAGGGTGTCTCATTTATTATACAATTTATTACATACATGTAATTTGATTGTGTAACCCTTTGCAAGAAACCCTTGTTTTTCATATGATTGCAAACTGAGCTCTCAATTAAATGAGGGCTGATCACATTATCTGCTCCAGATGAGCAGTCATTATCTGCTCCAGATGAGCAATTTAACATTACCTCTGTTAAAGGCTTATTGAGAGCTGATAAATATTGGTTCGAATATCGAAACCAAACCTTTATTTTACATTTAATATGTCAGCTTTGGTGATTAAATTTAATTTATTGGCCATCTAATCCCTGATAAGATGCCTCATTGATTTTAGCACCTATTTGTCTACTGGCAGCACAAGTAGGACAATGATCTGTTCACCCCCCCTTACTAAATTTACAGCCCCTACCTGATGCCCTCTGTATTTTATTACCAACTAAAATAAAGTTTTAATTACAGTAAGGAGTCACTGGCTAGTCACTATATAATGGACTTGCTCTCACATGTCTTTGGGGGCATAAGAGAAGTTTTCTTTACAATCCTTTATAATAATGTGGGAGTCATATTGACCCTCATAGGCTTTATAAAAGGTTGAGCAGTCGCATAAGGCACAAGTTCTGCGCAAAAATTGCCTTAATTAACAAATAAAGTACTATCCTGACTACTTCACCTGGCTTAACTGATACCTGGAAAAGTTGATAAGCTCTTTGGAGAAACTTTGCCCTGTTTGTCTTGATTGTGACCTAACCCAATTGCTAGGAGGCCTTGTGGGGGGTGAGCCAGGAGCTGTGGCCGACCTCTCTGGTGAAATCCTGCTGGCT
>OW240913.1:251775836-251828538 GCA_933207985.1 Pelobates cultripes
TAGTGTCAGGTATAGCATGGCATGTAATTTATCGCCGGAACCCACTTCCGGGTTCACGGCGCTCAACCCCGCCCCTTTCTCTGACGCGGTCCCTCCACGATACTTAGGAGGACCGCGCCAGATTCAAAGGGCTGGATTATTCGCACAGGTGCTGCATGAAGATCAGCTACTCTACTTCTGATCCTACCTGCTCCACTTCTATACCTCGGCTAGTAAACGGATTTCTACCTTCTCCACTTCTCGACCTCGGCTTGTAAACGGATTTCTACCTTCTCCACTCCTAGACCTCGGCTTGTTAAAACGGACTTCCCCACTCTCCACTCCTAGTTCTCAGCTTGTTGAAACGGACTTCTAATTTCTCCTTCATTGGGTGAATTAACCCTTCCAGTGCCAGAACTGCCTTTAAGTTAAGTAATACTTTTACCAAACAAGTCAATTACTATTATTTATATTACACAGTATCTAAAACTCACTAAAGCGTCACTTTGTCTAATTATTCCTCTTACTCATAAGGGATTGCTACAAAGCCTAATTTTACCTACATGGATATTTAAAGGTACAGTGACCATAGTTTCATACCAATATAAAAGGAGGTGAACCTTATTGTTGTTGCAACCAAGAAATGCTGCAGTTGAGTTCCAATTAAAGAAATATTACAAAATAAATATTACAGAATAATTCAGCCGCTTCAATGGAACCAGCAGATATTAACTCTCAAGTTTCTGCCCTAACCAATAGAGTGGATACGATTGCTCAAGGGTTACAGGAACTGCAAATTACAAATGAGAGAATATTAACTTATGTTAGAGACATTCAAGGTCATCTTCCTCATGCCGCTCTTCAATCGGCTGGTGATCCTGCTGTCTGTAATCCAGAAAAATTTCATGGAGATAGAACAAAGTACAGAGAGTTTTTGAATTCTTGCAAACTACTAATTGCTTTAAAAACTAGATCTTATCCCACCGAAAGATCCAAAGTCTGTTCAGTGATCTCTTTTTTAAGAGGTGAACCTATGGCATGGGCCCATTCCTTTTTGGAAAATGATGATCCCATATTGGATTCATTGGATGAGTTCTTTGAAGCTATGTCTTTATTATATGAAGATCCTTTTAAACAAACTACTGCTGATTTAACCATCAGAACATTACACCAAAAGAATAGACCTGTTGAAGATTATATTGCAGAATTCAAAAGATGGGCTACAGAAACCCAATGAAATGACATTACTTTACGCAATCAATTCCGTCTCGGATTATCTGAAGCTGTGAAAGATGAACTCTCTCGTACAGAACTTCCTCCTACCTTAAATGCATTGATTCAACTGTCTATCAGTATTGATAGACGTCTAAGAGAAAGAAAAGCTGAAAGGGTTCTTACTAATTTTACCTGGAGAAAACCTTTCACTACTCTAAAACTACCTGAAAAAATTCCTCCACAAACTGAACCTATGGAAGTAGGTATAATAAAAAGTCCTCTTACTTCTGAAGAAAGAATAAGAAGGAGACAACTAAACTTATGTATGTATTGTGCTTCGAATGAACATCTAATTTCCGAATGTCCTCTACTGAAACATTCAAAAGGTGGTAAGCTTCATTCATCTACCTCTATATTGAACGTTTTTCAAAAAAGAAAAACATCTACTTATTTTTCTATATCTCTCATATTACAGTGGGATACAAAAAGAATCGTGACTGAGGCCATCATTGATTCTGGTGCTAATGGAACTTTTCTTGATTTTTCTTTTGTTTCAAAAAATAAAATTCCTTGTGTTCAAAAAACCAATTTTATTCCAAACAGAGTTATTGACGGTTCATTTATATCCTCAGGACCCATCAAAGATGAAACAATCCCTCTAAGAATGATTACCAACAACGTACATTTCGAATTCATTACATTTGATATTATTAAATCTCCACTTTATCCTGTCATTCTAGGAATTAATTGGTTAAAAAACCATGATCCTTTAATTAAGTGGTCTCCTTTCTCCATCTCCTTTGCTTCTGATTTCTGTAAAAAAACGTGCTTACAACACATTCCTATTCTCCAAACTACTGTAGAACCAGTTATACCTCCATTCTACTCCGATTTTGCAGATGTCTTTTGTAAAAAAGAAGCGGAAACACTTCCTCCTCATCGGCTATATGATTGCCCAATAGATCTCATACCCAGAGCTCCTATTCCTTATGGTCATATTTATCCACTCTCTGAAAAGGAGTTAGAAATTTTAAAAGAATATCTTAATGAAAATTTACGCAAAGGGTTCATCAGACCCTCGACCTCTCCTGCTGCTTCTAGTATTTTCTTTGTGAAGAATAAAGACCAAACCATCCGTCCTATTATAGATTACAGAGCTTTAAATAAAATAACTATTAAAAATCGTTATCCTCTTCCACTAATAAATGAATTAATTGAAAGGTTAAGAACTGCAACTATATTCACTAAACTCGACCTTCGAGGCGCATATAACCTCATTAGAATAAAACAGGATGATGAATGGAAAACCGCCTTCCGGACAAGATATGGTCTCTACGAATATCTAGTGATGCCTTTCGGGCTCTGTAATGCCCCTGCAACGCTTCAACATTTTATCAATGATATCTTTAGAGATCTTCTGGATGTATGTGTTATTATCTACTTAGATGATATCTTAATATATTCTAACAATTTGGATGAACATAGGAAACATGTTAGATGGGTTCTATCTAGACTGAGAACTCATAAATTATACGCCAAACCAGAAAAATGCCTTTTTGAGGTTACTGAATTCTCTTTTCTAGGATACATTATTTCACCTCATTCTTTGAAGATGGATAATTCCAAAATCAAATGTATTATTGATTGGCCTGCTCCTACTACTACAAAAGAATTACAACGTTTTCTTGGATTTGCAAACTTCTATAGAAAATTTATTAGAAACTATTCGGATGTATCACATCCTCTTAACCTCCTCAACAGTAGTAAACGTCCTTTTAATTGGAATAAAGATGCTCAAACAGCCTTCGACGAATTAAAAAAAAGATTTACAACTGCACCTATTCTACAACTACCTAATCCAACATTCCTATATGTTCTTGAAGTTGATGCATCAGATGCAGCCATCGGAGCAGTTCTTTCTCAACAAAAGACTCCACAAGATCCACTTCATCCAGTTGCCTTTTTTTCAAGATCCTTGAGCTCTGCTGAAAAAAATTATCCTATTGGTGAAAAAGAATTATTAAGTGTTAAAGCTGCCTTCGAAAATTGGCGTCATCTTCTGGAAGATACAAAACAACCTATAATAGTTTATACTGACCATAAAAATCTTGAATATCTCTATACTAACAAAACCCTTACAGCTAGACAAGTTAGATGGAACCTATTCTTTAACCGATTTAACTTCCAATTAATATACAGACCTGGAAATAGAAATAAAAAGGCTGACGCTCTTTCTCGAATTCCTTCTAAAACTACTACTGATGATTATCCTTCTACCAAAATAATAGGAATCCTCTCTTCTCTTCATGATGACATAAAGAATTTGAATCAGAAGGATCTTGAACTTCCCAAAACACCTATACTAACAAAAAGGATGGTCTATTTTATTTTAAAAATAGAATTTATATTCCTCCCATTCTTAGGAATAAATTACTTAAGATGGTTCATGATTCCCCCCTAGCTGGACATCCTGGAATAAAGAAAACACTTGAACTAACTTCACGATATTATTGGTGGCCTCGCCAGGATAGAACCATTGCATTATATGTCAAAACATGTCCTATCTGTCAAAGGTCTAAACCAGAACATAATCAACCTTTTGGATTACTACTTAACTTACCTATTCCAGAAAAACCTTGGCAATCCATTTCTATGGATTTTATCGTTGATCTTCCACCTTCTCAACATTTCACCACTATTCTTGTCGTTGTGGATCGCTTCACAAAAATGTCCCATTTCATTTCTTTAAAAAAATTACCCTCCTCTGTAGAATTGTCTAAGGTCTTTATTGACAATATTGTGAAACTTCATGGTCTTCCTGAAGAAATTATTTCTGATAGGGGGACACAATTTACCTCCAAATTCTGGAAAGAGATGTGTCTCTCCCTTCAAATTCAACGCAAACTCTCTTCCGCTTATCATCCCCAAACTAATGGGCAAACAGAAAGGGTTAACCAATGTTTGGAACAATATCTTCGATGTTATTGTTCATACCTCCAAGATGACTGGACCACATGGTTACCTATGGCCGAATTTTCTTACAATAATACCATTCATTCTAGTACGAAAATGACTCCTTTCTTCTCCAACTATGGTTTTCATCCGTCTTCATTCCCCATCCAAACCATTACTTCATCCAATCCTACTGTTACATCAAAAAATGAATTTATGTCTTCTCTATTTTCTCAAATTACGGGAGAATCTTCAACTCGCCCAAAATAACCAGAAAAAGTTTTTTGACAATAATAGAAGAATTCCCCCTCCTTACAAGGTAGGGGATCTTGTCTGGCTCTCTTCAAGGAATATTACCACAAGCCGTCCTTCAAAGAAATTGAGCTCTCTTTTTCTTGGTCCCTTTCAAGTAATTACTATCATTAATGATAACGTTGTTAAACTAAAACTTCCTCCAAGTTTTAAACTTCATCCAGTATTCCATGTCTCCTTACTTAAACCACACATCCCTGATCCTTTTTATAGGGAAATAGTAACAACTCCTGAACCTATCATTGTCCAAGGTGAAGAAGAATATGAAATTCACAAAATTTTGGATTCTCGTGTCCACCGTGGCTCCTTACAATACCTTATCAGATGGAAAGGTTATGGAGTTGATGAAGACACTTGGGAAGATTCATCTAATGTACATGCTAGGAGGTTAGTTACTGCCTTTCACAAACGCTATCCCTCCAAACCGAAATAGTGCACCCAGAGGATGCCCCATGGGAAGGGGGTACTGTCAGGTATAGCATGGCATGTAATTTATCGCCGGAACCCACTTCCGGGTTCACGGCGCTCAGCCCCGCCCCTTTCTCTGACGCGGTCCCTCCACGATACTTAGGAGGACCGCGCCAGATTCAAGGGCTGAATTATTCGCACAGGTGCTGCATGAAGATCAGCTGCTCTACTTCTGATCCTACCTGCTCCACTTCTCGACCTCGGCTTGTAAACGGATTTCTACCTTCTCCACTCCTAGACCTCGGCTTGTAACTCTGAATTCTACCTTCTCCACTCCCAGACCTCGGCTTGTTAAAACGGACTTCCCCACTCTCCACTCCTAGTTCTCAGCTTGTTGAAACGGACTTCTAATTTCTCCTTCATTGGGTGAATTAACCCTTCCAGTGCCAGAACTGCCTTTAAGTTAAGTAATACTTTTACCAAACAAGTCAATTACTATTATTTATATTACACAGTATCTAAAACTCACTAAAGTGTCACTTTGTCTAATTATTCCTCTTACTCATAAGGGATTGCTACAAAGCCTAATTTTACCTACATGGATATTTAAAGGTACAGTGACCATAGTTTCATACCAATATAAAAGGAGGTGAACCTTATTGTTGTTGCAACCAAGAAATGCTGCAGTTGAGTTCCAATTAAAGAAATATTACAAAATAAGTATTACAAGTAGCTGAGTCCCATATCCTCCCCCCTTGGCCCAGCTGGGGGTTATCCTGGTCCATGCTGCCAAAACACCTGATACGTGTGTCACTTACAAGTGCCAACTCCTGCACACAGCGTCTAGTAGTCTCACACATCGTGTGACTTCAGGATGGCAGATGTGCCTAAACACCATGTACCCACCACAATGCAACATAAGGGGGCTTTTCCTAGCTCAATAGAACGATCCCTGCAGTGGCTCAATGAGCTCTTTGCACGTTTCTAGGCGAAGCTGGAAAAACGTGCAGCAACAGCATTACAGCTGCCTCAGTGGAGAACGGAGGAGTGATAGCTAAGAGGTGAACAGACCTCCTTCGGGCATAGCCTTTCTTGTGACTCCTAATATCGATTGTACAAATCCACTTAGGCGGAGGGCCAACAGGGGCTCAACCCCAAAGCATCACCCGCACAGATGCAAGGCTGTCCACCTGCGGCGCAGGTCCACCAGGGCCCTTTGTGTCTCCCAACAAGGGAATGACTGGGACTCCCAGAGCCTCCAAGTTCGTGGTCGAAGATGCCGGTGCCCAATAAGGCCAACGGTGCCTCTACCTTCTCCAACCCCCTCACATTGCCAGTATGCATCCCAAACGTGGGAATTGGGTGACTGTCGACAAGACATATGGCTACACAGCAAGGCACAGGAGTCATCCTGCTTACAGAGCACACTGTCCTGCTCCTGTTGGGCATACTACGCTTAACATGTCAATACTTGCCAAACAAGCGTAATCACTATACCACTAGTTTGCCACTTAAATTTTAAAAAAGTTCAGTCTGTCCTCGACATTTCATGTGACGCTTACCTTACTATGTCTTATTATTTTCGTTTTGAATATTTCAATGCAATGTCTATGAGAGCTTGTTTGTTTCCCCCATGCACTGCAAAAAAAAATAATAATGAAAAATACATTATTTTAATGAGTATATGGGTTAATCTATATCTGTACTTCCAATGAACTTTAGTGGTGGTTTTATCTCAAGCTGCCAAGGCTGACAAGCCGAAATGAAAAAAAGGATTTACCTTGAACAGTTCATAATTATTGACTGATTAATGCCAGTATAATTAAACTGGGGGCTAAGTCTGAATGGCAATGCTCCTTTTTCATGTTACTGCATCTATTCAACAAATGGAAATGCTCCATTAAAGGAACTCAAAACTAGGAATACAAAACTGTATTGCTAACACTGAAGTGTCCCTTTATGTGTAGCACCTTTCTAAATTCTTACTTGCTAAATTTAACAAGTTTTCCCACTAAGTATTGAATTTTAGATCCATCATTTTATGTCTAGCGTTTGCCACTAGAATGAACTGTCCCATTTGAAAGACCCATTGCTCTTGATAATATATAGTGAATATGTTTATTTCTCAATAGAGGATTGCACTCAATCATAAAAAAATCAAAGGGTGCTAACTGAGCATGGGTTAGCATATCCCATAAGAGCAAGAATAACATAGAAAAATCTCATGCACTCATTGTGACAGATTTAAGCAGGTTCATTGGACACTGCAACGTTTTAACCTGTATCCAGGTCTTTATCAAGCTAATACCACATCAGAAAATGAACATTTATATACACATATAATCAATTAATGTGAAATTACAAAATTCATTAAAACACACAGTGATATAATTAAAACAGACAATGATATAATTAAAAAAATGAGTTGACTGATTGATTCAACTCACCAGCGATCCCAAAAAAGTGGCAAAAGCAGTACATGGCATGTACATCAGAATAGAAAAGGGGATAAATAAAATCCACATATTCAATCAAACAGAGGAGATTACTTAAATGCGAACATCCCTCTATCGTGATAGGAGGTCCACAAGAGCATCTACACACTGAGGGCAAGCCTCCACTCAGTAAGTAGGGAACTCTCATCAAAGATGAGAAATATCCCCTTTAAGGCAGGCCAACCCATACTGGCACAATAAAATATAAAAAATTTAAAATTACCTTGTATGCTCCCCAGTGCCAGAACCCCAACGTACCCATGGTGGACAGATCCCCCCATACATGTGACACTCTGCCAACCTAACATCCCCACAACTATGGGAGCCCACACAGTCTAAATTGAAGCCTCTGCAACTAGGTAAAACAGCGCACATGCAGATGGCGCCACACATCGCATAGACACCGAGAGAACAAGCATACAATGCACTTAAAACCACACACAATATTTTTAAAGGTGCATGCGTGAGAGCGCAACACTACAATAGCATAATATTATAAAGAGTAAATATGGGGGCCAAAAAGAGAGAAAAAAGAGAACAGAAAAATAAGACAAATTTATAAAAATAAGAAAAAAAACATAATTAAAAATAAAGAATAACAAAAAATAGACTAATTTTTTATTATATCATTGTGTGTTTTAATTATATCACTGTGTTTTCATGAATTGTGTAATTTCAGATTAATTTCACTTTAAATGATTATGTGTGTGTATACAAATACTCATTTTATGATGTGGTTAGCTTGATAAAGACTTGTGTACAGGTCGAAACATTGCAGTGTTCAATAAACTGCTCCAAAGTTACACCCACAATGCTATTCACAAAACTGGTGAATTAGTAAAAAAGGTTCATCCTGGAGAACTTCACAGTGAACCAGAGAAACTGTGATATCCACTTAATGGTGGTGTCCTTTCACAGACTCCAAAAAGCCCTTTTATTGGCATAAACATAGTGATGTAAAATTAGTGAGACCAGAGATAGGCAAGCCACTAGGTATGCCTCATCAGTAACGGTAACCATATGCCTCATCAGTAACAGTAACCATTTCAATGCTGCAACAGAGATCAGGGTAATATGATGCTCTTTCTATTGGCACTGAAAATAAAATAGGTTCTACATGCTAAGAATGTATTTACGTACTAACATGTTATACTATATCAGCCCTCTCCCTGTGAAGTGGGGTTGACAGGGTCCTGCTAATGGCCTCTTCTTTTTCTCCATTCTATGGGTAGTGGGGTAGAGAGTAATATATATATGCTCAGCCTCTTGGACCCTCAAGAGGTTAATTTGATAACAGGCTTAACCTATACAAAATTATGACACATAAGGGCCTAGTTTCCTGGGCTGGATATCACCTTACTCTTAAGTGGGATTAACCTCTTAAATGCCCCAGAAAATGAGATCCCCATCAGTCCCTTAGCACCATCCTTCCATTTAGTTTTTTTAAAGTGTCAATGTTAAATGAAAATCATCCCCTTGGTACTGTTTGGTCAACTAAAGGACTAGTGCATTAACCTGAGCTCCAATAAGTGACTGCGATTGGCTGAGAGTGTCATTTGACCACCCATAAATTGGCAGGGTTAGAAGTGTAATCTTTGCCTTATCCATACATACAGTGGGGGTCTGGTTTGAAAATAGTTTAACACTCAATGGAGGGACAGTGCCATGGGATCCCAGACACTATACCCAATTCAATGAGATGAAATGGTAATAGTAACTACAGTGTTCCTTTAAAGCAACCTAATCTAACTTGGCCAAGATTGTATCTCACAGGACACATCACAGCAAGAAGACTTTGCACTATACAATCAATTTTGTATTCTTTCTGTTCACTATACTGCTCCTATTTGTAAGTAGTAACAAACTACCTATACTAATTGTCTCTAAGATCTGGCTTCGTTATGTCATTTTAGCTCCGCCTACCTGCATCTTAAAGCTGTATACCCTCAGTATGCTTGAAGAAATTAAACAATCTCCTCTAATGGGAAGTGAACACAGTAAGAATTCATTTTTACAACTTAATAATGTACCTTAGCCTACAGGTTTTTAACCATAATGTTTATATTTTTCTAACTAACAGCCTTGCTTACCCTGTATTACAACATGTGATGGAAAGTACAACAGCTATAGAACGTATAGAATAGCATAGAAGTTGTAGCATTATATTCTTGCTTTATTAGAAGTCTGCATTACATTGCTTTATTAGAATGTGGATTTTACACCAACATATCCATTTTCAGATTCGTTACTAAAAACTACCAACAGCTTGAACTTTTATTTTAAATGTGTATACTATGTATTGAAATATTTGGTTTAAACATTAGTAACTAATTTATTGCACCGTAAATGTGTTCAGTGTGGTGCAGGAATAATCCACATTATTTTTTTAATAATAATTTAATAATCCACATTATTTTTTTGAATGAGTAATTCACGTTATTTTTTAAGTTTGTAATTAACCTAATTAAATCCCACCAAAGAGAGGAATAATATAATGAGAGGCGTATTTATGTAAATTCTGCAAGAAAAAAAGATAAAATGTCTGCTCGTTTTGCTTATAGGTTACATGCATTGATGTCAAAAATATATTGGTTATTTTAATGTTTGAAAACCATGCAAAACTGGAAAATTTGTGATTTGGGGACAGTTCCTCTTTCAATAACAAATGAAACAAGCATATTAACTAACTTGTGCATGCAGTTTATATCGACATAATTGCATTCCAATTATTTATTTTTTCTATTTTATTTCATTTATTACCTTGCTCCAGTAATTATTCAAGAGATATCTGAAAAAAAGGAAAAGGAGGAAAAACCCCTGCCTCCTAAAGGTTGGCTACTTGGTTATAAAATCTTTATTTAAAATACTTTATAAATGTATTATATATTATTTTTATAAACCTAAATACAATATTATTCAAACTTGTATTATGATTAATTATATTAATATAAGTCATACATTATTAAGAGTGGACATATCTAAAGCTTGTAGATCCACTCTAATGTATTTTATATTTGTAAGTGTAATCTAAAATTCAGGTGTTCGGGTGATGACATTGTTTCAGTGAGTGACCTTTATACAAATGCAAACTAGTGATATTCATGTTAACTAATTTTTACATTTTTACCCATTTGTATTTAAATTAATTGTTGCTGCTCTTATTTCAGACTCTGAAAAGAAGGCAAAAGAAGACAAAAAGCATCCACATAAAGGTCAGTTAACTAAAATGAAATTTACAATTTAAAAACACAAAATGTGAAATTATAGTTAAACTAGTTGCATCTTAAATAAAAAACTTGTTTGGTCATAAATGTATTAATATTTCAACATATGTTTTGAGGCCCATTTGAGTCAATTCTGAGTTTAATTAGTAAAAACATAGTGTGTCAGATTTATGCTATCATTTTGATCATCTAGCTATT
Source organism: Pelobates cultripes (assembly GCA_933207985.1). Classification (NCBI taxonomy): domain Eukaryota; kingdom Metazoa; phylum Chordata; class Amphibia; order Anura; family Pelobatidae; genus Pelobates; species Pelobates cultripes. The sequence continues at coordinate 251,786,620 of OW240913.1, forward strand.
ATAGATGAATGTTTTAATTCTTCATCATTGGATACCCAAGCATAACACTAAATATAGGTTCCATCAATTTCTATAATACCTCTTTGGGGTATTATTTCAACTCCAGCTTTAAGTCTGGTTTTCCTTTGTAATATCATTATGCCTATGCTTTATAAATTGTTAGGGAACTCTTCTTTAAGTAATTAATTATTTTTTAGTTCATTTAAAGAGTTTATGTTGATTTCTATTTATTATAATTTTACAAATATGTATGTGTATCTGTATACACTGCCACTGTTCTATACAGAACAATTTGTATGCGTTATAAGCAAAACTTATCTAAATTTATTTCATTTTACTTATTACAAAAGAAAAAGCTGAGAAAAAGGAAGTGGAGGCAAAACCTTTACTTAAAGGTTAGAATTGTATCTTTCAAGAAATGTTTTTATGATGCTATTTGTTTTGTATTCTGTAATCTGTTCAGAGATCCATAAATTAAAAACAGAAGAACATTTGCACACTCACATTTCCTCCAATTAAGGAGAAAACATAGGTGTGCAATGTTCAGTATTTTTGTAGTAGGTACTACTAACACAGTGATAACAGGATTAGGTTAACTATGTAATCTGTGGATAACTGAACTTGATTGATGTGTCTAATAAACTTGCATCTATTGAATAACATCAGTTGGAACACTCACTTTTGACCATACATTCCAATATTTGAAATACACAAAGGGTGAGATTTTAATTTTAGGGTAGTGGTGGCATGGCCAGTGACACGGCTATCCTGAGAACTGTTAGGTGACTGAATGATGTCTTTATTGAAAATGTAATTTAAAAATAGAACATTGTATCTTATTTTCATAGGTTAATATCTAAACAAATTTATTGTTGTTTAAAGCACATTGCTTTAGGTATTATTGCTCTGAAACTCTTGTGTAAACTCCATAAACAGAGCTCCTAGAAAAAAAGCAACATTATGATAGAAAGAGGGACAAATGACTTGAGTTATAAATAGGGACTGTACGTCCTAAATAAGACACCTGAAAGGTATGTTCCAGACTCATTGGATAGTTAAATAGGAAAACTGGTTTCTATAGGTATATTTGATCATATGTACCAAACATAGCACTGGAAGTTGTAACATGAATCTAGTCTTGATTGTTCCTTATGATGCACTCATTGTACACTTGTCACCTCTTTAAATGTGTCCGTCTAATCATGGGTCTGTGTCTACATGAACCTGAAATATTTTCCATAAAGAAGGTCAGCCATTTTCTGCTTGGAATTTGGACCACACTTTGTTTTTCTCTAATCTTTCTATGTCATTGTGTATATGAAAATCTTTAAAGAATGTAAATATGAATAAATATGTTTATATTTTTTACCCTTATGGTAAAATTAAAAAAAACAACACAAATGCATTACTTATAACAGCACTGGATGGATTTCTGCTGAATTATTAGTTCACTAAAATAAAAATGTACCATATAATATGCAAACGTAACATTCATTTGTTGCTCTCATTTAGTAACTACAAAAGAAAAAGTAGAGAAGAAGGAACAAGCTGAAGCAAAAAGTGTTACCAAAGGTTAGTACATTAGTACGTTAGAACTTACTACTTTACATTGTAGCAGAGTTTCATTTCTTCAGTGTTGTCACATGAAAAGATATAATAAAATATTTAGAAAAATGTGAGGGATGGACTCATTTCTGTGAGGTACTGTATATATGTTTGTATATAATAGGCAGATAATTAAACAGACTAGGCACAGGCCCTTCTTCAAAATATGATAATTACTAACAGGTGAGAAGTAATAACTTTACCCCCTTAAGGACACATGACGTGTGACATGTCATGATTCCCTTTTATTCCAGAAGTTTGGTCCTTAAGGGGTTAAAGTAATAATTTATTTTTATCGATTTGTTTACCTCAATTGATATTTTTACTTCAAAAATACTTAGATTGGCAATGCAGTGGATTAAAAACAACCTGTACATTATGCTATCTGTAACATTTAGTATATGTTGTCACATGAAAAAATTTAATAAAATATTTACAAAAATGTGAGGGGTGTACTCACTTTTGTGAGATACTGTATGTATTATGTAGGAAAGAATTTAAATAAAATATGTAGATATAAAAATTATTCTTAATATATCATGTTTTACTAATAGAAAAAGAAGTGACTAAAAAGAAGGAAAAACCTGAGAAGACATCTCCTCCTAAAGGTTAGTAGTTTTCTTCATATGATCTGTGTTGCACTCATAATTAATAGGATAGGGGAAATCCTGAGATGCTTTGATTTAAGGCAAACTCTAAACTTCCATAAAATATGTGCATGGCTGGCATGAATTCCATTTTGTTCTATTAAAATGAGATGAACTCACTGGAATAGCAGATATTGCCCCAAGAATTATGTGCCTTGATTCTACTCTCTGTTCTCTGCATTGCTTTTCTCATTCATTCAATAACTTTCTATCATGTCCTAACCCTTTCTTATACTATTAAAGCTATACCATGTATGTATATAATATGTATTTGGATTATTTACAATAGTTCACCTTTAAATAACAAGTGCATCAGAATTTGTTGTAGCAAACTTACTTTATAATATTACATGTACATGTGACAATTTGAATAATTATTTATTCTGGCAAGTTCTGGCTAGTACTTTTCAGGTGGGGACATTGTACAGTACAATCTATAAATCTCTGGATAGTAGGTTAACAAGTAGGCAAATATTACCTTAAAAACTAAATTTAAAAAAATCTATGTATAGAAAAATATCAGATTAACCGAAAGGGTGCAAAATATGCCAATAAGTACTGCAGAATACATACATTTTGTAAATATTATGTTGATATTTTCAGTACACTAATAGCTGCATTTTCATTTTCCTGACATTTGGTTCACAGATAAAGTGAGAATATCTAATTAATAACTGGGAAAACAGGAAAAGCAGTAAACAATCTATATATAATATATATTTATTAAATATATATATATATATTATGTAACATATAAATATAGATTTGGTTACATCTTCTTCCCCCCCACTCCTTTTTTTGTTTTGCCACCACAAGCAAAATTCTGGGTCATAAATCACAATAAATATGCTCAACTATTTAGTGTTTCATTTGGTTTGTGATTCGGATACAATTAAATTTAATTGCACTAGTGGCACTACAAGTTCCCTACTAGTTTAAAATCCAGGATACCTGTTCAAATACAATTACTTGTTAAGTCATCTAAAAGGAATATAATGTAGTAATATATACATATAGTATTATTTTCACTAATGCATGCTTTACCGTTATGTATAATTTATATTGACATGTTTTCAGGCTTGAGTTAATAGGTTACGGACAGTGAGATAGGTCTAGTGTTTAGAGTTTGAGTTAAGACTGAAGTAGTCTTTTAGGATATCATTTTTTATTGTTAGTACACTACTGATACGAGCCATATGTATGCCCCAGTTGTGCCCTGAGTATAGGGCCATCACAGTTTATACTGGTATACACCATGCACTATCCCACATTCATAAATGCCATCATAATCTGTGTGCTTGTATGTTTGAAATAAAGAAAAATGATGTGCATAATAAGATTAACTTGTTAATGATATGCAAGAAAATTTAATTTTATCTCAAATAACCATCTGCTAATTCTCTGTGTCATACAGAAATTACAAAAGTAAAGCAAGAGGAAAAAGCTACTAAAAAGACTCAACCTAAAGGTTTGTAATTGATTCCATAGTTAAAATATTGTTTAGTAAAATGTATGCTTTTTTTTAAATAAATATCCAGGTATTAAATATACAATCCAAATATCAAGACAAGTAAAATTAAATAGACAATAGTAGGTGCGAGAACCTACGCGTACTAGATCTCTAACCGGGTATGACAATAAATAGAGAAATTATTTTCTTTATTTTCTCTATTTATTGTCATACCCGGTTAGAGATCTCCTAGTACGCGTAGGTTCTCACACCTACTGTTATCTATTTATTTTCTAATGCTATTATGGGGCCTTCCATTTACTAGTTGAGATCTTTTACCTGTTTCCCATCCCTATTCTCTCCATCTTTTCCACTCTCTAGGGGTAGTGTACTCTGCCCATTACACATAAGTAAAATTAAATATCCATCTTCACAGTACTTCTTGAACTGCATCATCATCCTTCTTCTTACCCTTGCATATTAATGATAGAGTAGTTGGGACGACATTCGTTATTCTGGATTGTAAACCCAACTACCTTCTCTATTATAGAATACAAAGTAAATTAAGTGTGTAGAAAGATCCCAGTCTCCTCTGTAGTCGTTTTTCTTTCCCCTTGAATACTAAGGATTATTTTCAGTACATTAAGATCTGAGATTTTGCCCAACAGGACATAGTCAAAAGAGCCACATATTATTAGTTAACCTTTTATGAAGACTTGTACAAGGTACAGGAAAAAAGGTATTAGATCACTTATTTATTAATATTTGTTCTAGCTCCAGTAAGTGGTGTCCGAAATAGGAATGGGACTTTGGGTAGGTATTGGAGGGTGACTCTTGGAAGGAAATATGGGAGCCTGAAGCTAATGCCTCTGTATGCCTACTGTCCCAAGAACAGATGTATAACATACTGTTCAATTGGTATACTACCCCTCTACAACTGTTCCATATGGGCACATTAGAAATAACATACACATTTGAATCTCTTGCATTTGAAGTTAAATGAGAGAGGGGTTGGGTTTTTATGTATTAATATGGGGCAGTCCAGTAAAGTGTACTCTATGGAGAAGATATCTACTCCCTGGAGGGCTTATCCCCACTTATATTACTGGTAGCATATATTTGGTGCCTACAAAGAGGATGGGGGTAAGGTTAAATAGATTTTGATATGTTCTTTAGGGTTTTAATGTAATGCCATACAGCTAATATTGAGTTGGCGGCACCCATTAAACAGTAGTAAAAAGTTGCAAACTAGCGGTTTGTGGCTCCCATTTTGACTAGCTTTCAATGGCCTCATCTTGTAACTCCCTGTCACTATTTGCGAGATTTTGCAGGCTGCTTACTGTCTCTACTTGCTAAAAGTAGCAAAATGCATTTTAGCGAGTTCTGACTGGCTGGTAAAAAGTAATGACAACTTTGGAAATTAGTTATAGGTGTTTAATATAAAAAATGCAACACATTTGTGGTGGTATCAACACTGCTGTGTTGGGGGTTTCTGTATTGCAACTTTGTGTAAACCATTACAGTGACCCTGGCTTTGTGAAATAGTTATCTCCTTAATGAGCCCAACTCTGTGTGCTATTTCTCTGTATTTTACACAGCTCTACCTGTTTTATGGGTATATCTGTAGTCTACACAACTCTGTGTATTGTACAGATATATCTGTATTGTGCACAGCTCTGTGTATTATATCTCTATTTTTTTCTCAGCTTTGTTTGTGGTATGGTTATCTCTGTATTGTATTTTATAGATATATTTATGTTGTGCGACTCACCATATTAAAACTTTACCAGCCACCATTCTGATAATGTTACTATAATATTACAATGCTTCATATATACGAAAGCACCATGAAGGGACCAACACTCAATGAGCTTGCTCTAATGATAATCTATATATATACACATCACAAAATACTAAAGTTCACTTGTGCTATTCCATGAGATTCTGTGCCACTTGCATATCAGACTGACTGACCCCACCTTTAAGACAAACCAGTACTTAAACGCCCTCTTCATCATCTACACCTCACCAATGAAAACCAAAAAAAAAAGTCTGAAATGGGTACGTGTGGTTGTTACATCTGTTTCCCTTGTGGAATACTGTTTAATAATATCTTGCAAGCCACATGGCGGTGTTCAAAAACTCCACAGAGCAAAGAATTTAAACGTTAACAATAGCAGTTTTATTCTGCTATATATAGATATTAAATGTTTGGAAAGGTGCATAATGGTGTTCACTTTTATCCAAATATTTAAGAAAAGCCATACCCTTCAGTGTAAAAAATACAGTACATTTCTCTCTTGGAGGCAATATAAGTCGCCACCTCTTAGCAAACATGTTCTCTTTCTCATTACCAGAAAATGAAAAAAAAAAAAAAAGAATCCCCATTATGATATACAGTAAAATGTTTACTTACATTCATAATATTATAACAAGCTTTAATATTATTCAGGTGTTCTCTGAGCCATTTTTAACATTTTCTCATTATTTTACCAATATATACATATTTTTTCCCCAAAACTACTTGTTAACAAGTAAGTAATACTTCTTGCTTTGTAATTAATATACGACTGTATTGGAAGATTAATGCCAGTGGCCATTGACATAAAAGTCCAATTTCCAAAACAAATCCACAACTTGCATGAATTTTTTTCCACCCTTAAAACGTCCTTTGTATCTAAGCCAATAACTATTTGGCTAGGGTTGACGCTTTTCGTGCCACATACATAATGCCCTGTTTAACTATTGGCAACAAATTTATGTCAGCTTACAGAACTGGCAAATTCTTCTTCACAATAGATTTAACTTCTTTAAATTGCTTACTGTAAGGCATGGAAAAAATACAGTCTTTAAACTTTGTAGTTCATAACCTTGTTATTGTGCAATAAATCTTCTCTTCTACTCTTGCTGACAACTATATCATAGGCACCTACATACTGTCCAAGTAAGGTATCATGTAGCTAAAAACATTTCCTTAAATTCTTCGCACTGCATCCCATATATAATATCACTTATGCTGTTATACCTCAAATGCATAAACTGCCCTCATTGCATACCCTTGTTGAAATAAACTTGATGGTGGCTCTTAGGTCCAAAAAGTTATTGGCATCAATTTCTGTTTGTTGTTACATGTTAATGTCTCAAATATTGAACTTTTATTTCATTAAAATCAATTGAACTACAAAAAAAAAAAGTTATTGATATCAAATTATTTTCTATGAGTATATCAATATTGCAACATGGACACACCACAGAGAGCAAACTTACTTTGCCATATTCCATCAATTATTTTTAATCCTAAAGCCCATTAGCAAGAGAAATAAGATAACTCACATTACCATCATTGTTTTTGTAATTTCCCCAACTGCTCTTAGATTATGACAGGGCAGTCTGGACCGATGGTCCCACCGGGACCTATGGACATGTTGGCCCTGCCCAGCAGCCTATACCCTCTGTGCTGCTTGTGAAAAATAAGGATTGTCAGTTGCTACTTTGACCTTATCACATGTATTGGTGGTTTTGCATTTTTATGGTTAGAAGGAAGTCTATAACCCCTGTCATATCTCCAGTAGGGGCCAGAAAACCTAATTTAGAGTTTAACTGCTCGAAAATGGTTTAACACTGAATCCAGGCACTATAGCAATGCAATAAAATGAAGTGGTTATAATACCTACATTGTCCCTTTAAAAAATTACCTTGCCTGTTATGTGGATAATGCCAAATAATAATTGTATATTTAATTTCTTTCTTATGCACAAGTGTGGATGAACTTCAAACATACAATTAAGCACATTTAAAAATAATTGCTTCTTCCAAATGTATGTTAACATGTAGCTATAATTAAATAGCTTCTATAGAAAATCATGATTCTGCACATTTTAGAAGAAAATGTATATTTTTAGTTTGATTTTCTAACATCGTTTGGGATTTTATGTTTTCTAGATGAGAAAAAAGCAAAGGTCTCCCCAGCAGAAGAAAAGACCAAGAAATATATAAAACCTAAAACATCAGTCAAAAAGGTAACAAAAGACACAGTAAAAGAAGCTAAACTATTAGAAGAGAAAAAGACAAAATCCAAGACCAAAGAAGAGCATCCAGATAAAGTGGAAACAAAAGCCGCAAAGCAAGGTAAAATATCCCTAAAGAATCTCACTGAAGATCTTACGGAGTAAAAGAGTAAGAGAGGAATAAAGATTTGTGTAAGGTGAAGAAAAGCTAACTCTCAAACTGAGAAAGCTGAACCCAAATGCAGTTATATAGAAATCACAGCTTAAAGAACTTGAAAAGAGACAATGGTTTGGCTGTATAGAGATTCATTTGGAATGCCCTTTTTCAACTGATACATTTTTTTTTATATCTGTAATAACAAGAAGCACTGATAAATATTTTAGTAGTAGTATAAGTGCTAAAAGATAATATTTTCTAGCTTCAAAGGTGATGTTCCCAGCTTGTTTATAAATATATCTGGGCTCTGTAGACAAAATAAAATGCAGACACATGCAATTAATATGCTCACACACTGTTATTTTTGTAACAGTATATTAACTCTTTATTCAAATAGGCAGAGATTTATAAAAGTATTCTGTTTTAAAAAATGGTGTAAAGTACTAACAGTGGAATATTTGCCAAGGAAACCAATGGTACAAGCAGGTTCAATGCATTGGTGATTCCTCCATTATATATTTTTTACTGTGGTTTTTATATATTTTTTTTAATGCTTTTTGAAAAAGATTTTTTTTTACATCATTTATGCAATGACAACCGTTAAAAGAACTCTTTAAGCACCATAAACAAAAAAGCGCACTGTAGTGGTTGTTGCCAAGAATGCCCTGGCAATCCCCCACAATCTCCCATTGTAAGTGTACAAACAGTTTGACATCATAACTGGCGCTAGTTGGCTTCCACTGCTGCCCCAATATTTCCGAAAGAGAGCCAGAAGCTCTCTCTTTAAGTTAAGCCCAAGCAGCACAAAGCTTAACTGATTGGCTGATAAACTGTTAGTCATTGAGCTAGCCCAGCACTGCAGGGCTTAGAACAGTAGAGCAAATGGAAGGAACTGCCAACTTTCCATGGAAAGTAGTAGAGGCAGAGATGTTCCCCATATATCTTTAGCAGTTTGGGTGTATATATCATGTCCCTGCAGTTTCACCAGTCAAACTTCTGCTGTTTAAGATCTAAAGCACTTGGTTTATGCAGCCCTTGCCACAACTACACTGTTTGTGACTCATATATCCTTCATGAGAGGCTTAATTTTCTACAGCAAAGTATATTAACTTTAAAAGTTCTTATCCGCTGCTCTGTTATAATCACATGCAGAATGCAGCTGAAAGTTCTAGTAGACTTAAAAGGTAGGCAGACAATGTAATAGAGCAGCAGGAAATGCTAGCAGAATGCTTGGTTGTATAGGGAGAGGTATTAGCAGTAGAAAGAGGGAAGTGCTCATGCCATTGTACAGAACACTGGTGAGACCTCACTTGGAGGATTGTACGCAGTTCTAGAGACCGTATCACCAGAAGGATATTGATACTTTAGAGTGTTCAGAGTAGGACTACTAAACTGGTTCATGGATTGCAGGATAAAACGTAGAAGGAAAGACGAGATGGGGGGATATGAGATAAACATTTAACTACATAAAGGGAATCAACACAATAAAGGAGGAGACCATATTTAAAAGAAGAAAAGCTACCACAACAAGAGGACACTCTTAAATTAGAGGGGCAAAGGTCCAAAAATAATAACAGGAAGTATTACTTTACTGAGAGGGTAGTGGATGCATGGAATAGCCTTCGAGCTGAAGTGATAGAGGTTAACACAGTAAGGGAGTTTAAGCATGCGTGGGATAGGCATAAGGCTATCCTAACTATAAGATAAGGCCAAGGACTAATGAAAGTCTTTAGAAAATTGGGCAGACTAGATGGGCCGAATGGTTTTTATCTTCCGTCACATTCTATGTTTCTATGTAGACATTTAACAGAGCAGGAGTTAAGAAATTCTAAATTAAACATACTGCAATAAGGGAAGTTTAAAAAGCAAACTTCTTTTCAGCCAGTGTGTAGGGATGCTATGCGAGTCACAGCCATAGAAGGTGTGCTTAGGGCTGCATAAACAAAGTGGTTTGACTCATAAAGGGCAGAGACTTGAGCAGTGAGATCTCAGGGGCATGATCTGTATGTAAAAATCAAGTTTTGCATATGCATCCAGAGCATCTAATAACTCCTGTTTTGAATATGCCAAGTCTGAATCTGATAGTGTTGCCATGTTAAGCAATCTCAATGTCTGTCATTCATTGTTTATCGTCATGACTTGGTAAAGCAGGTCTGTAAAGTATTTATCAGGTTTTCAACCAAAAAATCTACATAATATGACCCCTCAAAGTTATCTGGAGCTATTTAAGAATGTGTGCAATCAGGTACACAAAATAAAATAAGTTTAAAATTCAGGTTGTAACACTTTAAAATGTGAAATGTTTAAAGGCTAAATAACTATGTAAAGCACTATGCTGTATACTTTTGACTGGATGTGCAAACTTTGAAAAAACTATTACTACTATTATATTGATGTTTTGTATTATTTGCAAACAATATTCTGTCAATATTAGAAAACAACAATTAAGTGAGTAGTGTAATTAATACTGCCATCAGACTATCAGATCTAAATAAAATAAAAATATGTAAAAACATTTACCATTATCTGTGTCTAATCAGTCACAATGGTACAGAAAACTCTCTAAACAAGTTGGAAAAACTCCTTTGGACTCAAACAACACATGGTTTTACTACATGAACATCTGCTTGTCAGCATGAGCAGGTTACCAAAAGGGACACTAACCACCAAACAAATGTAAGCTTAACAAAATGATTTTGGCGTATAGATCATTCCTCTGCAGTCCCTCTGTTGAATTTTACACTTAGCATAGAGTGTCTTTCATTTAGATTGTCTTATATCCTGCTCTGTTAGTGGCCTCATAGAACTCAATCAACAGAGCAGAAAATAACATCTAAAGTAAACACACTGCGCTGTAAGATCTTATTGAAAATAAAAACTTTTTTCCATGTAGGCTGTGTGAGCTACAGCCAGGGTAGGTGTGGCTAGGACTTCATAAACAGAAGTAAAAGTGATTTAACTCATAATTATCATTTAGCAGTGAGACTGCAGGGGCATTAGCTATACCCCGAAATTGCTGTTAGTGCTTAGGGTGTCCCATTAATGTTGATTTTATGTTTCCTTTTTATTGCTTTGTAGTGTTGTGTTAAGAAAGACTGGCATAAGGTTACATTAGTCTAGCGCAGGCATAGGCAACCTTCAGCACTCCAGATGTTTTGGACTACACCTCCTATGATGCTTTGCCAGCATTATGGGTGTAAGAGCATTATGGGGGATGTAGTCCAAAACACCTCGAGTGCCAAAGGTTGCCTATCCCTGGTCTAGCTCATAAAAACTGTACTTTAACTAGTGCTTAAATACATTTCAGTATGAGTTAGCCATTTCTCAAGCGTTTGTGTTTTGCTACTGATCCCATACCTCAAATTACACTCCTGGTTATTTTAATGCCTACATTAACTGATGGTTAATTCAGCACTGTAACAATACAATGTTGAACATTATACCTAAAGCAACTCAAATTCCAAGTGAATCTTTAACTTTACTAGCAATTTTATTATAACTAATTGTGATCATCAATTATGTAATGATGTTAGTAAGTGGGTTTATGCATCATGAAGAGTTTTACGGCATGTTGAGGAGCACTTTTTTAGTTGAGTCCCATGGATTTTGTTTTGTTTTTGTTTTTTTCAAAGAAGATGAACGTGTTAATGAATATCTTTTCATGGTCTTTTTTTCCCTTTTTGCTCTGTTAGATCAATATCAATTCTGTCGCTATGTCGTTGACATGTATTCTCACGGGAATATTTCTACAGGTATATATTTTTTATAAATTCTTACTGCTTTGGCTTAATATAAACCCTGCTTACATGAAGGACAACCCTCCCTCCCCCCAGACTAAATTCAGTTTGGATTTGATACATACAGAAAAAGGTTTCAGACTTTCTGGAATTAAGCATCAAACTAATTGCTAATCGCGCCTCTATCTGCATGAGTTAGGATTCTTTCAGTGTCTTATTAACGGTCTTTCCCTGTCATAAAAGTCTAATTAGAAGCTGATGTGTGAGTACAACCTTTGAAAAGCTGCAAAGACTGTTCCTTTACATCATTACAATCCTGCATAATGATTCAAACTGGACAAATGGGTGTAGGAAAGTTTTGTTAATTACAGCATTGCTTCCCACCTTTCTATAACATCTTTTGTCTTTTAAAATATCCAATTTAGCCTTCTAATAGATGCTAAACTACACAATGTATCACTTGTATGGTTCTAGATATGCATCCTTTAATGACTGCGCACATTTATATCTGAGCAGTCATGCTCATTAATTAATGTATCTAATGCAGCAATGTCAGTCTGTCTAAGCAGGGAGATGTCCCCATATTGTACTGTCTATTTGACTTAATTTTCTTTATATTGAATTAAATTGCACATTACTTTGAATATATAAATTATATGTCAAGGGATATGACGAGGGAGTGATTTAAAATGACATTAACCTATTTTTCATAGTAAAATAATAATGATAGTTACAGTTTAACTCAGTATACTCTTCCTAAAGAAAAAAAAATATATACTTTTGGAGGAAACATTACTTGATTAATGAATGATACATATACATTACATACAATCATTTAACATTTAGAATTGCGTCATTATCAATAATATATTTGTCAATTTATTTTTGTCTCTGGTCCTTTTGGAGTATAATCCATTTTTTGTTGTATGCCTGCAGAAATGAGAGATGAATTATGAAACGATGCTTGCTTTTGCTCATCTATATACAGTATTTTACAAAAGTGAGTACACCCCTCACATTTTTGTAAATATATTATATCTTTTCATGTGACAACACTGAAGAAATGACACTCTGCTACAATGTAAAAGTAGTAAGTGTACAGCCTGTATAACAGTGTAAATTTGCGGTCCACTCAAAATAACTCAACACACACCCATTAATGTCTAAACCGTTGGCAACAAAAGTGAGTACACCCCTAAGTGGACATGTCCAAATTAGACCCAATTAGCCATTTTCCCTCCCCGGTGTCATGTGACTCGTTAGTGTTCAATGTCTCAGGTGTGAATGGGGAGTAGGTGTGTTAAATTTGGTGTTATTGCTCTCACACTCTTTCATACTTGTCACTGGAAGTTCAACATGGCACTTCATGGCAAAGAACTCTCTGAGGATCTGAAAAAAAGAATTCTAGCTCTACATAAAGATGGCCTAGGCTATAAGAAGATTGCCAAGACCCTGAAACGGAGCTGTTGCACGGTGGGCAAGACCATACAGCGGTTTCACAGGACAGGTTCCACTCAGAACAGGCCTCGCCATGGTTGACCAAAGAAGTGGGACCATGTCTTGTGATGCGTTGAGACCAAGATAAACATATTTGGTTTGGATGGTGTAAAGCATGTGTGATGGAAACCAGGTGAGGAGTACATAGACAAGTGTGTCTTGCCTACAGTCAAGCATGGTGGTGGGAGTGTCATGGTCTGGGCCTGCATAAGTGCTGCTGGCACTGGGGAGCTACAGTTCATTGAGGGAACCATGAATGCCAGCATGTACTGTGACATACCAAAGCAGAGCATGATCCTCTCCCTTTGGAGACTGGACTGCAGGGCAATATTCCAACATGAAAATGACTCTAAATACACCTTCAAGATGACCACTGCCTTGCTAAAGAAGCTGAAGGTAAAGGTGATGGACTGGCCAAGCATGTCTCCAGACCTAAACCCTATTAAGCATCCGTGAGGCATTGTCAAACAGAAGGTGGGGGAACGCAAGGTCTCTAACATCCACCAGCTCCGTGATGTCATCATGGAGGGATGGAAGAGGACTCCAGTGGCAGCCTGTGAAGCTCTGGTTGACTCCATGCCCATGAGGATTAAGGCATTGTTGGAAAATAATGGTGGCTACAAAAAATATTGACACTTTGGGCCCAATTTGGACATTTCCACTTAGGGGTGTACTCACGTTTGTTGCCAACGGTTTAGACATTAATGGCTGTGTCTTAAGTTATTTTGAGGGAACAGCACATTTACACTGTTATATAAGCTGTGCACTTACTACTTTATATTATAGCAGAGTGTCATTTTTTCAGTGTTGTCACATAAAAAGATACAATAAAATATTGACAAAAAATGTGAGGGGTGTACTCACTTTTGTAAGATACTCTCTGCCACAATTAGGAGAATTGTGGAAATATATCTCTGTGCTTGAGACAAACTAAGCAGCAGGTCCATCTTGATATGTGATATGTAGTAGGTAATGTCTGGTGGTACAAAAGATTCATGGTGCTTCCCCTCCTTTTTCCATACAATTTCAGGATGTTGTTTGTGGACACTGTCAAATACTGTTTCTGGCTGCAGCTAGCCTCTAAAGTTAAGTTACTCTAAGATATTTGTGAATCATTTTAGAGGGCAGGAGGTCTTATGACTCACTATCATGAATATCAATGCCAACTGGAGGGTAAACACTACTTAGTTTGGAATAATCCCATTTAGTAGCAGCTATAGCATTAAAACAGCAGACTGTTCCCAGGAACTAGCATAGAGACAATGGTTATCTTTAGTGAGCAATGGCCTCCTTTTATATCTAGCCAGCCAGGGCAGCACTATATAAAAAACTTTTAAGGTTATATTAAAAGGTATTTCATACTCACAAGTCAACATTATTGTGATCCCTAAGCAGAGCTGACTGTTTGAGGCAGTCAAATGGGCGTCTGTTGAGTGGCCATATTCTCTTCCTTGCACTACAGTATACTACAAATTACTCTAAGCGGAAACTTAATTCCAAATAAAAAAATAATTTCTCACTGAGGAAGTAATGAGTGACTAAGGTATCGCTAAAAGTACATCATATTTTTTCTTTAACTTAGTCCTCATCAATAAGAAGCAAATAGTAAGCTTTATGACATATCAACAGAACCCTCCTATATAATTAGTGATAATTTCCAGCTTGTCATGAATATTCACAAACTTGAACATAACCTTTTTGTTTTTTGTTAGTCCCAAGCACTACCAAGCCTCAATAGCAAACCAGTTAACCAACCTAATGCTGATGATTTGCATTAACAATGAAACAGCTGTCCATGAGTAGTTCACTGGCTTTGCATCTTTTCCTAAGTTGTGTTTCAAAGCTGTTGTATACAGCAAACACTGTATGAATCAAAAATGTGTTTCTTTGTTAAACTAATTTCCATATGCCCACCCAGAATCCTTTGCAGTAGTAACATCACTGCACATTTGTCTTATGGCTGGTGTGCAGATTTTTGTTTAACATTGTATTAACTATTCACAGACTTCAGGGGTTTTCAATCACAATTTCCCCCCCACCATAACCCTTTTTGCTTATATATATATATATATATATATATATAGTTAATACAATGCTAAACAAAAATCTGCACACCAGTCAAGCCATAAGACTTGCTTTTCCCACAGAAATCCCAAATCAGCAGTGATGTTACAACCGCAAAGGATTCTGGGTGGGCATATGCAAATTAGTTTAACAAAGAATCACATTTTTGCCTCATTCCATTTTAAACATGGATTCCTTTTAATTTGTGTTTGCAGTATACAACTGCTTGGAACACAATTTAGGATAAGATGCAAAACCAGTGAACCACTCATGGACAGCTGTTTCGTTGTTAATGCAACTCTTCAGCATGAGGTTGGTTACTGGTTTGCTAATTGAGGCTTGGTAGTGCTTGGGAAGCAAAATCTAAATAGGTTATGGTGGGGAAAAATTGTGATTGCACAGTCCTTTTATTTCCATATAATCCAGACACTTTATTTGTAAGTCCACACAGGAGACAGCAGCAAATGAAAACATAAATATAACACAAATCCCTTTAAACAAAAACCTAGCTCTATCTTTCAGGGGTTAAACTAGAACAAAACAATATTGGTTTCACCAACCTAGTGTCTTTGTCAGCTCTCTGCACTCCAGTGCTTAGTCAGCCTGTTCCTTTCCTTTCTACACTCCCAGTGCTCCAAGCCAGCCTTGACTGCTTCCTTCTGCACTCCCAGTGCTCCAAGCCAGCCTTAACTGCTTTCCTTTCTGCACTCCCAGTGCTCCAAGCCAGCCTTGACTGCTTCCTTCTGCACTCCCAGTGCTCCAAGCCAGCCTTAACTGCTTTCCTTTCTGCACTCCCAGTGCTCCAAGCCAGCCTTGACTGCTTCCTTCTGCACTCCCAGTGCTCAATCTCCTTGACTATCTCCTACCTGCTTCCAGGGAGGAAGCCAGCAACCCCCTTTACCTGCCTGGACCTGATTTCTCCCAGTTGTGTATAAACTGAGGAGTGGAGCATTGGCCCACCCTGCTCTCTAAATGCTCCACCCCAGGGGCCCATAACTAAACGTAGCTTTGTGTTGCACACCACACATACAACACGTACTTCCCCTGGCGTTAAATGTTAAAGGCCTCTCTGCCTTCACTTTATCACAATACATATATGTATACATAAAAATAGAGAGGTAGCTGCACTCACGGTCTCTTCCATAAAATCAATTCTTTATTTCATCAAGTTGAAATGTAGGGTCAACGTTTCAGTCCTTTCCCAGGACTTTCACATCAGGATCTTGAGAAAGGACTGAAATGTTGATCCCACCTTTTAATGTGATGAAATAAAGAATAGATATTAGTAATATTTTAGCCAGAGTTCAAGGATTTTCTGTTATTTATATATAAACAAGAAAACATCTCAAAGTATCCATGTATCCTTCCTGGTATAATATTTTATAAATAAATAAAACCATGGGTTTATCTCAGGAAGAGCAAGCATTCACTGATATGACAATTTAAAATGAAAGTGCTGGGATTACAGCATACGTTACAATGACAATGAATTAAAATAATGGAATAGCCATCCGTAACATAGTTAAACACACTCTGTGGAAACATGTTACACTTTCGAGTCAGAAGTATTTTTTTCATCCAATGTATTGCAAAATTGATAATCACTTAAAATGTCTCCATCTTTTGGACCAACAACAGTAATATGGATATTTTAAAGGCTAAACCTGATTTATGTGTGGGGGGTTTTCTGACAATATTACTATGTAACTATGCGCCACTAGATAGTGAAGAAGTATAACAAACAACATTTTTTACATCAACATGCTTTTGTCAATATGTTTAAAAAGCAAGGTAATACTATACATGAAGAGGTATTTTCTAAATTGCAGCTTAAAGGAGCACTATAGTGTTAGAAATAAGTTATATTCCAAACACTAAAGTGTTCCGCTTGTCTCCCCCTCACCCGCCCCACAGCACTGAAAGGTTAAATAAGCAGCACTGAGGTCTGGCTCCTCCAGCGTTGACACTGATGTGCTTGCGCAGCAAGCGTTACATGCATTAAGCCTTCCCCATAGGAAAGCACTGAATAAATGCATTCTTATGGGGATTTTGAGGATGCTGGACGTCTTCGTGCACAGCATAATTTTACTGAGTCAAACTCAGTGAAACAACAGGAAGTGCCTCTAGTGGATGACTGGTAGACAGCCACTAGAGGCAGTATTAACCCTACAAAATAAATATTGCAGTTTTTCTGCAATGTTTATGTTGGACTAAGGGGGGCAGGGGCACTGCACCCAGACCACTTCAATGACATGAAGTGGTCTGGGTGCCTATTTTGAAGATTTTACATCTAACATACACATTTTGTAAAACACTAAATTATGCATTTTACATTAACTACTTGGAAAGGAGGAGGTATCTGGGGGGTGGTGTGTCTTCAGGTACAAGGCCTGCCTACAAATCTGGTTTGCACACCAGTTGCAGATTACATGACTGTGCAGAGATTGAAGATAGTTCACTTGAGATTTTCATCATATATCTGTACATAGAATTTTATCACACACGCAATCCTCACAAGTTTGCAACACATCATATACATCTGGAAGATTTATATATGCCTTTAACTGCTACAACATGTGGGTATTGGACCTATGGACATTAAGTCTCTGTGACTCCATTTGTGCACCTACCTAGAGCTCTTTGACTTTTGCTGGCTCTGCCCCTGATCTGCCTCCTTGACAGGCTCAGCCAACCCCGTGGGAAAGTATTGTGATTGGCTCAGATAAACACTTCTGATGATGTCAGCCAAGTAGGCAGAACAGGGGCAGAGCCAGCAGCTGCAGAGTTGAATACAAACAATATTTTACTATATTTATGGGGCCAGGGGAGGCTGATGGTGGTTTTAACACTATAGGGTATGGAATACATGTTTGTGTTCCTGACCCTTTAGCGTTCCTTTGATGTAAGCTATTTGCTAAAAATTAATTTAAGTACTTCTACTTTACCTATATAATCTTACTTACTTTGAAGGACCTTGTGAGGCTCAGAAGTTGTGTCAGTGGCCTCTGATGTTTCTCAGGTATTCCTCCCAGAGGTTGTACTGGCAGACTTGCTCCTCTTCCTGTTCCTTTTGACTTTCTGGTCCATTTATAGAAAATATAAAATCATATAAAAGCATCATACAATGGTATATTATTTTATATGCTTACAATTTAGCTTTGGGAGTTTTACCTTGACAAAACCCACATAATAGTCAAACACTGAAGCTTACATTAATGCTCATTTAAAACATAAAGCACCATCATTTTATATACATAATTTAGCTGTTTAATTAGTCTGTTATTTGTTTAAAATTAATTTTGCAGCATTTTGTTTTCTTGGCAGAACATTGTTAGGCAAAGCTGTATCAGTTGTCCAATCAGATCTCTCTGATGAGATGAGGTTTCCTAGGTGTTCTTCACAGTAGCTGTTCAGGTTAACTTAGCCTTCATCATGTACCACTAGCATAGTGTGCCTCCTTGGAAATCTGTGTTTAATACTATTGATGAAGCAGTTCCTCAAAGAGAAAAGTTTACAGTGCAAATATTCTACTATGAAACACTAATGCTTGGACAAATATTAGTATTTTACAACTGTGACACAATTTCAATATAGACCATATACATGCCTTCTACTCCTTACCAGTATATCTATCCCACCGTGAGTTGACTATGTTTTTCCTCCCATGATACTGGAACAACCCTGTTTCCCCTGTTCAACTCTGTGGCTCCTATGAGCCCTCTTCACCGGACACAGGCATCTCCACACTGCCTTGTCTTTTGTACCTTGTCTGGGGTTAATTATCTATGTTTTCTCCTCTGTTCTCTTACTCTCTCTTTCACCTGCAGTTCCTATACCTGCTATATTAAGCTTATCAGGGGCCAGTCACAATTTTGGGTTCTTGGGTAGACAGACAATTGATGGATCAGCGTTTGGTAGCCAACTAGAACATAAATTCAAGATAGGCAGCAAAATCAATGAGTACGAGGTTCCCTCGAAAACCATCGTAGAAAAGAATGGTATACAATCGGATAGTTATTGGGTTGCACCACAGTTATTTTTACAGTTGTGTATTCTGATAACTAAAAGTATAATAAAACATGTATACAGTAAATAGCCAAACGGAAATTATTACAGTCCAAACTCTAAAATATAGGAATTGGTAGAAAGTCCAATTTTTGAGGTACTTAGATGATGAGATGTACATCTGTATTGGTGGAGGTCTTGGGATGGTAATGTCTCTTGATCCAGTTAGAACATAAGAAAGATAAAACTAAAATGGTGTAGTATGTCACAGGCACGTTGGGAAATTTTAAATCCATAGTGGTCCTACTTACCTATTATAGAGCTTGTACAAGCTCAGGTGTGACTTGCATTCAGTGGCGTTGATCCCCCACTGGTAGGATATAGGTGATGGTATTTTTCTAGTAGCTTATGATGTTGCAGAGATGATATTCTGATGCTGATACTTTCACATACGTTCCTGATCGTTTATAGTAGATTTCCAAACAATGGTTTGAGGTGCCATTTTTTGTAAAGTAAACATATTTACATTTGTTAGCCTTTCTCCATTCCTCTTATTAATTTTGTAGCCCACCTCTGCACTTTTTAGTACCATAATATACTTCTTTATAAAAGGATTTAAGAGGCCAAATTATATTTACTTTTCTTGACATTCTTTATTTTGGTAGTGCATTGAAACAAACACAAATTGTATGAGACATATGGTGCAAAACAAAACAATTAAATACAGGCTTAGAGTTAGAGCACATACTGTCAAGACATACTGCACTTTTTTAAAATGTAAAGTATATTTAAACCATGTTTTACCCTTGAAAGCAAGGGTACATGACAAGACGAGTGTTATGTAAATGTAAATATGCTAGGAAAAACAAACCCTATAGACACTGTGATCCTTGTCGGCAGGTAGCACGGCCCTCTAGGGTAAAAACATGCACAGTCCTTGTAATTGCAAATACTCAGGCACTTTATTTGTAAATCCACACAGGATACAGCAGTAAATGAAAAACAAAAGTAACAGAAAACCCTATAAACAAACACCTAGCTCGTCTGAGCACTAACTGACATTAGTTCCCTATCTCTCAGGGTTAAACTAAACACAATATTGCACCAACCTTATTAGAGAGCAACGCTCTGCTATCTAACCTGTTGCTTTCCTTTCTGCACTCCCAGTGCTCCAAGCCAGCCTTGCCCTGACTGCTTTGCTTTCTGCACTCCCAGTGCTCCAAGCCAGCCTTGCCCTGACTGCTTCCTTTCTGCACTCCCAGTGCTCCAAGCCAGCCTTGCCCTGACTGCTTCCTTTCTGCACTCCAAGTGCCTTGTCTCCTTGACTATCTGGAGAGAACAGCCTCTCTCTCCTACCTGCTTCCTGGGAAGAAGCCAGCAATCCCTCTCCTTTTCCTGCCTAGCCGGGAGGGGTTTATTCCCACTGCAATAGCTCATTAACTGCAGCTGAGCAGTGGGTTGGAGACGGTCCAAAAAACCCTGGCCTGGATCTATGTCTCCCCAGAAAACCACTAAACTGTGGAGTGGAGCATTGGCCCACCCTTCTCTCCAAATGCTCCACCCCAGGGGCCCATAACTAAACAATGCGTTGTGTTGTGCAACACACAAACTACACATACTCCCCCTGGGGTTAAAAGGCCTATCTGCCTTCACTTTATCACAACACCACTGAGCAGCCCATTACATTACCACGGCACTACGGAAATAATTAGTTCCCAGACAATGACTAAAATAAGACATAAGGAGAAAACAAGGGACAATGGACACATCTTAAAAGAGCTTTCATTGGTTGTGAAACGTATGATGGCATCTGTTACAGTAGTAGCAGTAGTAGCACCCTGGATGGTAAGCAGAAAGTCAACCTATTCCCAAGGTTGGTAGGCATGGATCGCAGAGGGTGTGAAAGATAGGGGCCCCTGTAGGGTATCCCTCTCACCCCGGGTCACAATGCAGGTTGGAGTCTTATTAAGTCCAAGCCCTTATTCTTACAGTTGAGACAAAAGGCCTGTGTGGTAAATAATATATATAATAACCACATGTGGCAGGTAGTCTCATGTCTTTGTCTGTAATGGTAGAGGCCTATGCCGCTAATGGCCTTTGACGCAGGTTGGTTAGAAGAGTACGTTTCATGAACTTGCATGAAGTATATATCCGAGGGAGGCCCACATGTCACTTGGCCACCAAGCCCCAGGTTTCCCTCCTGAGGTGGGCATAACATTACCATTCACTTTCCCCTTTAGGGAAGGCAAGAATCTTTAGGGAGTAAGCAAGAGGATTAGGATGTGCCACCACCATCTTGTGTGATCAGACAGAGTTCAGGACTAGAGCAGGTACTGCCTCAGAAGTGCTCACCGATGCATCTGGTGATTAGCCAGTGGGGACTGAGATAACCCCAACTGGTCCAGGGGAGTAATCGGAGCTTTGTTGGTCCACAGGAGTGCCAGAGTGGACCCAGATGTGGAGATTCAGGACCGGCTCCCAGATTGCTTCAAATGTTAGTACTGGAGGCAAATAGGTACTTGGCAAGATATTTGTGCCATCAGAGTCAACAAAAGTGCTAAACTCAGCAGGAGCTCATGCCCCATGCGACTAACCAGAATATTGGTCAAGCCCCTAACCCCTACTTGCAAAATTATATTTTTTTTAACATTAACTTTCTTTAGCACCTTGTCTTGAGTTATCCAATCACAATTTGTCTGCTGCAATTATTTGTAAGTTCTTCTATAATATATACTGAAGAAAAATTATTTGAAATGTCTGCCTTTTCTGATCTTCATTTACTAATATGTCCACCTAATTTTTAATTTCAAGCCAACCAATCAGAGTGCTGTGACAGGTAATTGTAGAGACTTACCTGTCAGTCTCTTCATTTACCTGTCAGAGCACTCTGATTGCATGGCTTAAACCCACAAATCAGAGTGCTCTGAGCCTAATTGCAGGGCCGGGAAAAGGCTTTATAAGCCTTCCCCCGCCCTGCAGAGCTCAGTCTGCGTGGAGCCCTCCGTGGGTGAAAATTATTATTTGTTTGCGCTCGTTTTTTTTTTTTGTTTTTTTTTAAAGTGCGTAGTTTATTATGGATTTTTATTTGGCCTTTTTGGGGGCTGAAAAAATAAGATTTTAGAAGAAAGAAGACATCCAATGGTAAGTCTATTTTTTTAACAGGTATTTAGATTAGGGGTAGGTTATTTTTTAGGATGAGGGGGGTAGGTAGGGGTAATTTTTTGGGGGGAAGGGGTGACTAGGGGTCTGGGGACCCCTAGTCACCTGGGGGGTACATTTTTATTTAGGGCCCCCACCTGCCGCTCAGCGGTGGGGGCCAAGGGGAGGACATTAGGTCCCCCCCTTATTGTTATTTAGGGCCCCCACCCGCCGCGCAGGGGTGGGGACCGAGGGTAAGGACATTAGGTCCACCTCCTTATTGTTATTTAGGGCCCCCACCCGCCATTCAGGGGTGGGGTTTGGGGAGGAGGACATTAGGTCTCCCCCCTTATTGTTATATAGGGCCCCCACCCACCACACAAGGGTGGGGGCCGGGGGGAGGACAGTAGTTACCCCTCAAATTCTTATTTAGGGTCCCCACCCGTCGCACAGGGGTGGGGGCAATAGGGTTTTTTTTTTACAGTGAGCAGCCACTGGCTGCTCACTGTTTACTAGACATGCCCCTACTCGCGGTATAGCGAGTAGGTGCTGAATTTACTAATACTAAGTAATCTTTACTTCGTATTAGTAAATGTGGCTGAAAGATCAGTTTAGGTCTTTCAGCCTTTTGGTAGATAGCTCCCTAATACCGTGTGAATTAGGGAGTTATCTACTAAGCGGCTGCTTATTTTATGTTATTTTTAAGTGATTTCCCTATCCACATTTGTTTGCAGGGCACTTGTCCTACTCTTACCCCCATTTTACTTCCTTTTGCAGCCCTCTAGCCCTTTCCAGGAGTTTTATAGAGCCATTTTTGTGACCAAAAGTTCGCGTCCCAATTGACTTCAGTTGGGTTCGGGTTCAGGGTCAAGTTTGGGGCCAAGCTCCATCACGCCAAACCCGCCGGACCTGAACATCCAGGTGTGCGCTCAACTCTAGCCTCTGGTTTATCTGATATTGTTTATATTTTATTCATATTAAAACATTTGTAGTGTGTATATAAAACATATGATTAAAAGAAAATTCTCTTTGTTTTTTAAATACACAACATATAGGTTTCTTTAGGCAAATTGTACAGTTTTTGTCGGTATAGGATTTGAAGTAAGAAATGCTCAAAACTGGTCAGGCCTCTAGTAGGGATGAAATGCAAAGGCCTGACAGTCAAAATTCAAGACCTTGCAAATCAAAGAGTTAAGTTATGAAGGTAATTAAAATGTTTAACTATGATTGCCTTAATCATAGGTCTCTGAGTAGTTTGGGGAAAATTAATAGTGAAAGGGGAATTTGATTCATCCTTACTCCCATACGCATTACATTACAGTGCCTGGAAAATGGAATATTTCCAGGCACCTCAATATACAGGATGCCTAAGTCCAGTCATATTAAACTAACTAAATTTAAATAAACTAGTCTGAGTCAAGATCCCATGCGACTAACCAGTATATCGGTCAAGCTCCCCTCCCCCCAAACAAAATTATATTTTCTACCTATATAAATGCCTCTTTTTATGCATGAAAATACTTTACTGGCCCAAGGAACTGCTAATTGACCATGCACAAGAACAAGAATTGAAGATTATATTAGCTTTAGTGTACTAATAATCTTAATTTTAGTAATGACAGGAGGCTTCATATTTGCATATCTTTCTTTACTGAAAACTCCAGCAGCATAGAAACATAACAACCAATCAGAAAAAAGTTATGATGCCCATAAAAGGCCCTGTCTATGACATCACTTCCTCTTTCTTTGAAGCGAAACAATAAATAACAACAAAAGACATAATCATATTACGTCAACAGTTCAACAACATATTAGAATATCCAACTCCATTAGTTCCGCGATGCAGAGGTATGGAAGGTGAATCTTTGTCTCGATGAGAAGACGTTCACGCTGCAAGAAAAAGAAAAAGGTGAAAGGTATCTGGCGTGATAACTTGTCCGCATACAATAAGCATTAAGCATCTGATATACCAACGAACATTAGAATGTGAAACATATCAATATATATTTATTCTAACGCAATGATATTTAAGAATCTATAAACACAACATAATGCAAGGTTCATGTCTAATATTCAGCCAATACAAGACCCACAAGATACAGGTCTAAGTAGCAAACATACAAACCATACGTACTTACCTTCCTGAACATAAAGGACATATTCTGTTCAACACGAGAAACATGGGAGGGATCCTATAGGGTGGGAAATATTCGCCTCCTGTCATTACTAAAATTAAGATTATTAGTACACTAAAGCTAATATAATCTTCAATTTTACCACATGACAGGAGGCTTCATATTTGCATTTTTAAAGCTTTGAATTGACCAATGTGAAGGAAGCATGAGATGTTTGCCGAAAATAGAACGTTCTAAACGTACTCTCTCGCGCTCAGTCCGCGCAGCGTATAATGTCGGCTAGGGAAGCGTCGGCCGAAAAGGTTTGTGAGGCCGCCGCTCCCCTGACCGAGTGGGCTCCGAAACAAGGTTCGACGCTAAAGACAAAAACCAGCGGACCCATCTGGCCAGTGTTGCGGTAGACACCGGTCCATGAGGGTTTACGTAAGAAGTCAGAAGGTGATCCGTCGAATGAGTTCGAAGGTGGTAGAGATATTGGTGTACCCCATAGCGTTCTGACCACGCATAGTGTGGCGTCTGACACAAAGCATGGGTATGACACTGAAGACGAATCAGACTTAGTTCGTCTCGACATGGTAAAGGTAACCCCGTCTGGTGTGAGAGAGAAACCATCCATATCGCAAGCCCTAACGTCCGCCACCGTCTAAATGAGGCGAGGCATAATAAGAGGGCTAGTTTGGCTGAAAGTTGCTTCAGTGACAAACAAGGATTGTCCGGCCATTCCCTAAGGAATCTCAGCACCACATCCACCTGCCAGAGGCGTGAATATTTGGGTGCAGGGATCTCGACAATTCGGCACCCCGCAGTAGTCGACAAACCAGTGTATCTTGACCTACTGGTCTGCCCTGTACCGGAACGTGTGCCGCCGCCATGGCGGATCTGATCACGTTGAGGGATCGATATGACCGACCCAACGAGACCGGGTGTGACAGATAGTTGAGGATCAGTGGGACAGGTGCGGTAAAGGGATCGGAATCCCTTTCCACACACCAATCACTCCAGGCCGACCAGGCAGAAATATAGCCTTTCCTGGTGCCGGGAGCCTATGAGTCCCAAAGGAGGTCTTAGTTGATGCAATAGGTCGTGAACTGACCAGGAGCCCCTGAAGCCGTCCAGGCAACTAGTGCCAGTTGTCCTTCCATGACAAGGGAGTGGGCTTCCCCTCGAGGTCCCGTCAGAAGTAGAGGGAAGGTAGGGAGTAGTAGATGGTCTTCGCGAGACATCTCCAGGCGATCCGGGAAATCACGGTTGGCCCTGCCCGAGGGGTGTCATGAGCAGGAGCGATATCTTGTGTGTGTGTATCGAAGCACCCTTGCTATTGTGGAGAACGGCTGGGTCGCGTTTGCAGGGGTTCATCCATCGCCCCGTATCCGAAGGAAGAGTCAAAGATCGTTTAGCCAATCCAAGTTTGTATGTGAAGTAATCACCATCGAAATTCCATCCTCACTTCCGCTGACAGTGGGATCCAGTGGTTGTATGAGTGACCGGTGCGTACGTATCTCACCATCAGTCGTAGTGGGCCAGGGAATAACGCTTGTATGGAGGAGGAGAGGAGGAGAGGAATCCCACAATCCGACAGCTATCCTTATAGAGGCGCTCTTTGCCGTAGACGGACGCGGAACGTAGTTCTCCAAGCCGATGTCGAAACCGAGGAACTGGCCCGATTCAGATGGAGAAGCGATCTTTGTCTGTGTACAACAAAAAACCCATGGAGTCCCGAAAGTGAACGACAAATTTGTCTGCAAATGTAGCCTGGATTCGTAAAGAATCAGCAAGTCTTCCAGGTATACGAGGCATCGCACGCCCAAATTTACGGATGTGTGCCCTCACTGGTTACAGTAGGTTCGCGAGCACCACGGAGTCGTAAACTGCCGTGTTTGTCCTCACCATTGGAATCGGAGGAAAACTTCGGCAGTCCAGGGCAACGGGTACTGACAAGCGTGCGTCCTTGAGGTCCAGATGTGTAAACCAGTCGTTATCGCCTAGGAGGTCTTGTAGAAGACGAATTTCCTCCATCTTGCAGCATTTGTATACCATGTAGGAGTTCCATTGATGTAGTCTCTTGGCTTCTTCTTGACCAGGAAAAATTTGCTGGGGAAGCCTTCCCCTCCGTTGCGTGTTGAATTGCGCCCCTCCTGAAGAGGGTGCAGATTTTCTTGTCCACGAGGCGTTCCTGTTCCGCCAGTGTGCGTAATGGAGGTGAAGGGGCGACCTGCACGGCTGTGATAAAACTCTATGACATAGCCTTGTACTGTCTGGAGAACCCAGGTGACTTTGGTAGTCGTCTCCCAATTCTGTAAAACAGAGACAGGTTGCCGGTCATAATATTGGAAACAGTTAGTTATGTAGGTTGACACACTAGTAGATGAAGCGGATGGGTTCCTTTGTGTAGTAGATGGGAGAAATATGAGGACTGTGTATACGATCTGGAACCTGTCGCCCAGAAGAATTCACGTGTTTCTTGAGTACTGCAATGAACACTACGTCGAATAGTAGGCCTTGTGCTTTTGGGACGAATTCTTGTCGTTCCTAGGTCCAATAGTGTGTTGTCGATGCGGCCCAGTACAGATTTGCATCTGTCGGCGCATAGTGCGTCATTTACGTTGCCCAAGAGGCATATCGAGCATTGAGACCATTCTTTGGAGGTGGTAGGGTTGAGTTGTGTACCCTGGGGTAACTCGGTCTTGAGGCGTGCGCATCCTTCCATCCCCCGAGGGTTGCGCAGCCAATAGTGTTCGTCCAGGAATGTTCCGTCTTCGACTACTCTGGTTTAGTGCCGCTACAGTTATCTCTGCCTCAGCCACCGTCACAGAGTAAGGTTTCCCTAACGTACTTCGAGGAAGTGTGGGGAAGGTCTTGCCGTTCCATTTCCTCAGACGGTGAGCTGTCTTCGTGTCGCTCATCTACCATGTCCAAAGTACGTGGTGGGTAATAGTCTTCTTTGTCGGAAGATTGTGGCGGACGGGGTTTGGATTCCCGGTGCTCCGCCTATTTGGTCTGTTCGATGGGCATCTTGCCCTTGACCTTAGTGGCAGGGGGGCTGGAGCCCTTCCCTTGCCGTTTTGACTTGAAGGCTTGTGGGCCTGAGGTCTCCATCAAGCGGTGTGGGGTAGAGTTCATAACAGAACCTTCTCCACTGAGGCCGTTACTGTGGCGTTTATCATTGCCTAGAAATCTTGGGAACGTTGAGAGTGTCCACCATGGCTCGTTCCCGTCCTGTTGGGAGATAGTGTGAGGGTCAGCACGTATGGGTGTTAGACTCCTGGTAGAACTGGGGATCACCCAGGTAAAATGGTTTGAATTGCCTGCTTTAGTATGTCTGAGAGTATGAATACTCATGCCAAGTGTAGAGGGGTCACCTCTATTAGTTTAATCTGGCTACTGAGAGCCGTGGTGCAGGCGCGACTGACTGGTAGTGGTGTCGGTCTGGCTAGCCGGGTTCACCACAAATGTACGCCAGAGCTGTATGCACGGTTTTTAACTATACAGGCTTATTATATAGGTGCATGGGGCCTGTCTCCATAAGGTCTGCAGCTGCAGGACCCATGTCTATTAGGCTGGGTTCATCCCAGGTGGTGTGCCATGGTAACCCAGAGGACACCCATATTATAATTATTGGCACCTTACAAGCATTGCATGCATATCTGGGGGTCATCCCAGGTGGTGTGCCATGAAAATTACCCAGAGGACACCCACATTCAATATGTACACTAGGCACAGTAAATATACATATATGTATCCCTGTGAAGGGTACACCGCAATACACTCAGTTTTCTTAGTGATCCTGCCGTCAAATCGCATCCGGCATGGTACTGTTGCTTTAATGTAAAACTGACAGGCAGTGTTTAACCCCTTAAGGACACATGAGATGTGTGACATGTCATGATTCCCTTTTATTCCAAAAGTTTGGTCCTTAAGGGGTTAAACATCCATATATGTCTGTAGTAATCAGTGGTAAAGTTGAGGCGTAGGCCTCCGTGCATATGATCGGGGTTCACCCCGGGTGGTGTGCCATGGTAACCAAGAGGACACCCACATCAAAGGTAATGGTCTGTCAGTGACCTTGCATGCATATCTGGGGGGTCACCCCAGGTGGTGTGCCATGAAAAAATACCCAGAGGACACCCACATAAATTTGCACCGTCAGGTACAGTAATATAATATGACCCTCTGTAGGGTACAATACTATAATATAATATGCCCTTTGTAGGGTACAGTAACACAATATGCCCTTCGTAGGGTACAGTGATATAGTTGATCTTGTTATAGGTACAGTATATGTTTTGTATAACGACTGTGATATTGTATGGCTTCACAATAATACATAGATTGTGTGCCCGCTCAACATATAATCATCCAGTGTAAGGCACCATGAGAGATATATCCATGAGAATAAAAAATAATAATTGTATATAAATGAATGTGGCCAGAGAGGGGGACCCCTGAAGGGGTTAATCCAGATGCAGGGCGCGGTGATCGGGTGATTCCTGTAGGGTATAGTAATATAGCATGAACCTTTGCAGGGTATAGTAATATGGTATGACCCTGTATAGGGTATAGACCCTGAGTAAGGTACAAAGACATAATCTCCTTTAATGCCTGCATGTAAGTATATGTTTGGCAGACACTGTTGGCAGGCACTGTGGCAAAATACATCGAAAGAATACATGGAGAAAAAACTGAAATCCAGCTTGCACTCTCCCATTGTTCACTTGGGAGAGCATACACTTGTGGAGCCCGGCGGTCGGGTGCGTTCCCGATCCGCCGAGCGAGCAGGGAAGGCGGCCATCGGGTATCTTGCGAGCCGCGAGATCCACGATGGCCGTCGCCCACATGTGAAGGTGCGCCGCGGATCGCGGTCGCGCGGTGCAAAACAAAGGGGATAAATGCAACACAAACGCTGACCCCAGCCTCCCTCCACCCGTCCCCATACAGTCCCCTGTGTAAGTGAAATGGGCCGGTCCGCGAGGCGAGCGCGACACGGGTAGTCGTTGCGCCCGCGGATACCAGGCAGTAAGGTGGAAATAAAAAGGGGGAAAAAACAGAGGGATACAGTGAAGGGACAGGAATAAAGGGGGCCAAGGTAGCAGGTGTTAGCAATAAATAGAGTAATATATAGTGGAATGACAATAAAAAAACAGTGTAAATTAAGAATCTACCAGAGAGGTAAAATACTCTGACCTGATGTATGGCTGGAGCAGCAAAGAAAGAGGAAGTGATGTCATAGACAGGGCCTTTTATGGGCATCATAACTTTTTTCTGATTGGTTGTTATGTTTCTATGCTGCTGGAGTTTTCAGTAAAGAAAGATATGCAAATATGAAGCCTCCTGTCATGTGGTAAAATTCCCCCCCAGAACAACTTATTTTAGTTTGAACATTAACCTATTTTGTGAAGCAGTATCGAACGTCTTGGCAAAAGTACTGTGATCCATGGCAACACCCTGATTATACTTCTACTTACTTCTATATAGAATGCAACTAAGTGAGTTTGCTTTGATCTATGTTACATAAAACCAAGCTGATTCTAGCTAATGACATTGTTCTTCTCAATTAATTTCTGAATATCATCCCTTAATAACCCTTCAAATACTTTCGCAACCACATAAGTTAAACTCACAGGTCTATACTTTCCAGACAAAGATTTTGAACCCTCTTTGAATAAAGGACCCACATTTGCCTTTCTCCAATCCTCTTCTTCAATTCCTAAAAGAAAAGAATCCTGAAAGATTAAAAATAGAGGTTCACTTATTTCCACATGTATCTCCTTAAATACTCACAAGTTAATATAATCTGCCCCTGGTGATTTGTTTACATTAACTTTCTTTAGCACCTTGTCTTGAGTTATCCAATCACAATTTTTCTGCAGCAATTATTTGTAAATTCTTCCTTGATATACACTGAAGAAAAATAATTTGAAATGTCTGCCTTTTCCTGATCGTCATTTAATAACATGCCCACCTAATCCTAATTTTCATGTTCTATAAAAACTTTTTTATATTGGTTTTGCTCCCTTTGTTTATCACTTTCTCATATTGCAGATTAGCCTACCAAATAGATTTTACATGCATTAATGGCTTCCTTATATCTTATAAAGGATGCCTCAGGTTTATCTGATATTTATATTTTATTTCTATTAAAAAGTTTGCAGTTTGTATATAAAACATATGATTAAAAGAAAATTCTCTTTGGTTTTTAAATACACAATTTATAGTTTTTTTAGGCAAATTGTACAGTTTTTGTGGGTATAGGATTTGAAGTAAGAAATAGCAAAATGCTCAAAACTGGTCAGGCCTCTAGTAGGGATGAAATGCAAAGGCCTGACAGTCAAAATTCAAGACCTTGCAAATCAAAGAGTTAAATTATGAAGGAGATTCAAATGTTTAACTATGATTGCCTTAATCATAGGTCTCTGAGTAGTTTGGGGAAAATTAATAGTGAAAGTGGATTTTGACTTTACTCCCATATGCATTACATTGCCTGGAAAATGGAATACCTCCAAGTACCTGAATATACAGGATGCCTAAGTCCATCTTATTAAACTAAATTAACTGAAATAAACTAGTCAAGATTCAATAAAGCAAAGTAAAAAAAAAAAAAGCCAATTTAAAAAATACAGTACAAAAAAAAAATACCAGTGAATGTCTGAAGCTAGATGGAACCTGTGACAATCCCCCCCCTGCCCCCTACTCATGTGAGTTTGCCACAAACTCCTGCAGGAGCCTGCTTGCCAGCCTTCTGCCTGCAGACTATGAGCCCTAGCAGGGAAACCTGTAAAAGACGGTTTAAATGGCTTGATTCGTGTAATTTCCCTATACTGTTCGGGAACCTAACAACCACACGAACCAGGAGTTTGTTAACCTCTATTAACACCTTGGAACGGTTCTCACCTCAATGGCCGCAATTCAGAAGAATGACCACGAGGTGGTGGCCATCTTGTTCGCATGAATGCAGGCAGTGGTGTTTGGTCTTCGAGATCATGGAACTAAAATCGTACACGGAAACTCCTGAACACCGCTGGACTTCCATCATCATCTGCGTTCAGTTCTATACAACTTAGAAGTGCACTGTTCGGTGGAATCGTTCGTCTGGATGAGGTTAACAAGCTCCACAGTTCAAATATAGACTACCATTGAACTTTTTAGCCATTTGGCAGGACTCACAAATATAGTATATAGCTGTATATTTTGTGTTTTCGATTATTTTTTAAAATAATGAAGTTTTACTATCTTTTTTATATACAATAAAAGTACTTTTTTATTAAGATCCACATTGGATTCTGGACCTCATTCCAATTTGAACAATCAACAGCTCATGTGGAAGTAGGAGTGGGACATCCTTTTGAATAGTCCCAAGGCGATATTCATGGGAGCCATATGAGATTTGGCTCCAGGCTTGTGAGTACCAGACTTCACTTCCTCAATATTCTATTTTACCAGACAATATTACACTATTACGTGCTTTGTTTATCTCTTTCAGACGTATTTTAAGTGTGACCTACCCTCTACATTGTATGTATTTGCAAATATAGACTACGTTTGGTTAATTCTTTAGTTTTACCAAAGTTGACCGACCGCTAGCACTGATCTCATGAAACTGTTTTGGGCCTTGGACAGTGTGCGTGTTGGCCAAATAATTGACTTCCATGGAAATGTGAACCCTTGAACCGATATAGGTGATTTTTGGATATGTTGGTCATCCAGATCGGGGGTATCGGGATGTAACTTTTGTGGAGTTTTCATGTATTTTATGTGTATTTTGGGGTGTTTAATAAATTGTGTGTCTTTCTGTATCTGGACATAATTGAGTTTGTACAGTTCCTGACTCAATTATCTCCCAGGCACAGGGGAGGTGCCATGGGCATGTGTGGTGGTGTCATGGGCATGTTTGACTGTGTCCATAAATGTATAAAAGCAGGCCATCTGGCCACATGTCATCTGATTACTGGGAGGGGAAAGGGCTAATCACTACTCCAGCTTGTTCCAGTGTGGAGGATTCAATGGGGAAAGTCCTTGTAAGGACTAAAGCTCCCAGGACTGAGTGTCGTTCAGTGCCTAGGAGTGGTTCCAGGACCTCAGTCAAGTCACAGTGACTGGGGGCAGGAGTGCTGATGTTTGTCCCCTGTTCCAGCTAGGAAGCGATCCTTGGTGGAGGTACCCAGCCAGGCTACATAACCTTATACAGGATGATTAAAGTATAGCTAAGGTGATATTTTTGTGCCATCCAAATTAAGGCACATTGGTGAGTCATCCAAATTCTGTAACTTTGCAGATGTTTCTTCACACTGGTATTAGTGAGATGTACCTTCAATCGTCCCCTACTCACTTTCTTGCAACACAATTTGTCACACAATTTGAACTTTGTAAGTTGGCCTTCTTGGAGGCACTCAAACTGATCCCAAAGTGTGCTTCATGTGTATAATACACTAGCTCCCACCCTTTGCCTTGAGTCGACTGGAAATGCATGTGGACTTTCATTAGTGGCAGTGGAAGCTGTCACAACACTAGGCTATACACTAGCAGTGTGTTGATTAATGCTAATGGAGAGACTGATGATGTCAGTACAGGTGAGGTTGATGGTACATATACATATATTCATTGTACTATATACACTTTGAAAGGTATCTTGTGGCAGAAAAAATAATAGAGATACATGAGAAGAAAACATAGTGATACTATGTATACATAGAATCTTATGATTATGAAACCAAAAGACTTGAAAACAGTAATACAAATATGACCATGGTTTAACTAAAAAGTACGAGAAAATACAGTGGAGTAAATCCCTAGAGAAAAGGTAAAAAAAGGAAAAAAATCATACCAGTAGGTATGAAATATAAGTCTAAGGACATAAGTAAATATAAATACTCAATATGCATGAAACTACCAGAGTTATCAAAAAAAATTATAATTAAATAAACATTGGTAACGTATTCAAATGTTTCATGTGTGTTTAGGAAAGAGTTGGATGAAACATATTCATTAAGGCCCTTCAGGTGCATTGAGTCCAGTGTTTTGATCCAATACGTTTCCCGTTGGAGCAGAAATTTAGATCTGTCCCCCTAGATTTTCTTTGGTTCCTATGTTGACGCAGTGGCAGAAGTATGGAATAATGATGCTGGCAGAATTAGTCTATAATCGACCATTCTTCTAATGCCTCTTCTTTTGTACACTACTCTACACTAAAATACTTACTAAGATTTTCCATCTATTTCTGATCCTCATTTACTTTATGCCTGAGTTTATGGTTTGCTTTATTTCTGCATATTTATCACACAATATACTGTAACTGTCTTTGGGCCTAGAATGGATGGGGGGTACTAAGGAGGCCAATATTCCTTTTTAGATACCATCATTGTAGTATACTATGAATTTTGTCATTTTTTGTCATTTGTTAAAATGGAAAGTATTGTTTGTTTTTTTTCTCTAGAAATTTCAATGTCTTAATAAATTGCTTTTGACAAAACAGTTATGAAAAACAACTCGGATATAATTATGATATTATATAACATTACATAGTCATTTGTAATTATCAAGCCTCCAGTTGAGAAACTAATGAATATACATTTTATTGTGACAGATTATTTTGATATTATTTAAAATATTTTTGCATCAGCTAAAGTCTTGCTCTCTTTTTTCCCTCCCTCTCTTTGCTCTATAACTTTACATTATTTCCTGTGTATATCTGTACTTTCTATCATTCTATTCCCATATGTATTAATTTAATATTCTAATTTAATAATTCTCATGGTTTTATTACTTTCCTTGCTTTCCTTATAACACATACAATATTCCTTCTCTATATCTGCATCCACATTACTTTTTGTTTGAACATGTTCTCTGCATTGTTTTTCGTTTCATCATTTTCATTCCTCCACTTTTTGTCTAATTCCGAATTAATCTTGCATGCACTCTTCCTCTGTTTTGTGTCCTCTATTTGTGTTATATTTATCTTGTTCCATTTCTGCTCTTGGTCTGGTTAATGCATGTGCTCTTATTCGCTATCTGTCTTGTGGCTGTACTTTATTTTGTTATGCTCTTTTTCGGTTTAATGCATTCTATCTCATGGACACATTTTATTTTTTTATACTACTCTGCTTTGTTTCATGTCTCTCTTTTTCAATTAAGAATTCTTTTATATGTTCTCTCTTACATCATAAAAAACACTGTTGCTTTTTAACATACTTCCTCTTGTACAATTTGTACCATGTTCTCTATTTTGCTGTAATTCACACAATCTGTTTCTTATGATATCGTTTTTTGTTTTTTTTTATGCACTCTCTCCTTTCTGTAATTATCTCTCTCTATCTTTCACTTCCACCTTTTTTTTTTTGCACCTGCATCTAGATTACTGGCAGAGTAAGAATATGTAACAATGGGTAAATTATATTTATTCGTTGACTATGGTGTTTTTAATAAATAGCATACATTATATACAGTATATCATGCCCACTACACGTGGACAAATTTGTTTTTCTTCTGGAACCTTATTTTCAATACAAAAATTACGCTAAATATTTAAAAGCAGTTATTATAACTATGCATCCTTTACATATTAAATGTCAGAAGCCTATATCCAATTTAGAGGCTCTGTTTCATCTACTCTGCTAAATCTAAAAGTAGAGCATTATGACATTGCTTTGAAACACTCATGTGATATTTAATTTTTTTTTACATTTTATAATGGTTTATATTCTGTAAACTATACCAAATATATTATATTTGAGATCTAGTTAAAGGACCACTATAGTCACCCAGACCACTTCAGCTCAATGAAATGGTTTGGGTTCCAGGTCCCCCAGGTTTTAACCCTGCAACTGTAAACATAGCAGACATTGAGCATGCAGAACGTGC
Source organism: Pelobates cultripes (assembly GCA_933207985.1). Lineage (NCBI taxonomy): Eukaryota > Metazoa > Chordata > Amphibia > Anura > Pelobatidae > Pelobates > Pelobates cultripes. The sequence continues at coordinate 251,821,913 of OW240913.1, forward strand.
ATAGGAAAGCATTGAGTAATGCTCCACTCGGGAGCTGACGTCAGAAGGGGAGGAGAGGCAACCAGCACCATGGGAGCCCGGCGCTGGATTAAGGTAAGTGGCTGAGGGGGCCCCTTCAGCCCAGCGGGAGGGGGGCCCTGAGGGTGGGGGGGACCTAAGGTCCTGTTGGGGGCCGGGAGCAAGCTGTTACTTACCTTTATAGTGCAAATTAAAACGAGTTTGTTTTCCTGGCAGTATAGTGGTCCTTTACTTTAACAAGTTGAACAGGCTGTTCTGCTCTTTCAGTATTTTATTTAGTTGGAGTGACGTCTTTAAAAGGACAGTTTTGCTCCTACTGCCATTATAATTATTTTATCTCACCTTTATATCATAATGTATATTTTAACTTACTGTATAATCATAACTTTTAGACTATTGTTTATACTTATTCCGAATATATGAGTACCTGTTGTTTTAAATGGTGGTTGTTTTCCAGTATTCCATCAACAAGACATTGTTAACACTAAAAAGGCCATAAAAATAATATATTTAGTATAACAGTGTATCATACAGTATAATGGCACCATTCAATATGTTGCAATTTATTGTGCCATTATATTGATATATTGCTACTGATACATTTTTACACTTAGTGTATTGTTTTTATTCTCTTTTTCTTCATTATATTTCTAAAAAGAGAAAAAAAACTAAATGTGTTTGAATACAGAACCTTTAATTTTGTTTGGATTGTTATTTTATGTCTATATATTTGTCTGTTAATGGTATACTCTGTAACATGATTAAGGCACTTATGCCAAAATGTTGTATAGTTTATGTGGCTACTCCCATTATGTAAATAAAGGAGTTTTTGTGGGCACTATAACATCTTTAGCCTAGTTCTTGTCTTATTTTTAGTACACAGAGGTTCATCATTGATTTATTCATTCAAAATTAGACCTAAAAAATTATCCACCTCAAAATATTGATAGTATTAAACGTTAAGCAATGATACATGGTTTTCTGTATTTGATTTCTTCAATTGCCTGCTTGTTTCATTTTGCAGAGCTTCATAATTAAAAAAGCTATAATGAAGCACATATTATACTACTAAATAGTTCCCTTGAGGGCTCAAGGATGAATTATGGAAAATTCTGTAGAACAATGCACATATTAAGCTAGATCTATGATGAGTAGGGATCAGCAAATCTTACAAAACCTTAAAACCATATTAATATATTTTTAATATAAAAGTCAATTTGTGTACATTTGCATGCTCAGGGATTTTTCAAATAAATAAATAAATAGTTACTGAAAGTGTGAACCGAAAAATAACCAAAAAAAATATTAAAAAGTAATCTATAGGACAAATTTTAGAGAAAGTTCCATAAAGAGAGAGAGACAGAGAGAGTGATAGATACATATATACATACATCTTATTTCTAAAACCTCTTACTGTCAAGTGAGTGATGTAATTTTGAGACAGACAGTGTGTAATAAGAGGAGCCCAAATCTAAGAGAAGCACTGGGATATGAATCGAATTTCAGTCAATGACATAAGTGTTCCATAATACACGCTTCACTGTTGTTTATTTGTACTATTTATATTCATGTTTAAGCTACAAAGAGAATATAAACTGTATTTTTCTTGGAAAATACTTTAGGAAAAAAAATAACTTAAAACAATCTTCACAGTGAAATGAGCACAAGGCAAGAGATTCTAACAATCTTCTTTTAGAGCAAGATATTTCTATTCTTTGCTTATTGAAGCTCACCTGATATCATTTAAGAATTTATAACTAAAACTGTTTTTATATTATAATAATGAAAGGGGTTAAAACTTTTTTAATGCTCTAGGAATTGTACATCCGAAAAATGGTTTATAAATATCCAACTGAAATGGTAGATAATGTAAAATCCTGCATTGCTAATGAGAACTATGATAAATGTGTGAATGTTCTAGAAGACTGTATTTACTTTTATTTGACTTGAAGGTTATCCTTGTCTCATTTTCAAGATACAGCTGTATGCAATACACTGGTGCATTACATACCTTTAAAATATTTAACCTGGTATGGCAATGCAGTTACAATACAAGTAAAATAAATTACACCCAATCAAATTATAATTTTTTTCTTGTTTATAGTTGTATATAGTTACCTTTTTTTTGGAAAAAAAATTTTTGCTGAAAAAGCCCCACTCGGGTTATACTCGAGTCAGTGTCTGTATTATGGCAGCTTACATTGCCATAATACAGACCAGGACCGCCGTGCTCATTACAAGCCCGGCGGTCCTGTTGAGGGCCGGGAGCAAGCTGTTACTTACCTTTACAGCAGCTCCGGTCACCTCCGTTCAGCTCCCCCGTTCAGCTCACAGTGTAAATCTCGCGAGACCCGTGGCCGTCAGGGCGTTTCCACGGGTTACCATGGCAACACTCCGCGCAGCATGCAGACCGCGAGACTTACACTGTGAGCTGAACGGGGGAGCTGAACGGAGGTGACCGGAGCTGCTGTAAAGGTAAGTAGCAGCTTTCTCTCGGCCCCCCACTGAACAGCCAATGCCAGTGGACCACCAGGGATTTACATAGCCCCCCTCCCTGGCCAAGTAACAAACAGGGAGGGGGGGCTAAAAAAATGAAATATTAAAATAATAAATTAAACACTCCGGCACCTGCCAGGAGCTTGGTGACCACACAGAGACGGGTAATTCCCCTCCCCTCCCCCCACTTCCCCCACCGGAGTACTACCGGCATTGACAGCCACAAGTCCACTCTTGACTTGACGGGGGAACACTAACCTTCACGACCCCCCCACCACCAAGGGACGGGACCATACCCGCCAACCTGCTCACTCCCACAGCACGGTAACCTAACAAGCAAGCTTGTTACAGGGGACAGTGCCCTACCTTTAGAGGAAACAGGTTGAGTTCACCACGGGATCTAGGAACACGATCCAGAACACTACATATCTACTTGGGGTAGCTCCATCTCCACAACCTTCTCTCTCCTATCCATAGCACCCACCGGGCCGCCCACTCCAGTAACTCACTACATATTTACGTTAATTTTCTAACTCCTTTTCAGTTGACTATCCATGCAGTTAGTTTTGTATTAAGTCTACTTCGAACACTCATATGCCAGTGTGCATTGATTGATACGGTGGTCACGACACATACATAGGCCAACAGGCTTTATCCACAGTTGCTTTCTGCCCACAACAATATGAGTTGCATAGTCCAGACAAGAAGTTAATGATTAACTGTTTAACTCTACACACACACTCTGCATCATATACACACACTGCATCCATACAAACACACCCTCTGGATTATATACACACACTGCATTCACACAAACACACACACACACTCTGCATTCATTATATACACACACCACACACACACACACACACACACACACACTGCATTCATTATATACACACACTACACAAACACACACATTCTGCATTCATTATATACACACACTGTAAATAAATATTCAATTAATGTAATTTTATTGGGATCTAATTTTATTTAGAGATTTACCAGTAGCTGCTGCATTTCCCACCCTAGGCTTATACTCGAGTCAATAAGTTTTCCCAGTTTTTTGTGGTAAAATTAGGTCCCTCGGCTTATATTCAATAAGTTTTCCCAGTTTTTTGTGGTAAAATTAGGTCCCTCGGCTTATATACTCGAGTATATACGGGTAATTCAAGAACTTTTTTCTGGTATATATTTTAAGTCCCATACAACACAGTTAATGACAAAGACTATACATTAAAACTAGACTGCACAGAATACAGAAATTGGTTAGTTTGCATGGATAAGAAAAAAACAAAAACAAAAAAGAATTCAGATTCAGGAGATTTAGGATGTGGCGTTTTAGTTTAGACACATTTAACCATGTAATTGTTTCAGGAAAAATGATTTGGAAGAAACAAAATGACATGAAAATTGGCCAATCAATTTACTGCAGACTATAAATATTATGCACATATTTTGCAGTATACTGATAGGAGCATTTTTTTTTGTTTGAATAATTTGCAAAGAACTTTAAAAAACAATAATAAAAATTTGATATTTAATTCTTATCATCTAGGTATATATCACACCAGCCGAAGTATATAGATATACAGGGAGTGCAGAATTATTAGGCAAATTAGTATTTTGACCACATCATCCTCTTTATGCATGTTGTCTTACTCCAAGCTGTATAGGCTCGAAAGCCTACTACCAATTAAGCATATTAGGTGATGTGCATCTCTGTAATGAGAAGGGGTGTGGTCTAATGACATCAACACCCTATATCAGGTGTGCATAATTATTAGGCAACTTCCTTTCCTTTGGCAAAATGGGTCAAAAGAAGGACTTGACAGGCTCAGAAAAGTCAAAAATAGTGAGATATCTTGCAGAGGGATGCAGCACTCTTAAAATTGCAAAGCTTCTGAAGCGTGATCATCGAACAATCAAGCGTTTCATTCAAAATAGTCAACAGGGTCGCAAGAAGCGTGTGGAAAAACCAAGGCGCAAAATAACTGCCCATGAACTGAGAAAAGTCAAGCGTGCAGCTGCCACGATGCCACTTGCCACCAGTTTGGCCATATTTCAGAGCTGCAACATCACTGAGTGCCCAAAAGCACAAGGTGTGCAATACTCAGAGACATGGCCGAAGTAAGAAAGGCTGAAAGACGACCACCACTGAACAAGACACACAAGCTGAAACGTCAAGACTGGGCCAAGAAATATCTCAAGACTGATTTTTCTAAGGTTTTATGGACTGATGAAATGAGAGTGAGTCTTGATGGGCCAGATGGATGGGCCCGTGGCTGGATTGGTAAAGGGCAGAGAGCTCCAGTCCCACTCAGACGCCAGCAAGGTGGAGGTGGAGTACTGGTTTGGGCTGGTATCATCAAAGATGAGCTTGTGGGGCCTTTTCGGGTTGAGGATGGAGTCAAGCTCAACTCCCAGTCTTACTGCCAGTTCCTGGAAGACACCTTCTTCAAGCAGTGGTACAGGAAGAAGTCTGCATCCTTCAAGAAAAACATAAATTTTCATGCAGGACAATGCTCCATCACACGCGTCCAAGTACTCCACAGCGTGGTTGGCAAGAAAGGGTATAAAAGAAGAAAATCTAATGACATGGCCTCTTTGTTCACCTGATCTGAACCCCATTGAGAACCTGTGGTCCATCATCAAATGTGAGATTTACAAGGAGGGAAAACAGTACACCTCTCTGAACAGTGTCTGGGAGGCTGTGGTTGCTGCTGCACGCAATGTTGATGGTGAACAGATCAAAACACTGACAGAATCCATGGATGGCAGGCTTTTGAGTGTCCTTGCAAAGAAAGGTGGCTATATTGGTCACTGATTTGTTTTTGTTTTGTTTTTGAATGTCAGAAATGTATATTTGTGAATGTTGAGATGTTATATTGGTTTCACTGGTAATAATAAATAATTGAAATGGGTATATATTTGTTTTTTGTTAAGTTGCCTAATAATTATGCACAGTAATAGTCACCTGCACACAGAGATATCCCCTAACATAGCTAAAACTAAAAACAAACTAAAAACTACTTCCAAAAATATTCAGCTTTGATATTAATGAGTTTTTTGGGTTCATTGAGAACATGGTTGTTGTTCAATAATAAAATTAATCCTCAAAAATACAACTTGCCTAATAATTCTGCACTCCCTGTAGATAGTATATAAATGAATAGCGGAGATATAAATGATATATCTAGCCTAGCTTAACGAGTACAGTTCTACAAATCATACCACACATCTGACTCTATGCATTCTTAAAGGACCACTATAGGCACCCAGACCACTTCAGCTTAATGAAGTGGTCTGGGTGCCAGTTCCAATGAAGTGGGTGCCAGCTTAATGAAGTGGTCTGGGTGCCAGTTAATCTAGGATTAACCCTGCCTGCTGTAAATATATCAGTTTCAGAGAAACTGCTATGTTTACCTATTGGTTAATCCAGCCTCTAGTAGCTGTCTCATTGACAGCCGCTAGAGGCGCTTCCGCGCTTCTCACTGTGATTTTCACAAGGAGGCGGAGAGCCCCAACCGCCGAGGGAGCCCGGCGGTGGAGAAAAGGTAACTGTTTAACCCCTTCCTCACCCCAGAGCTCAGCAGGAGGTGGTCCCTAAGGGTGGGGAGGACCTAGAGACCCTATAGTGCCAGGAAAACGAGTATGTTTTCCTGGCACTATAGTGGTCCTTTAAACAGAAAAATTGTGCTATTGTATTATTGCCATACTTTGTATTGCTATGTGGATGTATTTGTCTTGCTCTTGCTGTTTTGGCGATGCAAGCTTGTTTGTTATATTATGCGCAACAAAAAGAAAAAAATTATCTAAAAAAAAGGGGTTTTTTTATGCATTTCTTAAACATAGATTATAAAAATATTTTAATATATATATTTTTTTAATTTAGTTTATATTGCTGCTCTTATATCATTTCTGCACCGAAAGTCACATCTTGTCTACGTTGCATGAAATCAACCTTTGTCATGATGAAGGTGCATTGCATTTCTGCATCTAAACGCGCATCTTATCTAAGGTGTTTTCAGGGGCACATTTTTTTTTCACTTAGTTCACCATGCACTTGGTGACTTTAATTTAAACTTTTCTTTATGATCAACCCTTTTGTT
>OW240913.1:251828638-251862071 GCA_933207985.1 Pelobates cultripes
TTATTATCTAAGACGAATACACTTCAATTTTCTATTTTAGTCTGGTTCCTTATCCTGTCTAGCTTGAATAGCAGTGAGAGAGGCTCTTTCTATCTTTTTACTGTTTCTCTAATATTCCTAAACTGCAGCTCTGTGAGACTCCTGAGTTTAGACCCATGAGTAAATGTTCTTTTGGCTTTTATGTTGCAACATTGTGTACTGCAATTGATACACTGTTGCTTTTTACTACCGTCTCTGGAATATACAGACTACTTTCTCCTGGGGCCTCAATGCTTAGCCATGTGGAATTTGTCATTCATTTCTTTATTATCAGTTATATGTTTCCTTTTGGCTTATTTCCTTATTACATAACTGCTATTGCGAGCAATGGCCAGTTTCAATAAAGCCTTTTCACTTTCTTTTTATAGGTTTTTTTTTAACTCTTCTCTATCTAAGTGTGAATTTACAGGATAAGGATTAGCCTGACAAAGCCTTGATGTAGACGATTAGACACATAGGTGCTTTTATTTGAGGGAATCTACTATTATATGAGGTATCATTTATTTCCAGGCAGCACATACTCATGTTTTTACGTTTTGTGCCTTTTGTTAATCTCTCATTTCTAATATGCTAATATGTATTTATTTACAAGACAAGAAGTGATGGATATCTGTAAATGTAGTAAACTCACTCCTACTAGTGCCTGTGGCTGAGCATGTCTGACAAGCTTCCATTTTAAGTGTCCCCACTATTCTGCTTCTCATCTGTCTGTAATGGATATCTCTCAATTGAGATGATATAACTTATATGGCCCAATATTTTTTTTTAAAACTTTAACTAGTAGTAACATGGTTTCTTGACTTCATCATAGACTTCAGTTACGACTTCAGTCATTTCACATGAGTCATCAAGGCACACATTCAGTTAATAGTTTCTATCCTCATCCACAAGTTTTTCTTAATTCAGTCTCTCTGTTGAAGATTGACTGTTGCCTCTAATGAGCTCCACAAAAGGTTTCCTAAACCTAAACATGACCCTAATATGCTGTGCCAAGTACCATGCTTTGTATAAAGATGATAACCATGTATAATGCAGTTGCAGAGATAATACTCTTTTTGGGGGGTTTGAACCCAAGCATCCACATCTATTGTCCCATGTTACAAAGTGTTGTAGTGGACAGCTAAGGATGGAACTAAAAGACCCTATGCTAGGCATCCATTCTTTAAGCCATATCACTGGCTTTGGGTATATAAGTCTTGAATTCTGACATCTTTCTCCAATCTATTTCATGCTTATCTGTCTTCTTTTATATCCTGTATCTCTGTTTTGACTAACTAGACAAATACTATATGTCTAGCTATACATATGCACATACCGAGTCTCCCCAACATACCATTTGTGTCCATATATAGGAGGGAAAGTCCCTAACTTTGGCTCAAATCCCTTTGTTCTTCTTTTGTACCCTAATTTCTCTATGTTTTTGGAACTCAGCACTTTTGATTCCTAATGTGTCTGAATTTATCCTAGAGCTCCACAACAAAAATACTGCTAGTATTGTATTTTTCAACTATAAAACATCTACATAGAAATCTGTCAGTACATTTGATAGATTGTTCTTGTTCTAAATTATATTTAAGTTGCATAAATTGTTATTAGTAAGTCACCTAAATGTCCCACCCAGCCCACCTAAGCCACATCCCCACTCACACCCCACACTCACAACTCTAAAATAAAAGTGTTCCTCTTTGTCAATTTGAAATGTTGGGAGGTATGCAATATTTGTTTATCTACAAATTAAACATATTTACCATGGTAAGCTGCACTCAAGCAAATTACAGCAAACAAATCTTTTTATTTGTTTGTATGTTTATTCATAATTTTTATTATATATGTATAACTCCTTTATCCAGAGCACTTTAAAGAGTTTAGCAATTATTCGTACAGTAGGGGATTACAGATTATTAGACTTAGTACGCAAAGGTGGTGCAACACGTGAACGAGCCATGGGTAGAGCTACAATAGTCCACACTCTCTATCCCTGTCAATAAATTGTCTCAATTCAAAATGGGGGTATGAAGTAATGACAAGGCATGTACCATCCTCCTGTTTAAATTGGTGTTTAGAGAGTGAATGTGCTGGATTTTGCAATATGTTTATATAGAAAGAGAGACGCACCTATGTCTCATTCTGTTCAATGCAATCCTTGAATTACATGCAAATTGATACACAGAACTGTTTAGTAAAAATGTTTTTAAAATCTAAACTACGTATCTAAATTTATATTAAAATAAGCAGTTTTGTGGCTTGGGTATCTTGGTATGCATGTTCTATTATTCTTTATTTGACCATTCTACACCTTGCCAGGATAACAATACTGTTGTACTAGTTGTCTTTTCAGGCCCTTTAGAATAATAGTTCTGAAATACTGCCGAGTTTGTACATCTTTGAGCCAAGTCATGCTTTCAGTAATACAATTCAGTATATCTGAACTTGGGGCATCTTTACTAAATGGGACATAGTATTTTAAAATCGGACTTCAAAATGCATGATTTGCATTAGATACAACATTTTTGTTATACAGATATTTCATCTTTTTATCATGTCTCGTATTCTATTAAAAACAGTACTATGTTTCCGTATAAGACAATAAACAATCTCTAGTACTATGCTTGCTGCTGTACATGACCATTTAAATATTTTTCTCAAAGCACATATTGTCTTGAAGGACAAAATAGCAAATACTAATTTCAATATTAACACAGGAAGCACAACAAATTAGGGCTTGCTTGACTACTAATCGCTAGTTAATTGCATGATGTTTATTATCATCAGCTAATAATTACTGCAAAGTCACACTGAAGAAATCAGGCTAATTTATATGCATCTATAATTTTAAAGGAACCTTCTGGGCTGGAAGTGATCCATACACACACTTTTATATTTAAGGTTCTATTGTTTTTGGTTGTTAATAATTTTTTAAATTAGCAATGTAAACCATAGTATATTTTCTGGTGCATTTGTCAAAACTAAAATGTCTTCAAAACGTTTCTAAGGGTGTTCATAGGAAGGTTTTGGAACAAAAGAGCCAAGGAGAAAAAATGGGATGAAAGGGAGATAAGGGCAGAAACAAAATACATATTTTGTAAGCATTGTCACACAGTTCAAAGTGCACCAGCTCACTCCATGTCTGGTGATACCCTCATCTGGGAACAAGGCAAATCTACTGAGACTGCTCTTATCAAAGTTACTAATGACCTAATCGCAGCTAAATCCAAAGGCCACTACTCCATACTAATACTTCTTGACCTCTCTGCTGCCTTTGACAATGTCGATTATGCTCTCCTTCTTCAAATTCTTCAATCACTCGGTCTCTGTGACACTGTCCTCTCTTGATTTTCCTCCTATCTCTCCAAACGCTCATTCAGTGTCTCCTTTTCTAATGATACCTCCTCCTCTGTTTCTGTTTGAGTCCCCCAAGGCTCTGTCATTGGTCCCCTTCTATTTTCTCCTTATACTGCCTCACTTGGCAAACTTATTGCCTCATTTGGATTCCACTACCACCTGTACGCTAATGACACCCAGATATATCTCTCCTCCACAGACCTCTCCCCTGCCGCCCTGCAACTGCTTGCCTTTCCTCCATGTCTGACTGGATGTCCTCCTGCTTTCTAAAACAAAATCTCTCTAAAACTGAACTCCTTATCTTTCCTCATCCTAATACTGATCCTCTTTTTTTCACTCTCCCTTCAAGTCAGTGGTATCCACATCAGTCCATCCTTGCAAACGCACTGTCTTGGTGTCATATTTGATTCTAGCCCCTTTGAGCCTTACATCCAGCATGTTAACAAATCCTGTAGATTCCATCTTAAAAACTTAGCCCACCTCCACCCCTTTCTTACGCAAGATGCTACCAAAGAGCTTGTCCATGCTCTAGTAATTTCCTGCATGGATTATTGTAACCCTCTCCTCAGGGCCGGCGCGTCCATAAGGCGGCACAGGCGGCCGCCTTAGGGCGCACGGGCTCTGGGGGCGCAATATTTCAGTGACCGGCAGGAGGGAAGCTCTCCCTCCTGCCAGGCCACCATCTTGACCCCCGGCGCAGCGCGCGGCAGTGCTGTGATCAGGCGCGCGAGGGAGCTCTAATCTCCACCCTCTGCTTCCTCGCGCGCTGCCTACTGATGCCGCGGGAGCCGGAATATGACGTCATCAGTAGGCAGCCCGCGAGGGAGCAGAGGATGGAGATTAGAGCTCCCTCGCGCGCCTGATCACAGCACTGCCGCGCGCCTCTCAGCAGCCCCAGCCCTCAGGGACCGATCCAGTATCCACACCAGCTCTCCAGGTAGGGAGGCTGGGTGGAAAATGTTTATTTATAAAATTATTAGTGAATGTATGTGATGTGTGTGTGTGTCTGTGTGTGTGTGTCTGTGAGTGACAGTGTGTGTGTCTGTGAGTGACAGTGTGTGTGTCTGTGTGTGTGTGTCTGTGAGTGACAGTGTGTGTGTCTGTGTGTGTGTGTCTGTGAGTGACAGTGTGTTTGTCTGTGTGTGTGTGTGTCTGTGAGTGACAGTGTGTGTGTGTCTGTGAGTGACTGAGCGTGTGTCTGTGAGTGACAGTGTGTGTGTCTGTGAGTGACTGAGCGTGTCTGTGTGTGTCTGTGAGTGACAGTGTGTGTGTCCATGAATGACTGTGTGCGTCTCTGTGTGTGTCTGTGAGTGACAGCGTGTGTCTGTGAGTGACAGCGTGTGTGTCTGTGAGTGACAGCGTGTGTGTGTGATTGTATGAGTGTGTGTGCATGTGTGTGTCTGAGTGACTGAGCGTGTGTCTGTGAGTGACAGTGTGTGTGTGTGTGTGTGAGTGATTGTATGAGTGTGTGTGTCTAAGTGACTGAGCGTGTGTCTGTGAGTGACAGCATGTGTGTCTGAGTGACAGCATGTGTGTCTGTGAGTGACAGCATGTGTGTCTGAGTGACTGAGTGTGTGTGAGTGAGTGATTGTATGAGTGTGTGTGTCTGAGTGACTGAGCGTGTGTCTGTGAGTGACAGTGTGTGTGTGTGTGTGTGTCTGTGAGTGACTGTGTGCTTCGGTGTGTGTCTGTGAGTGACAGTGTGTGTTTGTGAGTGAGTGACTGTCTGTGTGTCTGTGAGTGATTGTATGAGTGTGCATGTGAGTGTATGAGTGTGTCTGTCAGTGTATGATGAGTGTGTTTGTCAGTGTATGAGTGTGTGTCTGTCAAATCAGTGAGAGTATGTTTGTCATTGAGTCTGTGTGTGACTATCAGTATGTCTGTCAATGAGTGTCAATCAGTGTGGGTCTGTCAGTGTCAATGAATGAGTGTGTGTCAGATCAATGAGTCTGTGTCTGTCAGTGACGTCTGTGTGTTTGTCATTGAGTGTGTGACTGTCAGTGTGTACAGAGTGTAGTGGAGCAGAGCGCGCTACAGGAGCTTCTGTTTCCTGTACCTGGCCAGACTGACAGGAGGTGCTCACAGAGAGAGCACTCCCTGTCAGTCCGTCCGGGTACAGAAAACTGAAGCTCCTTTAGGGGATCTGCTCCGCTCGGCAATGCAACAATAGAGGTAGGAGGCACACACCAGGAAGTGTGACCACTAAAGGGGTGGGGGTGCACCAAGGGACAGGGAGGGAATGGGAGAGAAACACCAAGAGACAGGGAAAAAAGGGGGGAGGGGGAAAGGGGGGAGGGGAGAAGAACACTAAGGACAGGGAACGGAAGGGACCACTAATGGTCGAGAGGAGGGGAGAGGGGCTGGTTAAGAGGCACATAGGTGAAGATTTTGGGGGGGGGGGCGGAAAAATGCATCTTCGCCTATGTACCTAAAAATCCAAGCACCGGCCCTGTGGCTCCTAACTGGTATTGCCCCGCTACAGTCTGTAATGAATGCTGCCGCCAGACTGATATTCCTCTCTAGTTGGTCCTCTAACACCTCACCCCTTTGTCAGTCCTTACACTGGCTTCCTGTATCCTATAGGAGTCAATTCAAAATGCTAACCCATACCTATAAAATACTGAACCATTCTAGCCCCTCTTATATCTCTTCACAGATCCATAGGTATGCCCCTTCTCGGTCTCTCCGCTCTGCCAATTACCTTTTCCTGTCCACTACACGCACCCGTAGAGCAAACTCACGCTTGCAGGACTTCTCGCGGGCGGCTCCCTTCCTATGGAACAGCCTTCTTACCACCATCAGACTCTCCCCTAGTCTTCAATCATTTAAGAAGTTGTAACGGAGAGGTAGTATAATCCACAGTATCTCCGCTGGGTAACAGGAACAGCATAAAATAATGCAAGGAAATAAATACAGCATACAATAATCCCGGTAGTGTTGTAAGAATCCTTCCCTCCCAAGAACTAGACGACACATAGGCTGGGAGTCAACAGAGGTTTTATTCACAGGTCACTGTATTTATGGCATTCCCCATGCAAGGGGTATCCCTACTGACATTCCAGGGGTGGTACAGTAGGGGACTACATAGGGAACTGAACAACACATACATTTCTCCCACCATGCACTGCTGTCCGAGAGGGATACTCCCACTAGAATATACAGCTAAGTGGATTATCCCTCCGTGCAGCAGAACTTACATTTTACATTAAAATGCATAACTTCCATTATATTCCCTTTATTTTAACGAATGGACGTTCGGTAGATAGCTGGGGTCTGAGTGCACAGTTCATGAGAATACTGCTCAGATCCCAGCCTAACTAACCGAACGCTGCACGAAACACACATTATTTTCAAGTCACCTTTAAAGTACTGATTGGTATTAGGGGAACAAACTACCGAACGCCCGGGGCTCCCGAATGGTCTGGAAGTCCAGCGGTGTTCGCTCCGTCGAGTAGCCGATTTTAGTTCCAGGCGCTCGATGACCAAACACTGCTGGGCTAACAAAGGACCCAAGATGGCCGTCCGCCGTGTGGTCGGTAGCCGAACGACGGCCACCTAGGAAAGCTTTTAACTACCGATTGCAACGATGTTGCAATCGGTTAATGGGCGCCACACGACCTCCTGTGTTTGGTCGTCCATTCGGTAGTTTATTCGTTTCACGAACAGTGTTGAAACGCACTGTTCGTCAAACTACAGTATGAATGCTGGGGTTTTCATGCTGCCAGCATACAAATGCCCTCGTTCGCCTGAAATGTAAATACAGTAATATACTTGGTTCTCACAGCTTTAAAAGCTGACAGCATTCAGTTACAATATTCATATAGGTATAGTCTTAAGTGGCTAGTTTTGCCACAGAAGTGCATTAAAACCCATCTTTTTAGGAAAGCTTAGCACGGGGATATTGAGAGGTTTGTGGTCTGCTGCCTCACAACATAATACTAAATATATGATGTAATTGGATTCTATTATTATTATACAGTCTACTTTATAGCAGTAAAAAATAAAATCTGTAATTTAAAATTAAAGGGCTCTTACATGGACTATTATTACTTCAGTGACTTGAAGTGGTCATTGTGCCTGGAGTCTGTGTAAACAGCATTGCACTTTGAAACACTGCATATATGTTTATCTCATCTGCTGCCATAGGTATAACTCCACCTCAGGAACTTCTGGGCTGGCTAATGCCAATTCTGTGCATATACCTGTAACGGACCGTTTTGCACAAAAGGGGTAAAAACCGTTTAGGCGATCGGTCCCCTTTCCAGAGATACAGGCACAGCTACTGCAGAACACCAAACTCCCGAACTGGATACAAAATAGCACTCCAACTCCCGAACTGGAACCTCCCAAATAGCTGCTAGCAGACGAACAGGAAAAGCAGACAATCAGCTTACACTCCTGGCAATCAGTCTCTAACAGCATACTCTGAATCCCCCCAAGAACAAGACAAGGCTCTGTGTTGAGGGTCAAGCAGTGGTCTGAGGTGCTGGCACACCCAGCCTGGTTTTTATTACAGTCTTGCAAATACAGGACCGCCCACGGGGAGGTATAAAATATCCAGTAACATATTAGTTACAACCCACAGATTCCCTCCCCCTTATCCTGAGAGGTAACCCAATACACATACCTTTTACCACAATGCATCCTGGCTTCCTCTCCTCTGCCCTGGAGATAAGTGAGAAGTAATTCAATTATCTCCCAGGACAGGGACAAGACTCCATTATGCACTTGGTGACACAAAGACAGTAAAACACTTTAAAATACATAAAGTCACATTTGTTACATAACACACAGACATTTAACATATCCCCAGATAGCTCAGGTCTGAGCGCACATTATTAAGCGAATGGCGCTCAGACCACACGAATACAGTTTAATCGCCATGGAGCCAAAGTCTTTACAGTCAGTTTCATACGAATGGGCTCCATGGGATTCCTATCTGGGGTATAACACATTCAAACAAATCTACCAAACCCCAGGCAGAAAAGCACGAATGAAGCTTTTCTGCAGGTAAAAAAGATGTCTTTTAACAGGGGGCCATAGTCCAAAGGCAGCAGGCGAGCAACTAGGCTTCTCCAATGCAATGTGGCGAGATTGGTCTGTCACATAAAGTTTGTAATTTCGGTGCCCAACAAGGTCCACGTGGGTGGTAACCTTGTTGGGAAATGTGTATAAAAGCAGCAATAAAGCCTCAGTGCACTCAGATCTTCTTCACCCTCAATCTAGAGTTTCGTCTCTTATTGGGGGTAACTGCTATACAGCTATCACACTAGCTCTTTTAAGAGCTTCTCCACCTGGATGACTATTGGATGCTGAGAATACCCCTCACTCATCGGGAGAAGGACACCCTCCGGTGGTAGAAACCCCTCTACTCACCAGGGTAACCGCTACAATCCTGTTTCCCAGCATGCCCTCCACTGGACTACCAGGATCCTGTTTCCCAGCACGCCCTCCACTTGGCTACCAGGATTCTGTTTCCCAGCACTCCCTCCACTGGACTACCAGGATCCTGTTTCCCAGCATGCCCTCCACTGGACAACCAGGGGCCCAGCTTCCCAGCATGCCCTTTACTAAACCACCAGGGATCCTGCTTCCCAGTATACCCTCCACTGGACAACCAGGGATCCTGCTTCTCACCATGCCCTCCACTGGACTCCCAGGAATTATAACCACCTATTGCTAACAGGAAACTTCCCACACACACTCACCCTCCTCGCAATACACAGCAATCAGACACCACACAGCATAGCATCTCTCCTCCACACAACACTCAGCCACCTCCACACACACACACACACACACACAACACTCAGCCACCTCCACACACACACACAACACTCAGCCACATATCTCCACACACAACACTCAGCCACCTCCACACACACACAACACTCAGTCACCTCCACACACACACACACACAACACTCAGCCACCTCCACACACACACAACACACTCCAGCCACCCACACACACACACACACACACACACACACACACACACACACACCCACACCTCCACACACACACAACACTCCAGCCACACCCACACACACAACACTCCAGCCACCCCAACACACACACACACACAACACCCAGCCACCCTCCACACACACACACACAACACCTCAGCCACACATCCCACACACAACACTCCAGCCACCCACACACACAACACTCCAGTCACCCACACACACACACACACACACAACACTCCAGCCACCCCCACACACACAACACTCAGCCACCTCCACACACACACAACACTCAGCTACCCCCACACACACAACACTCAGCCACCTCCACACACATACACACACACACAACACTCAGCCACCTACATACACACACACACACACACACACACACAGACACAACAATCAGCCACATACCTACACACACACACGCACACACAACACTCAGCCACTTCCACACACACAACACTCAGAGACCTCCACACAGACACAACACTCAGCCACCTCCACACACACACAACACTCAGCCACCTCCACACATACAAAACTCAGGCACCTCCACACACACACACACACACACACACACACACACACAACAATCAGCCACATACCTCCACACACACACAACACTCAGCCACCCACACACTGGAATGAAATACATGGTGTTTTCCATGCTGGTATAATATCTATAAGGATGTTCATTGGTTTTAAATGGTTAACACTTTGTAGGAAGTAAGGACCCTGTGTCAGCCTGTAGTGTCCCTTTAAAGGATGTATTTCATGAAACCATTCCCTTGGTTTAAAAGTCCATCTTGCACAATGAGCGATGAGTATAATTCCTGCACTTCCTCTTTCTATTCTATTAATGTTTCTTACAAGTGCACGAGGTTAGCTGCTTTCTAGAAAGGATCCTCGATATCCATCTTGGGACCTGGCTGTGAGAGTGACTCGTTCTATTTGTGTCCTGTCACTTTAAAATAACGCTCAAATAACCATTACCACTGCCACATATTACTACAGCTCATTGTATCATTACAGCTCAATGTAGTATTACAGTTCAATGTATTATAACAGCCTATTGTTTTATTACAGCTCAGTGTATTATTACAGCTTTTTGTATTATTACAGCTCAGTGTATTATTACAGCTTATTGTGTTATTACAACTCAGTGTATTATTACAGCTTATTACAGCTTATAGTGTTATTACAGCTTATAGTGTATTATAACAGCTTATTGTATTTTTACAGCTTATTGTTGTGGCGAAACCGACCTCGCCACTGGGCATTGGAGAAGACTGATTGCCAGCCTCCTGCCATGTGACTATGGCCCCTGGGATGTATTGCCCTTTAAAGACATAATTTGGGCATAATGGATTTGTGTTGTGCTGCTGCTGGCCCTTTAAGAACCATCTGGGGACATACTGTGGGGTTACTGGGTGGCCACCATTTCCTGTATCAGAAGCACATGGTGAGAACAATGGATGGCGGCCATTTTAACTCACAGACACTGTGTGGACTTTTCAACATGGTGCCATCTCGCCAGTATTTGTTGCACAGAGACATTGTGCGGTGGTTTTGGACTATACAGCGGGGGACACATTATACAGTGATTGTTTTTTATTTAGCCTGTATATGTTCTGCAGAATCTGCATTAAACTGTATTTTCCAAAGTACTGAACGGATCTGGGTGAATTTTGGATATGTGGTTCACCCAGATCCCCCGGTTCCAGTTTATGGGGTTATTGCATGTTTTGGGGTCCCTGTGATGTGTTTTATGAAACTGTATTTCTATGGCTGTGATAATTAGATTACCCATTGTGTTCAGTAATCATATCACAGCCAGAGGGGAGGATTTTGTGTGGGAGTGTCTTTCTGTAATGTATGTGTGTTATTGGTTGTTATGCAAAACCCTGTGGGCAGTACTAAGTTTGTGGATTGGGAATAAAAGAGACTGTATGTGACAGTACAGGGAGTTCCTGTTTTAACCCTCAAAGTGAAGTGTCGTCTCATTATTGGGGGAAGGATTTATTGTATGCTGTTCCAGTTTGACTGCTAGGAGACTAAACCTATTCGTATGGTTCCTATTCAACTGTCTACAGCATTCATATGCTTGAGAGCATTCATATGCTTCTCCGATTCGGTGGTTGTGGTGTCTGCCAGAGTGCTTGGAGTCCTCAGGAAGCGCTAGGAGCATCCTTCAGCGGAGGTACCCAGTCGGGGGTGCCAGGTGATCCAAGCTATTAAATTGTATTATTTTTCACAGCCTCAGTGTGGCTGGTTACAGGTAAATGGCAAATTCCCCAGGTATAAAAGGTTAAACGCCAAGCTAGAGGATATTCCCCTTCCAGATATACAGGCAGCTGCAAATGCATACCTCAATCCAATCAACCGAGAAGCATGCTAATGCTCTCAACATACGTAATGCTGTAAACAGTCAATAGAAACGTATTAGGTGAACTGGAACAGCATAATAAAATTGCCCCCAAGAACGGTGATGTAAGGTCTGTTTCTGAGGGTCAAGCAGGAATAGATTAGAACTGTGTGTTTATTGTTCTTCATACAATATTTCCCTACACATTAGTACCAATTCCAATCGGGTTTTCAAAACAAACCACAAAAAATACACACAAAAATCCCAATACTTAAAATTCTCCTTGTGATACAATTACCTTACACAATGGGTAATGTAATTATAACAAGCAGAGAAATAAAATTTTTCCACATTATTCATAACTTAAAAACTATGCATCACATTCACATACATTTTTTTTACATTTTCAGAATCAGCATTCTCCAAATACAAACATACGTCAAAATCATACAAATTGGTCCAGTGGTTCAAAAGATAGATCGTAGTCCTTTGTGACCAAAGGAAGCATGGCTTTTCTGCCCAAAACCAGTTCCACAGAGTCTTCTATCCTGGTGATAATTGGGAAGTAATCCAATTATCTCCAAGGACAGAGGCAAAACTCCATTGAACACATGGCAGCAAAAGACAATAAAATATTAAAATAAATTATATAAATTACGTGCAGCTATTGTGAAAACAGGTAATATTCAACATATCCCCTTAGGGTTTTTCTAGATCTGGAGCTTATTACTATTACTGAATGCTATGACCGCTACGCATAAAGTTCAAATTCGTCGCTGGAGCCAAAGTCTTTACATAGTCTTCGCTATACCAATGGGCCCATGGCATAGCCATCTGGGGTATCACTGTTCAAATAGGCTGGCACTTAATGCATGAGCTGCAATATTAAATCCCAATATCTCCGCTGGTAGAAGAAAATAATCCAAGGAAAGCGCTGAAAGAAGGCAATATCCCAAATTCCCCAGTAACCGGACGAAACACAGTTCTGGTAGTCAACTGAGATATTTATTCACAAGCTCCAGTATTTATGTGGTTCCCCATGCAAGGGGTTTCCTTAATTGTTTTACAGAGGTTATACAGTAGGGGACTACATGGGGAACTGAACATGCAGGACATTTTTCCCACCATGCACTGCTGTACGGGAGGGATACTCCCACAAGAATATCCTGCTAAGTGAATTATCCCTCCGTACAGCAGAAACGTCTTTTCACATAAAAATCTGTAACTTCCCAGCACAATTAACCGAACGCCACACGAAATACATTTTAACATCAACTCTTCATAAAAGTCACGAATGCATAGGTTGAGAGAAAGTACCGAAAGACCGGCGCCCCTGAACGGCCTGGAAGTCCAGCGGTGTTAGTGCCGGTGAGTAGCCGATTTTAGTTCCAGGCACTCGACGACCAAACACCGCTGGGCTAAAAGGGAATCAAAGATGGCCGCTGCGTGGTCGGTATCCAAACAACGGCCACCCTGGGTATCAATTAGCATAGATACAATGTTGCAATCGGTTAATGGGAGCCACACAACCCCCTGTGTGTGGGCTCCCATTCGGTACTTTGTTCGTTTCACTGTTCGTGAAACTACCATATATGAATGCCCTCTATCATATTTTTAAGCTAACACACAAAACACCATATAATGCAGTCTCTCCAGGGCAACCCTATACATATACCAAAATAGTCTTAAGTGGCTAGTTTTGTCACACCAAATGATTTCGTGTCTTTGCAGGGGAAAATCAAGCGTTTCAACATGGGGCCATAATCTAAAGGCAGCAGGCGGGCAACCAGGCTCCTCCAATGCACAGTGGCGAGACTGGTCTCATCACATCCAGCTTATAGTGTTATTACAGCTCAGTGTATTATAACAGCTTATTGTATTATTACAGCTCAGTGTATTATAACAGCTTATTGTATTATAACAGCATATTGTATTATTACAGCTCAGTGTATTATAAAAGCATATTGTATTATTACAGCTTATTGTATTATTACAGCTCAGTGTATTATAACAGCTTATTGTATTATCACAGCTCAGTGTATTATTACAGCTTATAGTGTTATAACAGCTTAGTGTACTATCACAGCTCAGTGTATTCTAATAGCATATTGTATTATTACAGCTTAATGTATTTTTACAGCTCAGTGTATTATAACAGCTTATTGTATTTTTACAGCTCAGTGTATTATAACAGCTTAGTGTACTATCACAGCTCAGTGTATTATAACAGCATATTGTATTATTACAGTTTATTGTATTTTTACAGCTCAGTGTATTATTACAGCTTATAGTGTTATAACAGCTTAGTGTACTATCACAGCTCAGTGTATTCTAATAGCATATTGTATTATTACAGCTTAATGTATTTTTACAGCTCAGTGTATTATAACAGCTTATTGTATTATCACAGCTTAGTGTATTATTACAGTTTATAGTGTTATAACAGCTTAGTGTACTATCACAGCTCAGTGTATTCTAATAGCATATTGTATTATTACAGCTTAATGTATTTTTACAGCTCAGTGTATTATAACAGCTTATTGTATTATCACAGCTTAGTGTATTATTACAGTTTATAGTGTTATAACAGCTTAGTGTACTATCACAGCTCAGTGTATTCTAATAGCATATTGTATTATAACAGCTTATTGTATTTTTACAGCTCAGTGTATTATAACAGCTTATTGTATTATCACAGCTTAGTGTATTATTACAGTTTATAGTGTTATAACAGCTTAGTGTACTATCACAGCTCAGTGTATTCTAATAGCATATTGTATTATAACAGCTTATTGTATTTTTACAGCTCAGTGTATTATAACAGCTTATTGTATTATCACAGCTCAGTGTATTATTACAGTTTATAGTGTTATAACAGCTTAGTGTACTATCACAGCTCAGTGTATTCTAATAGCATATTGTATTATTACAGCTCAGTGTATTATAACAGCTTACACAATAAAATAGGGAAGTAACATATCTCCAGGTAAATTAATATCTGTTTCAATTAGTGCCAAACAGCCGGGGAGGAAACAATCCATTCCATTCGGACAAAATGCTGGTAAACCGAGGGTTGTAGACAGTGACACTTAAGGTGCAGCGGTTACTTTTCTACCTATCAAGATTCACTCTCTATTGAGCTCTCTGAGTCCTAAGTCGGGGTGAGTAGGGATTTAAATAGGTCTCCTTCTAAAGAACTTGTTTTCTGTGGTTGGTTATGTTCAGGTGGAATGTCTTGTCAAATAAATCTTGGAATCTTGAGATGGTAGAATATATCTGTGGGGCTTAACTTTGTTTGCCTTGTCATTTGTTTTATAGTATTATAGTTAGAGTCCGAATCCTCCAAGGCAAATCTCTGATCTCTGTTTAAATAAAGAAGACACAGACTGTGAAAATTCCACTGCACTGGTCCTAAGTGTTTAAACACTGTTTGTATAGTCTTGGCTTGGTTAAGGAAGGAATTACCCCTTACAGGTGTTAGAGATGTGTAACTCTAACTATAGTTAAACATCTTAAAGGAAGGCAATAAATAAACTACTTAAGAAAGCTGGCATGCCCTCAGATATGAAGTCTGTCAGGTTCTCCTCCCTATCACTCTTTTCCAACATATATCTGTGTAATTGGTATCTATATAGTTGTCGATGGTTATGTGTGGATGGTGTTCTATATATGTTTCACCAAAAGGAATTTTTTGGGGGTATTTAAGGGTGCAGCCCTCTAATCCCATTTATCATGATATATCTGACTATTTCTCCACTCTCCTATTTCATAAAGTATGAGTTTGTTTTTCTGTTTATATTGTTATGTATTTTTCACATGGGATCTGTGTGCCTGGTATGATTGTTACTTTAATACCATAAGCCCACTACACTTTCTATGAGAGTGGGATAGTGTGATTGTATTACATTGTCTGCCTGATAAGCCTAGCATTTTCATACTAAGACAAAAGTCACTTCATTAGTATTTGAAAGTTAAGTCCCCATACGTGATTAATTGTGTAAAACATCAAGCACCACATTTTCCCTGCCCTGTGTGTTTACTGCAGAGGATCCATACTGTAAATATACTTTTGTTTGTAAATTAGAGAGCCACATCTACTTTTTCAGCGGTCCAACATATGCTTCATTTTGTGCTGTAAGCTAACGTTTCCTTGCTACAGGTAGACTCCCTGTGTGTTGGGTTTGAGGTTTGGTCAGGTATCAAAATCTGGATCAAAGTCTGGATCAAAATATCATGGACAAAGGTTGATTATATGTTTCTCTATTGCTTTTAAATATTCAACTGGATAGATCCATTCAGAAGGTTTGCCATGCCTAACATGGTCTAGCATAATAATGTTGAGTCTCTGAGAGTTCTGAGAGATTCAGGTGATACCATGGCTGTGTAATCTGGTCCAAATATTTGCTCAAGGATGATTTATAGTGATGTCCCGAACTGTTCGCCGATCGGTTCGCGAACAGTTCGCCACGAACGGTTCGCCGCGGACTCATCATTGAGTAAACTTTGACCCTGTACCTCACAGTCAGCAGACACATTCCAGCCAATCAGCAGCAGACCCTCCCTCCCAGACCCTCCCACCTCCTGGACAGCTCACTAAGAATGCAGCTTCACAATGGATGCTGTCCAGGAGGTGGGAGGGTCTGGGAGGGAGGGTCTGCTGCTTATTGGCTGGAATGTTTCTGCTGACTGTGAGGTACAGGGTCAAAGTTTACTCAATGATGAGTCCGTGGCAAACCATTCGTGGCAACTGTTCGGCGAACAGTTCGGGACATCACTAATGATTTAGTATCATCTCAGAGAGAAATTTTATTGACAGGGTACAGATTTTGCAATAATTTAATGCAAGTTTCACACTAATATGTAAAACGAGAGCTATATAAAAGGGATCCCTTCTTTATAAACAATACTATGGTAGATTAAGTAATTAAGGAAATACATGTGTATATATAAGAACCCTACAATAAATCTGATACAAACTAAAACTGGTAACCTTACAATAATATGTTCTGAATACAGATGTTATGAGTTTATTCTGTGTAATTGGTACCTGTGTTAATATGTGTCTTGAATACCCAATAATGAAGTGTGCAGCTTAAGTAGCGAGTAGATTAAATTGGTATTTTACTGGGTTGTTTTAAAACATATTTGAATCAGTTTGTCTCAGTCTATTGATACAGATAGAAATACCAACCTAATAATCTATTAAATAACTGTTTTATGGGCTGTTGAATACTAGCGTTATTGCTTTTGTCCAAGAGCAGTGGGAGTTGGAGTAGTTCTAACAGTTCTGAGAGGCTCTGCTTTGGGGTCTGTTCTACAGTGTAGCTAATGTATTGCTGTTGCAATAGTTGACTTCCTGTTTTATTCAACTTTCCTGTTCATTTGCCAAGTTTTGTGATCTATCTTCAATGCTGGTTGTCTGCTTCCATAGAAGTCAAATAGTTTGCAGAAATTTTCATTTTTTTTTTAAAAAGGCTTATTATACATAGGGGTGAGAATGGTGTTGCATATTTAATTGACTAAGTGTTAGTTTGGGACTGCAGTTGTAATCTATCAGGAGCATAGGAAACTACATTATGTCTTACTGTGTTTCTTCTGAGGGACACAGAGTGTGAAATGTATTTACTTATTTTGTTAACTTATTCTGGAATGGTTATGGTTTAGTTGTGTGTCCATGAATGTGCTTTATGTATTGGCATATTTGCTGGATATCTATTATGTGTATCTACTACGTCTCTTGTGTTCTGTTTTGTCAGATGACAACATGTTTGATATTACAATGATTGACGAATTTAAGTTCTATGGGTTGTAATTAGTGATGTCCCGAACGGTTCGCCACGAACGGTTCGCCACGGACTCATCATTGAGTAAACTTTGACCCTGTACCTCACAGTCAGCAGACACATTCCAGTCAATCAGCAGCAGACCTTCCCTCCCAGACCCTCCCACCTCCTGGACAGCATCCATTTTGAAGCAGCATTCTTAGTGAGCTGTCCAGGAGGTGGGAGGGTCTGGGAGGGAGGGTCTGCTGCTGATTGGCTGGAATGTGTCTGCTGACTGTGAGGTACAGGGTCGAAGTTTACTCAATGATGAGTCCGTGGCGAACCGTTCAGCGAACCGTTCGGCGAACCGTTCGGGACATCACTAGTTGTAATGAATTGGTGTGTTAGGTGTTAATGTCTATTGTTTATGAGATTAAATAGTGTAATGGACCGTTTTGCACACAAGGGGTAAAAAACGTTTAGGCGATCGTACCCCTTTCCAGAGATGCAGGCACAGCTACAGCAGAACACCAATCCGCCGAACAGGAAACCATACAAATGCTGTAACCAGCCGAATAGGAAAAACCATAAGTTTATACTCCTAGCAGTCGAACTGGAACAGCATACAATAAATCCCCCCAAGAACGAGACAAGGCTCCGTGTTGAGGGTCAAGCAGTGGTCTTTTTAATGAGGGCTACCTGCCCAGTATTTATGCAGGTCTCCCACCTGGTGGACACTCCCCTAGGGGACCAAATGGGAGACTGTGACAAGGGACAGACAAGTACCAATTACAGACATACAGAAGTAAAACATCCCCACAATGCATCTTGGCTTCCTCCCCTCTGCCCTGGAGAAGTAATTCAATTATCTCCCAGGACAAAGGCAAAACTCCATTACACACGTGGGGACACAAAGACAGACTATCACTTTAAAATACATAATGGGACAAATGGTACAGTAAATATATACATGTAACATATCCCCAGATAGCTCAGGTCTGAGTGCACATTATTAGGTGAACGGCACTCAGACCACATGAATACAGTTTAATTGCCATGGAGCCAAAGTCTTTAATTACACGAACAGGCTCCATGGCATGGCTATCTGGGTTAAAACATTCCTCCAACATAAAATACCGAATTTACATGCATTCGTTAAATCCGTACGAATTAGAACCAGGGGTTGGAGGTTCAGCGGTGCCTGCATGTAAAAGTGTCCGGGCAGGGCCGGATTAAGAGCACAGTAGGCCTGGTGCTGACAATTATGATGGGCCTAATTACGGAATCTTATTGACCAAAAACACTAAAACAATCATACCTCCCAAGCGTCATGTATCTGATGCTGGAGGGAAACTCAAAGGATGCAGCTATAAGAAAACACATACTCTATGCTAATCCCTCTCTAATTTATGATTTCATCTTTCAAGTAAATCCATAACCCCTAACAGCAGTGTCCAGTGAAGCAGGAAGTCAATGGGCGGGGTAAAAGGGTGTCACGTGACAAGACCTGCCAAAAGGGGTGAACATGCCCAAAAAGGGGAACGTTTGTCCAAAGAATTGGAAGGTCAGCCTGGCATGAATGCATGTCAGGCTGCCTGCCAATCTTGCAGGCTGTCCAACTAAGGGCATACTATGCAGGCAGCACCTTGAGCTTGACATAAATGCGTCTAATGATGCGCTCATTCCATTCTTTCAAAGGACTGTCCCATAGCACTCGCTGGTCCACTTGTCTCCTTACCTTCTTACTAGCAGGCAGAAGGTCCTGGTATATAGTCTGAGACAGAGAAAAGATGTCTGTAGTGAGTGTAGAAGAAAGGGGACATGCCACAGTGTTAGAGAGACCAACATCTGCATTACCTAAACTAACTTTAATGTCAGCAAGTGCACACAAGTTTTGTTCCAATACATCCCTCTTAAGCTTCCAAACTTAAAGGGACACTATAGTCACCAGAACAACTACAGCTTATTGTATTTGTTCTGGTAAGTAGAATCATTCCATTCAGGCTTTTTGCGGTAAACACTGTCTTTTCAGAGAAAATAACTCCACTGGCTGCTCCTTAGATGGCTGCTAGAGGTGCTCCCTGGGGCAGTACTGCCTAGTGTGCAGCACTGCCATTCAGTGTCTCCACCCTCTTCATGTAGACACTGAACTTTCTTCATAGAGATGCATTGATTCAAGTTATCTTTATGAGGAGATGCTGATTGGCCAGGGCTATGTTGGACTTGTGCTGGCTCTGCCCCTGATCTGCCTAGTTGACAGTCTCAGCCAGTCCTATGGGGAAGTATTGTAATTTGCTCAGACCACCACTTCTGAGCCAGCAGCTGCAGAATTGAATACAAGTAATATTTTACTATATTTAGGGAGGCAAGAAGGGGCCAGGGTGGTGGTTTTAACATAATAGGGTCAGAAATACATGATTGTGTTCCTGACCCTATAGTGCTTCTTTAAGCAAGAGTATGTGAAGAGTAGTTAAGGTTGCCACCTTTCTTGGAAAAAAATACCAGCCTTAATAATTTGTATAATTAGTTATGCGTGACATCACATGATGTAAATTACAAGGAGTGACATCAGAGAAAATTCTATAAAATCACCAAACTACTCACAGTTTGATTCTGCTGTATAGATGGATTGCTCCCAGTGTCTCCCTGTCTCCCTGTCTCCCAGTCTCGCAAGTCACCCAGTGTCTCAGTGTCCCTATGTATCACCGTGTCAGTGTCCCTGTGTCGCCCAGTCCCCTAGTCTCCCAGTGTCTGTGTCCCCATTTCTCCCAGTGTCCCAATGTCTCAGTGTGTCCCCATGTCACTAGGATACTGGGGACACTGAGAGACCCAGGGACACTAAGACCCGGGGACACTGAGACATTTAGGGAAACTGGGAGAAATGGGGACACTGAGACACTAGGGACACAGACACTGGGAGACATGGGGACACTGAAACATTTGGGGACACTAAGACACTAGGGACACAGACATGGGAACACAGACACTGGGAGACTAGGGGACACTGGGAGACACTGGCTGGGAGACAGACACTTGGGGACACTGGGAGACATGGGGACAGTTGTGGACATAGACATGTGGACACTGGGACATATAGGGACACTGGGAGGCATGGGGACACCAGGCACACTGAGACACTAGGAACACACTGGGAGACATGGAGACACTGAAACATGGGGACACTAAGACACTAGGGACACAGACACTGGGAGACTAGGGGACACTGGGAGACTAGGGGATACTGGGAGACAGACACTTGGGGAGACATGGGGACAGTTGTGGACATGGACATGGGGACACTGGGACACATGGGGACACTAGGCACACTGAGAGACATGGGACACAGACACTGGGAGACTTGGGGACACTGATACACTAGGGACACTGGCTGGGGGACATAGTGTCTCCATGTCCCAATGTCTCCCAATGTCCCTATGTCTCACAGCGTCCCCATGTGTCTCAGCGTCCCCATGTGTCTCAGAGTCCCCTAGCGTCTCAGCGTCCCCTAGCGTCTCAGTGTCCCCTAGTGTCTCAGTGTCCCCAGGTCTCCCAGTGTCTGTGTCCCCATGTGTCCTAATGTCTCAGTGTCCCCTAGTGACAGTGTCCCCATATGTCCCCAAGTGTCTCAGTGTCCCCAAGTGTCTCAGTGTTCCCAGGGTCTGTGTCCTAGTGTCTCAGTGTCCCCTAGTGTATGTGTCATCATGTGTCCCCTAGTGTCTGTGTCCCCTAGTGTCTAAGGGTCCCCATGTGTCCCCTAGTGTCTCAGTGTCCCCTAGTGTATGTGTCCCAATGTGTCCCCTAGTGTCTCAGTGTCCCTAATGTGTTCCCTAGTGTCTGTGTCCCCATGTGTCCCTGCTGCCTTTCCCCCGATCCCTCACTTACCTGAGCTGTAGAGCTGCTGTCTGGACTCCCTGTGCTGTGTAGCTGCTCCCCCACGGATCAGTGAGTAGTAGAGAGAGGCAGGGATATTCTGTAACTTCCTATCCCTGCCTCGCTCCACACACAGTGACCCCTACTGGCCGGTGCTGGTATTGCAGAGTAATTTCCATTTATTCTGAGAAAATTACCTGCATTTGTATTGCCGGTATTACTGCAATACTGGCAGGGCCAGGCAGCCTCAAATACCGTCTGTGCCATTAAAATACCAGTCAGGTGGCAAACCTAAGAGTAGTGTGTAAAAAAAATAAATAAAAAAAAAAAATATATATATTTTTTTTTTTAATGGGCCTATTCCATGGGCCTGGGCCTGGAGCTGCAGCTCCATCAGCCCCTATGTTAATCCGGCCCTGTGTCCGGGTTTGATGCAGGAAAGCCAGGCAGAAAAGCGCTGGCTGCCCGGGGAGCTCCAGAACACCGCCATTGTGTGGCGGCTAAGTGTAATCGCGACCACCCAGTAACAATCAATTAAGCTGCGGTTAACCGCAGCTACTGGGTGGTCAATTGCTGGCACACGCTCGTTAAGCCGCGGTTAACCGCGGCTTCAGGGAGGTAAATGGAGGGCGCACTCCAGCTTCTGGGTGGCCAATTAAGGTCACCGGCCGGCTTCCCACGGCTCTGGGGATGCTGAAAAGAAACTGTTTGTTCGGTAGATAGAATCTACCGAACGGCTGTGCAGAAAGGGAGAAATAAATCCTTCTGCACAGTAAAATTAACCCTTTAGCTGCCGGTCCATAATCCAAAGGCAGCAGGTGGGCAACCAGGCTCCTCCAATGCAATGTGGCAAGATGCAATGTGGCGAGATTGGTCTGTGAAGAATATTTGCATGTCATTAACGAAAGCATTTAGTGTTTTTACAACAGGTAAAATGCAACAAAGCCGGCAATAATAAATCCACTGCATGCTATCACTCCTGGTCATTATTTGATAATAATATGAGACTTTGAGAAAAATGCTTGTTACATTTCACATAAAAGGGGCCCTGCAAACTTCTGCTGTTCAAATCATGGATCTACGTTTCCCTATGCAAATTGACTAATCCTGAAAGGAGCACTATTGGGGGAGTACTGTCCAGCTTAGAGTTAACTCTACTTTTAAAGTGTATTGCAATATTTGTGTCAAAGAAAATTATGTTATCCGTATTGACTGTTCTGCCTTTTTAACTAGGCAGAAACACCAATCTGTGGGGGTATGTATAGGATAGGTTTATTCCCAAAGTAAGATTTATCTAGTATGTGTGACGAAATGCCTTTTGTCCCTGGATTGTTAGGTGACAAGCTGCCCTTTGCGCCCGGCTTTTGGAGGAGCCTGATTGCCAGCCTCCTTCCTCGTGACTATGGCCCTGGGGTGTATTGCCATTTGAAAAGACTATTTGGGGCTTATTGGCTTCTAAAGACAGTTTCTTCCCATGTGAATCCATGGGAAGGTGTGTTTCTTCCCCTCCCCCGTTTCCTGTCTATTGTTCTCCAGCAGGGCGTTGTCCCAGGCACACTGCCAAACCAGTTGGAACTGACTGCTTTTGTCCCTCCTTGGTTTCTCAACAGCCCTTGCTATGCTTTACCCCAAGGAAAATCTACTCTGTTCATGGGATCTGAGCGCTGTTCACCTAGATTGGGCGCTCAGATCCGAGCTATCTGGGGATAGGTTAAATGTGGGGGTTCTGTGTAATAAAATAAGAATTATGTATTTTTATGTACTTTTACGTATTTTGCTGTTAGGGTTAAATGTAGATATTTTCTGTACCTGGAGATAATTGAGTTTACTGCAGTGCCTTAAGCCAATTATCTCCAGGATGGAGAGGAGGGATTTCATTGTGTATGTGAGAGTGTTATCATGTTAATTAGTGTTCCCATTGGTTTGTGTCCCTTTTGTCACAGTTTACCACCAGGTCCAGGGGGTGTGCCTCTGACCTGAAAACTTGTATATAAGGAGTAATAAACGCTCATTGGAGTCAGATCATCTTGTACCTTCATGAAGTTTCGGCTCATGTTTGGGGGATTGGAGAAACTACACTCTGGGGATTGCTATAATCACTATACTCCCCAGAGTATAATCACTAAGCTCTGCTAAGAGCTTGTTCCTGTTCCTGCTCTCTGGAATTCGGAGAGAGGTCGACCTGCTGGAAGCTGGACCCTGGTCCTGGGTCCAGAGTGGGTGGAGACGGCAAGATCCCAACCAAGCTGCGGCGGTTCGTGGGGTCTGCAGTGGTTATGGTGTCAGGCAGAGTGCTTGGAGTCCTCGGAAAGCACTAGGAGCATCCGTCGGCGGAAGGTACCCGGTCAGGGTGCCAGCGGTTCCGTTACATGCCTCATTGATCATAGGGTAATGGTGAAATGGTATTTTTAATAGAGATCAGACAATTTCTGACATTCATAAGTGAGGCAATTCTAATGTACTAAACCACTGTATTATATTTGTATTGGTAAATTGAAAGCATTTTGCAGACCCAAAAGAGGATAAATGATATAATAATTTCACAAGGACCCAAATTATGGGAAGAGGCCACCCAAAGAATGCAATAAAGGGTTAAACTCGTTTTTTTGATTAAGCTTTTGTGGTTAGAGATTTTTGATACGCAGTTTGAGCTATGCCCAACCACATCTCACCCCAACATTATTCATTATAGGGAACAAAGACCATAAGTTAGGATTTTATAGTAAGATATTAATACTTTTTGAGTAAGTCTGAAGTAGATGGTTCATGTTTTTAATATTTTATATAGTTTTGGATGTTAATCCAAGAGTATTGAATTATTTGGGGTTATTAAAGTAATTAATTGAGATTATCAAATCAAGGTTTAAGTTTAGGATGTAGGGATATTTATGGGATGAAAATATTAAAATGATATTTTCATTAAAATTATCAAAAATGTATTTAATAATTTTTATTATATCAAATTTATATTGAGAATTACCCACTATATGTAATTCTCTTAGATCCTAGAGAATGCTCATTTGAGGATTTTTACTCCACGCAGTAAATCACAATTCTTTATAAAAATATAATTTATTGTGACAATAATTATAAAATAATAATATGTAACATGAGTGATAATAATCAGTGAATATTTAGTATGACATAGGTATACTATTGTTAAACAAACACAGAGACTAAAAATTAACCAATTGTCAAGAACTTGGCAAGATTTAAGATAGTTTAGCAATCTCACAGACATAGAAAGCAAAACTTCACTTAGAAACTACTTCAGACAGAACACATCGTGCAGCGAGAAGCAATTAACCTTGACTAACAGTTAGACCACACTGATTAACTCTTACAATGCTGGCTACAATCCTCATAGGCAATATATATCCTATTATGTTGCAATTTTCAATTAAAACAATGTTCATACCAGATCATTAACCATTCCTGGAACCATACAATAAGAATAATCTGCCAGATTTTACTTTAGCCGAATTATAATTTCTCTACATAAAATGCACTATCATATTTCAGAGCAAATCAATACATCTGGATAAATGTGACATGCTAACAGTGACAAATATATCATTAATATATCGTTATCTTGATTCCACCTACAGAATGAAATTTTTATAACTATATATTCTTTAGTTAACTAAGATTTCTAATAATGAAATCTGGCCTATTTATCCAGGCATATATTCCTGCTATGTAAAATTTAAATTAATTTAAATGAATTAAATAAAACCAGCATAATTACCAGTTATGTTGTAGATGTTCTTATCAGATGAGCAGATAGTCCCAGGTACTTATTTATTTATTTATAAAATATTTTATTTATTTATTTATAAAATATTTTACCAGGAAAGATACATTGAGATTTCTCTTGTTTTCAAGTATGTCCTGGGTCCACAAATCATTGCATTGTTACATTAGGGTACAATAAAATACAAAAACAATATTAATACACAATAAATACAAAATTTAACATAGAACAGGTAGGAAATATATAATCAACCATGACAGGTGCATTCTGTTTTGAGGTATGTAGAGAGGGATCTCTTAAATGACTTTAGGCTTGGGGAAGATTTTAAAGTGTGCGGGATGTCGTTCCATAATTGCGGTGCTCTGTAGGAGAAGGAGGATCGGGCTGTTTTCTTTTTGTACTGAGGTAGACTAAGTAAAGTGTTGGTACTGGATTGGAGGTTATAGGAAGTGGGAACAGCTGGGGAAAGCATTTTGTTCAGGTAGGGCGGGTGTTTCCCAGAAAAGCTCTTAAACACAAGGCTGGAAAGATGAAGGGTGCGTCGGGATTCCAGCGACAGCCAGTTTAGTTCTTTTAGCATGTCACAATGGTGGGTCCTGTAATTACATTGTAGCACAAATCGTCAGAACGAGTTATACAATGCATATACTACATCCCCATAATCAATGATTGGCATCAGCATTTGCTGTACAATCTTTTCCTTACTGTAGGGCTTAGGCAGGATTTGTTTCTGTACAGGGCACCTAGTTTTGGATAAAGTTTAGATGCAAGCTTTTCTATGTACAAGCCAAAAGATAGATTGGGGTCTAATATCATACCCAAGTATTTGAAAGAGTGGACTGGGGTCAGTGTGCCATTTGAATTTGTTTTGATGGATAGGTGGAAATTGTGTAATTTGTGTAATTTAGGTACTGTTCCAAAGATCATTGTGACAGTTTTGTCAGTGTTTAGGAAGAGTTTGTTTTTTGCGATCCACTTTTCTACCTCTGTAAACTGGTCTTGGAGCACCGCCTCAAGTTGCGGCAGATCGTATTTGCTCGCATAGATTACCGTGTCATCTGCGTACATGTGTACATTTGAGGATTTGCAGACATTAGGCAGATCATTTATAAATAATGTAAATAGTAGGGGGCCGAGAATGGAACCCTGGGGAACACCACATGTGACTGGGAGAGGGAGGGAGTCGCTGTCAGAAATGGACACATATTGCGAGCGATCCGATACATGCGATCGAAACCAGGTTAGCGAACGATCACCAATACCTGAGTTTTTGAGTTTGTGCAGTAGAATGTCGTGGTCTACTGTGTCAAAGGCCTTAGCAAAATCAAGGAAAATAGCTCCAGTTAAGGCTCCTTGTTCCATGTCAGTTTGGATGTCATTGCAAACTTTTAAGAGGGCAGTTGTAGTGGAGTGATTCTGGCGAAAGCCCGATTGATCAGGGGTCAGATAGTTAAATTGTTGGTAGTACTCACAAAGTTGCGTATGGACACATTTTTCTAAGATTTTTGACAATACTGGGAGCAATGATATTGGGCGATAGTTAGAAACCAAAGTAGTGTCACCGCTTTTATGGATAGGCACTGTGACGGAACGCTGGCACTCCGACTGAGTACCTCCGCCAATTGATGCTCCTAGTGCTCGCTGAGGACTCCAAGCACTCCAACCGACACCATCAGCACTGCAGACCCCACTTCCAGCGATGCAAGTGCGCCGGGGTCTCTGCTGTTTCCACCCACCCTGGACCCAAGGCCAGGATCCAGCTTCCAGTGGGTGAACCTCTCTTTCCCCAGAGAGCAGGAACAGGAACAAATCAAGCTATTGCAAGAGCTCCCTCTGGGGAGTAAGTGATTATAGCAATCCCCAGAGTGTAGGTATCCCTTCCCCCAAACATGAGCCAAGGCTTAATGCTGGAACAAGACTGATTTACTGGCACACAGAAC
Source organism: Pelobates cultripes (assembly GCA_933207985.1). Classification (NCBI taxonomy): domain Eukaryota; kingdom Metazoa; phylum Chordata; class Amphibia; order Anura; family Pelobatidae; genus Pelobates; species Pelobates cultripes. The sequence goes on from OW240913.1 coordinate 251,855,689, forward strand.
TCACAATTTATGCAACACAAAACTCCTCCTCTGGGCCAGGCTAGTTAATTGAGTTTCTACAATACACAAAGCTCAATTATCTGCTGGCCAGAAATAATACAGTTTCATAAAACACACAGGGACCCCAAAACATGCAATAACCCCATAAAAAGTATATCCTTGGAACCGGGGGATCTGGGTGAACCACATATCCAAAATTCACCCAGATCCGTTCAGTACTTTGGAAAATACAGTTTAATGCAGATTCTGCAGAACATATACAGGTTAAATGAAAAACAATCACTGTATAATGTGTCCCCTGCTGTATAGTCCAAAACCACTGCACGATGTCTCTGTGCACCAAATATTGGCGAGATGGCACCGTGTTGAAAAGTCCAAACAGTGTCTGTGAGTTAAAATGGCCGCCATCCATTGTTCTCACCATGTGCTTCTGATACAGGAAATGGTGGCCACCCAGTAACTCCACAGTATGTCCCCAGATGGTTCTTAAAGGGCCAGCAGCCGGTCAGTACCTAGATAAGTCGGGCAGCCCACCCACAAAGAAAAATACGCAGAGTAACCCCCCCACAATAAATGGTACTGGCCTGTAGGTTCAAGTTTGTAGTGGGACAGCGCAGCACTCTCGGTCTCCCTGGTGCAGCTAGGCAAACTGCTGGTGTTGCTTGGGGGGCAGAGGCCAGCGGCACTCTGCCCTGCTGCCAGCTCTTCCACTGGGGTAACCCGTGGTAAGTCAGGCTCTGATACAGGGGAAAAGGGGGGGCAGAGGCTAACAGAGCTCTGCCCAGATGCCAGCTCTTCTGCTGGGAGGGGGCCCCCAGGACCCGGTTGGGATGTAGCTGGGGAGGGGAAGTTTTGCTTACCTCCTCCTCCTGGCATCCCTGCGGGGTTGGTTGGGGATCTGGACCGCCCGTCCAGCCTCCCTGTAGGACTGGCACAGAGACCGCGGTCCCATCTGCGCCAGTGTGGTTAGGTTTGTCTTCCCCCTCTCCCGGTATCTCTGGCTGCTGTTGAAGGGGGAGGCTGGTTGCCCCCACTCCCCAGGATGCTGGATGCTGTAAGGTGGAGGGATCGACCATCACCTCCTCCTGGAACTCAGGCCGCCGCTGGGGAGAGAGACCAGTTGTCTCCTCTCCCTGTATATTATGCTGCCGCTGGGGACCTGGGCTGACTGCCCAGCATCCCTGTAGGGCTGGCAGAGAGACTTCGGTCCCATCTCCGCTTGCCATCTCTGTGTGTCCCCAGGACACGTCTATGAGGTCCACTACCTCAGGTACCTCTGGTTGGTGGAGGAGAGGGAGGCCGGTTGCCTCCCCTCCCCAGGACGCTGGTTGCTGTATGGGGGAGGGATCTACCATCACCTCCTCCTGGAACTCAGGCTGCTGCTGGGAAGGGAGACCGGTTGTCTCCTCTCCCTGTGAGATACACTGCCGCTGGGGATCTGGGCCGGGTACCCAGCATCCCTGTGGGGCATGTGGAGAGACCTCGGTTCCATCTCCACCTGCCATCTGTGGGTCTTCCCAGGACCGTTCCATAAGGTTGCTCACCTCTGGGGCTGGTTGGACAGAAGAGGGTAGGGTGTCCAGGTAATCCTCTGGGCCGAGGGACGGTGATTGGGCTAAGTTGAACAGGCGTCAGTAGCTCTGCTCCAGCCCCCACTCCATTGCGACCAGATGACTCAGGTCTGGCCCCAGGTCGTCCGCTCGGGGAAGATCCAGCAGGGTTTCCCTGATGTTGTGGATGTCCCAGAACCGAAACTCTGTGGGGCATCCAAAGTCATCGCCCTCCTCATAGGCCTCCCACAGTAAGCCCGGGCCATTATAATCCTCTCCCTCGGGCAGATAGTGGTTAGTCATCGAGGGGTTGCGCTGGGTGGCGTACCACTTTAATGCCCGGTAAGCTGCATCTAGCCACAACTCCTTCCAAATTAAATCCCAGAGTTCCAACAACCATTCATCCAAGGGTTGCTCCCCTAGGAAAGGGGAGCGCAGGGCCTCGAGTACCTGGAACTGCTGCTCGTCACTGGGAAGGCTCTCTCCCCGCCGCCGTTGTACCTTTTCCAGGGCATCGTGCCACATCTCCGTACGAGTGACATCTCTCCAGTCCAGTATGCACTCCTCTGATACAGGCCCGTCCTGTTGGGCCAAGTGCTGCTGCAACCTCCAGCGAAATTCCTCTTCCATGTTGCTGTGGATAGGGACGCTGCCCGTAGCTAGCTCTATCCCTTGAGTTCCTCTGAAGCCAGGGTCGCTGCACAAGTGCTAGCGTTGCCCTCAATTATAAATCCGTAACTCCACACGTTACCGGTGTCTCCGAGCTGCTGGTCCTCGCACTAGGACGCCATCCCGCCGCTGCCACCAAATGTGACGGAACGCTGGCACTCCGACTGAGTACCTCCGCCAATCGATGCTCCTAGTGCTCGCTGAGGACTCCAAGCACTCCAACCGACACCATCAGCACTGCAGACCCCACTTCCAGCGATGCAACTGCGCCGGGGTCTCTGCTGTTTCCACCCACCCTGGACCCAAGGCCAGGATCCAGCTTCCAGTGGGTGAACCTCTCTTTCCCCAGAGAGCAGGAACAGGAACAAATCAAGCTATTGCAAGAGCTTCCTCTGGGGAGTAAGTGATTATAGCAATCCCCAGAGTGTAGGTATCCCTTCCCCCAAACATGAGCCAAGGCTTAATGCTGGAACAAGACTGATTTACTGGCACACAGAACTCACAATTTATGCAACACAAAACTCCTCCTCTGGGCCAGGCTAGATAATTGAGTTTCTACAATACACAAAGCTCAATTATCTGCTGGCCAGAAACATTACAATTTTTACAGCATTCATAACTTCTAAAATATACATCACAGGGACCCCAAAACATGCAATAACCCCATAAAAAGTATATCCTTGGAACCGGGGATCTGGGTGAACCACATATCCAAAATTCACCCAGATCCGTTCAGTACTTTGGAAAATACAGTTTAATGCAGATTCTGCAGAACATATACAGGCTAAATGAAAAACAATTGCTGTATAATGTGTCCCTTGCTGTATAGTCCAAAACCACTGCACTATGTCTCTGTGCACCAAATACTGGCGAGATGGCACCGTGTTGAAAAGTCCAAACAGTGTCTGTGAGTTAAAATGGCCCCATCCATTGTTCTCACCATGTGCTTCTGATACAGGAAATGGTGGCCACCCAGTAACTCCACAGTATGTCCCCAGATGGTTCTTAAAGGGCCAGCAGCAGCTCAACACAAATCCATTATGCCCAAATCATGTCTTTAAAGGGCAATACATCCCAGGGGCTATAGTCACAGGGCAAGAGGCGGGCAAGCAGTCCTCTCCAGGCACAAGTGGCGAAGGGCACTTCGTCACAGGCACTACTCTCACAGTGTTCCAAAGTTTGGGTATGTACCCAGACACCAAGGATTTGTTAATTAGAGTTGAGACGAGTTTAGCAATTGCCGGCTCACTGAGCTTCAACAGCATTGCTGGGATTTGATCGGGTCCGGACTGGTTTTTCATTTTTAGATTATTAAGATGTTTTTTAATGACACTAACAGGTACAGGTCTAAAAATAAACTTGTCTATATTGGGCCTTTGCAAATTTAGTGTGACCTGATCCATATTAGTAGTTTCAGGATGCGTATCATTTATTAGCTTGGCAATCAGGGCAGTAGAGCATCCGACAAAATAATTCTTAAAGGCATTTGCTACATCTAAGGGAAGTTGCAGGGTTTGGTTACCCACTTTGACAGTGGATTGGAGGCGTTTGTAGTTTATTTATGACTTTCCAAAAGGTTCTAGGGTTTGAGATGTTATTGTTGAGATTTTCATGGAAATATTGGGCCTTGGCCAATTTGGTCTGTTTTGTGCATATATTTCGCCATTGTCTATATGCACAGTGATCATTCATAGAGCCAGTACGCTTAAACTTTGACCACAAGGAATCCTGAAACTGGTACATTTGGATGAGGTCAGCTGTGATCCAGTTCAGATGTGCTCCTTTTACCCTCACCTTACGCAGCAGGGCATGCAAATTCCAAATTTGTAGTAGTTCAGACTGAAAGAATTCAACAGCACAGTCTAGATCTGGGATAATGTTTAATCTGTGCTCTACATGAAATACCTAGTTACAATGTGTGACTGAGAAGTATTTAAAAACCAAAATGTCAACCAGGAAAACAACAGAAAAGAAGAAAGAAATCAAGTTAGTTCAGCAAACAGAAAAAAGATTGTCAGGTTTTTTTTCTACTCCTAGTAAAGACCTGCAGGAACAGATAATTGATGGTAAGACACACCCAAGCAACATCTCTAATATTAATCAAGAAGTTCCACTTAATCAATTTCCATCAGAAATGCAAGCAATCGCTTCAATTAATATACAAGATCAATTTAAGCAAATGTTGGAATTACAATTAAATATATTGAAACAAGACATGCTGGCAAGCTTTGATGAGATAAAACAAGAAATTTAAAATGTTGCAATATCAGTGGTGGAAGTAGAGAAAAAATGCGAAGTGTTTGGAATTCAAATTAAAGCAATTAATGCGGAAGTGCAGTTTCTGGTAAACAAAGTCGACAATCTTGAAAATAAAATAGCAGCTTTAGAAGACAGATCAAGAAAAATAAATATCAGAATAAGAGGGGTTTCTGAAGAAATCTCCAATGAAAAATTGAGAGAATACTTGAATAATTTATTTGAAGAAGTCTTACCAGAAATATCTACAGATGAATAGAAAATAGAAAATTTTCACCGAATATACAAACCAGACACAACAGCCTCACATCTCCCAAGAGATGTAATAGTGAGTTTTTCCTCACTATCAATGAGAAATAATTTAATGAAAGCCAGCCGTACTAAACCCCGAACAAATTCTATTTACAAGGATATAATTTTCTTGCAAGACCTATCTTATCACACCAGGACTTGGAGGAAATCTTTCTCTATCGTGACAGATTTTTTAAGAAAAGAAGAGATCAGATTTCAATGGGCTTATCCAACATCTTTAAGATTTACTTGGAAACAAGAAAAAAAAAAAAATTTGGGTTGCAAATGATGCAAACAGTTGGTTATCAAGTATTAATAAGAAAGCTTGAAAGGTCTGTTGCGATGGAGGAAAAGAAGAAAAAGGAAGAGAGGAGAGGAAGAAAGAAGGAAGAGAGAAGAGATGAGAAGAGGGAGGAAGGAGAAAGGAAGAAAAGAAGAAATAATTTTTTTCTTTCTTTTTTTTTTTTTCTTCACTTATATAGAATTAATCAGTTGTTCATTGTATAATTTGCTAATTTGTTGATGTCATTGGTGATTGTTTTCACTCTAAGGGTATTAATTAACTAGGTATATGTACATAAACATGTGGAAAAAAGGAGTTAAAAGTAAACACGTCTAAGTATTAATATTAATTAGATTTGAACTTAACGAGGTGGTTAAAAGAAAATTATTCACATGTATTAGTAAGTTAAGAAGAAATAGATTTACTTAAAGTAAAGAATCACAGAGCAATGGAGTTAAGTACAAAATAATGGAAAAATATATGTTTTTTTCTCTATTTATATAGAATTAATCAGATGTGCAATGGGTAATTAACAAATTTATTGATGTAATCGTTGGTTGTTTTCACTTTAAGGGTATTAACTAATTATGTATATGTATATAAATATGTGGAAAAAAGGAGTTAAAAGCAAATATGTCTAAGTATTAATCAGATTTCAATTTAATGAGGTGGTTAAAAGTAAATTATTCACATGTATTAGTAAGTTAAGAAGAAATAGATTCATTTAAAGTAAAGAATTGAAAGGTAATGGAGCTAAGTAAAAAAGAGGTGTTTTTTTTTTTTTTCTCCCTCTTGGGGAAAGATTGCAAACTTGTAAATATTACTATCTCTTTCTGGATACGCCCACTTAGTGTCTAATTTAAAGACACAGTAAAGACTGAACTTCTAAATGAAAATTTACAGTCTTTGTGTTAAAAAAGGAGGATTTCCTCCTATGATTTTAAAATTTTGTTTTGTGTGTTTGTATAGATATGTTTATGCAGCAATAGGGAAGGGTAATGGTTATCGAGTGGAAAGGTATGTAGAGAAGTTTTTGAAGATAATATGATAAAAATGCTTACACTTAATGTTCAGGGATTAAATACTATAGTGAAAAGAAATTTATTGTATAAATACCTCAGTGAAAAACAATTGAATTTAATATTTTTACAAGAAACTTACTGGAGACAAGTGGATAAACAAAATTGGGGGGGTAAAAGATTTCCACTTATAATTCAAGCTTCCAATAAGGAAAAAAAAAAATGTGGAGTAGCTGTGGTATTTGGAGAAAAGATTAAAGTTGAAGTAATCCATCAGATACAAGATACTAAAGGCAGATATTTAATAATAATATG
>OW240913.1:251862171-251891653 GCA_933207985.1 Pelobates cultripes
TAAGTTACCCATTTCGGCTCCAAGGAGTGGGGCCGTACCCTGCTGCCTCGCATGGAGGCGCGGCTGTCGGGGGGGTGGAGGTGAAGTCGGCAATTCTCTAGGTCGTGCACCATAGAAAAAGCAAAAAACCGTGAGCAGTATTAACATACAACTATGATAGTTAACAATGTGTGCAACCCGCTTCTAACATTCTATTCTTTACCGTTTAACTACTTGTACTCTATAATAGCATAGTGTATAGGATATAGTTCTCAATACTGTTCAGCCCCCGGTAGGGTTTTTTTTAGTACCGCTAATCGGGCAGAGACAGATTCTAGCCAGCAACAGCGCTTTCTGTTATGCCTTGCGCATGTACTCAGGTAAGTATCAACTATCAGTACATAGATTATATGAGAGTGTCAACAAGTTTGCTCTCGCAGTAACAACTCTAACGGAGTTATGCGTCTATCTATCAACTGTTATATACATCACATAGTTACGCATGTCGGTAGGAATGTTCAGTTCTCATTGTGTTGTCCACTCCGGGGACATCCGCGGAACTTTAGCTGCTTTGGTGGGGTGCAGGTTCTGGATCGGGATTCCCCATTCTTTCAGCTGTTGGACACCTTGCGCCACTATGTTGACAGGGTGTATTGCGTCGTGGTGAGAGATTAGGAGTTTAGCCGGGTAGCCCCAGCGGTAGTTCACGTTGTGTTCCCACAGGGCGGAGGTGACCGGCCCCATGGTTTTCCTGAAGTGTAGCGTGTCCGCTGAGAGATCCGCAAAGATCTTTATGGAATTGTAAGCTTCTGGCATACCCGCTTTTCTGCTGGCTTTCATTATCCTCTCTTTGGCGTGGAAGAAGTGAATCCTCGCAATTACGTCTCGTGCGGCTGTCGTGGGCAGGTGTTTTGGTCTGCGTAGCCTGTGTGCTCTGTCTATGATGAGTTGATCCGGGTGGGTTTCTGGTGTGAGGCTCTGGAACAGATCTAACAAATAGTTGTGCAATTCTGCATTTGGTACCGATTCCGGGATCCCCCGGAATCTGAGGTTATTCCTCCGAGCTCTGTCCTCCATGTCTGCTAGTTTTAACCTGTGTGTTTATAGGGAGTTATCCAGTTCCTGCAGTTTGTCAGCTAAGCTGTTGTGTGCCACTGCATACTCATCCATCTTTGTTTCTATCCGGGCAGGTGCGGTTTCCAATGTCATGGATGTCCTTTTGTATGTCAGCTGTCAGTACTTGGAGCTGTTTTTTTATATTCAGCTGTATAGTGTCTGAGAATTCAGCCATCATTTCCCTGATGGCTCTCATTGTCAGGGGCTGTTCATTTTCTGAATGTGCAGGTGATGTCTGAGGTGAGGGGGAGTGTTCCCACCTGTTTTGGCCGCCGCCATCTTGCTCCTCACCCTGCTTGGAGGCCGCGGTTTTTGTGAGGAAGAACGAGGCTCGGTCCGACTTCCCTGCTTTCGTTTTCTGATGCTGTGACATCGCGGGAGGTTGCTCAATGCAGTCTGGTAGGTGATCGCTCGGTGTTCCGCTTATCCGTCGCTCTGCGCGGTTTTCTCGCCGGGAGCTGCTCCTACATGCGTCTGTTCAGCTCTGGCGGTAAGCCACGCCCCTCCTGGATGTTTTTTTAAGATGTTTTTAGTTAAGTTTTATCAGGCCTTTCTGTTCTTGAGGCTTATAAATAGTTTGCATCTCATGGTGAACCCTCTGTATGGTAGACTTGGATAATGATATGCCTACCTCCTGGAGAGTGTTCTTCACTTGGCCAAATGATCCTACAATCACTGTTTTCTTTGAATGTCCAGCCCTTTTTGTGCTACAGAGTTCACCAGAATGTACCACACCTTTGATTTGGCTACTCCTAATGACCCTGCTATCTCTCTGATTATTTTTTTTCAACCTAAGGATGGCCTGTTTCACTTGCATTGAGAGCTCCTTTTACTGTATGTTGTGGGTTCAAAGCAACAGCTTCCAAATGTGAATGCCAATCATGGAATCTAATTTCAACCTTTTACCTGCTTAATTGATGAAGAAATAACGAATGAATAGTCCACAGCTGTCCATGAAACAGCATTTGATTCAATAGTACAATTACTTTTGGTCCGTTGAAAAAGAAGGTGCTACATATTAAAGAGCTGTAATTCAGAAACCCTTGTTCCAATTTGGATGTGATTAACCTTAAATTAAAGCTAAGGCCACCCTTTAAGCCCCTATTCATTAAACGTGTCAGTGTCCAAATTTTCCCATGCCTAACTGTATTTTCTTCATGACAAACCACAGACAATTCTTCTGGACAATGACTTATTATCATTGCCTATTGTAAATGTGATATTTTCAACAGCAATATCAAACTCGTCATGCTTTATGAATATACACTGTATGATATTTTAAGCTTATCAGAGTCAAAATAATTGTCACAGTTTTTTATAATTTATTCACAGATGGGACATCAATATTTTCTAAATACTGTAGGTCAAAGAAAGAATAAAATTTTTAGGGATATTCAGTTTAGAAACCAAAATGTTTGAGGATCTAGAAAGACACAAAGAGTCAATGTGCTATTCTTCTGCAATAAAAAAAAAATACTGTCTTCTAAAAAGCAGTTATCCATAAAATTGTTGGGAAATGGTGATCTAATTTGTGCTGAAGCTTTCAAAACAGTGATACTTGGAAGGTTATTATAAGAGAGTGGGACCTAGAAGAACATTAGATTACTCTAGGGGCATGATTTCCTTTAGATTCCTGGGCCAGTCCGTGTTGCCCCAAGCTATAAACCCATCTCATCTGTCACTACATATCTATTATTATTACTATCCATTCAGCAATGTCAGAAGTCCTTAAATTTCCAATTTTAACAGTCAGGATTTAGTGCATGCAAAACAAGATGACGAGGAAGATAAAGACACAGAGCATATCAATAAAATTCTGTTTAATTTATTAATACATGTCTCAGCTCCGATCAAATGTTGCCTTCAACACGAGGCATGCTATGTGTATTTTGTAGGGTGGGGGGGAGTGATTTAGAAATACAGTACTTCTAGATGTTAGCTTGCACTTTTGTATTTACTATACCCTTCTATAGGTCGGAATAATTATTTTGTAACCATATTAAATGGTTGGTGAAGGAAAATAGTTTATCATTAAAAGACATAAATCCTACATTTATAGCATATTTTTTGAGCTTACATGGCTTTATATGTATATGACAGTAATTACATTTCTGTAAATTAAAAGGTAAAAAAGGGTTAAAGTTAAGATGACCTTTGGGCTGGAAATGGACTAAGATTCATTAGGGGCATGGTTAGGGAGATCAGAATTTTTTTTTATGAAGCTAATATTACTTAATAGAATCATTACTTAAAGGGACACTATAGTCACCAGAACAACTACATCTGATTGTTTTTGTTCTGGTGAGCGTAATAAGTCCCTTTAGGCTTTTTGCAGTAAACACAGAGAAAAGGCAGTGTTTTCATCACAGCCTAGATGGCTACTAGAGGTGCTTCCTGAGGCAGTGGCATTGCCATTCAGTGTCTCCACCCTCTGCATGGAGACACAGAACGTTCCTCATAGCATCTCTATGAGAAGACGCAGATTGGTCAGGGCTGTGTTTGGCTTATTATTATTATTATTATTATTATATTTATAGAGCGCCATCAAATTCCGCAGCGCTTTACAATGTGTGGACGAACAGAGATGTAGTTGTAACCAGACAAGTTGGACACACAGGAACAGAGGGGTTGAGGACCCTGCTCAATGAGCTTACATGCTAGAGGGAGTGGGGTAAAATGACACAAAAAGGTAAGGATAGTATTAGACTAATGACAGTTGCAGAAGAGGAATCAGTTAGGAGCTATTCACAGTTTAATTGATACGCTTTTATAAAGAAGTGGGTTTTTAATGATTTTTTGAAGGAGTGGAGACTGCGTGAGCATCTAACGGAGGAGGAAAGCGAGTTCCACAGGAACGGTGCAGCCCTCGAGAAATCTTGAAGGCGAGCATCAGAGGTGGGAGTACGGACAGACGATAGACTAAGGGCCTAGATGGGACATACTTTTGTATAAGGGAGGACAGATAGATGGGAGCAGCATTATGTAGAGATTTGAAAGCAAGAACCAGAATTTTAAATTGAGCTCTATATTTTATAGGAAGCCAATGTAGGGACTGACAGAAGGGAGAGGCATGGGAGGTGCGGGCAGACAGGAAGATGAGCCTCGCCGCTGCATTCATTATGGACTGTAACGGCGCTAGTTGGGAGCACGTAAGGCCACTGAGAAGTGGATTACAGTAGTCAAGGCGAGAAAGGACAGTGGAATGGACCAACACCTTAGTCGCATCAGGCGTTAAGTAGGGGCGGATGCGCGCAATGTTTTTGAGATGGAAATGACAGGATTTGGCGATAGATTGAATATGAGGCTTGAAGGAGAGGTCGGAGTCAAAGAGAACACCTAGGCAGCGAGCCTGCGTGGTGGAGCTGATGGTAGCACCGTTGACTTGGAGGGAGACAGACACAGGAGTAACAACACTTGAGGGAGGAAAGACCAGAATTTCAGTTTTGGTCAAGTTTAGTTTATGGAAGTGGGCAGCCATCCAGTTAGAAACAGCAGAGAGGCAGTCAGAGACACTAGTCAAGAGGGACGGGGAGAGATCAGGAGAGGACAGGTAGATTTGCGTGTCATCTGCATAGAAATGATATTGGAAGCCAAAGGAGCTAATGAGTTTACCAAGAGAGGCAGTATAGATGGAGAACAGTAGGGGACCAAGGACTGAACCTTGGGACACCAACAGAGAGGAGTTGGGGAGAAGAAGCAGAGCCAGAGAAAGAAACATTAAAAGAGTGCTGGGAGAGGTAGGAGGAGCACCAGGAGCTTATGTTGGATCTGCCTCTGATCTCCTTTCTTGACAATCTCAGCCAATTTAGTTTTCCTATGGGAAAGCATTGTGATTGACTGAGATCATCACTTCTGATGATGTCAGCCAAAGAGGCATGTCAGTGGCAGATCCAGTTCCAGCAGCCTGGAATTAAGGTAAGATTTTACTATTGGGAAATAGTGATCACAATATGGTGTCTTTTTAAATAAACTCGTAAAAGCAAAACCATTGGTTATACTAAAACATATCATTTTAAAAAGGCCGGGGGAAGGGTGAGGCTAGGTGATATTTTTAACACTCTAGGGTGAAGAATACATGTTAATATAATTATGTTTATTTACACAAACATTCATTAAATTATATTTGACCTTAGAAATGATTTTTACATTAATAACTATGGTGGTTAATGTCATATTGTGCATTCAAAACCGTAAATGCAAGTTGTCATTAACATTGTGCAAGGACCCCAATTTCAGTACTGTAGTTAGGCATGCATGTCCAGACACCTGCCTGAAAATAGGGTTAAACTCCTGGTCAGCAGTTATAATTTGCAAAGGGTCAACACTAACAAAAGGCAAAATAATAAAATATTACATTATTGGGTAATATATAAACTCATCAATCAGAGAAAAAACAAACAAACACATTTGCGAATACAACACAAAAATAAGGTTGTACAGAATACACACACTTTAATAATAAGTAAAAAAAAAATCCAACTATAGATCTTAGAAATCTGCATTGACAAAAAATTTAGAGAGAACAAATTGTATGTGAAAGCATACAGCTAAGAAAATGCATTGCAGTTGAACGCAAACAGCAAGAAAATGCAAAAATTGCTTGTGTCATTAAGCGTAAGTCAAGCTTCTGAAGCTGTGTCCTTAAGGGGTTAAAAGGACAAGCAGGCTCTCCTAAACCCCTACATTCTTAACCCTGAATAGGGCTATAACACATACAATAATCTTGCTGGTATCAGCTAAAAAGCAAATTTCTCTGATGAGACAGGAAGGGGTGCTGCCCCTACATACTTATAAACTCTTAAGGGTTTATAAAACACCCCTTCATGTCTCATTAGAGATGTTTACACTTTGTCTGATACCAGCAAAGTTTATTGTATGTGTAGAAGCCCTATAAAGGGTTAAATGTGAAAAGGTTCATAAAATACCCCTTCCTGTCTCATTAGAGATGTTTACACTTTGTCTGATACCAGCAAAGTTTATTGTATGTGTAGAAGCCCTATAAAGGGGTTAATTGTGAAAGGGTTTATAAAATACCCCTTACTGTCCCCTTACTGTCTCACTGGAGATTCTTGGCTGATATCAGCATATCTAATGGCTAGTGTAGGAACTCACCTATTGAGGCTTGCCTTGACGTGGCAGGTGAGCTTATATATTCAAATGGCCATTGGAATGAAACTAAAGAGCCTCCATTTTGTTTAAATGTACATGGGGATTTAGGCCAGAGCGCAGGTAACGTTCTCTTTGTTTATACACAAAAACTGCTTCATAAAGCTAAAGTTGTTTTGGTGACTATATTGTCCCTTTAAATTAAGCTTTATTTATGTCTCTAACATGATCAGCAACCCAGATAACATTACTTTACATCAATTTATCTTGCATACCTTATAAAAGCAACCATCTACAGAACTGAAATCGCGCTTGCATATCATATATAATATCTGGTCTGTGGGAAAGATGTGCAATGTCTCACAGTTATTTCCCTATCTTATCTGTAATACATGATTTATCGCAATGATACTTTTCTCAGCTTCATAATGTGTTCTTTCAGAAGTATAAAACTGACCTAAGAGCATGAAGGGTTTATTTAAACTTCCATTTTATCTGTATACTTTTTCAAATTCCTTTTTGTTAACCTTGTGCTGGGAATTCTCCTCTAGAAAATCATATTTCATGTCACATACAGAGGTCTGTTTTCTCATTTATACCCAACCATGCAGATAAATTCATCCTTGGCCAAGTCAGATTAATAGTTGTTCTGCTGTCTTCCCAGCAACAGTAAAATCAGGGGAGCTAGAATAATAAATGTTTCTTGCTACCTTCCCTGCACAAATGCGTGGAGAGACAATGAAACAAACATTTTCAGTGCTTCCATTCCTGTGCTCAGACAGACAAATATTTAGTGGAAAGTTCAACAAAATGAAAACTTTGGCTCTAGGGGACAGTGAAGGGGTTACTGGATGGTTTCTCTGAAGAGTGTGAATGAAAAATGTTAAAATCTAAACGCTTCATTCTCTGAAGAAAATTATTTTTTACAACATTTCCAAATGGCTTAATTATTTTTATGAAAAGAGATTAAAAAATTACATTTTAAAACTGTTTTCTGTCATTCAGTCCATCAACATTCTGAGTGTTTCTGTTTCATATAGTCTAAGAATAAGGTTGGATTTCAATGAAGTTACATGCAGTTTTCTGGATATTATTTGTTAGGCTTCTGTAAGTTGACATCATATTCTTGACAGCATCCCAGTAGTGCTGGCATAAAACACTGAGCCCATGACTCAGTTTGTTAAAGGAACACTATAGGGTCAGGAACACAAACATGTATTCCCCCCCCCTACCCTTGCCCCATAAATATAGTAACATCTTACTTTTACTCAAATCTGCAGCTGCTGGCTCTACCTTTGATCTGCCTGCTTGGCTGACATCATTAGAAGTGATTATTTGAGCCTATCACAATGCTTTCATATTGGCTGAAACTGTCAAGGAGACAAATCAGGGGTAGAGCTAGCAGAAGCCAAACACAGCCCTGGCCAATAAGCATCTCCTCATAGAGATTAAGTGAATAAATGCATCTCTATGAGGAGTGTCTCCATGCAGAGGGTGGAGACACTGAATGACCATATGAGGGTTGGCCAGTAGAGGTATCCCTAGGCTTTAATGTAAACACTACCTATTCTGTAAAAAGACAATGTTCACTGCAAAAAGCCTGACAGGAATGATTATACTTACCAGAACAAATACAATCATCTGTAGTTGTTCTGGTGACTATAGTGTCCATTTAACATAATCTGAAGACCAATATAGTCATTAAAAATGTAAATGGTAAAGAAGTTCAATAATATGATTTCTGTGTCCCATCCAATGTCACCTCTTGTTACGTTTATAAATTAAGGATGAGATTTAGAGGTAAGAATCTCTGAGTTGGGGACATAGCCTCACATTTTCTCATCTCTATATCTCATTCCCTAATATTTATCAGTCATCCTTACTGTTTCAAAATGTCTCTGCCTGATTCACCAGAACTCCAGGCACCAATTAATGCACTACAAGACTACAGTGACACCTCACCAATTTCAGGGTTATTCCTAAAGTGAATTCAAGGTGAATTTCAAATGTAAGGTTAAAATAGCTGAAAAATTCTCCCACTCAGTGATGCTTCCAGTTCTACTACTTTGGCCCTAAATGTGAAATTCACTTTGACTTCTGTGCAATTATCACTTTAGTAATTAATTCTGGGAGTCTTTTACAAGTGATTAGTCTGCTGAATATGCATGTTAATACTAGACTTGTGCACTTGCCAGTTGCAACATTGGTTGGAATTCAAACATTTTCAACATATTGTGAACATCTGGACAAAAGTCGGTGTTAATAAATAACCCTGCAAATGATGAAAAATGTCAGCTTTAAATATAGTGATACATTTCTTGTTTTATGTGACTTGGAGACTTGGCTTTATTTATGTTGATTTATGTTCATTTATGTTGCAATTATTATAGACCAAATGGTGCAAACAGTATGTGTTAAGCCTATATGTTAGGTACCAAAAGATATATGATCTCTATTAAAACTCTGATAATTGGACTAGCTTCTAGTGGGGAAAGAAATCAAAATTGTGACTTAAAAAGATTCATGCCACAATTTTGACAGCACAAAATCATTAGATATAGTCAGAAACTATGCCTCTCTGTATTTGAATGCAAATGTGTGTAGTAGTTTGAATTTAAATGTACTGAAATTGAGTAAAATCTATGCCTTTTATAATGTGTGATCTATTCTTCTCTGTAGATGGAAATAAAAGTGTCCAGCTGCTCCTATACCTAGGTAGGGTTGAATATAATATAATAATTGGAACAAATTCAACAGGTTGCACTATCACCTCTTGCTACATGCAGTGTGAGCCGCTATGTTGAGATCTCTGATGTATTACTGGAGACAATTTTATAACATGACAGGAGGCTTCCTATTTTGCATTAACTCTCTTTACTAAACTCCACAGCAGTAAAGAAAAACGTAAAGAGTAACATTAAATCACTGAGCAGCATAGTATATATAAGGGTCATGCTGCCTGTACACTTCCTCTTTCTTTACTGCTCCACGCAGACAGGTCAGACTATTTGGCTCCTCCAGAGCCTTTTCTTGCATTATTCTGTTTTAGTCTGTTTTATTTATTTTATTACTTGCCTCTAATTAATTTCTGTTTTGTCTGTATATTTATTATTTATATTGCCTGGCTAAGGCTGTGGGTAGGACTAGGTTTTACCCCTTTTAGTTTCTCCCTCCCTGCCCCTCTGCCGGCCCTGGGACTCCCTGGGCTCCCCCCTGGGCTTCCCTCAGGCTCCCCTCCGGTTTTCCTACCTTGGGGTGCCCTCCTGGGCCCCCTACTTGCGACCGGAATAAATCGCGATCTTTTTCGCGCCGGCCGGCGCCCGCCCGCGGCCGGCCTTAAATTTAGTCCCCGGCTTGCGGCCTACACTCGCGGCCGCCATTTTGGATCGCGAATACCGCGAGATTCACATGGCCATCTTGTTTTTTCGCCTGGATCTCTCTGGGGACTCAGTACTTGCTGCCTTAGCTCCCTTCTACCTGCTTTTGTGCTGGTCTGAAGCCCTAGTGTGAACTCCTGCAGCCTATACTCTGTGACTGTGAGTTTCATCACTGTGAGTGACAGGATTACTTACACTGCAGGCCTATAATCTGTGGATGTGAATTTCATCACTGCAAGTGACAGGATTACCTACACTGCATGCCTATAATCTGTGGCTGTGAACTTCATCACTGTGAGTACCAGGATTACCTACACTGATAATATACTCTGTGGCTGGGTCAGTCAGGTCAGTACTGCTGCCTGCTTATTATTGTGACCTGCACTTAAGGGTACCAACCCTGTGCAACCGGGGTGAGCCCCCATTATACGTACTTGTGTACCACGCTGCTTATTGGGAGACTAGCTGTTGCAGTTCTCTCTAACTGGGTGAGCCCCAGTTTTTTATAAGGTCACCAACTATACCCTGCTGGGGTTTTTTATACTGGGTGGAGTGTTACCCACCACAGGTGCCACGTCAACTGACCCTACGCCTATATATTTAAGACCTGGGTGCCCCATTTATACTGTGCCTATCCGTGATTTATATCAGCCTACCCTTACCATGGAAGACTCCCAGAACGTCCCTGTGGACTTCCAAGCAATGATCAATGCAGCTGTCGCTGCTTCGGTGGAGAAGGCACTCTCCAAGGCACGCACTACAGAGGCGCCCAAACGCAGGCGACCTCGCCAGGACTCAGATTCGGATATGTCCGACTACCGGACCAGGGAGGATTGACGTCCGAGGAAACGCCATGAGAAAGGCGAAGATCAGGCACTAAAACCTCTTAAGGGTAAGGCGCATGCCAAGCTCAAATCTGCCAAAGCTAGTACCCCGACCCCGCGTCAGGATTACTCTTCGGACGAAGAGCAAGGGCCTTCACATACCATGTCAGTGCTGGACGAATGGCAAGCTGACGTCTCTGATTCAGACGACGCTTGGGGTTCGGACGAAAAATCTGTCTCCGCCCTCATGCGGGAGACTCTTCTGGGTGCGGCCCAGACAGAGGGTACTGAAGACACTGCGGACGCAGAACACCCTCTAGATTCGGACACCATTTTAGACCCTTCGGGTCAAGCGATGTTTGATCCCCGCAACATCCGCCACCCCAGATCGGGAGACTGGTCACCCCCAGAACACCTCTCCAGGTTTATGCACCTGTGGCTTCGCAAGCCCCTGGAGAAAGAGGTCCGCAACCGGCTCAGATCCGAATGCCCACGCCCTTCCCTGCCAGATAAAGTGGCTCACACTCCCGAGTTTGATAAGGTTATGACAACCTTCATGATGCGTAGTGGGAGAGACCCTCGACGAGGATTAGAGAAAGGCCTATTCGGCGCACAGGATAACCTGCTGGACTCCATTGGCCCTCTGGCCCGTATCATGTACCTGGCAGATGACACCCTTGCCAGAGCCGATTCTTTCTCTGCCGAGGACATCAAGGAATGGGCACACGACGTGCGCGAATGGGCACAACGGTGTTTTTGTTTCATTGGAAACACTAATGTTACGCTCTCTTCTGAGAGACGGAAAGCAGCGCTATTCCGTATTAACGGTAAATTGGCAGAACTTGGCACTAAGGAGATTGGGCCCCAGGCACAAGGAAAATTGTTCGGTGAACCGTTCCTCAAGGAACTTAACAAACACGTGAACGTGTTCACTTCACTTAATAAGGCGCAGTCCTCTATGCGCAGAGTCTTCCGAAGCACTACCACCAGAGGAGTTTTTGGAAGGGCTGGCCGGCAACGGGGCCGTGCCGCCAGCCGATTCTGGCCTTCAGGCCCCCGCACTCAACCGACACCTTTCTACCCAACACGAGGGTACAGGCAACAACCTTTCTCACGAGGCTCGGACAGAGGCCGGGGACCACGCGGACGCGGACGTTCCCGCTTTGCTACAGGTAAGCACCCGTATTCCTCCATTGTTACCTTGCACCCGCCATGCGGGCCGTATTTCCCATTCTTTCCAGAATTGGGCCGCTCTGTCCTCAGACAAGTGGATCCTACAAACGGTACAGGGATATGTCATAGACCTGGTAGGGACTCCCTTTCAGACACAACCTCCTCACCCCATCCACATGTCATCTTCCGACCAATCCCTCGTCAACGCGGAACTACGCGAACTTCGGGACAAAGGGGCTATCCAGCCGACCTACGACGGGGGAGGTTTTTTCAGCAATATTTTTCTGGTTCGGAAGAAGTCGGGAGAATTCCGTCCGGTCATCAACCTACGCGGCCTCAACGCGTATGTGGCATATCACCACTTCAAGATGGAGGGCATCCACCTTCTGCGGGACCTCCTACAAAGCAACGACTGGTTCACCAGACTAGATCTAAAAGATGCATACCTGTCGGTCCCAGTGCATCCGGATTGCCGAACACTCCTACGTTTCCTCTGGCACGGCCGTCCTTGGCAATTCACCTGCCTCCCTTTCGGGCTCAGCTCGGCCCCTCGGTGTTTCACCAAACTTCTGAAACCGGTGGTGGCCCACCTGAGATCCAGGGGCGTCCGATGCATCATCTACCTGGACGACCTGCTTCTCTTTTGCTCCAACGAGCACAGACTGCACCAACACACTCATCTCGCAGTAACACTGCTGGAATCTCTGGGCTTCGTGGTGAACCGCCAGAAATCGGAATTGACCCCAACCCAGACGATACAATTCCTGGGTTTCGAGATCGACTCGACTACATGCACTCTAAAGCTTCCAGCCTCGAAGATCTCGTCTATTCGCAAGGAGATTCGCAGAGCACTCCGTTGCGACTCCATCCCTCTCCGCAACCTGGCCAGGATCGTGGGACTCCTCTCCGCCTCCATTCAGGCCATATTCCCGGGTCCCCTCCACTACAGAGCCATGCAACGCCTCAAGGCGAGGTACCTACGCCGCAGGCCCACGTACGATCAAATCGTCCCGGTGACGACGGAAGTTCACGAGGAACTGTCATGGTGGCTGGACAGCATGCAAGCCTGGAACGGCAGAGCCATATTCGGAGACACCCCAGACTTCGTACTGGAGTCAGACGCCAGCTTGTGGGGCTGGGGCGCCACCAGCGGGTCCATATCCACAGGAGGAACATGGACAGCGCAGGAACTCTCCATGCACATAAACTGCCTGGAACTCCTGGCGGGGTCCTTCGCGATCCGCAGCCTGGCCCGAGACAGATCCAACTGCTGCATCCTCCTACGCATGGACAATGTCTCCGCAGTCCTGGGTGGCGCACGTTCACGTCTACTGTCCAACATCACAAAGGACATTTTCAACTATTGCCTACCCCGTAACATCGCTCTCCAGGCCGAATACCTGCCCGGGGAAATCAACCTCACGGCCGACTGGTTCTCTCGCCACTGGAGGGACGTCAGCGATTGGAGACTGAACACGAGGATCTTCAGAGCCCTGGTGACCCAGAGGGGTCCCTTTCACCTGGATCTTTTTGCGTCCCGCAACAACCACCAAACCCCGGAGTTCTTCAGCTGGCTCCCGGACCCGGAGAGCAAGGCGACGGACGCCTTTCTACAACAATGGCCAACGACCGGAGCCTATGCCTTTCCCCCATTTGCCATGATCGCAAGAACATTACACCAGATGCGGACGCAACAGGTCACTCTGGTCCTCATAACACCCTTGTGGCAGAGCCAACCATGGTTTCCGGACCTCCTAGCCACCTCCTGCAGGGATCCTCTCCTCCTTCCATCCTTTCCGGAGCTGCTCACGGATCCCAAAGGGAATCTTCACCCGCTTCTCTTGGAAGATCGACTACCCCTGGTGGCTTGGACTCTTTCTGGGGTTCCTGGCAAGTCAGCGGACTATCGCAGGCTACCAGGGACCTCTTATGGGATTCCTGGGCCCCCGGAACTAGGCGCTCCTACCTTTCAGCTTGGACCTCCTGGTCTACTTGGTGTATGGAACGGGACGCCGATCCATTTACAGCACCTATTCCCATGATTCTCAATTTCCTTTCATCCTTGTTTTCGTCGGGCCACTCCTATCGGTCTGTTAACGTTTTTCGCTCCGCGATTTCGGTGGCCCATACCCCCGTAGGGGACCTCCCGGTCGGCAAAGACCCTCTCGTCTGCTGCCTGCTCCGTGGTATGCGGCTCCGCCGCCCCCCAGCTCCCAGGTACTCCCACCTATGGGATGTTGGGCTGGTCCTCCGTTTTTTCAGGGATTGGCTCCCTAATGACCGCCTCTCCCTACGCCAATTGTCAGCCAAGTGCGCTTTTCTGCTCTGTCTCGTGTCCTTTCGACGGGTATCAGACGTTCGAGCCTTCGACGTTGACGCCTTCGAGATTGCCCCGGAGGGGATCACTTTTCACGTTTCCCGTTGCACTAAGTCGGGTTCGACCTCGGTATTCTACCCCTTTTCCCCAAACGACCCGCAACTCTGCGTCGTGTCCACCCTGCGCAGATACGTTTCGGTTACCTCCTCGCTCCAGAACTCGGTGTCGGGCCAACTCCTAGTCTCCTATGTCCGCCCCCACGCGCCGGTCTCGGTCACCACACTGGCCCGGTGGATTCGATGGATCCTCTCCCTCGCCGGTATAGACCCTACTTTCGGCGCCCACTCCGTTCGAGGGGCGGCGGCTTCCTCAGGCTTCCTAGCGGGGGCGTCACTGTCAGACATCCTCCGAGCGGCGGATTGGTCTCGGGAATCCACTTTCCGTACCTTTTATTTTCGCACTCCCCCTGCTGCTGGGACATCTCTCCTTCAGCGTTAAAATTGCAAAATAGGAAGCCTCCTGTCATGTTATAAAATTGAAGATTATGCTAGCTTTAGTGTACTAATAATCTTAATTTTAATAAGGACAGGAGGTGAGTATTTTCCCTCCCTTTTGTTCCCTACCCTGACTCCTCGGGGGAGTGGATCTCAAGGTGACGGACTTTTGTTTTGGCTTGTCAGTGCTTGCTACTTTCCTTGGGGTGCACGCAGTTTCTATCCCGTCTCTCATCCCAGAACTAGGTCTTTGACAACCAGGTTACGTTGCACCACATATTCACATAACACGTAATTACCTTACATTACACACACTACTGTGTATATCACCACTTAGTTTGACACACTCTGATATGGCTCTCATTCGTGACCAGTTACGGTTCAGTACCTAACCTATTTCATACTCTTCTTTCAGTGTAATCTTCTTCAGGACCTCCACTGGTTGTTGGTTTGGTTACCCTCATGACTCCGCCTACGAGGATAAAGGCTTCGTTTCGTCTTCTTCCAACCTCGTTTACCAGGAGTCTCATCAAGTTCTGCTCACCAGAGACCGTTGTTGATTGTTTCGTTGGTTCTATCGTTTCGAGATCAGTCTGGACTTGGATGTCGCTTCAAGAAAGAGGAAGTGTACAGGCAGCATGACCCTTATATATACTATGCTGCTCAGTGATTTAATGTTACTTTTTACGTTTTTCTTTACTGCTGTGGAGTTTAGTAAAGAGAGTTAATGCAAAATACTCGCCTCCTGTCCTTATTAAAATTAAGATTATTAGTACACTAAAGCTAGCATAATCTTCAATTCTCATGCAGGATGCTGTAAAACCTGTATTCTGATAAAATAGGTACCGGGATGTGCACATAACTCAACAGCAAACTCTTCAGAAATAGATCATTTCCCCTTTAAGGTTTCATCCACTTAGAAGAAGCACATTCTTTATTTTGTGTATTTTTTGTTTTTATTTTTGGTATTTTGGCTTGCTCTCATTTCTTATGCTCTTTACCACTCTTGATCCAGCTTGTCTTTTTTGGCCTTGGCTAAATCCTGACTACAAGTTTGGCATTCTAAGCACCAGCAATATACATCTATCTGCGTCACCTACTCTGGTACGTTTGTTTTCAGATTCAACTCCTGTATGTTCAGTTATTATGTCTCCTTAATACAGATTAACACATAACACAATGATGGGCAATGTCTTGATAGTGGATTATGGAATAATATAATATTATGGAATAATGGATAAAACAATACTATGAATTAATACAATACTATATGTAACAAACAAATAAAGAAACATAGACGGTTGTTCAGTAACTTATCCCTGCCTGGTTATAGAATAAAACAATAAGAGAAGCTCTAGTTCAATGCACAATCTGAAGAAATGCCCAAGGAAAGTGTGTCCTGCTCAAAGAAGACTATGATTATGGGAATATGTTTATGTATAAGACTACAATGTGTATGTGTATAGGTACCTGTGTTTGCAACCAGCAATTGCAATGACAAGGAACAATATTTGGCCTTCCAACTATTAATTTATTGTTCAAAAAGAGAGAAATATAATGTGTAATATACATAACAGTTTTTTAGCTATGTGCTATGACAATAGTTTCCTGGAATATAAGCTTTAGTATAATGTATGAATTAAAATGATAAAAAGGTATTGTAACTGAACGCCGTCACTGAGTACCATGCCCACATGTGCCCATCCACTTGTCCAGTCACACTGGACCCCCAAGGACTTGGATTGTGGACTCAAGGGGTTCCAACAGACTTGTCGCAGGCCCGTCGTGGGTCTGGCCTTAAGTCTATCTATTTCTACGGGGGGAGATATGTCATGGATAGCCTGGAACTCACTTGCCTCCTCCGTTAGATGCTCACCCAGTCTCCACTCCTTAAAAAAAATCATTAAAAACCCACTTCTTCATAAAAGCGTATCAATTAAACTGTTAATAGCTCCCGACTGATTTCTCTCTTGCAACGGTCTTTAGTCTAATACTATCCTTACCTTTTGTGTCACTTTACCCCACTCCTTTTATCATGTAAGCTCCTTGAGCAGGGCCCTCAACCCCTCTGTTCCTGTGTGTCCAACTTGTCTGGTTACAACTACATGTCTGTTTGTCCACCCACTGTAAAACGCTGTGGAATTTATATTTTTATATATATATATATATATATATATACACATACATACACATAGAGAGAGAGAGAGAGAGAAATATAAAGCTCTTGCACTCCAACTTAGAAGATATTAACCCGGTGCCAAGTCACATAAGTAATAAAAATAAAAATAAAATACCGGCACTCTGGGATTTCCAAGGATTTTTTCATTTTTTGAAACTTAATCCAGGTCAATGTTTCAGCCCCTGAATGGAGCTTTCATCAGGACACACAAGACCTGTTTCAAGCAGACAATGTGTCCTGTTACTTCCTGGTTTATTTTGCTCAGCGGAGCTAAGCTCAAGATGCAACAGTTGCTCAGAGCACCTGCCTTGCAAAAACTTCTCATTAAACTGCATTGGAAAGTCTGATTGATCTACTTCAAAACGTCTGGGCGGGGTTAGAAGGGGAGGGTTGTAAAGGCTGCAGACAAGAGAACTGCAGGTATTGCAAGCTGTTTTTAGATTAACCCACAATAAAATGCATAATTAAATGCATGCACGTTTTCATGTTGGGTATACATACTAAAATGTGATTTTGATTTTTTGGGTACCCTAACACCATGATGTCCATTTAACCCCTTAAGGACACATGCAATGTGTGACATGTCATGATTCCCTTTTGTTCCAGAGGTTTGGTCCTTAAGGGGTTAAAGGCTCAGGAATATCTCCATAATTAAAGTGTAACGAAGACCTGCTTTGAAGAGCTTCAATACAGCATTCCAGACCAGTTTTGCTCCCTGGTGTCCCATATGATAGGAAACCATGAAAATGTCCCCAGGCAGCACAGTGATCATTAGATGCACCTGCATTGTATTCCTTTAACTAGGTCCATGTAGATAAGCATTTCAGCAGCACTCTCTGCATAGTCTTGAATGTTAGGTGCCAGCAAAGAGAATAATAACAAACCGACTGCGGTGAATAGTAAAAACTAGTTGGGAAAAATGATTGCTGATTAATTGTATAATTAAATTGTCAAATTACAGCATTTCACTATTTTAATTAATAAACCCCACAAAAACACACAGCTTGCAAAGTTTCTCAGTTTTTCATTATTGTCAAAAGTTTTTTGACTGCTATATCCTTTGCATAAAATACTCACTATAATTACATTGTATTCTAGTAACTATTAAACATTATCTGAGACTGTGCCATGCAATCTGTTTTTAGATCAATAAGAAAAAAAGGTTCAGAATACAATAATAATAATATTAACATTTCTATTCCTTACATGAAATAATCCAGAGACTGTTCATGGTTTTGAATTTCTTTTTAAATTAGTTTTTTACATTTGAGATCTATATCTAATCACCTAGTGCTACTTCTTCTCTAGGTTTTGTATAGCTATATAATCAAATACACATCTTTAAAAAAAAACAAAAAACTTGCACACAAAAATAAATAAAACCAATCTAATAATGAAACAATGCTTAGGAGCACCAAATCTGAATTCATAAAATCTTAAAGAAATGTAATTACTGATAACTTTTCACAAGTAATAGTTAAACACTGCTTCTGGTTAGAGTAACTCTCACTGGCATGGTCCCTTAATCCTACTCCAAAAAAATTAATTAGTGGAAAAGCTCAACTCGATGCAGAGCTATGACCAAGTTCTCCCAATAGCCTGTTGTCACTCTCCCTTACTGCACTGAGAGTGATAGCAAGGAGGAAAGGCTGAGGTGTGGACACACTCGTGGTGGCAGCATTGGAACACTGCACATACAAACTCCAAGCTCAATTTAAACTTTAAGCAGTAAGGTGGTCATGGTGCATGGAGTAACCCTTTCACCAATTAATTTTCCCAAATAGTTTTTGCTAACAAAATTTGGAAGAGCCAAACAGCCTCATAGCCGAAATTCTGCCATCCCAAATTTATTTTGTACGGTGTTGTGGTTATAATGCCAGAAGTAATGGGGCAAACCATTTTACAATGCTTTTCCCTTTTACCTATGTCCCTTCCAGATGCCGAAAGTCCTCTTATTGACAGTGGTAAAAAAAAATTGCTGATTCCATCATTCATTGGTTTACCAATCTCAGCCAATGAATGCAATTCTACACATAGGTATTGTGACGAGACCAATCTCGCCACATTGCATTGGAGAAGCCTGGTTGCTCGCCTGCTGCCTTTGGACTATGGCCCCCTGTTAAAAGACATCTTTTTTACCTGCAGAAAAGCTTCATTCGTGCTTTTCTGCCTGGGGTTTGGTAGATTTGTTTGAATGTGTTATACCCCAGATAGGAATCCCATGGAGCCCATTCGCATGAAACTGACTGTGTAAAGACTTTGGCTCCATGGCGATTAAACTGTATTTGTGTGGTCTGAGCGCCATTCGCTTAATAATGTGCGCTCAGACCTGAGCTATCTGGGGATATGTTAAATGTCTGTGTGTTATGTAACAAATGTGACTTTATGTATTTTAAAGTGTTTTACTGTCTTTGTGTCACCATGTGCATAATGGAGTCTTGTCCCTGTCCTGGGAGATAATTGAATTACTTCTCACTTATCTCCAGGGCAGAGGAGAGGAAGCCAGGATGCATTGTGGTAAAAGGTATGTGTATTGGGTTACCTCTCAGGATAAGGGGGAGGGAATCTGTGGGTTGTAACTAATATGTTACTGGATATTTTATACCTCCCTGTGGGCGGTCCTGTATTTGCAAGACTGTAATAAAAACCAGGCTGGGTGTGCCAGCACCTCAGACCACTGCTTGACCCTCAACACAGAGCCTTGTCTCGTTCTTGGGGGGATTCACTGTATGCTGTTAGAGACTGATTGCCAGGAGTGTAAGCTGATTGTCTGCTTTTCCTGTTCGTCTGCTAGCAGCTATTTGGGAGGTTCCAGTTCGGGAGTTGGAGTGCTATTTTGTATCCAGTTCGGGAGTTTGGTGTTCTGCAGTAGCTGTGCCTGTATCTCTGGAAAGGGGGCCGATCGCCTAAACGGTTTTTACCCCTTGTGTGCAAAACGGTCCGTTACAATTGGTGGCAAGCGGCGGGATCGTTCCTACAGCCAGAAGGACAGCTACAGGAGACACCATTCCGTGGATTTTACAATTTGAGGGCAACGCATGTCTCAGTACAGCGACCCTGACAGCAACAGAATGGAACCAGCAGTGGAGTACAGATACTCTGTACAGGAATTTGACCGTATGATGTGGTTGCGGCTGAACTTCTTCGGACCTAATCCAGCTGAGAAATCCGTGAAGTTCGTGAGGAGTCTAGTATTCAAGACTCTGCTGTACCGGGCAGAGGGTGACGGTCAGCTGCCACGGTGGGTGGACCTCCACCGGCAGCTACAGTTGCGGGACAGAGAGAGCCCTGTCTCCTCTCCCCAGCGGCAGTGTGATATGCAGGGAATTGGGAGCCCAGTCTCCATTCCCCAGCGGCAGTGTGATATGCCGGGAATTGGGAACCCAGTCTCCATTCCCCAGCGGCAGTGTAAAGTGCAGGGAGAGGAGAGCAGCGTCCTCCCTCCCCAGCGGCAGGCTGAGTTACAGGGGGCAGAGGTAGTTGTTCCTGCCCTCCAGCAGCAGAGTGATATGCCGGGAAGGCAGTGTAAAGTGCAGGGAGAGGAGAGCAGCGTCCTCCCTCCCCAGCAGCAGGCTGAGTTACAGGGGGCAGAGGTAGTTGTTCCTGCCCCCCAGCAGCAGAGTGATATGCCGGGAAGGCAGTGTGAAGTGCAGGGAGAGGAGAGCAGCGTCCTCCCTCCCCAGCGGCAGGCTGAGCTACAGGGGGCAGAGGTAGTTGTTCCTGCCCCCCCAGCAGCAGCATGATTTTTTGGGAATTGGGAGCCCAGTCTCCATTCCCCAGCGGCCGAGTGATGTGCCGGGAATTGGGAGCCCAGTCTCCATTCCCCAGCGGAGATACAGCAGGGAATTGGGAGCCCAGTCTCCATTCCCCAGCGGCAGAGTGTCCTACCGGGAATAGAGAGCCCAGTCTCCTTTCCCCAGCAGCAGGACACTGTATTGGGAGCGGAGACAGTCGGTCTCCCTCCACAGAGGATGAAAGTATGTATGGGAGAGGAGCTTGCTACCACCTCTCCCCAGCGGCGGATCATTAATGGGCAGGGAATAGAGAGCTCAGTCTCCTTTCCCCAGCGGCAGAGTGTTCTATCGGGAGAGGAGCCTGTTACCCCCTCCGCCCAGCGACAACTTAGAGTATCCAAAGGGGAGACAGTCAGTCTCCCCCTCCGGCAGCAGAGCTGTGCAACAAAAGGGGAGACAGTCGGTCTCCAGCAGCAGAGCGGTGTATCTAAAGGGGAGAGAGTCGGTCTCCAGCAGCAGAGCGGTGTAGTTAAAGGGGATACAGTCGGTCTCCCCCTCCAACAACCATGCTTCAACCAGGCTACCCTCCCAGTAGCGCTGGCAACAGGGCAGAGTGCCGCTGGTCTCTGCCCACGCAGCAACCCACCCAGTCAGCGTACCCGTACCCAGCACAGCCGTGGTGAGGCACCTGGACATGGACAAGCTTCTCCTTTACCCAGGTGTAGTAACCATTTATTGTGGGTGGGCTGTGCTGTTGATTATGTTTTGTGGGTGGGCTGCTGGACTAACAAGGGCACTGACCGGCAGGAGGTCAGATACCCTGTTAGTCTATTTGGAAAAGGGGAGAGATGTGACGAGACCAATCTCGCCACATTGCATTGGAGAAGCCTGGTTGCTCGCCTGCTGCCTTTGGACTATGGCCCCCTGTTAAAAGACATCTTTTTTACCTGCAGAAAAGCTTCATTCGTGCTTTTCTGCCTGGGGTTCGGTAGATTTGTTTGAATGTGTTATACCCCAGATAGGAATCCCATGGAGCCCATTCGTATGAAACTGACTGTAAAGACTTTGGCTCCATGGCGATTAAACTGTATTCGTGTGGTCTGAGCGCCATTCACTTAATAATGTGCGCTCAGATCCCAGCTATCTGGGGATATGTTAAATGTCTGTGTGTTATGTAACAAATGTGACTTTATGTATTTTAAAGTGTTTTACTGTCTTTGTGTCACCATGTGCATAATGGAGTCTTGTCCCTGTCCTGGGAGATAATTGAATTACTTCTCACTTATCTCCAGGGCAGAGGAGAGGAAGCCAGGATGCATTGTGGTAAAAGGTATGTGTATTGGGTTACCTCTCAGGATAAGGGGGAGGGAATCTGTGGGTTGTAACTAATATGTTACTGGATATTTTATACCTCCCTGTGGGCGGTCCTGTATTTGCAAGACTGTAATAAAAACCAGGCTGGGTGTGCCAGCACCTCAGACCACTGCTTGACCCTCAACACAGAGCCTTGTCTTGTTCTTGGGGGGATTCACTGTATGCTGTTAGAGACTGATTGCCAGGAGTGTAAGCTGATTGTCTGCTTTTCCTGTTCGTCTGCTAGCAGCTATTTGGGAGGTTCCAGTTCGGGAGTTGGAGTGCTATTTTGTATCCAGTTCGGGAGTTTGGTGTTCTGCAGTAGCTGTGCCTGTATCTCTGGAAAGGGGACCGATCGCCTAAACGGTTTTTACCCCTTTTGTGCAAAACGGTCCGTTACAGGTATATGCACAGAATTGGCATTAGCCAGCCCAGAAGTTCCTGAGGTGGAGTTATACCTATGGCAGCAGATGAGATAAACATATATGCAGTGTTTCAAAGTGCAATGCTGTTTACACAGACTCCAGGCACAATGACCACTTCAAGTCACTGAAGTAATAATAGTCCATGTAAGAGCCCTTTAATTTTAAATTACAGATTTTATTTTTTACTGCTATAAAGTAGACTGTATAATAATAATAGAATCCAATTACATCATATATTTAGTATTATGTTGTGAGGCAGCAGACCACAAACCTCTCAATATCCCCGTGCTAAGCTTTCCTAAAAAGATGGGTTTTAATGCACTTCTGTGGCAAAACTAGCCACTTAAGACTATACCTATATGAATATTGTAACTGAATGCTGTCAGCTTTTAAAGCTGTGAGAACCAAGTATATTACTGTATTTACATTTCAGGCGAACGAGGGCATTTGTATGCTGGCAGCATGAAAACCCCAGCATTCATACTGTAGTTTGACGAACAGTGCGTTTCAACACTGTTCGTGAAACGAATAAACTACCGAATGGACGACCAAACACAGGAGGTCGTGTGGCGCCCATTAACCGATTGCAACATCGTTGCAATCGGTAGTTAAAAGCTTTCCTAGGTGGCCGTCGTTCGGCTACCGACCACACGGCGGACGGCCATCTTGGGTCCTTTGTTAGCCCAGCAGTGTTTGGTCATCGAGCGCCTGGAACTAAAATCGGCTACTCGACGGAGCGAACACCGCTGGACTTCCAGACCATTCGGGAGCCCCGGGCGTTCGGTAGTTTGTTCCCCTAATACCAATCAGTACTTTAAAGGTGACTTGAAAATAATGTGTGTTTCGTGCAGCGTTCGGTTAGTTAGGCTGGGATCTGAGCAGTATTCTCATGAACTGTGCACTCAGACCCCAGCTATCTACCGAACGTCCATTCGTTAAAATAAAGGGAATATAATGGAAGTTATGCATTTTAATGTAAAATGTAAGTTCTGCTGCACGGAGGGATAATCCACTTAGCTGTATATTCTAGTGGGAGTATCCCTCTCGGACAGCAGTGCATGGTGGGAGAAATGTATGTGTTGTTCAGTTCCCTATGTAGTCCCCTACTGTACCACCCCTGGAATGTCAGTAGGGATACCCCTTGCATGGGGAATGCCATAAATACAGTGACCTGTGAATAAAACCTCTGTTGACTCCCAGCCTATGTGTCGTCTAGTTCTTGGGAGGGAAGGATTCTTACAACACTACCGGGATTATTGTATGCTGTATTTATTTCCTTGCATTATTTTATGCTGTTCCTGTTACCCAGCGGAGATACTGTGGATTATACTACCTCTCCGTTACAACTTCTTAAATGATTGAAGACTAGGGGAGAGTCTGATGGTGGTAAGAAGGCTGTTCCATAGGAAGGGAGCCGCCCGCGAGAAGTCCTGCAAGCGTGAGTTTGCTCTACGGGTGCGTGTAGTGGACAGGAAAAGGTAATTGGCAGAGCGGAGAGACCGAGAAGGGGCATACCTATGGATCTGTGAAGAGATATAAGAGGGGCTAGAATGGTTCAGTATTTTATAGGTATGGGTTAGCATTTTGAATTGACTCCTATAGGATACAGGAAGCCAGTGTAAGGACTGACAAAGGGGTGAGGTGTTAGAGGACCAACTAGAGAGGAATATCAGTCTGGCGGCAGCATTCATTACAGACTGTAGCGGGGCAATACCAGTTAGGAGAGGCAGGGCCGGTGCTTGGATTTTTAGGTACATAGGCGAAGATGCATTTTTCCGCCGCCCCCCCCCCCAAAAATCTTCACCTATGTGCCTCTTAACCAGCCCCTCTCCCCTCCCTGACCATTAGTGGTCCCTTCCGTTCCCGGTCCCTTAGTGTTCTTCTCCCCTCCCCCCTTTCCCCCTCCCCCCTTTTTTCCCTGTCTCTTGGTGTTTCTCTCCCATTCCCTCCCTGTCCCTTGGTGCACCCCCACCCCTTTAGTGGTCACACTTCCTGGTGTGTGCCTCCTACCTCTATTGTTGCATTGCCGAGTGGAGCAGATCCCCTAAAGGAGCTTCAGTTTTCTGTACCCGGACGGACTGACAGGGAGTGCTCTCTCTGTGAGCACCTCCTGTCAGTCTGGCCAGGTACAGGAAACAGAAGCTCCTGTACCGCGCTCTGCTCCACTACACTCTGTACACACTCACAGACAAACACACAGACGTCACTGACAGACATAGACTCATTGATCTGACACACACTCATTCATTGACACTGACAGACCCACACTGATTGACACTCATTGACAGACACACTGATAGTCACACACAGACTCAATGACAAACATACTCTCACTGATTTGACAGACACACACTCATACACTGACAAACACACTCATCATACGCTGACAGACACACTCATACACTCACATGCACACACACTCATACAATCACTCACAGACACACAGACAGTCACTCACTCACAAACACACACTGTCACTCACAGCACACACCGAAGCACACAGTCACTCACAGACACACACACACACACACACTGTCACTCACAGACACACGCTCAGTCACTCAGACACACACACTCATACAATCACTCACTCACACACACACACACACACTCAGTCACTCAGACACACATGCTGTCACTCACAGACACACATGCTGTCACTCACAGACACACGCTCAGTCACTTAGACACACACACTGTCACTCACAGACACACGCTCAGTCACTCAGACACACACATGCACACACACTCATACAATCACACACACACACTGTCACTCACAGACACACACGCTGTCACTCACAGACACACACAGAGACGCACACAGTCATTCATGGACACACACACTGTCACTCACAGACACACACAGAGACGCACACAGTCATTCATGGACACACACACTGTCACTCACAGACACACACAGACACACGCTCAGTCACTCACAGACACACACACTGTCACTCACAGACACACGCTCAGTCACTCACAGACACACGCTCAGTCACTCACAGACACACACACTGTCACTCACAGACACACACACACTGTCACTCACAGACACACACACACAGACACACACACTGTCACTCACAGACACACACACAGTCACTCACAGACACACACACACAGACACACACACTGTCACTCACAGACACACATCACATACATTCACTAATAATTTTATAAATAAACATTTTCCACCCAGCCTCCCTACCTGGAGAGCTGGTGTGGATGCTGGATCAGTCCCTGAGGGCTGGGGCTGCTGAGAGGCGCGCGGCAGTGCTGTGATCAGGTGCGCGAGGGAGCTCTAATCTATATCCTATGCTCCCTCGCGGGCTGCCTACTGATGACGTCATATTCTGGCTCCCGCGGCATCAGTAGGCAGCGCGCGAGGGAGCAGAGGGTGGAGATTAGAGCTCCCTTGCGCGCCTGATCAAAGCAATGCCGCGCGCTGCGCCGGGGGTCAAGATGGTGGCCTGGCAGGAGGGAGAGCTTCCCTCCTGCCGGTCACTGAAATATTGCGCCCCCAGAGCCCGTGCGCCCTAAGGCGGCCGCCTGTGCCGCCTTATGGACGCGCCGGCCCTGAGGAGAGGGTTACAATAATCCATGCAGGAAATTACTAGAGCATGGACAAGCTCTTTGGTAGCATCTTGCGTAAGAAAGGGGTGGAGGTGGGCTAAGTTTTTAAGATGGAATCTACAGGATTTGTTAACATGCTGGATGTAAGGCTCAAAGGGGCTAGAATCAAATATGACACCAAGACAGTGCGTTTGCAAGGATGGACTGATGTGGATACCACTGACTTGAAGGGAGAGTGAAAAAAAGAGGATCAGTATTAGGATGAGGAAAGATAAGGAGTTCAGTTTTAGAGAGATTTTGTTTTAGAAAGCAGGAGGACATCCAGTCAGACATGGAGGAAAGGCAAGCAGTTGCAGGGCGGCAGGGGAGAGGTCTGTGGAGGAGAGATATATCTGGGTGTCATTAGCGTACAGGTGGTAGTGGAATCCAAATGAGGCAATAAGTTTGCCAAGTGAGGCAGTATAAGGAGAAAATAGAAGGGGACCAATGACAGAGCCTTGGGGGACTCAAACAGAAACAGAGGAGGAGGTATCATTAGAAAAGGAGACACTGAATGAGCGTTTGGAGAGATAGGAGGAAAATCAAGAGAGGACAGTGTCACAGAGACCGAGTGATTGAAGAATTTGAAGAAGGAGAGCATAATCGACATTGTCAAAGGCAGCAGAGAGGTCAAGAAGTATTAGTATGGAGTAGTGGCCTTTGGATTTAGCTGCGATTAGGTCATTAGTAACTTTGATAAGAGCAGTCTCAGTAGATTTGCCTTGTTCCCAGATGAGGGTATCACCAGACATGGAGTGAGCTGGTGCACTTTGAACTGTGTGACAATGCTTACAAAATATGTATTTTGTTTCTGCCCTTATCTCCCTTTCATCCCATTTTTTCTCCTTGGCTCTTTTGTTCCAAAACCTTCCTATGAACACCCTTAGAAACGTTTTGAAGACATTTTAGTTTTGACAAATGCACCAGAAAATATACTATGGTTTACATTGCTAATTTAAAAAATTATTAACAACCAAAAACAATAGAACCTTAAATATAAAAGTGTGTGTATGGATCACTTCCAGCCCAGAAGGTTCCTTTAAAATTATAGATGCATATAAATTAGCCTGATTTCTTCAGTGTGACTTTGCAGTAATTATTAGCTGATGATAATAAACATCATGCAATTAACTAGCGATTAGTAGTCAAGCAAGCCCTAATTTGTTGTGCTTCCTGTGTTAATATTGAAATTAGTATTTGCTATTTTGTCCTTCAAGACAATATGTGCTTTGAGAAAAATATTTAAATGGTCATGTACAGCAGCAAGCATAGTACTAGAGATTGTTTATTGTCTTATACGGAAACATAGTACTGTTTTTAATAGAATACGAGACATGATAAAAAGATGAAATATCTGTATAACAAAAATGTTGTATCTAATGCAAATCATGCATTTTGAAGTCCGATTTTAAAATACTATGTCCCATTTAGTAAAGATGCCCCAAGTTCAGATATACTGAATTGTATTACTGAAAGCATGACTTGGCTCAAAGATGTACAAACTCGGCAGTATTTCAGAACTATTATTCTAAAGGGCCTGAAAAGACAACTAGTACAACAGTATTGTTATCCTGGCAAGGTGTAGAATGGTCAAATAAAGAATAATAGAACATGCATACCAAGATACCCAAGCCACAAAACTGCTTATTTTAATATAAATTTAGATACGTAGTTTAGATTTTAAAAACATTTTTACTAAACAGTTCTGTGTATCAATTTGCATGTAATTCAAGGATTGCATTGAACAGAATGAGACATAGGTGCGTCTCTCTTTCTATATAAACATATTGCAAAATCCAGCACATTCACTCTCTAAACACCAATTTAAACAGGAGGATGGTACATGCCTTGTCATTACTTCATACCCCCATTTTGAATTGAGACAATTTATTGACAGGGATAGAGAGTGTGGACTATTGTAGCTCTACCCATGGCTCGTTCACGTGTTGCACCACCTTTGCGTACTAAGTCTAATAATCTGTAATCCCCTACTGTACGAATAATTGCTAAACTCTTTAAAGTGCTCTGGATAAAGGAGTTATACATATATAATAAAAATTATGAATAAACATACAAACAAATAAAAAGATTTGTTTGCTGTAATTTGCTTGAGTGCAGCTTACCATGGTAAATATGTTTAATTTGTAGATAAACAAATATTGCATACCTCCCAACATTTCAAATTGACAAAGAGGAACACTTTTATTTTAGAGTTGTGAGTGTGGGGTGTGAGTGGGGATGTGGCTTAGGTGGGCTGGGTGGGACATTTAGGTGACTTACTAATAACAATTTATGCAACTTAAATATAATTTAGAACAAGAACAATCTATCAAATGTACTGACAGATTTCTATGTAGATGTTTTATAGTTGAAAAATACAATACTAGCAGTATTTTTGTTGTGGAGCTCTAGGATAAATTCAGACACATTAGGAATCAAAAGTGCTGAGTTCCAAAAACATAGAGAAATTAGGGTACAAAAGAAGAACAAAGGGATTTGAGCCAAAGTTAGGGACTTTCCCTCCTATATATGGACACAAATGGTATGTTGGGGAGACTCGGTATGTGCATATGTATAGCTAGACATATAGTATTTGTCTAGTTAGTCAAAACAGAGATACAGGATATAAAAGAAGACAGATAAGCATGAAATAGATTGGAGAAAGATGTCAGAATTCAAGACTTATATACCCAAAGCCAGTGATATGGCTTAAAGAATGGATGCCTAGCATAGGGTCTTTTAGTTCCATCCTTAGCTGTCCACTACAACACTTTGTAACATGGGACAATAGATGTGGATGCTTGGGTTCAAACCCCCCAAAAAGAGTATTATCTCTGCAACTGCATTATACATGGTTATCATCTTTATACAAAGCATGGTACTTGGCACAGCATATTAGGGTCATGTTTAGGTTTAGGAAACCTTTTGTGGAGCTCATTAGAGGCAACAGTCAATCTTCAACAGAGAGACTGAATTAAGAAAAACTTGTGGATGAGGATAGAAACTATTAACTGAATGTGTGCCTTGATGACTCATGTGAAATGACTGAAGTCGTAACTGAAGTCTATGATGAAGTCAAGAAACCATGTTACTACTAGTTAAAGTTTTAAAAAAAAATATTGGGCCATATAAGTTATATCATCTCAATTGAGAGATATCCATTACAGACAGATGAGAAGCAGAATAGTGGGGACACTTAAAATGGAAGCTTGTCAGACATGCTCAGCCACAGGCACTAGTAGGAGTGAGTTTACTACATTTACAGATATCCATCACTTCTTGTCTTGTAAATAAATACATATTAGCATATTAGAAATGAGAGATTAACAAAAGGCACAAAACGTAAAAACATGAGTATGTGCTGCCTGGAAATAAATGATACCTCATATAATAGTAGATTCCCTCAAATAAAAGCACCTATGTGTCTAATCGTCTACATCAAGGCTTTGTCAGGCTAATCCTTATCCTGTAAATTCACACTTAGATAGAGAAGAGTTAAAAAAAAACCTATAAAAAGAAAGTGAAAAGGCTTTATTGAAACTGGCCATTGCTCGCAATAGCAGTTATGTAATAAGGAAATAAGCCAAAAGGAAACATATAACTGATAATAAAGAAATGAATGACAAATTCCACATGGCTAAGCATTGAGGCCCCAGGAGAAAGTAGTCTGTATATTCCAGAGACGGTAGTAAAAAGCAACAGTGTATCAATTGCAGTACACAATGTTGCAACATAAAAGCCAAAAGAACATTTACTCATGGGTCTAAACTCAGGAGTCTCACAGAGC
>OW240913.1:251891753-251908110 GCA_933207985.1 Pelobates cultripes
TTCAGAAGCTTGACTTACGCTTAATGACACAAGCAATTTTTGCATTTTCTTGCTGTTTGCGTTCAACTGCAATTTGCATCTCTCTCATTTATTGCACTGACACATATTATATACTGTTTTTTAAAGGACAGAAAGGGCTTTAATTTGATATAACATATATATATATAAATGCTTACTTATTATAAAAAAAATACAGAAAAATGCAAAAAAAATGAAAAATATTGTGTTTTTTTTTACAGTTTTTGCAATAATAATGTGTGCATAATTAGTGCAGGTTAAGGAAAGTAATTAAAAATAAATTTATTTATTTGTTCTGATTTACAGAATATATAATGTGTCTGGGATTTTAAGTTTTTTTTTGGTAGTTACAGGTCACAAAGCACAAGGAGTAAAATAAACCTTTAATGTGGAGCGATTTTAGAATTTGGTATGTTTGTCTTGTAAGCTTAATAGCCATAAAAGAAAACAAAATTGCCACACAAAAGTATATATTTATATAAAGTAGATATCACGGGCTATTTACCTAAGGTTGTTTTGACACTTTCTACGTAGCCATTTCACCGCCAACCTCTGCTAAATATTGGAGTAAAATTGTGTTCTTTTTGGTTTTTGGCACACAAACTTATAACAGAGAAATTCTCGTATATATTTTGGTGTGTGCTATTCTTGTACAAAGTTTTATTTTGTGTTCAGTTACATCTGCTGAGTAAAATGACACCCCCATTGTATGTCTTTTGCACTATTTCGTGAAGTTACAGTGCCATACAGGATACCTGTCCTTTTCAGTATTCACAGTAGAATTTTGAGAGATGGATTTAATGAGCCTTAGCTTCCATTTTGGGGTATTATAACAGTTTAGCTGTTCAAAAAAACCCCACAAAGGCCTACCATTTGTAAAAGTAGACACTCCAGGGTATCTTATAAGGTGCATATTGTGCCTTAACATGCCCCCATTTTTTCACCAATATATGCCAAAGTATATGGTAAAAAATAATTTTGTGCATTTTTTACATACGGATTGCATTTTTGCTGGGCGCTTTGTATATTTCATATGTGCCACTAAGTTCAAACCCCCCAAATTATGCTCAGCTATGTCTTCTGAGTAAAATGACACCCCATATGAATGTCTTTGGCACTATTTCGTGAAGCTACAGTGCCATATAGGAGACCTGTCCTTTACAGTATTCACAGTAGAATTTTGAGAGATGGATTTAATGAGCCTTAGCTTCCATTTAGGGTATTATAACAGTTTGACTGTTCAAAAACCCCCCACAAAGGCCTACCATTTGTAAAAGTAGACACTCCAGGGTATCTTATAAGGTGCATATTGTGCCTTAACATGCACCCATTTTTTCACCAATATATGCCAAAGTATGTGGTAAAAAATAATTTTGTGCATTTTTTACATACGGATTGCATTTTTGCTGGGCGTTTTGTATATTTCATATGTGCCACCAAGTTCAAACCCCCCAAATTATGCTCAGCTAAGTCTTCTGAGTAAAATGACACCCCATATGAATGTCTTTGGCACTATTTCGTTAAGCTACAGTGCCATATAGGAGACCTGTCCTTTACAGTATTCACAGTAGAATTTTGAGAGATGGATTTAATGAGCTTCCATTTGGGGTATTATAACAGTTTGACTGTTCAAAAACCCCCTCAAAGGCCTACATTTGTAAAAGTAGACACTCCAGGGTATCTCATAAGGTGCATATTGTGCCTTGACATACCCCCATTTTTTCACCAATATATGCCAAAGTATGTGGTAAAAAAATTATTTTGTGCATTTTTTACATACGGATTGCATTTTTGCTGGGCGTTTTGTATATTTCATATGTGCCACTAAGTTCAAACCTCCCAAATTATGCTCAGCTAAGTCTTTTGAGTAAAAATACACCCCCAATGAATGTCTTTGTCACTATTTTGTGAAGCTACAGTGCCATATAGGAGACCAAGCCATATCCGTTTTTACCAAACTTTGAATTTTGACGCTGGGCCTATGTGCAATTTCCAAGCATCTTCGCAGGTTTTAAATTCAAACTACCCCACAAAGGCCTACCATTTCTTAAAGTAGACACCCCAGGGTGTTTCAAAAGGTATAGTTTGAACCTTAGCGTGGGATCATTTTTCCGCTAGCTTGTACCAGATGTAGTGGTAATAAGCGTTTTTTCTGCCTTTTTGACATACAAAGTGAGTTTGCACAGTATATTTTGCAAACCTTATGTGTGCTACGACTGTATAATACTTCATATGTTGCTCAGCTATGTCGGCTGAGTACAGCAATACCCCCGTATGTACCTTTGCCAGGTATGTGTGGACATCGGAGGGGCACATTTGGGACACAGCCATTCCATTTTTTTTCAAACTTTGA
This sequence comes from Pelobates cultripes, assembly GCA_933207985.1. Lineage (NCBI taxonomy): Eukaryota > Metazoa > Chordata > Amphibia > Anura > Pelobatidae > Pelobates > Pelobates cultripes. Next base: position 251,894,125 of record OW240913.1, read on the forward strand.
ATTTTTATGCTGTACCTATGTCCCATTTTAGAGTATTTTACCAGGCTATATAATCCAAATTCCCCATAAAGCCATACCATTTCTTAAAGAAGACATCCCAGGGTATTTCAAAAGGCATATTTTGAACCTTAGTGTGGGATCATTTTTCCGCTAGCTTGTACCAAGTGTAGTGGTAATAAGCATTTTTTCTGCTTTTTTGACATACAAAGTGAGTTTGCGCAGCATATTTTGCAAACCTTATGTGTACTATGACTGTATAATACTTCATATGTTGCTCAGCTATGTCGGCTGAGTACAGCAATACCCCCGTATGTACCTTTGCCAGGTATATGTGGATGTTGAAGGGGCGCATTTGAGACGCAGCCATTCAGTTTTTTTCTAACTTTGAAGTTTTACGCTGTGTCCATGTTCCAATTTGGAGTAGTTTAGACGGTTGGTTATTGAAACTTCCCCACAAACACATACTATTTATTAAAGAATACACCCTGGGGTAATTCAAAAGGCATATTTTGAACCTTGGCGTGGGATAATTTTTTCTCTAGTTTGTTCCAGGTGTAGTGGTAATGAGCGTTTTTAAAATGTATTTTTTTACTTTTTATAACTTTTTTACTTTTAAAAACTAGTTTTTAAACTTTTGTTTTGCTTATAAATTTTTTTTAAACTTTCCTAAACTTTCTTAAAACTTTTTTACAGATTTAACATTTTTCTAAGCTATTTTTTTTACTGTTAACCCCTAACTAGCAGTACGCAGCACTAACAGTAAATTCCCCATTTTCCCATAACTCCCACCCACCCCAGCTAGCAAAATATATAGTTATAAAATATTTAAATTAATTAATTAAATAAATTGAACCCCTGAGGGTTAAAAAAAAAAAATAAAAGTTAATCCTCAGGGGTTAAAAAAAATTAGATCACAGTATAATACTGTGATCTCTATTTGATCGCTGTAGGCAGTGATCGACTGGCAGGGAAGGGGTTAATTTTTATTTGGACTAGGTAAAGTGTGTTTTTTTGTTTTTATTACTTAAATGTTATTAAAACATTTTTTTAAGCTTAATTTTTAACTTTTTAAAGTTTCTTTTAAAACTTTTTTTTAACGTTAACCCCTAGTTAGCCTAACGTCAAATCCCCCAATTCCCCACTAACTTCCACCTACCCCAGCTATCTAAATATATAATTTAAAAATAATTTAATTAATTAATTTAATTAATTTAACCCCTGAGGGTTAAAAAAAAAAGAATTAACCCTCAGGGGTTAAAAAAAAAAATCAGATCATAGTAAAATGTAATCCCTGCCAATTGATCACTGTAGTCAGTGATCAATTGGCAGGGAAGGGGTTAATTTTTTATTAAAATGGGTAAGGGGGGACACTTTAAATAAACTTTATTTTTTTTAACAGCAGGGGGCAGGATCAGCACTGATCCGGCTCCCTGCACTTCACACAGAACCCGGAAGTGCAGGGAGCCGGTAGGTGAGTATAGAGAGCACATGTGCTCGCTCAGACTTGTGGTCAGAGCGAGCACATGTGCTGGGCAGCTTGACCGGGTGCTCCCGGTATGCCTCTAATGCAGAGGCATACCGGGAGCACCATTAACCCCGCGATCGCCGCGATAGCGGCGATCCGGGGTTAATTTTACCGCGTGACGGACGAGGTCCGTCACCCGTCGTTAAGGGTCTCCCCTGCGTGACGGACCTCGTCCGTCACCCGTCCTGAAGGGGTTAATATAATTACATTGTAGCAACCGTTGGCAATTGTATAAAATATTTAGATATTACAACATATACCTGCTATTTAGAGTTCTTATATTTAGTGAAACTAATTATTTTCTTAGCAGTATGCTTTCACATACAGGAACTGTTCTCTCTAAATTGTTTTGTCAATGCAGTATTTCTAAGATCATTAGTTGGATTTTTTTTCCTCCACCTATTAGTGTGTGTATCATGATCACCTTATTTTTGTGTTGTATTCGCAAATGTGTTTGTTTGTTTTTTCTCTGATTGATGAGTTTATATATTACCCAATAATGTAATATTTTATTATTTTGCCTTTTGTTAGTGTTGACCCTTTGCAAATTATAACTGCTGACCAGGAGTTTAACACTATTTTCAGGCAGGTGTCTGGACATGCATGCCTAACTACAGTACTGAAATTGGGGTCCTTGCACAATGTTAATGACAACTTGCATTTACGGTTTTGAATGCACAATATGACATTAACCACCATAGTTATTAATGTAAAAATCATTTCTAAGGTCAAATATAATTTAATGAATGTTTGTGTAAATAAACATAATTATATTAACATGTATTCTTCACCCTAGAGTGTTAAAAATATCACCTAGCCTCACCCTTCCCCCGGCCTTTTTAAAATGATATGTTTTAGTATAACCAATGGTTTTGCTTTTACGAGTTTATTTAAAAAGACACCATATTGTGATCACTATTTCCCAATAGTAAAATCTTACCTTAATTCCAGGCTGCTGGAACTGGATCTGCCACTGACATGCCTCTTTGGCTGACATCATCAGAAGTGATGATCTCAGTCAATCACAATGCTTTCCCATAGGAAAACTAAATTGGCTGAGATTGTCAAGAAAGGAGATCAGAGGCAGATCCAACATAAGCTCCTGGTGCTCCTCCTACCTCTCCCAGCACTCTTTTAATGTTTCTTTCTCTGGCTCTGCTTCTTCTCCCCAACTCCTCTCTGTTGGTGTCCCAAGGTTCAGTCCTTGGTCCCCTACTGTTCTCCATCTATACTGCCTCTCTTGGTAAACTCATTAGCTCCTTTGGCTTCCAATATCATTTCTATGCAGATGACACGCAAATCTACCTGTCCTCTCCTGATCTCTCCCCGCCCCTCTTGACTAGTGTCTCTGACTGCCTCTCTGCTGTTTCTAACTTGATGGCTGCCCACTTCCTTAAACTAAACTTGACCAAAACTGAAATTCTGGTCTTTCCTCCCTCAAGTGTTGTTACTCCTGTGTCTGTCTCCCTCCACGTCAACGGTGCTACCATCAGCTCCACTGTGCAGGCTCGCTGCCTAGGTGTTCTCTTTGACTCCGACCTCTCCTTCAAGCCTCATGTTCAATCTGTCGCCAAATCCTGTCATTTCCATCTCAAAAACATTGCGCGCATCTGCCCCTACTTAACGCCTGATGCGACTAAGGTGTTGGTCCATTCCACTGTCCTTTCTCGCCTTGACTACTGTAATCCACTTCTCAGTGGCCTTACGTGCTCCCAACTAGCGCCGTTACAGTCCATAATGAATGCAGCGGCGAGGCTCATCTTCCTGTCTGCCCGCACCTCCCATGCCTCTCCCTTCTGTCAGTCCCTACATTGGCTTCCTATAAAATATAGAGCTCAATTTAAAATTCTGGTTCTTGCTTTCAAATCTCTACATAATGCTGCTCCCATCTATCTGTCCTCCCTTATACAAAAGTATGTCCCATCTAGGCCCTTAGTCTATCGTCTGTCCGTACTCCCACCTCTGATGCTCGCCTTCAAGATTTCTCGAGGGCTGCACCGTTCCTGTGGAACTCACTTCCCTCCTCCGTTAGATGCTCACGCAGTCTCCACTCCTTCAAAAAATCATTAAAAACCCACTTCTTTATAAAAGCGTATCAATTAAACTGTGAATAGCTCCTAACTGATTCATCTTCTGCAACTGTCATTAGTCTAATACTATCCTTACCTTTTTGTGTCATTTTACCCCACTCCCTCTAGCATGTAAGCTCATTGAGCAGGGTCCTCAACCCCTCTGTTCCTGTGTGTCCAACTTGTCTGGTTACAACTACATCTCTGTTCGTCCACACATTGTAAAGCGCTGCGGAATTTGATGGCGCTCTATAAATATAATAATAATAATAATAATAATAAGCCAAACACAGCCCTGACCAATCTGCGTCTTCTCATAGAGATGCTATGAGGAACGTTCTGTGTCTCCATGCAGAGGGTGGAGACACTGAATGGCAATGCCACTGCCTCAGGAAGCACCTCTAGTAGCCATCTAGGCTGTGATGAAAACACTGCCTTTTCTCTGTGTTTACTGCAAAAAGCCTAAAGGGACTTATTACGCTCACCAGAACAAAAACAATCAGATGTAGTTGTTCTGGTGACTATAGTGTCCCTTTAAGTAATGATTCTATTAAGTAATATTAGCTTCATAAAAAAAAATTCTGATCTCCCTAACCATGCCCCTAATGAATCTTAGTCCATTTCCAGCCCAAAGGTCATCTTAACTTTAACCCTTTTTTACCTTTTAATTTACAGAAATGTAATTACTGTCATATACATATAAAGCCATGTAAGCTCAAAAAATATGCTATAAATGTAGGATTTATGTCTTTTAATGATAAACTATTTTCCTTCACCAACCATTTAATATGGTTACAAAATAATTATTCCGACCTATAGAAGGGTATAGTAAATACAAAAGTGCAAGCTAACATCTAGAAGTACTGTATTTCTAAATCACTCCCCCCACCCTACAAAATACACATAGCATGCCTCGTGTTGAAGGCAACATTTGATCGGAGCTGAGACATGTATTAATAAATTAAACAGAATTTTATTGATATGCTCTGTGTCTTTATCTTCCTCGTCATCTTGTTTTGCATGCACTAAATCCTGACTGTTAAAATTGGAAATTTAAGGACTTCTGACATTGCTGAATGGATAGTAATAATAATAGATATGTAGTGACAGATGAGATGGGTTTATAGCTTGGGGCAACACGGACTGGCCCAGGAATCTAAAGGAAATCATGCCCCTAGAGTAATCTAATGTTCTTCTAGGTCCCACTCTCTTATAATAACCTTCCAAGTATCACTGTTTTGAAAGCTTCAGCACAAATTAGATCACCATTTCCCAACAATTTTATGGATAACTGCTTTTTAGAAGACAGTATTTTTTTTTATTGCAGAAGAATAGCACATTGACTCTTTGTGTCTTTCTAGATCCTCAAACATTTTGGTTTCTAAACTGAATATCCCTAAAAATTTTATTCTTTCTTTGACCTACAGTATTTAGAAAATATTGATGTCCCATCTGTGAATAAATTATAAAAAACTGTGACAATTATTTTGACTCTGATAAGCTTAAAATATCATACAGTGTATATTCATAAAGCATGACGAGTTTGATATTGCTGTTGAAAATATCACATTTACAATAGGCAATGATAATAAGTCATTGTCCAGAAGAATTGTCTGTGGTTTGTCATGAAGAAAATACAGTTAGGCATGGGAAAATTTGGACACTGACACGTTTAATGAATAGGGGCTTAAAGGGTGGCCTTAGCTTTAATTTAAGGTTAATCACATCCAAATTGGAACAAGGGTTTCTGAATTACAGCTCTTTAATATGTAGCACCTTCTTTTTCAAGGGACCAAAAGTAATTGTACTATTGAATCAAATGCTGTTTCATGGACAGCTGTGGACTATTCATTCGTTATTTCTTCATCAATTAAGCAGGTAAAAGGTTGAAATTAGATTCCATGATTGGCATTCACATTTGGAAGCTGTTGCTTTGAACCCACAACATACAGTAAAAGGAGCTCTCAATGCAAGTGAAACAGGCCATCCTTAGGTTGAAAAAAAATAATCAGAGAGATAGCAGGGTCATTAGGAGTAGCCAAATCAAAGGTGTGGTACATTCTGGTGAACTCTGTAGCACAAAAAGGGCTGGACATTCAAAGAAAACAGTGATTGTAGGATCATTTGGCCAAGTGAAGAACACTCTCCAGGAGGTAGGCATATCACTATCCAAGTCTACCATACAGAGGGTTCACCATGAGATGCAAACTATTTATAAGCCTCAAGAACAGAAAGGCCTGATAAAACTTAACTAAAAACATCTTAAAAAAACATCCAGGAGGGGCGTGGCTTACCGCCAGAGCTGAACAGACGCATGTAGGAGCAGCTCCCGGCGAGAAAACCGTGCAGAGCGACGGATAAGCGGAACACCGAGCGATCACCTACCAGACTGCATTGAGCAACCTCCCGCGATGTCACAGCATCAGAAAACGAAAGCAGGGAAGTCGGACCGAGCCTCGTTCTTCCTCACAAAAACCGCGGCCTCCAAGCAGGGTGAGGAGCAAGATGGCGGCGGCCAAAACAGGTGGGAACACTCCCCCTCACCTCAGACATCACCTGCACATTCAGAAAATGAACAGCCCCTGACAATGAGAGCCATCAGGGAAATGATGGCTGAATTCTCAGACACTATACAGCTGAATATAAAAAAACAGCTCCAAGTACTGACAGCTGACATACAAAAGGACATCCATGACATTGGAAACCGCACCTGCCCGGATAGAAACAAAGATGGATGAGTATGCAGTGGCACACAACAGCTTAGCTGACAAACTGCAGGAACTGGATAACTCCCTATAAACACACAGGTTAAAACTAGCAGACATGGAGGACAGAGCTCGGAGGAATAACCTCAGATTCCGGGGGATCCCGGAATCGGTACCAAATGCAGAATTGCACAACTATTTGTTAGATCTGTTCCAGAGCCTCACACCAGAAACCCACCCGGATCAACTCATCATAGACAGAGCACACAGGCTACGCAGACCAAAACACCTGCCCACGACAGCCGCACGAGACGTAATTGCGAGGATTCACTTCTTCCACGCCAAAGAGAGGATAATGAAAGCCAGCAGAAAAGCGGGTATGCCAGAAGCTTACAATTCCATAAAGATCTTTGCGGATCTCTCAGCGGACACGCTACACTTCAGGAAAACCATGGGGCCGGTCACCTCCGCCCTGTGGGAACACAACGTGAACTACCGCTGGGGCTACCCGGCTAAACTCCTAATCTCTCACCACGACGCAATACACCCTGTCAACATAGTGGCGCAAGGTGTCCAACAGCTGAAAGAATGGGGAATCCCGATCCAGAACCTGCACCCCACCAAAGCAGCTAAAGTTCCGCGGATGTCCCCGGAGTGGACAACACAATGAGAACTGAACATTCCTACCGACATGCGTAACTATGTGATGTATATAACAGTTGATAGATAGACGCATAACTCCGTTAGAGTTGTTACTGCGAGAGCAAACTTGTTGACACTCTCATATAATCTATGTACTGATAGTTGATACTTACCTGAGTACATGCGCAAGGCATAACAGAAAGCGCTGTTGCTGGCTAGAATCTGTCTCTGCCCGATTAGCGGTACTAAAAAAAACCCTACCGGGGGCTGAACAGTATTGAGAACTATATCCTATACACTATGCTATTATAGAGTACAAGTAGTTAAACGGTAAAGAATAGAATGTTAGAAGCGGGTTGCACACATTGTTAACTATCATAGTTGTATGTTAATACTGCTCACGGTTTTTTGCTTTTTCTATGGTGCACGACCTAGAGAATTGCCGACTTCACCTCCACCCCCCCGACAGCCGCGCCTCCATGCGAGGCAGCAGGGTACGGCCCCACTCCTTGGAGCCGAAATGGGTAACTTACCCACTTGTTCTTTTCACCCCAGTTTTCCCCCCTATTTACTCCCCTCAACCCCTGACTGGTCACATTCTAAGACTTCACAGTGGTGCGCGCAGTGCACAACCCTCACTCAGGACAATTGCAGTAACCTGTTATAATTACAGAGGGACGAACACCTACCCGACTAAGCACACTATTTCCAACTGACACTCCTAAATGAAACTACTAACCTATAACGTCAAGGGGCTGAACACCCCAGGTAAACGAAGGCTACTATTACAAGAACTAAAAGAACAAGGGATCGACATCGCCTGTATTCAAGAGACACATTTTAAAACGACCAGGGCCCCTGAAATCTTCACCAAACTATACCCAAACCAATACCATGCCCTGTCAGAAAGTAAAACGAAAGGGGCCTCCATCTTCATACATAAAGATGTGGCATTTCAGGAGCAGGCGAAATTAGTAGATGCCCAAGGGAGATATGTCTTACTAGTAGGTCTTTTTAATAACGCCCAATATACCTTGGTATCTGCCTACTTTCCAAACACTGGGACGGAAAAATACCTCAGACGTCTTCTGAAAGACATAGATAAATATAGACAAGGTAGACTGGTGCTCTGCGGAGACTTTAATTTCTTCACTTCCCCAGATGTTGACACGACAGCCCTACCTCAGGGGACGAGACGGGCGACCGTAAACTCCATGTGCAAGGCAGTGTCCAAACTGCTCACACTACACAACCTATATGATAGTTGGAGAGTGCTGCATCCAGGGGAAAGAGACTACTCTTTTCACTCGATGGCACACAACACGTATACCCGTATCGACACTTTTTACGTGGATCAACCCACATTAGCACAAGTCTCTACATGCTCTATGGGTGACATCACTTGGTCAAACCATAGCCCAGTGTACTTGGTGTTACATGACTCTTTTCAGTTTAAGGGACGGGGGACTTGGAGAATGAATGACTCCTTACTCCGAGACCATGACTTCATGAATCAAATAAAAGCTGAACTCACTGCTTATTTTCAGACAAACTCCACTGGGGAAGTGTCAGAACAGACTGTGTGGATGGCACACAAAGCCGTAATATGAGGCCTATTTATCAGGCGCTCGTCCTACCTCAAAAAACAAAGACAAACCACCATACTTGAGTGCCAAATGAAACTAGCGGCCCTTACCACCCAAAACAAACGATCCCCCTCCCCACTCCTAGCAAACCAGATCCAATCTCTGACCAACCAGCTACATCAGCTACAGGCAGCCAAAACTGCGTCCCTACTTCATAGAATGAAGGCAACCACATATCACCATAGCGGGAAAGCGACAAAACATCTGGCCAATCGGCTGAGGGAGAAATTGGCGGCCTCCAAAATAGCTTACTTACAAGGCCCAGATGGGACCAAAATACAAAACCCCCTAGATATCACCCAAGAGTTTGCAAAATATTACTTGTATCCATTATACTTGTATAATTTGGGAGATCAGGGGGCACAACCCCCTTAGATGAACACGCTATCCAAAGGTATTTGGACCAGCTCTCTCTCCCCAGTATAGACAGATACCAAAGGAATGCACTACTCGAACCCATCACTCTTAATGAGGTTCTATACACCATACAACACCTCCCTACAGGGAAATCCGCAGGAGCAGATGGACTTCCTAATATATATTACAAAACGTTCGCGGAAATACTTGGCCCCAGACTCGTACAGGTGTTCCAGAAGGCCACGGACACAGGAGTACTCCCAACTGAGATGCTCTTAGCAACGATAGTGACCATACCCAAACCGGGAAAACCCACTGACCAATGTAAGAATTTCAGACCCATTTCGTTGTTAAATACGGATGCTAAGATTTACGCCAAGATCTTAGCGACCAGAATAGGAAAAATACTACCGACACTCATACATGACAATCAAACGGGATTTGTGTTGGGGAGACAGGGCCTGGACAATACCCGGAAACTGGCTCTCGTGTTAGAGAGGATGAGGAGGTCCGGCCCAGGCGGACTGCTCTTAGCACTAGACGCCGAAAAAGCGTTTGACCGCCTGGGTTGGCCTTTCCTCCACAGGGTGCTGCAGAGATATGGTTTCCCACGCCAACTCATTACACAGATATTTGCTCTATACTCACACCCCACTGCGAGGGTACTAACCCCTTTAAAATTACTAATGGCACACGACAGGGGTGCCCCCTGTCCCCCCTACTTTATGTTTTAGCCTTGGAGCCGCTACTCACAGGGATCAGAACCCGAGCAGAAATAACAGGAGTGGATTGGCATGGCCACCGAATAAAGATAGGGGCATTCGCAGATGATATCCTGCTGTACATCTCCCACCCAGAGAGATCTCTCCCACATATAATGCGACTCATACATGAATATGGGACACTGTCCTATTACTCCCTCAATACCTCCAAAACGCAAGCATTGGGTCTACGCCTAGACCCACAAGTCTTGGCGAACCTACACAAAGACTACCAATTTGAATGGAGGAAAAAGGACATAAAATATCTAGGCCTGACATTTACTAAAAACGCCACAGATATGTTCCCAGCGAACTATAACAGGGTTTGGGAGGACTGTCTTAAAACAATGAGGGGCTGGGACCGGTTATTTTTAACTTGGTCGGAGCGGATAGTAGCACTAAAAATGACTATACTACCGAAACTTCAATATTTATTTAGGAACCTACCCCTACGAGTACCACCATCGTACTTCAATATCATCCAGGCCAAACTGCTACAATTCACTTGGGGAAAGAGACGGGCACGAATTTCACAAAAAGTGCTCCTGGCCCCCACAGCACAAGGGGGAATGGCATTCCCTAATGTCAAACTGTATTACCAAGCTGCAGTACTGTTCTCCCTATTGCCACATTTGATCAAGGACAACCAACCCCAATGGGTGGAGATGGAGCATATGGCCATCTTGCCCTTCCAGGTCCCACCCGCCCAACTTGCATTGGCACTGCAGGTCTGGGAAACACATAGAGTGCATTTCGAAACAGGATACCCCCTATCAATGGCAACCCCAATCGAAGCCATAACATATTGCATCCCAACGTTCCATGCGACACCATGGAAGGCCACGGGGATCACCCACCTGTCACACATTTGTGAAGCAGGCAAACTGATGAACTTCGCTAAGCTCCGATCCACCTACAACATCCCACAAACATCACAATATACGCACATCCAACTCCACTCCCTTTTCAACACACGAACCAAGACGAAACCTCCGGGCCAACTCATGCCGGTGGAACCCTCTACCTGGGAGAAAATAGGCGTATCGGGGAAAATGCCACCCACATTCAAGCCACTCTCAGACTGTTACAAAACTCTCCAGACATACATACCCTTCCACAAATCATCACAAGCACTACATTGGAACTTGGACCTAGGTACCAAAGTTCCCGAAGCTAAATGGAAACACATTATATCCTCCACAAAGAGGTTGATTAAATCAGCCCCACTACTAGAACAACACCAAAAAATGCTATATAGGTGGTACATGGTCCCGACCCGCATACATAAGCAATACCCTCACTCGTCTCTATCATGCTGGAGATGCATAGGAGACCACGGAACAGTCATGCACATCTGGTGGAGATGCCCCCGCCTAGTTAGATTTTGGAAAGAGGTACACAAGCTCATTACCGAAGCCACCAACACCGACATACCCTTCGAACCCGCAACCTTCTTGTTGCTAGACCTCCCGATTGCCGTACCTACTGGGGCGAAGAAACTGATATGCCATGTTCTACTAACCGCCCAAAAACTAATAGCCAGACTCTGGAAATCTGACAAACACCCCAACATCCAGTCCCTTATACAGGAAATAGACAAACAACTACTCTACGAAACACACTTCGTTAAAACACACTCGTACCCACAACGCTTCCTGAGTACATGGGAATTATGGCGCTCCTGGAGAGCGGACAATCCAGACCAATGAACTACAACAGAGAATTACTGGCCCTAGGGCCACCCCCACTCACTAATCCCCATACCATAAAAGAGGATGTACAAGCCATAAACCATCACGAAAAGGGACAACCCATGATCAGGGAGCTTGGACACTAGAGGGAGATGGCGACGGCCGAGCAAACAGGGTCTTAGTGACAAAGTAGGGTTTGACGACCTGGTAACAAAGTACAGGGCACTGCGGAGATTGGAATATAATGTGTGGGCTCGAAATGACCAGAGTAACTGCGATGTGTTCTGTGCCTCATACTGTAAAACACAACTGATTGTATGCAGGAAATGCAATGGCTACCCCCTTTTTACTTTCTGTATACCCCCCCCCCCCCTATTATTATGTTGAAAAACAATAAAATAAAAATTTCAACAAAAAAAACATCCATCCCAGTTCTGGAACAGCTTTCTTTGGACAGATGAAATTGCACCAGAATAATCGGAAGATAAAAATGTGGAGAAGGCCTGGAACAGCTCATGAAACCACATCATCTCTAAAACATGGTGGAGGCAGTGTGATGGCTTGGGCAAGCATGGCTTCAAATGGCACTGGCTCATTAGTGTTTATTGATGATGTGACAGAAGACAGAAGCAGCCAGATGAATTCTGGAGAATATAAGGATATTATGTCAATTTGTTCAATTACATTTTAGCCCCTGAAATAAGGGAATGTGTATTAAAATGGTTGCAATTAATAAAAGTTTCATACAATATTTTTTGCAACCCCTTGAATTAAAGCTGAAAGTCTGCACTTCAATTGTGTCTTGGTTGTTTCATTTCAAATCCATTGTGATGCTATACAGAGTAAAAAATTATGAAAAGTGTGTGAAAAGTAGAAAAAAATACTGTATGTATGTGTATATATATATATATATATATATATATATAAATATATATGGGGTATGTTTATATGTCAACCATGAGTTAAAGTCAAATCTTAGGCATGTGGAGTGTGACGAGGAAAAGGTGGAGGCTTTATGGGTAGATATCTGCTTGGGGCAAACAAAGGGAAATCAATTATTGGTTGGGATATGTTATAAACCACCTAATGTAAATATTATTGAGGAAGAACAGCTTTTAGAGCAAATTGAAAAAGCTGCAAATCAAGGTAACACATTAATTATTGGAGATTTTAATTATCCAGACATAAATTGGGAAAGAGGGACTAGTACTTCAGCAAGGGGCATCAGGTTTTTGAATGTGTTAAATGACACCTTTATGTCACAACTGGTACAAGCACCAACTAGAAAGGATGCTTGTCTGGTCCTTGTCATAACAAACAATGTTGATCTTTTAACCAACATTCAGGTAAGGGAGCATTTGGGAAATAGTGATCACAATATGGTAAATTTTGAAATAAACTCAAAAAAGCAAAAGCAAGTGGGGTATACTAAAACATAGAATTTTAAAAAAGCCAATTTCAATAAGGCTAGGGCAGCTCTAGAACATATCGACTGGCATAAACTCCTTAGTGATAAAAACACTGAGAATAAATGGAAACTATTCAAACAAATATTATAAAGGTACATTTCTCAGTATGTACCATTGGGTAATACATATAAAAGAAACAAATTAAAACCAATGTGACTTAGTAGAGAAGTAAAACAAGAGATTAAAAATAAGAAAAGGACATTTAAAGCATTTAAATCAGACAAATCAAAGGCATCCAATTTAAGATATAAGGAAGCCAATAACGCTTGCAAAAAGGCAATTAAAGTGGCTAAACTAGAAAATGAGAAATTGATAGCTAAAGAATGCAAAACCAACCCCCAAAAAAAATTTCAAGTACATCAATTCTAAAAAAACAAGAAATGAAAGTGTAGAAACAGAGTTGGGTTTATTAGCTAATGAAGACCTGGAAAAAGCAGAAATTTTAAATAACTATTTTTCTTCAGTATATATTAATGAGGATCCTATGGCAAGAGATATGCAAATGTTGCTGCAAAAAACTTGGAAATAACTTGTGATTGGATAACTCAAGACAAGGTGCTACACCAATTAAAGCAAATTAATGTAAATAAATCTCCGGAGCCTGACGGCATTCACCCACGAGTACTTAAGGAGCTAAGTGGGGAAATAGATAGGGAAAAAGATTCTTTTGTTTCAGGTGTTGTACCGGAGGATTGGAGGAAGGCAGATGTTGTTCCTATATTTAAAAAGGGTTCAAAATCCTTGCCTGGAAATTATAGACCTGTGAGCTTAATTTATGTGACTGGGAAAATATTTGAAGGGCTATTAAGGGATAATATTCAGGAATTCATTGGGAAGAACTTTGTTATTAGCAATAATCAGCATGGTTTTATGAAACATCGGTCATGTCAAACTAACCTAATTGCATTCTACGAAGAAGTAAGTAGAAGTATAGATCAGGGTGTTGCAGTGGATGTGATCTACTTGGATTTTGCCAAGGCATTTGATACGGTTCCTCACAATAGGTAAGTCTTCAAACAAAAAAATTGGTCTAGATGAATATTCTTGTTCTTGGGTAGAACATTGTATTAAGGATAGAGAACAACGAATTGTAATTAATGGCAAATTTTCAGGCTGGACAA
>OW240913.1:251908210-251964144 GCA_933207985.1 Pelobates cultripes
ATATATATATATATATATATATATATATATATATAAAATCCAGAGAAATGAGAGCACTCACTGGGTTTAGAAAAATGTATATTTTAATACAATGCAAACAGATTTGTTTGCCTAGTATTTAAATATACATTTTTCTAAACCCAGTGAGTGCTCTCATTTCTCTGGATTTTATATTTTGCACTGAGAAGCACCTTGGTCTGAATTTTTCTGAGATTTTGTTGGGGAAGAGTGTCAGAATTTGTAAATATTTGTATATATATATTTTAGGAGGGCATAATATTTTATCTGATATAGTATTTGGGTTTACTTATTTGGTTTGCCTATGTTTATTCTGTCCTCTAGTACCCCTGACTCCAGATTATGTATTTCTTTAACCTTCCTGACCTTGGCTTGTTCCTGACTATACTACTTGATTGCAGGTTTGCTAATTTGCTGTTGAATAGAGATAGAATTAAGCACAACCAATCTAAGAATTGTTAATTTTATTATTTCGCTATTAGTATCAGGATTAGTTAGATTCAATAACTGTATGTTTAGTTGCCTCAACACCTTGGCATTGTCACTTCCAGAATGCCTGAAGTAATCTCACATTTATCCTTCTAATATTTCGAGGTCTGATTTTTTTTTCCAATTCTTTATATTCCCAGAGCACCAATAAAGAGTAATGTAGCTATCAAACCAAGCACACTGATTATACCGGGGACATTGCATGATCTTAAGAATGTCAACATTTACCCAGAGTCTAGTGAACACAGAGCAGTACCAATTTGGATGGTTTACCTGTTGTAATGGCACAGAGTTCTGGAAGTGTGTTACTGTGTAGTATTAATACAACTAATTAAATTTGTCTATGCATTAAAAGAGACTCAAATAACAGATATTTTATAAGAATACATATTTAAAGAAAGAAAAAAAGCTGCAGCAGAGAATGGGGCAAGCGGATATTTCTATAAACTATAATATATACTATCTTGATGTGTACAAAATGTAAACCACTCATGGAAAATTTCATATTGAATGAGATTAAGATCTTGCCTCTAAGAAAGGATTTATGAGAATGTGGCAGCACTAGATGTGGAGATCAATATTTGTTACAATATTTTAGTTTTAATCAGAGCAGCAGGGTATATCGGGTCACATGAAAACGACTGAATGTGTTTAAGCAGTGACATGTTAAAGAGGTTCTGATGTATTCACATTTTTCATTATTGTTTGCGTTGATCATAAGATGGTATTTGAAAAACAAAGACAGCTTTTTGCAAAAACAGCTTCTGCATGACCTAGTATTTAAAACTAAATAGTGCATTATACCATGGGAGAGCTACTAGATAAACAATCGTTTGATACTAGCAACAGAAGGTAGATCTGCTGTATATGCCATAAAGTTGGTGACTTGATGCTTACGGTTAGTTATAGATGTCACCAACCTTCCGATGAAGTTTGATGGAAGAAACTTTAGGTAATTCCTGTCCGTAGCTTTCAATCAGACAGCGATTTTACTATCCTCTAATATTAAAGTATGGGTAAAAACTTTTTTAATTTTTTTTTTTATTTCAACAATATCAAACATGAAAAAGTCATCTTTGGGATGAAGCCTGAACACAGTGTTACACAGACATGCCTGTTTGTAGCTCCAGACACCTTATCATCAAATCCAATGGAATCCTCACTGAATTTACAACGCCCACTGTAGGTGTGTTGAGGAAGTCCTGCAGTATGAACAGACATCTTCTTTTATAGATGTGTACCAGTTAATTAAAAAGGAAATGCATCTCCATATAAGGCTTAGCCAAGATAAAAGCTGCATTTTATCTATATCTTACTACAGTCAACTTTAGATTGTTTGCAATGTCTTGTGGCCCTCATATTGCAATTAAACTGCAGAAAACTGCCATATTGTTCCCCAAAATCCCACCACCATAATTATAGTGTATTAGCTACACCAAAGTTTTGAAACCTACAAGTTAACCAGCAGCCACTGTTTTGCTCTCTAATGATTCCCTTGTTTGTGATAGGCAGTGATTACTCAAATGCTTTCCATCTTCTGCTTTATTTAGCAAGAACACACACAGAACATCCATTGTTCAGTTTAATCAGATACTTTTATCTTGATGTGGTTGGTGTTGATATTCTTTGTGGTTTAAATTGCCAATAAAAACAGAACATTTCACAAATTTATGTTCCTGGCCACAAATTTGCATCCTGGCAATTTCTACTTGTACTGCATATTTTTCTATTATTTACTTGTTTGTTTTTTTTATACTAGTTTTAATATTAAGTATAGATTTAAAGTTTCAAAATATGCTTGGGGAATATTCACTAAAATACAATAATGGTGTGCTACAAAAAGTTCCAAGTCTGCAGGTCTGACTTCAGTTTTTCTGTGAGTTCCTTATCTCATCTGACAATAGAACCTATTGTCAGAGGGAATGATGTATGCTACCATTAGCTGTGTCACAGCTCTTAGCAGAGAGATAAAGGGGGCTTCCTTACCCCTGCAAATCTTAAAGTAGACATTTATCTTTTTGAAAAAAGGTCATTTCCTTTCACCAAAACTACTACATTAAGCCATAGTGTTTCTTGTGCTTAGACTGTCCCTTAAAGGATATAAACAAACATTCAGTGTGTGAATTTGTGTTCAGGTCGCTGTTTATTACTTTTGTATTTGACTATGACCCTTCCTATAGTCATGAACTCAGTTTGACTCATGTTTATGCTATTTACCAGTCTTGAGGTATCTTCTCTCTAGCTACCTCTCACACACTTATAATACTCCTGTCTATCACCTCATCTAGTTCAGATTCAACCTGTCTGGCATAATTTGTTTATAAAGAGCAACATTATATAATTGTATTTACTAAACAGTAAATAGAAACTGACTGTTTATTAGAAGACTAATACAAAGCTAGACGACACTGATCACAAAATTGGCCATCATCAGGTATATGATACCACTGGCACCCATGGTCAGTTTCCTTGCAGCTTTCTGGCCATTGTCCCAGATGTTAAAAATGTATTAGCTTCAATTTTTGAAACATATGACAGAAAATACTTGTTTACTAGACAAGTACAGAAAATGTATGTCATGAACACTACTGATCCAGATTTGCAGGTGACTTGCTTAAGTGGATGAAAGGGTTAAAAATCACAAAAAAATGGGATAACATTAACAGAAAAACCCTAACTCTCACTGTAGTATCAAAGCACTAGTCTTACTGTCCGAAGAGAACCTTTAAGAAAATGGCAATCCACTGCAAATTTGATTTGACTCTCAAAATGGAATACAAAGAGTAGGTTTTTTTTAGGTTTCCTCAGATTACACATATATATATCTTGGCAGACCCTTCCGAAAAGGGGTGAAGGGTGTGCAGGAATCCCAATTATATGTGGGACAAATAATATAATCCAAACTGAAATGAACAATGCAACATATTTATGTAGAGATGCTTCTGATCTCTTTGTAACCATATCAGATCATCTCTCTAAATACAGATATTTTATTTGAGACCAAACATAATATACATTTAATACAGTGGTTTCCAACCCAGTCCTCAAATACCCCCTAAGAGTCCAGGATTTAGGGATTACCCAGTTGCGCCTAAAATGTTTTTAGAAAGAAAGAAAACCACTTCAGACACAACATGATAATCCCTAATTCCTGGACCGGGGTACATGAGGACTAGGTTGGGATTCCCTGATTTAATACATTTAGTGATGTCGCGAACCGTTCGCGAACTTGCCGCAAACGGTTCGCCGCGGTTCGCATGGATGCTGTCCAGGAGGTGGGAGGGTCTGGGAGCGAGGGTCTGCCGGAGATTGGCAGGGATGTGTCAGCTGACCGGAGTTCACCACGAACGGTTCGTGGCAAACCGTGACGAACCGTTCGCGGCAAGTTCGCGAACGATTCGCGACATCACTAAATACATTATAGCCCAAAAATAAAATCCACATCCACATCCAGGACATTATGTGAACGACTCTTCATTGAACTTACAATATACATTGTAAGTCTTATGTTATTTTTCAAGTTCTGGCAAACAGCTGGGTCATATCTGGCGATGCTCCCTTAAAAACAGACACCTGTTGTATATTTTCTCTACATACTTTTGTGTACACGTAACACAATAACATTGATTTACAACTTTTTCATGTTTCTAATACATAGCTCACACTTCTTAACTAAAGAAAACCAGATTAACCCATGCAATGCTGTAATCAGTCATACCAAATCTATTGGGTAGTCATTCTATGTACCCACTACACACGTCATAGTGAATAACAATATTGTTTAACAATGAGGCAATAAATACACAATAAATACACACTACATTGATAGATAATATTTTTTTACCATGAATGATTGGGCATGACAATTTAAATTCAAAGATATAAGTAATTACATATTTGTGTAATGAAAAGTATAGATTTGTTATGTTCTATTTATTGCATGTTTGTTAACTAACCATTTGACATGCTTCTTCTTCCTCAGTACTACAAAATGCACATTGATCTAATGTTATAGGTTTGTTTCTGAAAAGCATTTTGATGTGGATCAATGCACAGAGCCAAATGTCTTCAACGAAAGACATTACAAAAGGGTTACTATAGTGTGAAATGACTGCAATTAAAAGTACATCTCAAGTGAAATTTTAATTTCCAATTTTGCTGAATTGAAAATATAATTGAATTTTATTTTTTTTTAAACACATTTTGCTATTGGGGCCTACATTTTTAAATTCTTTGTAATTTCTTTGAATTCCCACAAATTCATATTTAGTAAACAAGTCTGTCTCGCTTGTTTGCCCTATTAACCAGGCATTTTGTTGTTCATCACAAATAGCCTTTAGCTTCTTATGATTGGAATTGCTTTAATTGCTATAAAGAGCTCTAAGCACAAGTCTCTCAATATACCACATTCAAGAAAATATTAAATGTTCATGAAATCTGATGTCTTTTATCTAAAATGTATTTTACAGCAGTTTATACTATCTATGGAATATTTTTTTTTTCTTTATTACAAATAACTATTTAAAGCAGTACTGACACTTCTCTACAAATTACACCATTGTATAAAACATAGAAGTTAACTTGTACATTTTGTTACATGCCGCTCAATTTTACTTTAGAATGTAAATTGAAGATTCATCGAGTGGCATTACAATCAAGTTAAGTTCAGGCACAGCTATGGCACACAATGCAAATTAGGATGAGACCAGAGACTTTGTTTCCGTTTCTCCTCTCTCACTGTCACTATGTTTAATAGAAGAAAATGGAACATTTGTAACAATGACCGTCAAAGAGCCAAGATGTAGTCTGCTATTTTAAAAATATATGATTGGGATTCTACAACTGAGTTTATTTTTCAGACCTCACAAAAAATATATTTGCAAAATATATGCGATAAGTAAACAAAAATCCTGGAAAGAGACATTCTGCTTTATATTTGCTTCAAACTATATCTTTTTCAGTACTTGGTGTAATTTAAGGACATGATAACTGTGTTTCTCTTATAGGTTGTTAAAGATCCACAAAGCATTTCCATCAAATATTTGACTACACAGATGACTGATGATATGAAAATAGATTTTAGAGATGGTATCTTATCAGTTAGATGAAAGAATCTTCCATGAGAATAGTGTGCTATTACTTTTAATGGAACCACAACTATGCTACCTGCACAGATCATTTCTATAACTTTGACATCCTGCAAATGTTTCTCTTTGTCAGTTGCCATGTAGCCATAGCCTAGGGAATATTATATTACTGAAAACAAGAAACAATAACAAGTAATACAACAATCTAGAGACAGCTGAAATTCATATTATTTACCGGGTGTGCTGGAAATGTACACCATACACTGAGCTTATTTAATACAAGTTATTTACTAAAGTGAGAATTGTCTGAAATTTAAACTGAATTTCAAATGTAAGGTCATAGCAGCTGAACTGGAAGCATAGATGCATTTCTAATTTGGGCTATTTTGGCATTAAATGTAAAATTGTCTTCAAATTCCTGACATTTTTCACTCTAGTAAATAACTATGAAAGACTTCTGGTTGCTAATCATAAAACCAGCCATTTTACCTCTGATTCTAGATCTTGATTTGAGATGAAATGTAAAGCGGTTCTACCCTCTTCTTACAAACATCCCCATTGTTGTAGACTTCTCTCTTGTGGGAGTCACAAAACATGGTATTTCATTAATGTAGTAAATTCTGAAAATCCACATTATAATTACTTCACTGTTAAAGGACCAATCCGGGTACCATAGAAACTTCATCACAATGACATTTTTATGATTAGAGGAGTCCTGGGTCCTGTCTTACATGGAAAGGTTAAATAATTCATGATTTGCACTCAAACTTGTTACAGGTACAACTTTGGAGGATCCTTTTTAACCTTTTACTGCAGAGAGCCTAAGGAGGAAGTATTTCAAAATTAGGTGGGTTAATCTCATAAGAGCAGGAATTAGGTTGGTAGGATAGGACCTGCCAAAAATTGGGTACCTTGGCATTTCTGCCAGATTTATGCAATGTATGCAGTAACTAACTGGTCAGGTGCAGACTGTGCAAAGAGGCCTCTGAGACAGTCCAGCACCTAGTAGCTGGATTCAAGATGTTAGCAGGAACAGTATACACGAAGAGACACATTCAAGTTGCTGGGATTGTGTACTGAAACATCTGCACCGAATATGGATTGGATCTGCCAAGTCCAGATGGGAGATACCACAAAGGGTAGTTGAGAATGACAGGGCTAAGAGCCTGTGGGACTTCAAGATCCAGACAGACAAGCAAGTGCTGGCCAACCAACCAGACATCGTAGTGGTAGACAAGGAATTAAAGACTGCAGTCGTGGTGGATGTGGCAATACCCAGTGACTATAACATCAGGAAGAAGGAACATAAGAAGGTGGACAAATACCAAGGACTGAAAGAAGAACTAGAAAGGATGTGGAAAGTGAAGGCAGTAGTAGTCCCAGTTGTGATAGGAGCACTCGGGGATGTGACTCACAAGATGGGGGAGTGGCTTCAACAGATTCAAGGTGGGACATCTGAGATCGCTGTCCAGAAGAGTCCAGTTCTAGGAACAGCTAAGATACTGTGCAGAACCCTCAAACTCCCAGGCCTCTGGTAGAGGGCCCGAGAATGAGGCATAAACATACCAGCCAGAAGGGGTGAGAAAATCCATTTTATTTATATATATATATATATATATATATATATATATATATATATATACAAACAGATAAAAATACCTTTATTATTGGACTAACAGTATTTTTTAATGACAAGCTTTCTCAAGTCTAAAGCATTTCTGACATATATATGTCCTTGGCCAATCCTGTTATATATATACTCATTGAATTGCATGTGCTCAACTTTCTTGTACATTTTAGAAGGAATTTGCCTTCTTTTTGCCTGATGTTGTTGCTGAACTTTGGATGGTGTACCTCATTTCCCAATCTTTGCATCCGACTCTAAGACTATTTATTTGGCCTTGCCTTTGGATCATTCCTTTAATATTTTTGCTTGCTACCAGAATCTCAACCCTCAGTCCCGTCTCTACATATCTGCCAATGTTTCCTGCCCACTGTCTTGGAAAGAGGTACACAGGGAAGAGAGCAAGCTGAACAGGGCACTGTGCAAGCTGTGAGCTTGCCCACTGTTACAAAGTCCACCCCGAAAAAGAATGGCTAGGATGACTAACAGCCTGCCCCTTTAATGCTGCCCCTTCAAGACAATGTAGAAAGTGCTGCTGACCCATTCTATGCATGGTGCTTCTTCCCAGTCTCTTCCTGCATTTGAAATCTGCTGACAAATTTCAAAATGCGGGACAAGTCCCCGGGATCAATTTTTGCTGGGGCAGTACCTCAAAATGCAGGACTATCTTGCCAAGATTGGGACTGTTAGCACCTATGCTCTTAGCTGCAGACTTCACAACTAATGATGTTACCTTTTAGAAGGTGTGAACTCTGCTGCAACACCTATCCCTCACACTTTGTGCCTTGTTAGTGCATTCAGTGTATAAGATTAGAATGGACTTACATGTGCTTGACACTAAATTTGTGCATTCAGTTTCAAACAAACTGGGATTCATATCAATTTTGGGCAAAATGCAGGTGTGACTGTAGTTGCCAACACCTGGACCTTCAGAAAGACTATTTATGTAGGATGCTGGACTTTTCTTATGTTTTAATCACCCTGTACCCATTATAGGTGCAGGGTGTGTGTAATGTAATTGTTTATATTGTTTGTGTGTGTGTGAGAGTGTATACAGAGTATAAAGAGTGGTATTTTTCTAAACCCTTACATACATATTAACCCTTAATAGGGAACACATGGGTTGGGCGGCAGCATTGTAACATAGCTGTTGATACAAAAGTGAATACTAGACTCTTGGGTGTCTGCAACGACCATAGTACACATAAGTAGTGATGTCCCGAACTGTTCGGCGAACGGTTCGTGAATGGTTCGCGAACCGTTCGCCACGGACTCCAGTCAGCAGACACATTCCAGCCAATCAGCAGCAGACACTCCTTCCCAGACCCTCCCACCTCCTGGACAGCATCCATTTTGAAGCTGCATTCTTAGTGAGCTGTCCAGGAGGTGGGAGGGAGGGTCTGCTGCTGATTGGCTGGAATGTGTCTGCTGACTGGCGTCTGTGGTGAACCATTCGCGAACCGTTCGGCGAACAGTCCGGGACATCACTACACATAAGCCTCAATACCATCAGTAAAAAACAAAGAAAAGAATGTACCTGCACATTTCCCAAATCCCTATGCATATTTAAATATTATTTAAATATGCATAGTTACTAAGTTATTTAGTAACTCCAATGGCCATGAGAGGGTATGCCCACCTGCCATGTCAAGGCAAACCTCTTAAGTGGGTCCTACACCAACTATTTACCTTGCTTCCTTGAGCATCAGGCAACCTCCATTGGCAGGTCGGCTTGTGGCAGGTGTGCTTGCCTCTAATGGCCATTGGAGTTACTAAATGACCTCCATTTATTTTAATATGCACAGGGATTTGGGAAGTGCACAGGTAACTTTTTTTCCTTTGGTTTATACCATGCAAATTACAAACGATATTCAATGCAAATTGCATGACATGTTGACTTTCTTATTTTTTCAGTGCTTGGCCAAATCCAAAACTGTTTAGAGAGGAAAACGCTAATACTAAATGTTAAGGCTATAGTAACAGATCCTATTAATAAGTAATATAAATTATAAGTACATCTGCACTGAAAATACAGTGTATGGACAGCAATAAGGGAAAGAACATGCTTGATTGAAACAGATGTTCTACTATGTTTATTTATGTGGCAAAAATTACTACATCTGGTTCTCTGATGTAAGTGTAAGTCAGCCATACGTTCCACTCTACACACAAACTTAAAATTCACAGTGATCCAATTTTATGAAATGTGATATAATTATAGGGTACTTTACTCAGAATAAGAATATTTATAATTATAGGGTACCCTACTCAGAATTTTAAAGAGAGATACAAATTTTAAAAAGTATTTCTTTCTCTAAAATAAGTATTTTTCTAAAACCAATAGATTTTTCACATAAAGAATATTACATTTAAAAAAATAATAATAATAATTTACAATTTCTGTTCCAAATCTGTGAATTTTTTTCTGGTTTTATCATTTTAAAGGTTTGCTCTCATCATGAAACACTACACATACAGAGTTTAGCGCGTTTGCTGTCGGATATGTAACTTCACCTCCAGCAGTCATTGTGATGCCATCAGCCAGGCTGGCTAATGTCATTTATGTGCGTATTTCTTTGCACAGAAGTAATTCATTGGCTGAGAGTGCCCAGTTGATGCTCTCAGACAAAGAAGCATCTGTCTCAGACAAAGAAGCATCTGGCTTTCCAAGCTCTGCAGAAGCTAGATTCAAATCACCAGCCATTAGAGTATACTTTGCATACTTTGCATTTAGCAGTTAACCAGGTATGATGGTTAACCATTGCAAAATGGTTTGCACCTTCACTATAGAGCCGGGCCATGGTTTTTCTCACATTATAAACACTACAGCGGGTAGTAAGCTTTTAAATTAGCAATCCACAATAGTCATCCACAAAGCGCAGCCCAAATGTACTTACAAAAGATCAAAAATACAGATGTTTCAGAACCACTGTCCCTTTATCAATGTGTAGGGCATTCGTTTGTACGCTAAGTTAATATTAGAGTCTCTAGCTATTTTGTACCTATCACAAAACACAACAGATCTAGTTAAATAACAAAGAGATTAGTCCTCTATATTACATTTCAGTATATCTGTTTTAATATTTATTTATTTTTTGCCTGTATGTTAAATTGTTTGCTGTATTTTCTCAGGGTATGCAATGAAACACACAGGATCGGTGATGCAGTTTATTGCTGCAGGCATGCAATATATCTGTTTTCTAAATAAGTTTATACCTTTTTGTCTTTTATACATGTTGGGATCTTGAGTATGCTATAAGATGCGTGCCTGCATTCAGTGGTTTTTCAGGTAAAAATCAGATGTATATTAAACATGTCCATGTCCTGTGCTACAAAGCTGTACAGCATTTTGATGACTATATTTTTTATTTATGTGGTATTATAACAGGCCTGCACAACCTGCGGCCCCTCGGATGTTTTTGAACTACAACACTACATGTATAAATATGTATAAGAACCTTTGTATGATTCTTTGAATAAAACAGATAGACAACGCACATGATTAATTTAATAATTTAATAAAACAGATAGCCATTGCTTATGGGGTGTTTTTTTTTTTTTTATGAAACAGATAGCTAGGGAATCATGGCTGAAAGCCAGGGGTTGATGGGAGTTGTAGTTCAAAACATCTGGGGAGCCGCTGGTTGTGCAGGCCTGAATTATAATGTATCATATCACCATAAAATAAGCATTTGTGTTATTTGGAAATGAATTAAACAATATCTAGCAGCTCTGTTAAAAGTGGTCCAAAAAATGGTCCTTTTACTAATAATGTATATATCTGAAAATGTAATCTGCAGCCTTCTTGCCAGCATGTAGTGATAACTAATATTTAAGCAAAAACAAAAAGGGAGTGGAACAGCCTCGAACAACTAAACAAACATAAGATGCAGCACACCTGAAAATAGGGGATTCCCTCTAAGACCCCTAAGTACAAGTAAAAACAGGATTGGCCAAGGACAAAATATATTGGAACCAGATAATATCAGAAATAGGGTCCCTTCACAAAAAAATGTAAAAGGTTGGTAACATATGGAAGAAAACAGAAGAACAGAAAATAAAACAAAAGTGTAGAATGCCAGTATCAAACTCAAGTCTGCAAATGGCAACTCACGTGGAGTGGAGCTTAAACCTGCAGCAGATTAATCAGTATACAATGGTTTAGATCACTTGGGTATTTTACCATATAAAAAAATCACAATAGTGCTCTCTGTTTGTATAGTTATAAAAGTAATAATTGAACATTTACTTTTATACCTATACAAACGGAGAGCATTAATGCTCATTAATCCGGAAATGGTTTAAGCTCCACTCCATGTGAGTTGCCATTTTCAGACCTGAGTGTTGCATGCACCTGTTTGATACTGGCATTCTGTACTATTGTTGAAACGTGCAAGATGCAATGAGGAGATATAGAGGATAA
Source organism: Pelobates cultripes (assembly GCA_933207985.1). Lineage (NCBI taxonomy): Eukaryota > Metazoa > Chordata > Amphibia > Anura > Pelobatidae > Pelobates > Pelobates cultripes. The sequence continues at coordinate 251,919,852 of OW240913.1, forward strand.
TGAGCTAGGAAGGGGTAAGTGAATAAAAAGGAAATTTGGAATGCAAAGTGGAAGGGAATATATTACAATGTTGTCAAAATAAGTCTTTGAAAATAAAAGATGCAAGAGGATAGGAAATGGGAACCAAAAGAGGACAAGGAAAGGAATAGAATAAGAAGGTAGAATATATACAATTAAGAAAGGTGAATATATGGAAAAAAGCAAGAGATACATGGATCTGTTTATGATGAATGTGAATCACTCTGTATGCATGTGAAGATGTCTTTCCTTCACTAGAAAACACCTTTTTATTTCTTATTGATATGCCATACATATCTTCTGTGGAAACACAAAAATTCAAGTTTATATGTTTATTAACAGTAAACGAACACAAATCACTTGAGTATATACGGACGCTATGTACACCCATTATGCAGAAGTTATTCTGGCTTTGCCCATGCTCATTTGATCCACCTTATATCTGTAAATATATGATTTTGAATCAAGCTAAGCAATTAGAACAGAGAGCATAGCAAATTGTTGCTTATGAATGTTATCCAGTTCCCACTAAGCTGGTTTCCAGTCCACACAAAACCTTTACTTGGAATGACTGACAGCATCAAGCTTCAGAAAGTAACATAAATAGAAATTCTGATAAAAATATTCCATTGGAATGTTATCACTATCGAAGCAGGTGTATAAGATCATTTAGTAGTCTCTGAAAGAAACAGCAGGTAAACCAAGATAAGACTGCAACAATAAAAGTGGGATGTGTGAATTTGTGCAATTTTTCATTGTAAGGAATGTAAAAATGAGCACATCTCGTGTAAATATTAATGCAGTCATGTACCTTTTGTGTATTTATTAATGTAGTGATCTAATATCTTGCATGTTTGAGAATTAGACATTTTGGTGTCTTGCACATATGTGAGTGATTTGAGATTGTAGATGAGACAAATATACACAGTTCTTGAACATAAAAGAAATCAGAAAGACAGACAAGATAAATAAAAGTAGTAAATACAAAGGTTTGTTCAATCTAGTGTAGTTGGATGGTTTTTAACTGTCCTGATTGGTGTGTCCTTTTGGTAAATTTACACAAATCTATTTTCCATTCATTCATTGCATAAATACTAGCATTTACAATGCATTACAGCTGTTACAGTTTACATGGCTGTCTTTGTATTGTAATAAACCACCTCTTTTACAGGTAGGATTGTCACCGATCTTGCAGTAACCACAGCCTTCTAGGGTATACAAAGTCCAGGACACCTTCAGCTCAGTTTTCCTTTTTATTCAGTAAGAAAGCAGGTACTTTAAATAATAACAAAAACAAACAAAATCCCTTGCTCTTACTTGAGCTCTTACTAGACAGTAATTGCTATCTGCAATTGGGTGGCTTTCCCACTTACCAATTTTCCAAACAAAAGCAATGTCTTTGCAATAAACACAATCTCTCCTAGCTGTCTTTTTCTCACTCACTCTGCAGCAGGCTGCTCTCTTCTTTTAAAGGCCTGTCTACTAATTGAGTAGCTACAGGTGAGTGCCAATTAGTTAACTCTTAAAATCAGATCCAAGCTGTGGTCTGTTATACAGCAACTAGTGCTGTTGGAGCATTGGCCCACCCTGCTCTCCAAATACTCCGCCCCAGGGACCCATACCATGTTTTGCAGAGCATCAGCTATGCATATTGCAAACTTTAACATCTCTCCCTGGGGCATTTAACTGAAAAATCCTCTGGTTGCTGTTTAGCAAATCAGGTCTGATGTATCTCCCATCAACCACTATTCCACCTTTACGCTCACAGTATCTTAATCATTGTAACAAGCTCAACACACAAGAAATAAAAATGTAAAACTTATAGTAGATGTGGCAGTATTATTTAACCCCTTAAGGACACAACTTCAGAAATAAAAGGGAATCATGACGGATTATTTCCGTTATGTGTCCTTAAGGGGTTAATTATAAATGTTAAAAATGCCTTTGGGTATTAGTATGACATCTGATGATATTTTGGGAATACATACTCTGTGTTACATGTGGAATACAAAGCCATAATAGAGTAATTAGAGAAATTGTAAAAATGACAGGTAATGTATATTACCTTCAACCTCCCTTATCCTCTCCTCTTCAGTTTTTAAATGATGTTATAAAATAGGCATAAGATGATGCAAGTCATCTACAAAATTATATAAAGGTAGGTTGAAATATGTGCACGTATGCAGGAATGGTACAGACAAGATCTGGGTCAAGAAAAGACTCCTGTGTGCTGAAATATTTTGGTAATGCCCTCACGAGTGGTGTTAAAATGAAACCCGTTACACCCTCACCTTGGTTGTTCCCTTTATACATACCATAATTTCTATTATGGGAAATGTTGTTCTCAAAAGTCTGCAGTTTCTTACTATTCATTATAGCAATAAGTGTTAATTCCCTGAGTGCCTGAAAGTCTCACAGTGCTCATCCAGTTAAAGCAATGAGAAATTTTAGGATTTAAAACAAATGGCTGTATCCCAAACATACATTAGCACACAGACACATATGCATACTCATAGACACACATAAAATATGCATAGCATTAGACACATACGCAGATATTATTATTATTATTATTGCCATTTATATAGCGCCAACAAATCCCGTAGCGCTTTACAATATTATGAGAGGGTGGATTTTACAATAAATAGGACAATTACAAGAAAACTTACAAGAACAATGGGTTGAAGAGGGCCCTGCTCAAACGAGCTTACATTCTGTAGGAGGTGGGGCGTAAAACACAATAGGACAGGAATTTGCAATCAAATAAGGTGGGAGTGAGGCAGAGCTGGAGGAGAGAGTAGAGTGCTGCCCTTTAGGAGAGAGCAAGAGACAGGTGTGCAAGGTAGAGATCACTCTGGGAGACCATAAGCTTTCCTAAAGAGATGGGTTTTAAGGCACTTCTTAAAAGATGCAAGACTAGGGGAGAGTCCGATGGTGGTAGGCAGGCTATTCCATAGGAAGGGAGCTGCCTGCGAGAAGTCCTGCAAGCGTGAGTTGGCCGTACGGGTGCGAACAACGGACAGGAGAAGGTCACGGGCAGAGCGAAGAGACCAAGAAGGGACATACCTATGAATCTGTGAGGAGATATAAGAGGGGCTAGAACTGTTCAGATAAACATATAGATGCATATACACATACAGGGTCATTCACTAAAATCAAAATAGCCCCATACTAAACATGTCAAAACTATATGGGGCAAATTGGACAGCAAAATCCAGAGATTGTTCACACTTTATAACATATAACATATATAAAGTCCAGATTTTTCAATAGACTCCAAATGTTTAAAATGTTGGCCAGAATTTAAAGCATTCAGGCCTAGGGTTTGAAGCATGTGGGTCCAGAATTCAGCCATCTTGCAGCATTTGATCTGACTTAAATCCAGATCCAAATTCTTAAAATCCAGGTTTTTAGACAAACATTGAGTGATAAAGATAGCCTGCATCATTCATCCAAGTGTGACATGGTTGTTTACGGTTAGGACATGGTCACACTACAAGTTGGATGCTGTATAGTGGTGAAGAGGAGCATCTATAGCCTGAGCAGACTTATTTGCTCTCCACTTGTGAGTGAAGGTCACCAATTTTAATATTATAATTTTATAACAATATTACACTATATGTGTTTTTTATGTATATATCATGTGGATGGTGTGAAAACTATGTAAGTGAAGTGTGATACATTTGACACTAGAATTACATGTGTTTGATTTATACCACTTACTTTGTATTTTGCACTTTGAATTGCAATTGCACTTAAATGAAAATAATTTTATTGTGATAATTTTATTATCTTTTGCACTACACTTAGAACACTCTGGTCCACATACTAACCATATTTTGTGTTAAAGACACAGCACACCTTTTTTGTATATATCGTTTGGTATAGTGTCCTTCGAGTTATTGCAGTAGGTAAGGTGCTGCTTTTATTTTATTTTTGTCTATTTTTTATCTTTTAGTGCCATATTTTACTTGGTTTTTCTGTGTGTGGACACACTACTAGCCACTGCCATTTAACACCATTCTTACTTTTTTGGGGGGGTTTTGAAAATGAAAATTTTTGGAATGTGTTCAGTCCAATGTGTACTGTGCAAGTGTTCTTAAAGTCAAACAAATTAACATCACAGTGGTAAATTCATCAAACAATAACCTATTTAGCAAAAAAAAAATTTTTTGCTAAGTAAAGTTGTGTTTGTTTATTGTGTAAACTATCATGTATACCCCTAAGTTTTGTAATAAGAACAAGCCCAACATTAGCAATGGTGCTTCCTAATCCCAAAACAAGATTGAGGAAGAGTAAGGAAAGGGTTGGGCAGGGGCTGTTGGTGTCATGGTTATCGGGGGAAGCTAAACACGCACACAGACACACAGGATTGCAATACCAGTGCTTAGAGCGGCTGGGCTGTGCAAAAGAGAGAGCGAGTAGTCAGAGTACAAGCCGAGGTCTAGGACAACAGAGACGAAATATGAAAGGACAAGCCGAAGTCAAGGATCAAAGAAGACAGAGTAAAGGTGAGACAAGCCAAAGTTCAGTAACCAGATAATCAGACAGTAAACGCGCTATTGGGCTATCAAAAACCAAAACAGGGCAAGAGGACATGGGAAAGGTAAGTTTATATATGCTTAAGGCCATTCTTATTGGTTAACTTCCAATCAGGGTTAATTATCTCATGTGGAAGGTACTTGTACCTCCAATTTTGACCTGTGATGTCACTATTGTGCGCTGAGTCAGGTGACTGACTCAGGTGCCTATTTAAACATGCTGCACACAAGCGTGCAGCATCCAGAAGGTTACTGGGGGGAACTGACAGAGCCAGGAGCAGCGCACGGGCACTGGAAGTGGGTAAGCAGAAGTGAGGAGATGTCACTAGCGAAACACGGGCATTGGAAGCCTCCACTCGTGGTGAGGGAACAAGTGAAGCTGCCGAAAACAGCGCGTGAATTAGGTGTGTTTGTATCTAGTGTTGACGTTTTTATGCAGGGGTGTATTTGTGTTTAGTGTTGGCGACAGAATGCTGAGATTAATACACATATACACATACACTGTGATACAAACACACACACAGATACACACACACTGAAACACATGCAGATACACAGATATACACACCTATACACATGCAGGCACATATACAAACACTGACACACATGCAGATTAACAGATGAACAGACTAAATAAAGATACACACACTGACAACATTAAGATACACAGACACATACAATGACAACATATAATACATACACATATACAGATACATATACACATATACAATCAGACACACAGACACATACACTGACAGACATACTGACAGATACATTGAAAGGCATATACACTAACAGACAAACACACACTGACAGACATACTGACACCCACATTGACAGACATACTGACAAACGCACACTGACATATTGACACACATGTAAAATTTACATTTGTAAACCCACCCTCCAGTTTCCTACCTTTTGCTAGAGGGTGGCTTGCCCTTGGGTTCAGTGTGGTGCCTAACCAGCCCCCCTCCTCACTGCTTCATCTTCCTCCCTCCCACACAGCTCTGTCTTTTCTCTTGGAGTAGTTGACTTGCGGCTTTCACTTCCTCCCAGTGCTGCCATAAAGAAAGGGGTGCAGCACTGGGAGGTCTTAAGTGTGGTCTTAAGTGATGTCCTCGATGGCCTTCTTAGCTCGTGGGCCCCCGACTGCACCAATAGGCCCATTAGTTTGCTCTACATTAAAGATAGCCCTGTCTGACATTAGTTGAAGTTACAGTTCCCAGCAGCAGCTAGTTCAGTTGCCATTACAAAAATGGAGTCATGTGCTGCTTGGGAATGCAACTACTATTAATATCGGGTAGGACAGATATGTACATCCCAGTTGCTTTGATAAAGATGGCTCCTGATCAAGTATCACTCTCACTTGTCCTTTGTTACGCCAGTCGTGGCATTGCAGACTGCATTTCTAATGATACACATAAAAGCTGATATGGAATTATTGGGAGACAGCTGTTAGCCAGATCTGATTTAACTGTGTAATTCAGTGTTTGAAGTTTGCATTATGTATTTTATACTTTGCATAATTTTATGTCTAATTTGTATTTACCTTTTCAGTTTTTTCTTTAAGCCAAAGGGGATACCTTCTAAGTCAGCAGAAATTCCATTGAATGCACTCTCTCTTCTGAACAATTTAAATGAATCGAATTTACTATGGATCTGTTATGGATATGAGAATTTGCATTTTGCAGATTCACTTGGCTTCATTTGCATATGTCACAAGAAATATATAGCTGAGGACATACTGTGAATTGTTCATGCTTAATTATTAAGGAGTGAATTTTAATATCTTATGGCAGCATGGATAAGGTGCTGCATTAGTGCTTCAGATAATAAACTATTCGTTTGAAAAGTTAAAAACAGACACTAAGAGAGCTATAAACAAATTGCGACAAGACTTTATTTAAAAGCATTTGAACAATTTCATGATGGTTGACAAGCTATATCCGTCATCACATATATTTATTTGTCTAACCCTTGGTCCTTTGACAGTTAAAGGGACACTCCAGGCACCCAGACTACTTCTGCCCATTGGAGTGGTCTGGGTGCCAACTCCATTGCAGGGTTAATTCCTCCTCTAGTGGCTGTCTACTAGACAGCCACGAGAGGGCACTTCCTGATTTCTAGCACATGTTTTCTGTGCTAGAGCATTGCTGGACGTCCTCACGCTGTGTGAGGCCCTCCAGCGTCGCTCAATTCCCCATAGGAAAGCATTGAAAGCATTTTCAATGCTTTCCTATGGAGAGGTCTAATGTGCGCACGGCATTGCCGCGCATGCGCATTAGGTATCTCCCACCGGCGGCCACGCTTGCACGATCGGTGTCCCCCGCCGGAGCGCTGGCGGACCCGAAAACCACCGCCGAGGGACATCGGCGGGGGTCTCAGGTAAGTCACTGAAGGGATTTTCACACCTTCGGCAACATGGGATGGGTGGTGGGAAGGAGAGGGTACCTGCAGTGCCAAGAAAACGGTTTGTTTTCCTGGCACTGGAGTGTCCCTTTAAAAAAGTAGAATTTTCATCCCAATACATTGCATTGTAAACCGAATTGTTGTAGCCAAGTAACAATACAAAGCAATGAACTAGCTATAACTGTGACAAGTGGTCTGATATCCTAAAAAACTGTAACTATAAATAAATAGATCCATAAAAATTACCAGGTAAGTTCTTTAGGTTATAGACAACAAATAAACAATAAACAGTTGAAGATGCAGGAGCTCCTCTAATTCAGACACATGGGTGTTGCATTGGGGGATTAAGAAAGTAGGAACTCTTGGAAAAAATCTGAGGAATACACATTACTGAAATGTTTGAAGATTTCCTAAAGACATATAAGCAACTATTTCAAGATGAAGGAAAGCTGCTATTTTCTCTTGAAAATTTAAGGAAAATCAAGTTTTCAGTGCAGATTTCCACCATATTGTTTTAAAAACAGAAATAAAGTCATACTACGTATCAGAACAATAATACAACGTAACAAAAAATATGAAAAATAATTCTAGAATCAGCATTTAAATGTATACATATATGATTAAATTACCTTTTAAAAAAAATCTCTAAACTGACTATCTCCATTTGGTGAGGGGGATTTAAAAGCACATTTCATATAAAAAAATTGAAAAGCCAACATAAATAAATTCATTATAGGATAAAATATATATGCATGACATAATAGGTAATGACAAATGCAGTATCACTATTTTTTTTTTGTTTTGTTTTTTTCGTAGAATTGTCTGTATACACTCAGATTTGTTGAAATGATAACCTAAATAGCTTTGATAATATTTTTCTCCCCTGCCTTCTTAAAAGTCAGTATGAATCCTCCTAAAAGTCATTTCAATTATTATTAGCTTGCCAGTCTTTAATAATCCCATTCACATCAAAAGATGAGGCAATTAAAGAGCATTGAAAAAGCTCTTCAGTCTAACAGGTGCTGCCAATCAATACAGCGTAGATATCACAGATCTTTAGACTAATTAAAGTAATAATCTAAAAGGAATTGAAAATGGACTGTCACGATAAACACAGACAGCAAGCTATGTCTCCAAATACAGCTGGTACAATGCAAAGCAGCAGTATATGGCTCTGCCAATCATCCTTCTTGTGTGTCACCTATGAATTATTTTCAGATTTTTTTTTTATCACAGTAAACATGCTAGATCTCTCAGGATAAGCAATAAATCTGAATGTCAGTACATACATTACATTATGCTGTATAATATGTGATATTGGCTGTCTGACTCTGGAGTATATAGCAGCGTAAACAGATGTACCATGATTTACTAAAAATACAATTTATAAAAATAGACTTTCATTCTCGAGTGATTTACCATTCTAAATATAATTAAACTTTCTTGGCTTGACTTGAATATGTTTTAAATAAGCATAATTTTAGTATCAGATAAAGTATCAGACTGCTTTTCATTTGTATTTACAACTATGTATATTTACCAAAATGTTATATCCCTGCATCTCTGTCAAAATATGTCAGCATTACAGGAATACTATAAGCACCCAGACTTCCATCTCAATCTTTACCCCCATTTTTCATGAGCTGAACTCAAAGATCTAAGACTTTTTCTATGTACACAAAAGGCCTATTTCTCTCAAATATTGTTCACAAATCTGTCTAAATCTGTGTTAGTGAGCACTTCTCCTTTGCTGAAATAATCCATCCACCTCACCATACCAAGATGCTGATTAGACAGCATACCTGCTTTCTTTGGTTCTGACACAAGCTTCTTCTCTGGTAAAGCCTTCTTCTGCTCTACCACAGCAGCTGTAAAACAAACAATATAATATTAATAATTTCGTGATTAATTAAAATATCTGTCAGGGCTAGACTTGAAATGTATTTCTAACTTTCTTTTTAGTCTATTTTTTTAATATTTTTAAGGTGGTTATCATCTTGCTATAACTCAAAGATTAGTGAGCAGATCCATGTTTTTTTTCTTTATTAATTAAAGGTACACTTTAGGCACTGTAACTACTTTATCTCATTGGAGAAGCTAGTGTCTTGATGCCCCTGGCATCGTACTTCGTCCACAGCAGCCCATTCCCTCTGTGATGCTGGACTAATAAGAAAGCATTGACATGAGCAGCAACAAGCAGCTGTTATTGGCTGAGTGCTTTGATTCTATGAGAAGTACTGGATTGAAGGAGATTGCGATACATCAGCAAGCATGCTGACATCTTTGAAGGCAGAGCAGGAGACTGCAGTTGTTGTTCAGTTTATTTAATTTTTTTTTTACCCATTTCAGGTAAGTGCATCAGTAGTTTAGATTCCTGACTATTGTAAGTATGAGGATTTCTGTACTATCAGCTACCCATAGTTGCTTATTTTGGGGTTTCCTTTTACGTAATTGTTCACATTTAGTTTTATTTGTCCAGTGTTGCAGTGTTGTAAGAAACCTGCTCTTAATGGCTATATTGACCATGTCAAGTCTGAATGAATACTACAGTCCAAGAATTTAAGACCCATAATAAAAGATTTTTTTCTGGGTGACTTATGGATCACACCTGTATACAATGTGTTCAAATACCATGGTTCATTGTGCTAATGACTTGAATCCTGGCTTTTTACCAGGTATAACTATCTTGTTTCAGAGAGTGGAAAGTATTTTATTATTCTAGATAATCTTCCTTAACTGTTTCAGTATATGATAGGTACATACTCTCTACATGAGCTGGTGTGAAAACATAGTGCCAATGTATGTGACCAATGTAATCTCTGTGTATGAGCTGGTATGAACAGATCAGTCTCAGTATATGTATCCAAAATAAACTCTGTATGCGAAGGTGTAAAGACATAGCTTCAGCTTACATTACCAATATAATCTTTCTGTCTGAATATATAACCTACCTCAATATATGTGTCCAATATGAGCTCTGTGTATGAGGTGGTATGAATACAGAGCTCGTATTGGACACATATTGAGGTAGATTATGTATTCCTATGAAGACCCTCAGTATATGCCACTGATATAATTACAGTGTAAGACTTGGTGTGAAGACACAGTTGTTTTTCCAAATTTGTCCATAACAGTTCCACAAAAAAACAGGGAACTGTGGCCGTAGACTCGTTGCACCACTGCATTGTGAATTAATGGATGTTATTTAGGATGCTCCTCTAATGTCTCCCAACTGTTTATACATAGAGTGATCAGGACAACAGTTCCATGATGCACTAATGAGTGCCAAGGCGAGGGAAGGGGAACTGACTGGTATCCTTTGATTGGTCTGGTGCCTGACGATGTCTGTTATTTAACAGGAATATGTTTACATATTTTTTGTCAAGTGGTATATAAAAGATGAGTCAGAATAGCTAGTTCAAAATGGCAGAATGTACTATGTGATCATTTTAAGCTTTCATGTTCCCATAAGTCAAGATGCACAATTCAGAGATTAGTATAACTAGTCACTTGGAATACTTAGCCATACCTGCTTTCTTTGGTTCTGACACAAGCTTCTTCTCTGGTAAAGTCTTCTTTTGCTCTACCACGGCAGCTGTGAAACAAATAATAATAATAATAATAATAATAATGATAATAATAATAATAATAATAATAATAATAATAATAATAATAATGTTTCACAGTATAGTCTCATTTTATTAATAAATTAAAATGTCTGTTATGGCTAGACTGAAAAGAATGTTCTAACATGCCTTTTGGTTATCACCAAAGATTAGTGAGCAGATCACTGTTTTTTCCATACTTAAAGGTACACTATAGACTCTAAAACTACTTAATCTCATTGAGGTGGTCATAGTGTCTGGGGTCCTCTGGCACAGTACTTCCTTCAGTGTTAAACCATTTTTAAAGGTTTAACACAAAACAAGAGTCCACAGCAGCCCATCTCCTCTATGCTACTCGAGCTAACGAGGAAGCATTAGCCTGAGCAGCTGACTGCTTTGATTTTATCACAGTGCCCCTTGCTGGTATGAATTTGTATGACTAGAAGGAAGAGTGTAATCTCTGCCTTAGTCATAGCTCCAGTATGGGTGAGACAGTGGGTGACAACAAAATCTTATTATTTAGTGTTAATCTGCTCATAAATAGAGGGACAGTGACAAAGGACTCTAGGCATTATGACCAGTTCAATGAGATGCAATGAACTATAACTGGATTTGAGGACTAGGCTTGCAGGCAAAGCATATAATGATGTCAAGGTTTTTGGGTATTTATTTTAATGCCTTGTTCAGTGGGTAAAAACCTTTTTAGATATGCTTGGTCAACTATAACCGAGTCACTGACATCATAGATCCGCATTTTGTTCTACTGGGTAACTGCACTGGGAGGTTGAGTTTAATTCTGGGAGTAGAGTCTTGTGCTTCTCCACCTTTATAGCAATCCCACTACAACTGCATATGATTACAAAGAAACATTCCAGGTACAAATAAAACTTTAATGCATTTCACAGTTTTGATCGTATTAATAAATTGTTTTATTGCTTGGAGTGCTCCTTAACACGGCCACAGATAACTGACAGTGTTTTGTTTATTACTTGCAAGCCATTAGTAGTCTGTTTTACCTTAAAAATCAGTCTATTAAATAAGAAATCAGATGTATGAATTAAGGAATCATCAGTCTATTGGTGAACAATGAAATCATGAAATCATGAAATCCAGGGATTGGATTAATAGATGGGGTCAGATTTCTCAATAGACACACTAGGTCTATGTGGTGTTGTGATTTAAAGGACCACTATAGTGACATGAAAACATACTCGTTTTCCTGGCACTATAGTGCCCTGAGAGTGCCCCCACCCTCAGGGACCCCCTCCCGCCCGGCTCTGGGGAGAGGAAAGGGGTTAAACTTACCTTTTTTCCAGCGCCGGGCAGGGAGCTCTCCTCCTCCTCTCCGCCTCCGATCCTCCCATTCGGCTGAAAGCGCACGCGGGGCAAGAGCCTATGGACGCTTGTGTGTTCTCATTGTGATTTTCACAGTGAGAATCACGCAAGCGCCTCTAGCGGCTGTCAGTGAGACAGCCACTAGAGGCTTTGAGGGCTGGATTAACTCATTTATAAACATAGCAGTTTCTCTGAAACTGCTATGTTTATTAAAAAATGGGTTAATCCAAGAGGGACCTGGCACCCAGACCACTTCATTAAGCTGAAGTGGTCTGGGTGCCTAGAGTGGTTCTTTAATGTTATATGCACTTATCTTAGTTCAGTTGTGTACTTAAGTCAATACTAAATCAATTGTGGAAAGTACACTACAACATGCACCAGGCAGTGCTCCATTAGTCACGGTGCCTCCCCCCTTCCAATGCCATGCACTAAAACATTTTCAGCATCCTATGATAATAACCTAAGCTTATAGCAGTTTACAACAGAAAACCACCTACATGTTTCATATACTAAAATATTTTTCCTACTGTGCAGCACTACCCCAGGAAGCACGTCTAGTAGCTATCTGAGGTGTGGCCAGTGGAGTTATCCTTAAGATGTAATGTAAACACTGCATTTTCTCTGAAAAAACAGGACAGTGTTTACTGCAAAAACCCTGAAGGGAATTATTATGCTCACCAGAACAAACACAATAAGCTGTAATTGTTCTGGTGACTATAGTGTCCCTTTAAACAAATTATAGTTATTATTATGAATGAATTTGCTGATGTTCTACAATTGATACTGAGTGTGTTCTGCAATTGAAAGAGTCTACTGTGATAGAAAGATCTACTAATATTTAGAAAATCCAAGCATAATTATGCCACCTACAACTGTAAATAAAGTGATCATTTATAAAGCATATATATATATTGTTATAAAACCCCAACATATTTTTTTGTGGTTGCTTGGTACCTGGAATATCCTTTTTGTCAGTTGATGCCTTCTTTTCTTCTGGTTTTGCTACAATAAAATAAGACAAAAACAATAAAATTGCTAATAATAAACATATGTGATTCTCTATTGTATTTAAAGGTGGATAGATGGGTAGCTATTCCATAGAGAGATAAGTAGATTATCCTATCTAAGATAAAAAAAAGGGTCATGTATATATTAAAATTATAATACTGTTCATAGATCATTGGAAACAGAGAAACTATCTTCTCCACTCACACCTTAAAGATCATTTTAAAGTTTTAAAAATAATGTTCATGAACTTCAAACAGGCTGTAAGTAACTAATGTCATTAAGCATTTATTATGTCTCTTGGGGGTATAAGCAGCAGTGAAAACTTTAACAAAGATTCAAGCAATTAGCTAATGTAGGCACTCACTGGAGTGATAAATTATTCTTCCCTTTGATTACAAGCATTAACAGCAAAAGTGGGAAAGATTATGCAGGTCGGTGTTATATGTGTTGCTACGCATAATTGTATTTCACTATTATGATAGCCTTGCTAAGGTATGCTATATTCAATAACTTCATAACTCATGCTCTACCAGTTTGAACACTCTCCCCTTTCTCCAATGTTATGTGATTAGTGAAGGGTGAAAAGAAAGCGGTACAAATATGCATTATGTTTTGCAATATTTTGACCAATTATAAAATAGAATTACAGTATAATGTATCACATTTTTTCTAACATGAGAGTTATATTATATAACCCCTCCAATCACTATAAACACAATATTTTAGTGTAGTATTTGTGGTGCAAGGACTTTAGTTCCTTACTTTTATTTATTTTTTCAACCATTTTCAATAATTATCTGACATTCAAAGACCACACACTCTCAGATTGCCCACCATATGAAAAGTTTAATGATCAAGATTATGAGTGTAAAATATCTGTACAAAAAAACAGGACATGGTGGGGTTGAATTACAAATAACCCTAACTACACTACCAATTCATTCTAAGATTCAATGGAACTGAATCTTAGAGTCTCTACATCACAAACACTGCAATAAAGTATAGTTGTAATGGTGATCCCTTTAAGTAGTCATTCATTATGTATCAGAGAAATGTTAAAATTTTACATCCAAAGAGAAAAATGCTGACAACAGATATCTAAAATGTAACTTTACAAAAAACAAAAAAAAAACAAAAAAAAAAAAACAGGGGAACTACCACTTCTCTAGAAATTACTCCATTTAATAATACATTAAAACCACTTATAATTTGCATTAACCTTTTCCCCCCTGTGCTTATATGTTTTATTTTACATTTATATAAAAGATTTAGCAAACATGGAATCACAATTCAGTTTAGTCTAGGCACAACTATATATAGAATATAGAGAATAAGTAAACATATTTTAATTCATGTGAAGTGACATTTTATTTCCATTCCATTAAAATTGACTCACTAAAGATTTAAAGTTGTTTTCTAAAAATTCAAAAACATATGGTTTAGACATGAAAATTACCACCAGAAGGAAACAGGAGCTCACATTTGTACCTACTTGAATATATTTATACATTTGTGTAATATTAAGATATTGGTTCAACATGGATAAAAAATATATATTAAAAAAACCCCACTAATTTACTAATATAATAAATGTAGTTATTTTTAATTCCTTATTGTTCCTTATTTACTTTACTAGATTGCAGGGCAGTCCCTGTAATGAAAAATAAATACATTTATCTATACTCCAGAGCCAGATAGTCACTTTACTGAAGCCCTATCCACCCATTGTGAAATTATCAACATTTCTAATCTCTTGTTCAATCCAAGACATGCATGGCAATTTGCACCATCAATCTTTCTCATACAGATTATTTCAAACCAGAACTTTTCATAGAAAAGCATTCAGTATAATCCTGTTGTCAAATGTTTTAAGGGGGAAGTGCAGTAAGTGTTGTTTTTTCATTCATAGACATAGGTAGCAGGTGTGCATGAAAACCAATATATTAATCTGTAGAAGCTGTAATTGTTATAGTGTCCCTTTAAGTATTCAAATAATTTTGAAAGAACACTACACTGTTATTGCTGAAGTTAAAAGTGCACACACACTTTTATATATATATATATATACATATATATATATATATATATATACATATATATATATATATATATTCCACGATCCTGCACTCACATTTGTAGTATAAGTGCCACAGTGCTCTTTCAGCCAAATCAATGTAAATCTCCATGAAGAAAGGCACATGCTGGGCTTTTTGAAGAAAATTATTTGTCTTTATTCATAACTCACGGGTTACAGCAAATTGAAGTTTCAGTCCATCAAAGGACTTTGATCAGGATCATGATGAACCTCATGTATATATGTATATATACACATACTTTCCAGACAGTCCTCAAGTGTGTATATATACATATATACATGAGGTCTGTCCTGAAAGTATCCAGCCATGCAATATGAAAAATAGAGACATTTACTGAAAAAGATACAAGATACAAGTAACAGTGTACATAGGGCAATGAAGCCACAATTTCCGTGGAGGAATGTTCATGCTTAATGCTAAATTTTATGCAGATTTGTTGCTTTACACGCACAATTATTTTGAATACAATGACCACACAGTACACATGCTCATTCAACAGCATCTAGCACCCCCACTGACTAGTACAGTAAAGGCATTTGTTTTTTACAGAAGACTATTGAAGCCTATTCCACTATACTTTGAACCAACTGGCTATCAATTTGTTGAAAACCAGATGTAATAAAAGACTTGAGGAACAACATCTGTTTTAGTTATTCAGTTACAGAGAGTGTTTCACAGTGTCACATATTTTCAACTGATTCACACTGAACAATGCGTTTTGCCTGGTACATATATTATAAAAGCCAACAGTGGCAAGTTAACTATTTTAAAACATTTGATTTGGACCTTGCTCAGGAAACTAAACTTGATTGGTTCTTCCAAATGAGCATTTTAGATTGTACACTATTAAGAATGAAATGTAGAACAATACTTTATGAAGCTTGGTAGTGAAGACCTGCCAATTTGCAAACAGTTAAAAATGAAAAATAAATTAATAAAAATGAGAGGTGGTTTCCAGTATTTTGATAAACATGGAGATATCCTCAGACTATCTCATCATCCCCCACCCCATTCAAGGTAAAGAATTAAAGGGGAATGACCTAGACCTTCAACTAACCTGGTTGAGATAACCGTTCAAAGTTCCACTACACTTAGCTACTGTTTGGTTGATAATAACATAATTGATATAAAGACATGTCATTCTCATTCCTCATTCCGTGTGCTTCATCCTTGTAAGTAGGAAGGCCATGAAACCCTTGTTCATTATTTATACCATGCTATCTGTCCAGTGGAATCCTGGTTTAATGGTGGTTTAGGAGATTCAAGTTCTGGTCTCTGGTGGTCTTGGTCATTATGTTCTTTGAAACTATATGCTGTCAGCAGCACAATTACATTCTCCCTTTCAGCATTATTTAAATGTTGTGCAAAATAAAAATCAGTCCTTACTAAACATATGTAATATGCAATTACTCATAATTATACAGAAACAGGCATTTTAAAACGATGAGCTTTATGTTTAATTAGCAAAGCAAGCATAAAGCTATGCATGATATACAAGTATTATGTTTAATATAGTTGCAACACAGTATAGGTAATCATGACACTTATGTCACAAGAGAGCTTGTCTTGATAATGTTTGTTTAAAAATAGTGCAGGAATTATGAGTCATGGCTACAATGGCAGACATTTCTGTAATATAAATCTGAAGGATATATATAATGCATAAATGAGTAAGACTATACTGGTTTATTATGTTATACACTTTTTTTATTTGTCTTTTGAATGGTTGTCTTTTATGCACACTCCCTGTGTTCCTGGAAATAACAAAAAAAAACTTACATTATACTTAGGCATTAAAAGACAGTTCAATATTGCTCACTGCCATCAAAGACTAGGCTCTACAGGTTTTAATTGACATCCATGTGTCAGTAAAACCTTTTTATTGTGTTATAATGCAGTGTGCTGGGTCTTTCAAAGATACTAATTTGTAGGTGAGTTCTCACACAATTCTTTTTTTTTTTTTTTTAAGATGTACCTCTCCAGTTCCATCCTATAAGTGAGTTTTAGCCTCTCACACATTAGACGGTTTACGTTTATAATAAGCCTCAAGAGACTTGAAGATTTCCTTTTGATGTAGGATAGGCTTTTCTATTCTATTTATTGCCTCACAATGCATATAAATGTTTATTGTTTATCCATTATTTTCTATGTGCTTTTATTACATGTTAGATAATTGATACTGCAAGCATTTTGCGATCTATATATACACTGTGGAACACAATTAGTTAACAAAATTCAATCCTGTGAGGATATATTGTTCAGAAATGGTGTACTGTGAATGTAATATGTACTATTTTTTCCATAATCATTCGGTAGATATAACTACCGAACAGAGACCACCCCCTGGCTTGTTAAACTTCAAAGAATGCTTCAATTGAACCCTCTATCTGTGCGGCCAGCGTTTGTACTACCGAACGCCACGTGTTGAGAAAACGTCAGCCATCTTTTTTCAGGCAAACAAAGGCAGCAGGACTTGGTCGTCGAGTGTCTGGAACTAAAATAAGACACTCGACTTCCCGAACACCGGTCTCAACAAGCGAATGCTGGATCTCTATTTCCTGAATAGCTAGAAGAGCGCTATTCGGTACTTTTGTGCATTCGAATGAGGGGAACAATTGCTGCTAAGAGCCAGGGGAATCCATTCGTGGAATTATTCGGTTTTTGGCACTTAACTGAATAGACCAGCAAAACCACCCAAACACCTGGAACTGTTTTGGACAGCCACCTCACGGTTAGCCGGTCACAAAGGACTTCCACACTTTTTGAGAACCCCTGAACCGATCTGGGTGAAATTTGAATATGTTCGTCACCTAGATCGGGGCTATCAGGGGACATATTTGTGGGGATACCCCATGTCTAAAGGGGTGTTCTGGATATTGGGAAAAATTTTGATTTTTCTGCCGGGAGATAATCAAGTTATTACTTTTTCAGACTTGATTATCTCCAGAACTACGGGAGGGAATTGTATGTTTGTGCTGGGTGTGTTTTACTGTTTTCCTGTAACTGATTGGTTATACTGTGTCCCTCCCTGTGGGATGTCCCCTTGCATGGGGACTTGCATAAAAGCCTGTGTGTGGTCATTAAAAGCCATTTCTGTTGTACCCTTCTTCTTGACTTCGGCTGATGTTTGGGGATTTGTATGCTTTATTAAGGGAATTATCTTGTAAAGCTATTTGTATTCGTATGGATTTCGTCTATTCTATCTACCGAACGGAGAGCTATACTCACTGATGCTCTGGCGGTTCGGGAGGAAACTACCGAATGAGGATTGAATATACTAGGTTTCCTTACATGTACATTTCATTGATTGAATTAACTTTTAACAGTAGAAACATATCTAAATTGGTTAAATACATACTCTGGTTTTCCAAATTTCTAATTTATCTGCTTGTAATTAGATATATAAGTTACCATTTCTCGTGTTTAGTTAATGTGGCAAGATGGAAAGAAAGATATAGAACACTGTGTTCCTTTAGAAAAACATTAAAATGATTTTATATTTTATGTCCATAAATACTCTGTACTTATTGCAGATAAACAGATTGTTCCACAGAGTACATCATTCATTTATAGAGAACAAACACAAATGTGGGTTTCATTATTTAATAAAAAGTTGTGGAAATACATTGAAAAATTATATTTAAAATGGATTTAAACTCAAATGCCATAAGAATGAAAGGTTTATATGAATATCATCATTTATATGGAGCAAAATTTTTCTGCATTTTGTATTATTACTACCACAGTTACTGTGGAGGAGTTTTTGTCTCTTAATGCAATTTAAAGTATGGCAAGGTGAACGTAGAGCATACACTCAAGATATAGTAAAAAGATTGTGAGAACATGCGATAGCAACAGTCACTTTTTGTTTCCTAAATAAAGGCTGCAAGATGGACTAATTTTCCAAATTCCTTTTTAAAACAGAGAAGACTTAAGCATCATAAAAGCTGTTAAAAATCATGCATATAATGAACCACTTCTCTAATAGGTGATATACATTTTTAAATAAAATAAATAAAATTATTTAAAATAATCTGTCATGAGTATGTAATTTTAGTTTTTATATCTGCCTGCTTTACATACCCCGACTCATGACATTAGTCAAGAAAAGGCTCTTGACATTATTTTTCTAATGCATGCACCTGCTGTGGCCGATTCAGCTTGATGCCCAGATGCCTCTATCAAACATTCAAGGAAACCTGTTTTTGTTACTATGGAAGAGATCAGCTGATTTCACATAGTATTAAACAGAAGCTGTAGATTTTTTTTCTTTAGAAGATATGTTTCACATCCTGGTAAAACTCTAAATCAGATTCATTGTGGGTGTAAAAAAACCTTACTGAATTTTAGCTTCTTGACAGTTTCACAACAACCTTAAAAGGATTTACAAAAATATAACATCTGGTGTTCTCTTTTTCTTATAACCTTGGTTACTTTGCAGTCTCAATCTATTTATAAGATCATCTTCATAAATCATGTTTTTTTTTTATCTTACTTACAACAAATTTTAACATAAGAATGCTTATTTATCAAAATAGTGTTTAAATATCTAATGTGACTCATATTTGGCATGAACATTTTTCTCATAAAGATAATTGAATAGTTCCCTTAACAAATCTTGCTATATTGTAAAAGATCTATAATATTTTGTATTTACTTTTTTCTAACAATATATCAGTTTATACAACACATTCTTCAAGTACCGGTCCAGTAAAGCCACTTGATCACTTCTCATTTTGAACACAAGCAAAACAGAGATAATTTAGAGAAGTTCTATTTTCTTTTTCCATGATTCCTCCCCCCCCCCCACCCACCACCATTTTTCTCTTTTTTTTTGCTCTAGTGCAGTTTGCTGTTCTCTAAAGACACAGTAATATACATATACATAAAATACATAGTATTATGTGTAGCTAAACACAAGAGGCAGCAATTTCCCTGATCAACAGTCTTTCAAAGATTTTTACTTAAAGGACCACTTTAGGCACCCAGACCACTTCAGCTTAATGAAGTGGTCTGGGTGCAAGGTCCAGCTAGGGTTAACCCCTTTTTTTTTTTTTTTTTTTTTTTATAAACATAGCAGTTTCAGAAAAACTCCTATGTTTATAATATGGTTAATCCAGCCTCTAGAGCCTCTAGTGGCTGTCTCATTGACAGCCGCTAGAGGCGCTTGCGTGCTTCTCACTGTGAAAATCAGCGTCCATAGACCAAGACCCATTATCCATGTATTTTCTTATTCTATTTCCTGTATATTTTTTATGTATTATCTTATATTTTTATGTCTTCAAATAGTGCCTTCTTGTGATGCCTATAAGCTTCTGCTCGAGGGCAATACTAACTCCGCTTAACCACTAGGTACATATTCCTTAGAAAACTGTTTACTAACAAACCTGACCCACATCAGATTATGTATAAGATTGATGTGGCCCTTAGACACAAGTTACCCCTTTGATAAAATAAAAATCAATACCCACAAAAGACCTCAAGTCTACCAAACCCCTGCTACTGAAAAAAACTGTGCATCTTAAATACAAAGAGGCACACCACCCACAGGCCAAAGGAGTCGTAGCAACAGCCTCAAAGAAAATACACCAGTTGAATACTATGCACAAAACCAAATATCACCCCGCAGGGAATAGAACTGACCAACATTGGCTCAACATTGCCACTGAGTACATATAACTATGGTCTATTTTGTTTGGAATAAGGGATACACCCTTAAGCTACAATTATGTACATGTATGTTGTTGTTTTTGTTTATCACCACAATTGATTCTTGACTTGGTTAAACGACTATGCTACCTAAACGTAAGTTTGTATAACACCACAGCTCAATAATGATTTCAATCTTATCTTAGAGCTCTACAGCCACTTCATTGGTTACTGTTTGTTTCTCCAACCCCCACAGTGCCAAACCCTCCACACCATGTCCTCTAAGGAGGACACACAGTTCTTATTACCCCCCATCCACCCAGTTACTGATTACCACTCCCTTAGCTCAGATGTCCTACATGGAAGAATTATCCACACCTACTTCAACACTGCCATCTCTCGCTCTAAATATCAAAAAACTTGTTAACAAAATGGACTACTTACGATCCTCACCACATAACTACAACTTACAACCCCCGACCATGAAAATACAGTCACATAATCACGCACATAAATGTTGTATCTTCTTGGAGGAAGCAAGACGGGCTAAAATAGATATATTATGTGTCCAAGAGACACACTTTGTCACAAATAGAATCCCTCCGTTTGGCCTGCGGAAGTACCTGATCCAATACCATACCACACACACCTCCAAAACAAGAGGTCCAACAAAGGAAGATTCCTCATCTTACATTGCATGATTAACAATGCAGAATATACCCTAGTGGGGATCTATGATCCCAATGTCACCAGAGAAAACATTTTCACAAAGTGCTCACCAAGCTCCCAACAGCACCCTCTAGCTAACTTGTCCTGTGTGGAGACCTAAACCATGTCTTCGATTTACATATAGACACCACCCTACCAGACAAATCTACTAGGCATTCCGCATTACGGACAAACAGCAAAGCCCTGATTAAACTCATAACAGAATATAGTATATATGATGCATGGAGAACACTTAACCCTACTGGAAGAGAATTCTCCTACTATTCTACACAAAACATTTTCCAGAATAGACCATATTATGGTATCTGGCCACCTCCTTCCCCAAATTATACAATGCTCTATTGGAAACATAGTGTGGTCGGCAGTGGTGTATCCTGGTTTTGTGCTGCCCTAGGCAGGACAAAACTCAGGCAAAACCCCTCCCCCCCACTGTGCCAGCCCCACCCAACCCTTCCCCCGCCCCGCCTTCTAAATACACACACACACACACACATTCACTGAAGTATACGCATACACACACTAACAGACACACACACACTCACTAACAGACACACACACACACTCACTCTAACAGGCACACTCACTCTAACAGACACACACACACACTCTAACAGACACACACACACACTAACAGACACACACACACACTAACAGACACACACTAACAGACACACATACACACTAACAGACACACACTAACAGGCACACATACACACTAACAGACACACACAGTCAGACACACACATACACACTAACAGACACACACAGTCAGACACACACTAACTCACTAGCAGACACACACTAGCAGACACACTCACACAGTCAGACACACACACACTAACAAACACACACACACACACATTAACAGACACACACACACACTCACATTAAGACATTTTTTTTTAATTTACCCCCCCCCCAGTCTCCTTACCTTTGGGAATGCTGGAGGGGGGGTTTCCCTCTCTTCCTGGTGGTCCAGTGGCTGCCGGTCGGGCTGGGTGGGCGGTGCTGGGCGGGCGGCTGGCGAGGGAGCACTTCCTCTGAGCTGTCTGCTCATCTCCCTCGCGCACCGCAGAGTGAGGCTGGGAGCCGGAATATGACGTCATCTTCCGGCTCCCAGCCTCACTCTGCGGCGCGCGAGGGAGCTGAGCAGACTGCTCAGGGGAAGAGCTCCCTCGCCAGCCGCCCGCCCAGCGCCGCCCGCTCAGCATGTCTGTTAGCCACAAGGCTAACAAGGCATTTGCCCTGGGCATTTGGGGGGGGCGGCGTTTTTTGCCGCCCCCTGAAAAATGCCGCCAAGGCAAATGCCTTGTTTGCCTTGCGGCTAAAACGCCCCTGGTGGTCGGACCACGCTAACTCTTATCAGGTCCCACATAGGGGACAAGCACCATGGCATTTCAATGACTCCTTTTTGCAGGACCCCAACTTTATAACTCAAATGACACAAGATCTGGAGAGCTACTTTGCCCTCAATAACACCCCGGAACACTCTTCATTTTTCTCTCTCATTAGAGGCCTACTGATTAGCCGAGCCTAATTTCTAAAACGCAAATCTCAACATGACTACTTGGGGCTACTATGTTCCCTAAGAGATGCCACAAACGCACACCTTCTACAACCAGCAGACCAGCATCTGCGAACCATATCTGACACAACTGCATACATAAACGATATGCGTTTAGCTAAAACATATTACATACTTCACAGGCTAAAAATGAGAAATTACTCCCAGGGTAACAAAGCAGGGAAAACACTTGCAACAATGCTGAGAATGAAACAATCACAATCCATAATACCATACCTAGTCACTAACACAGGTACTAAAATTTACAACCCACAGGATATTAATAATGAAATGGCTACATTCTACAATGCCCTGTACAATTTAAAAAATATGATACCATACACCACCCCACTCCCTCAGAGATTGAGAAATTTTTAAACATTACCACACTGCCATCATTAACGTTGCAACAACAAGAGATATTTCATGTCATGTCAAGAAATGTCGCAAACCATAGCCTCCCTGCCATCGGGCAAATCCCTTTTTCCAGATGGCCTCACAAACTCCCATTATAAACTCTTCCCACACATCCTTGCTCTGAAGTTAGAATTGGTATACAATTGCATATTAGAAACGGGTGACATGCCACAGAAGATGCTGATGGCACATGTGGCCACCCTCCCTAAACCGGGGAAACCTCCCACCAAGAGTCAGAATTTGCGACCTCTCGCTACTCAATACAGACACCAAACTACTCGCCAAAATCTACTCTAACAGATTATCCCAATACGATCCCCTACGATCATATACACAGACCAGGTGGGATTTGTGAGTGGACACCAGGGAACAGATGGCAACAGAAAAGTCTTGTACCTGTTGGGTGGGCTGCAAGAGAGGAGGACCACCAGTGTATTTCTCTCATTAGACACAGAAAAAGCCTTTAATAAGTTCCACTGGCTCCTAGGGAAATTTGGATCCCCCCACAGTTCATATCTTTAGTAACTGCGCTATACTCACATCCTTCGGCACAAGTGGTCAATGGAGGTTTCATGTCCCACAGCTTCACAATTTCCAATGGCTCACGGCAGGGTTGTCCACTCTCCCCCATACTCTACATTTTAGCATTAGAGCCCCTAATCCAATTAATCAGGGATAATCCCAACATAAGATAGTCTAAAAAAATGCTAAATAACTGCAGATAGTACACACTTGTGGAATCAATCATATAAATCCCACTCAAAATACAATACAAAAAAAAAAAAAAATAGTATATTGGCATGTTTGTTAATCTCTAAAACACAACATAAGTGCATAATGTTGTAAACTACAGTTCACTTCTTAATAATGATTTACTTATTTGGTATCCCCATTGATTTATGGGTTATTGAGTGGGTGATCTCTATGAGTCAATTCCAAAATGTGCATAACATGGGAAAGTTTAAATACTGGGACCAACAGCTCCTTTTTAATGTCGGAGCCAAGTTTTTTTTCAGATCCATCTTAACCCCTTCAGGACGGAGTCAATAGTACATGTTCTGATCAAAACAAAATGTAAACAAA
This sequence comes from Pelobates cultripes, assembly GCA_933207985.1. Classification (NCBI taxonomy): domain Eukaryota; kingdom Metazoa; phylum Chordata; class Amphibia; order Anura; family Pelobatidae; genus Pelobates; species Pelobates cultripes. The sequence continues at coordinate 251,944,309 of OW240913.1, forward strand.
ACCTGGAATTTGCACTGTCTGTTCACCCGTAGTTCACCTCTTTCATATATCATTTTGCTCAGGAGAAACAGGACTTTAACTTCTCATGAACTATTCATATATGAAAAATAACTTATTATAAATAAAATAAAAAAAACTGTGAAAAAAATTGCGATTTTAAAAAATGTTTGTAGTTCTGCCTGACATTTTAACTGCAAATGTCATGATACTGTTTGCTTTTACTGCAATAAAATGCACATATTTGTATTCAGCAATGTCTCACAAGTAAAACAGTACCCCCCATTAACATATTTTATGGTGTTTTGGAAAGTTACAGGGTCAAATATAGCACATTCCATTTTTCATTTTTTTCACATTAAAATTTGCCAGATTAGTAATGCCAGATTAGTAATGTTACCTTTGAGACCATGAGGTAACCCAGGAATGAGAATTACCCCCATGATGGCATACCATTTGCAAAAGTACACAACCCAAGGTATTGCAAGTGGGGTATGTTCAGTCTTTTTGAGTAGCCACTTATTCACAAACACTGGAAATGATAAAGCTTCTATCAGAGAGGGAGTGACATCTGACCACTGATGATGACATGGCAGGAGGCAGCTGACAGTGCTTTAGGAGATTTGTTGATACAATGATTTAGTATGCTCCATATTTTAATATTTGTACTCCAGCTGCAATCATTCAACATATCTGCCCATACAGCAAGGGTTGACTTTTTCAAAGTGTCTCTCATAGTGGATAATTCTTGGAGTTCAATAATATCTTCCTCATTTGCCTAAAGCCTATCAGTCACCGGTTGAACATCCACTTTTACCAAAAAAAATTTTATATCACGTAGCAATTTTGATGTCCTGCTTTGTGGGCGATGCTTGTGTATCACCCTCTGCCAGAACTGCTGGTGTGGGCACATCTCATGTGTCTTTAAATGTCCATGCTTGCTGCTTTTGGGATCTTCTCCCCATTATGTGTATGTCAGGTGTCTGTCTCCTCTCGACAGTAGGAAGAATGAGGTCATGAGGTGACCTGGATGCAAGTTGCCCCACTCAAGCCAGCTGAGAGGCTGTTTGTTTGCCCATCGGAGAAAAAAATGGCATTAGGCAAGTTTCACCCTTATACAGGAGATATGGTGAGTAAGTTGCCATCAAAATATCATGACAATGACCGTTAAATCAGCAAAATAGTCAAAATGCAGCAGGTGCTCTACTGAATGATGACCACTCAACTTGGATGCTAGGCTCTCTCCTGTGACTGTGCACTTAAAAGAAGATGGTGAGTATGTGCAGAAGGAGTTATTAGAACTATTAGTGACAGGCAGCACAGTGCCTTGTGTCAGAAATGTCCCCTTTCTGTTACTACTCTTCATAACTAGGTGCAAGCAGGATTTTCACCCCTGAGTCCCTCAACAAACCCCCCACCCCAGACAGATCATACACTCAACCTTGAAATAGGATTCCGCTAGGCCAATCTCTTGCGATCCTGGACCAGTACAATTGCTGATGTCCAGACATAAGGTATATCAGTCACAACTCAGGAGCAGGATTCATGATTACCAACCCTGAAGTTTGCAGACAGCATAGCAGATTGCAAACCATGAAATCTGACATCTGTTCACCCCTTTATACGATTCACGCCAAATTAAAGAAGTCAAATCTCTCAAAGTCTAGCCAGTAGTTTGAACTAGGGGCCATAGACCATACTTCTGTACATGCCCAAATTTGTTCTGACCTTGGTCTATAAATACGCTATCTCATATGTTTCAATCTTAATTAGGAACAAATGGACCTCTATTACAAGACCTATTATGTTCCAGGGTTAGGCATACAGCTCTCACAATACCCGATGGTATTGCAATATTGCTACGGATTACACCACATCTGCTCCCTGTTTCTCTGCTACACCAAACCATGAGCTCTATCCTCCTTTTCACAGACCATGATTTTAGAAGTTAACTTCGACAACTGTCCTTTACCTCTATTACTCACCCTCCCCTTTCACTAGTCGAGTTATACTTTGTTTCAAAGCACCATTTAATATACACCGAAGCACACAAGTACACATGGCCCTACTTTCTTGCCTGGGGGTTCAAATATCCCAAGTGTTCCGTAGCTTCCTCCAGCAGTCTAATTTGCTGTATATAACTAGATTCAATTGGACAAACTATTGCCAAACCATAGATAGGGTCCGGTGTACCAGGCAGCATGAAGACAGTCTATGGTGAATGCCTGTTATCATAGTCTCCTTCAGTCTCTTTGGTTCTCTGAACCTTGTCATGCGCGCCATACTGTGAGGTCACAACTACATTATCGGACTACTCCGCCAACCCCCTGGTCATCCGCCTACCTTAACCCTGCTATGGTCGTCACGCCTGTTGTAACAGACTTGTCCAGGTGGTAACATTTTTCTCTCTTATAGGAACAGGATGCCATGTCCATTTCCCACAGTTTGTTAATTTACCCTTTATATTGCAAATACAGCTGCCACACGGGATCTACTGCCATTTTAGGTTACTGGGTCTGTGACATGTAGCCCCACTCGCTATTTAGTATACCTTAGGCTCTTTGTAGTATACCCCACATAGCCACTGTTTGCCAGGGGTCTCTATGGAGTGAGTATCTGTCAAATGCTACCCAGACAACACATCAGGTTGTGAAGTTCATCAGGGTCGGTTCTCCCTACTCAATTACACAGTTACTTTCGAAGTTCACTGGCTTGCAACACTAAGCAACTCTTTCTAGTCCGCATACTTATACAGGCTACCTTTCATGGTAGGTGTTGATTTGACTTGATCCCACTTGCTGACACGATAGTAAGCACACCATATGCTACCAAACGACCTACAGTACCCCAAAACAATTAGAATTATACTACCTTAGGTCATATTATGGCACTCTGCCAATATCTGCCGGTCAAATAGAGCTCTGGCCTCTACCGACAAGGAGCACTTCAGCCTATCATTTTGTCATCACGTATTCTATCATACCTTGGTGGTGTTCATATCTTTTTGCCACCTCATCCTTAAATTAGCTCACAAATATCACAACGTATGTCATACCACTTACAGAGATAACCACATGCCAATCAACATGGTTTCAGGTCTACATATTACACCAATTATCTGACACTCACAGGCAGTGGTGTACACACAATCCATGGGGCCCCAGTGTGAAACTGATCCATGCCACCCCCCTTCCTCCCTCCCATGGGCCCCCTGAAAATCCATCTCCATCGGGTGGCCCTAACAGCATGGGCCACCCGATGGACCCCTTGAACGCAAAACATGGCGGCAGGTACAGGGTCGCAAGGGTCCACAGGGCGGCCGGGCCCCCTGGAGCGACAGGCCCGGTCACAGCTGCGACCTCTGTGACTCCTATATGTACTCATAGGACTATATGCCTGTCTTAAGATCACACAAGTATACACTCACAACTTTAAATTGTATTACATTCGTCAAGACTTTTCCGTAACTCGTACACCACTCTTCAGCATTTTGTAAGTCAATCTCATAGTATGGAACTACTTTCCAGCCTCTAATAATACCCCAGTACACATAATCGAACACTGGTACATAAGAATCCGTTTTAACATCTCTCAAGAGATAGGGATTTGAGTATCGGTTATGTATTGTCAACACGTATTAATGTGTTTATCCATTAAACTTTTTGCCCTCTTACCTGAATGTCGGCCCCGGCACAACACAGTCGATTTGTACCACGTCCTACTTATTCCAACAATACTATTACTTGGCTTATTGTCCACGACTACAAATATTAATGATTTATTTTAGTATGTTCCCTTGCTTAATTAGCACTCAGGCAGAAGACAATAATATACACTTACATTTGACAATGTAATGTGCCAGGAGCTTCTGCTGTGCACTCTCTATGTTACTTCCAAGATGGCGTCTTGCTTTTCTCTCTTCTGTGGGCACTATAACCCCACACACTGGTGCTATCAGCCAATGATGACACCTGAATAGAGATACCAATAGCATGCCTGTACTCATGGGCAGCTGATGAGTTGTGAGGGGCCCCGCAGAACTGAAACCTATTACAGAATTAAAGAGACACTAAAGTTTTCCCACATACCGTCCCCTCTAGAAAAAGAGCCTTAGTGTTTCTAAATGACTGCAAATAAATATTTTACACACATAAAAACTGGTGGGGTGCTGCCCCAAGTGCCACGATGGATAAGCCACCACAGGTGCTAACCATGGCCTGAGTTGTTGTAGCATATTTTTAATTGCATATTGTTATAAAAATATGTTTTATATGAAATAACAGTGATTACAGCAGCATCTGACTATCCCACTGTATTAGCTCCTCTAACACATAGGATAAAAAATAGGATGTGATAAAAACAGTGATGTTTATTTTCTAGCTAACCTAATTCCTTTGTAAGGAAACAGAATTTTGTTGGAAATCACTACAGGACAAGTGAACAATGAACAATCTTTAATAAAAAGAACAGCTGATGTTGAACATCTAGCTAACATATCTTAGCAGGTGTTGTAATTGGAGTTTTGCTTTAATGCTCTAAAAGACTTTTAAAAAACAGCTTGGTTTGTGACATCCCAGCAGTACATACAAATTGCACAAATGCTCAACTTTTTTAATAGCGTCATTGGAAATGTCCTTGTACTTTAATTCAGGAGAACATGCACAATGAACACTACTTGCCATCAAAAAATAAGACTGTCTTTTCCTTTATAGCATGATATGTGGTTTGTTTGGTGTTATTTTGTATTTTTTTGCTTTCTACAATTTAGGTTTATTATAACAAATCCTGCCAGAATCCTGCATTAAATGTGTCCTATATCTCTGATGTGTACTGAAAATGTACACCTGGTGCATTTTATGTTTTCAATGTAGAACCAAGAAAGTAAGCACACATGTATTTTTGATTTGCCTACCCTTTATGTCCTTGTATCAGGATGCCCCACTTTCTCACCTCTTACCATGCACCCATGTGTCTTTACAAATCAATTTACAAATCATTTTCCCTTTCGCAGCTATCCTACATACTTCATCCAATGTAATGTTCTCTCACATCATCTTCACTACATTCCTAAATAAACAGCACTTGCATACGCAGTGAGAGTCATGTCTCTTTGAGTATGTTTTAACCCTAGTAACATACAATCACTAAGAAAAATAGAGTGACTAGACCAGAGGTCACCTTGAGTCTTTCCACCATTTACAATATTAATAGGGAAAAGACGTTCTTATACAGCCGGAATTTGTGAGCAGTGGGTGTGGACTATAGATTTCCAGACCAATCATCAGGTGTGATTTTGAGCCCGTATTTGCAAAGGATCTTTTGCACATTTCCCTGTATCTGTTCAATAATGTTGGGTTTATTTTTTATATTTTGTTGTGTATCTGAATAGATTGTACTATACTATGATTTGTTTTTTAGATGATCCAAAAACAACTGAAATATATGTTTTGCCAGGTTATGGTATAAATAGAATGTGTTACTCAGGACAAGGGTTGGGTAAGGACAGGGAATAAATTACATATAAAATATGTGCTGAGGTTTTTGAGAAATTGATCAAATTCATTCCTAATAATAAAGAAAAAAAAAATGCTGGATGATCACATAAGCCTTTAAAAAACAACCATCTCAGTAAAACTGTAAACAACTTGATTTAAAGAGTGCCTTAATCATATTGTACCAAAATAGACTGAGTACAAAACTATACATCAGGAGCAATAGAATAAATTACATTATTTGTGAATTTGACAATGGAAAAGGTGCAACACTCCCAATTAATGCAAGCAGTACAATAAAAAGCATAGCGGCTTTGTGTTGGACATCAGGAATTTAAGGTCTCTTTTGGTTTCATGAGTTATTTTATTTATTTTGGTTTTTTTAAACCTAATTTAGCAGTTTAAGGTATTGGTAATTTATAGGCATTTAGACACAGTTTTGTCTTTGCTTCATATTGTTTTGTTCATTTTAACACACTTAAGAGTTTATGTATGTGAGCCCTAACACTACTAAAAGCAGTCATTGGCACATGTAATTGAATATTTTTTTGTGCATGTTTGCCAGTCCTATAATATATTTTTTTACTTTCCATGATCATAGTCTTATTTTTCAGTTTTTAGAATCCAGTTTTGTAACTAAGCTATCTTCGAATGACATATTGCCTGTAGGATGATTGCATGCACTCTGATTTTAATTTACAGTCTCATTACTTCTGCAGAAAAGCAATGTTTTCAAATTACTTCTATTACTGTGTTGTTTGAATCCACCTCCAGAGTATTTACACTGAGCAACAGATTTAGAAGCACAATCACTTTAGTTAGTACTTTGCAAAATAACCTCTTGCTTAGCATAGATAAGCATGAAATGTAGACAGCGGATGTGACAAGAGGGGATCGTGAAATAACTGAAAGTGAAATAATTCCAAGTGAACTAACAGACAACAAGTAGCAGAGAAAATAGCCCTCACAAGCAATAATCCAGTAGAAAAATAACTTGGTGTTATAAGGGAGCATTTTTTTAGGATTTGAAGAAGGTAAAAGCCCTACAAAATAACTCTATTTCATATTTATAATACATTTTTAAAAATTCAGAAAAAAATTGGTCATATATAAATACTTTGCTTGTCTCTTTTAAAATCAGTCATTTTAATTTTATACATAATATTTATAAATTAATCATATAAAATGAATTTTAGAAGAGGAGAGGAAAGAGGGACAAAATGTATTTTGTACATGACATGTATTGAGGAAAAGCTACCATGAAAGCTTCCATTAAGCTATGGTTGTTTTGATGCCAGCAGTGTCCCTTTAAGCAAAAAAACAGCTATTGATTGTAAAGCAAAGATGATTATGTAATAAATAATTATTACGTCTGCTTTTGGAATAGCTAAAGGTAATGCTATAAACAAATAATGCCTCTGGTTGAGCGGCCAGGAAATTGAGTCATAGTCTGGATTGAGTTTAATTTCAATTGCAAAAAATAATGAGTAAGTTTGCCAATGTACATGTGGTAGCACAAGCAGAGAAGAGGTTTTCTGAAAGAGAATGCTTTTAACTCATTGTACTTCAGTAAGGTAAAGGGAATAAGGTGCAAAATTGGCGAGTTCCATTGGTAAGAGGAAAGCTTGGGGAAATATATCTGCAGGTTGAAACGTCTGCTTGAGGATTACTCTAATTATATAATCGGTCTAAGTATATGATCTGGAAAGCCAATTATTTTCAATACCACTTTAAGAAATGCCCAATTGAATTGGTCAAAGGCATCTGAGGCTAAAATGGTACTGCAAAGTAGATTTTTCATTCGATGTGAAACCTAATAATTTCTTAGTATAATCTGCATCTTGACAGCAGTTGGTAAAATTAACTTGGGCCTTGATTTAATATTATTGGATAAGCTTTCCAAAATATTTAATATTTTTAAACCTCTAAAATTATTTTTAAAAATAATAAAATATCAAAACTATATCATTTATAAAATTATATCCTCATCAACCACAACATTAAAACCACTGACAAGTGAACTGAAATATTCTCCAAAAATATTAAATCATTTTAAAAGCTTATCCAACAATATTAAATTCAGGCCTTGATCGGAGTGGATAATAAATGGTAATATTGTAGAAAATCTGTAGGCATATAGCGTTTTACTTTAAGACAACATTCTTACATTCAGTAGAGAATTCCCTGGTTTTAGAGTTGTCATGATTGTAGCTAATAGAAAATAATCTAGGAAGGATTGTATTTGGGCTGTTGAATGTTATGCAGGTGTAGAACAAAAATATCAGAAAAAGATTGGCAATATTTGTTAATTAATATTTGTTAGGAAACCCATCAAGGCCAGTGGATTTGCTTGTTGTTATCAAAGCTTGTTGTTGATCATATATAAGATACAAGTGGAATTCTCTGTCTAAAGAGGTAATTTTATTAGATTAATATTTTTTTTTAAATGTATTTTTATTTTTATTGTGCATACACTAATGGGCATTACTAATTAATCCCAACCTTTAAAAACTGTAAAGAAATAAACTTAACTGGAATTCAGCACTGTGCAAAGCACCCCACCCTGCTTTCCACTCTTTGTCTAACTTTACCGTCACACATGATTATACTGTTTTACCCGTTCAGAGCACATACATGCGTTCTGAGCCAGGGAGGGGAGTGAGGAAGTGGGTGTTGATAGTGGAAGGTAGGGAGGGATTTAAAAAAAAAAAAGTAATAATTAAGTGGCAGGTAGGAAGTGCACGGTGAGAGGAGTAATCAAGACTTCCCTTTGCAGGTTGCCAGCAAATGAGAAGCTCATTACATTTGTCAGAGCTATTTTATGCACATAATTCACATTGGTAACAGAGTTCTGGGCTATTATGTGTGCAACTAGCTCCTGGCACAAAAGTGAAAATATCTCTGTAAGTGTAATGCTTTAAGTAGAAACTCTACACAGGCAGATTCCTACCATTATGACCACTTCTAAAAGCAGAAGTTGTCATAGTGGTTTATATGAACCTTTACAGTTTTCACCTTATTTTTGACCAAACAAATAAATGGATATGTGGTAAATTGAACTTTCAACCTAGTTAACCATGTTACAATTTATATTTTACATTACATTATAAATAGCATTTTAATTTAAATTGTTTTAAAATAATACTTATGGTTTCATTTATGGTTTAATTCATGTTACATGAGAATACACAGTAGAATACTTATTTTAAAAAAAACATATTAAGTACATGTGAATAATGCAAGTAAATATGCCAGGCAATAGCAAATGAAAAAGTGTTTTTGCTAATTTTTGTTATTAATAACTTATCAATAGAAGCTATAACATATAATATGATATATATATATATATATATATATACACAATACGGAAACATTGATTTTCTTCCTTTAAAATACTCTTTGCTCATGTTATATAGTATGACGGATAAATAGCTATATTTAACAAGGTAAATCAAATCAATTATGCCAAGTGACAAATTGAGAAAAAATACTGTAACCAACAAAATGTTTCTGCTAATTGGTTCAGGTTTAGGACTACTGCAATTTTGTATTCATAACTATGATTTTTTGTTGCTGTCTGTAATTTGAAGAACAGAATGTTGCATGTAGAAATTTAATCAAATCTACATAAAAGTATTTCCGGATTTGTCACGAGTAATAATGACTCTACGAAACAAATTTTTTCAATCACTAAAACGCTGAGAAATTGTATCACCACCTAAAGATGGAGTTTTCTCACACTGCTCTTCGTTTGGAAGAATGGGTCATTTAGAGCCCTTACCACACCGGAGGAAGGAATGCAGACATTGCACAAGTGGAATATCCTGAGTAGACCTCCAGCCAAGTCTACCAATGGAACGTAGCCTGATAGGCTCCCAATAGAATGGCAAAAAGTGGAATCCCAGCACTAATATAGATTCCCCTTCTTTGACACTTGAAACCAGGTCCCCCTGCTACTTTAGGTCGCTGCTATGGATGTAGCTGTGAGTAAGCCCACTGCCTCTGAAACCAATGGACTCCATAGAGTACTCCGTGCCCTCATCAAACACTACTGCAAGTTAATTATTTATTTTTTTGTTCTATATGTGTTAAATTAAAATTTGCCGATGCTTTTTAAACAAGAAATTGTGGTGGAGGAGTGGAGAAATGTATTTACCAATATGAGGGGGGCTTCATGGTGTCTAAATCATTGGGAGATACGTTATAAGTTACCTATGAGATGGTAACTAACTCCACGCATGCTACATTTTTCAACATGCCGACAACCTGTTAGAGATGCTTCCAAGACAGAGGTTCCTTATTACATTGCTTTTGGTCCTACTCTCTGTTGCAGGAGTTTTAGAGGAATTTTTGGGCATGTACACAAAGCATGTTTATAGTACGCATTTTATTGGTGACCATATCACAATAGCACAAGGTTGCAAATTGAGTACCCTTTCCACTAAAAACCAAGCACAAATTAAATTACATCAGTCATGCCTGTATGAAACAATGTCCCATAGATTTATGGGTAGACTTGGGGCAACTGATAACAATTATTAAAATTTTTTAGTGATACTGACACCATGTTGAGGGGCTTATTCGTATGTGTGCACTGTCAGTAATACTAAACTTTAAAAGGCAACCTTGTGGTCATATAAAACAGTATAATCTATGCAGTATAATCTTTAGACATATTTATCTAGGAACAGCCAAGCAATGAGAGTTCTGGGAATGTAGAATAGTTCGGTAGGTGTCTGACTCCTATCCTTTATGAACATCATTTTGAGTCTTTTCAACCTGCATCTTTTTGGGTTTCTATGAGTACACTAAAGTGTGTATTATGGGTTATAATTATGTCCAACCCTAAATTGAATGAGATGGTCCTAATTTTTTTTAAAGATTGTAATATGAATGCTAATTCGTAATTATCATTATAAATAGTAAGATTTTAAGGTACTATTTTGATGTTACTCCTATTTTATTTAATATTGCAACTTATGTCCCATGCAGTATGCAAGAGGTTTCTTTTGTTTTACCCTTGCACAAATGTGTCTGTAAGGTTAAACAGGCTATAAAAATAGCAAGCCTTTCAGCACAATCTCGGCAAGCATACATTAGAGAATTTAAGTGACAGAAACATATAAAGTATTGCCCACCAGAAGCATCTAAAAGAATAATTACAACTGGACGTTTTCTATGCTTTTCTTGGATCACCAGTCAACACTGGATAAAAATGTGAAATAGCCAGCAACATGGACTATATGCATTTGATTAAAGCTAGAATTAAGTTAATAATGATAATATATATATATATATATATATATATATATAATATATAATGTTAAAAAGTATGATAAGTATATTATTCCTTATTACAGTTAATTATATTTTATTTTATCTCCTCTCTCTCTGTTGTTAGTTCATGTCATCTTTTACTTCTCTTTACATGTTTTCATCTGTCACTGAATTGAAGTCGGGAAACTCTTGGATTCATCTTTTGTTTTTTGCAGGTCCTTTATCTGCCTACCATTATTTAAGCATGTATTGTAATTAATCATTACGAAGAGTTTTCCATCCCATTCCATTGCTTATTCCCTGACAAATAAGATTTACTTTCTGAATGAAATGGTCTGAGTGCCATAGAGATCATCTGATTGTTACTGAGCAGTGTTTTGCAGTGCATTTCCACTAGGTTCCCAGTACTGTCCAATGGGAAATCATTGGATTGGTTGAGATCATCAAGAGTGATGATCCCAGCCAAGGAGGTGTGCTAAGGATTGAGTCCGGCACTGTGAAGACTGAAAGGTAAGTAAATATCACCCTTCAAGCCCTCACACAGTGGGGAGGGGCAGGAGGGCTTTACTACAGATAAATTAAAACTGTAGCATTAGGAATACTTGTTTGTATGCTACTGTATGTTTGCATATATGTATGTGTTATTACACTTAGGTGTTTGGTTTATTTCTGTCTCAGTTTATCAATATTTTCTGTTTATATTGTTTTGTATTCATCACAAGGTGTTGAGAATCCTTGTGTGATTTATTTTTGCCTTTCTTTCTAATTATAGGGAGCGCTTTAATTTTGAACTTTCTGCCTATTTTTCTCATCTCTGTAACTGCACTAACTTTGAAGATGGGTATATCAGGCCTCTGAGCTATTTTGCTGCACTAAATTTGACCGGTCTAAACCGACACTTTATTTGTTGGACAGTCCTGGTTTTAAGGGGGCCCGATTTCATTCCCTGGTGTCCTCTATCTGGCAACTAGTATATTCTGTTCAGTAAGGACATTCACTTCAGTCTGACATGAGCCTTCTACATATACTAAATTAAAGAGAAAGTACATAGTAACACCATGTATTATAGAAAACATATGCTTTCTAGGAGAAAGCATAACAAAGACAATAAATTAACTGAAAGACATATGATGGGAGTTATAATCCTGGTCATCAGTCCGGGAATGCATGTTTTGATGCCACCTTGAGATGGGGAGTCCTACATTGTAGAGTTAGTCATTCCATTTTTGATGTAAGGCATGATATTACCCATTTTGCAGTACAAGATTAAAAAATGTATCTGTAAAAATACATTATATTTTCTGGTTAGGGTTAGTATTGATATTAAGGTATTAATGATTATTAGTGTAGCATAGTGCTTAATCTTTAGTGTTGGTGGAGTGGAGGGTGTAACAGTTAGTGTAATATAGGGGTTAATGTTTAGTCTGTTGTTTATGGGGATGACTTTTTTGTAAGAGCAGCACTTGATAATACATGTCTCAGTACAACCCAAATTAGTGTGAGTTACAGTTCAGAGAGAAAGCTATTTCAGGTCTTTCCATTAAAACAGAAGCAGGTGCCACATAGAAGTATAACCCCCACTAATCTTGGGTGCAATGAGACATGTATATGCGAGATAAGGCCCCTGACTACAGGGAATAATTACATAGATAACTTTACTACCTCTACAGTATAGTATAGAGATTGAAACAGGTCTGACATTTTAAATTATATATATATATATATATATATATTAATAAATAATATATGCATATTAATATATAATATCTATTTAACTACATGTAGAGTAAAATAGGCAAAACAAACAAGAAAAGAAACTGCTTAAGGGAAATAGAAATAGATATTCGTTGAGAACCAGACAGTACATAGTGTGTTACATTCATCTATGACCACATTTTTCAGCGTTTAGCTGAAAGTGGAAGTATCTGGTGAAGCTAATTATCATTATTTAAACTAGTCCATTTATTATCAGGAAGAAGACAAATGTTTTTCATAAACTTGAATTTCTGCTTCAGCAACTGCATACAATTTGTCTTCTTTTCCCGCATGTATCTAGTCTTTGCATCGTGCCACTTGCCCATAGCTTTCTGATTTAGTAAAGTCCTCTTGATGCTTGTCAACATCCTTTGGCACATTCTTACTTCATTAGATTCAAATTAATTCAATCAACAGAAGAGAGAGTTTAATGAATCTAATGAACGTTTCACATTTATTAGATTCACTCTTCATTAGACTGATTATGTGTAGGGGCCTATTTTTCAAAAACTAGCATTAAATGATGTGTGTTTAAATGTTAGCTTTTTTAATGATGGAAATACAGGGAATAGAAAAAGCTGTTCAAATTCGAACTTGCTGTCGAAAGCAAAAGCATTTGTGCAACATCTTATGTAGCTATTGTTTCCATATGGACAGGTTTCCATTTGTTTGCTTTTTTGCTTTTCATTCGTCTTCAGCAATAATAAAATATACAAAACTCTAAAAAATACAATGTACATTTTATGTGCATTTGTGGATATTCTTCTGTTTTTTTTGTTGTTGTTTTTTTCTATTTGACTTGTTTTGTTTGGCTGTTTATTCCTAGAAAAGATTGCTATTTGAATTCTCTCTCTCTCTCTCTTAATTTGCATTTAACTTAACACAACGTAATCAGTAAAACAGACAACTACAGACAAGACTGAGGAATAATTCAAACTATTATCTCACTAATTTTAAAAAATGCATTATATTTTAGACTGAATACATATGATTGGTTATACAGTTTAAAGGAGAACTATCAATTGACTGGATGTTACATTACTGAATAAAACATGGAAAATCATCGGTGCATTGTGTTAACATTGTAGTAGTTCAACATTCTTTTAAATTTGTATTAAAGATTTAGCAAATTGCATGATAATCCAATTCAGTCCAGGCAAACCATTGGTACACATTGCAAATGAGAAATAGAAACATTGTTTCCTTCCTCCTCTTCTCTGTCTGCTTTCTCAATGCTGACTGCGAGATACAAAATACAAAGAGCCTAATGATGATTATGCTGTAGCCAAGATGGAGGCACCCATTTGCAGATTAATTTTCTTTTTTTCAAAACTCACAAATACATGTTTGGTTAATATAGGGCAGCTGTAGGCAACCTTTTAGTAGAACTGTGCCAAAACAAAATCTTGAAGTCCCTTGGTGTGCCAGTCCTATTTTTTAAAATCGAGGTGTGTATGTTGCCGTATTGTGCTTGTGTTATTTATGGGTGCATTGTAGCAAAGTATTTGTGCGTATGTGGGCTGTTATATTGTATATGTTTATGATTGTGAGTGTGGGTGGCTTCCCTGTGGTCTAGAGGGTACTACGCTAGCCAAGTGCAGGTCAACATCAGGAGCTGCGATAGCTATTGCAGGATACTTTACTCCTTTGTTGATTCCCGTTCACAAGTGCTATGGGAATTGAGGATAGTCCCTCACCACCTGCAATCAGCACTCGGTTTGCACTAGCAGATATCTGAAGTCCCACTGGGACTCCTGTTAGACCAGAGCCTGGCTGGTGTGCCATAGGTTGCTGACCCCTGATATATTGGTAAACAAGCATATATTTAAAACTCTGTGAAGTGGTAGTTCCCCTTTAAACACAAATCTAACCTCTCGGTTTATGAAATTCAATTTCCACTGGATGCCACTTACATAGATGAGCACAACTATGTAGAATTCATAATTTGTATTCTCAGGTATCTGCTTAACTTCTTATCACAAAACAATTGCCCTCAAATATTGTAAACCTTTTGGCATTTTAAAACATGCTGCCAACTAAATGCAATCATAAATCGGTTCACTTCATTCAATTCACATTCACTTTAATTCAATTTAGTTTCCTCATTTTGAGGATGTTTGAATTGTGAAGGTACAAACAACCTTAAACAATCATGAACATTAAATCATCCCATAGAGATGTAAAAGAGAGCAGCCACTTACTGTGCAAATTGGGTGAATTCAAATCCACAGTTTGTGAAATAGAATATTGTCCGAGTATGATCTGTGAAATTTAGAGCCACACTGCTGTATTGCAGATTTAGCTTACACTATTTTTGTAAATGAAAATGAAAGACTCTGTGCACATTTTGGTCGCTCAATAAATGAAGTATGCTCTGAAGTGTTAAAAAGATTCTGTTATATTCACTTGCTAGGCTCACTGTATGACTTACATACAAAATGGATGAGGACTTTCTAAATTGGGTTCTGCATAACCACCTGGTATCACCACACAAGTAATGCATTCCAAATGCAAAGAATGGTCCGGCAGTCTCTACATACATAGCAGCATTTCAGTTCACATAGGAGCCTTTTCAAAGCTAACAAAAACCACAGCATCATAAGAACATATAATATGCAAATTAGGGTGTGCACTCACAATTAGGATGTCATGTGCAAAGTCAAGTAGAGATGTGGGCAAAACTCACAAATAATGCATGCACCAATGTTCAGGCTCATAATGATATATATAAAAATATATATATATTGTTCCAGGTACTCAAGGATAAAGGCCAAATTAGCAGCTTTATTTAGAGCAAGACAACAATGTTTCAACCCAGTAGGATCTTTGTCAATCTTGCTGTTGTTTTGCTCTAAATAAACCTGATATTTTGGCTTATATCCTTGAGTACCTGGATCAATATTTATTTTCTATATCTGGAAGTGAGACTTGGTGGTCTTCAGGTCCTGAGCACCCCAGAAGCCTGGAGAGTGTGGTATCCATTATCTTTTCTACCTAATGATGACATCATTATAAAAAGATACACACGGCAGCTTATTTATCAATGTACACCCTGATTTGCACCTTATCAGGATTACTCAAAGTCTGAATGGCTCTGAACCGAATGATGCAAAATCATATAGCTGCATACAGGTCCATTCAGATTGCAAAATATGGACAATGTGTCTGCTGGATCTTGTAAATAAGTCCCCGAATGTGCCTGAAGTTGGTACAGATTTTAAACTCATGGAATGGAATACTGGCCCAGAGGCTTTAACTACGGGCTCAGATTAAAAAAAATCCAAACTATTCGCCAGCATTTGACAACACTAGCAACCAGTGGGTAAATAGTGGAAAAAACCCTGGCAGCACAAGGGTAAATTATGTGGCGGCTTAAATTTTTTAAAAATAAATAAAAATCATAAAAACCCATATTTATATAATGGAGGCAGGTGGGTGTATATGTGTTAAACCTTTAAAACTAGCATATGGGCAGTCATTGGGATGGGGCCTGTGAAATAAAAAAGGGGGGCTTAGCCCCCACCTGTCGGAATCAGATCTATCAAATTTTAGGGGGGATCAATTGTCCGCTAAGCCCTGGCTCCCATCCTTGCCAGTAGGTGTAGGCTCTAATACTAATAATAAAAGGGAGATCTACTGATCCCAGTCCATGCTGGAGGGTAGAGGCCTTAATTAATTAAAAAATAGGAGGTTTGGAGATGCCATAGCCATTGTCCACATGCCCAAATAATAGTTAATCCCGCCAAGTGGCTGGGAGTCCCCAATCCTCTAGCCAACCCCCTAAAATAAGGTCTGTGAAGGATATCATGTATTTATCTGTGTGCCTTCAGTTAAACCTTATCCCTGCTGTTTAAATGCCTGTATCAGTTAGTTTCAATATGTATTGAATGAATGTATTCGTTTACTGAACGGAGACCACACACCCTGGGTAGCAATCAGCATTAGAACGCAGAGAAAACCGCAACTTAATTGCTACTAGGTGGCCGCCATTCGACATACGAACACGTGGCGAGAACAAAGGATGGCGGCCATCTTAAAACTCACGAATGCGGTCAGCGAGGCTTACGCATGAATTGCCTGGAACTAATTTCGGCACGGCAAACATGCGAATGCCCGGTCCCCATGGAAGTCCTGGATGAATACGTTCCCCTCCACGAATCAAACTGGCATAGAATCTACCGAATGAGGGGAACATTCACATGTAACCAGCTGCACCATACGAGCGGTGGTTTTCGTGTAGTTAGATGCGAACAGAGATCGGCTCTCTGTTCTAGATCGGATACCTCCACATGGCGAGACGGTCAAACTTCCACACGATGCGACACGGAAACTACCGAACGGAAATTCGTGAGATTTGGATATATGACTAACAGTAACCTCAGCTACCCAGGGATGTTGAAATTATGTTTGTATGTTGCATAGAAAGTACTTTTCTGAAATTGTTAAAAACTGTAATATTTCTGGCCAGCAGATAATTGAGCTGTGTATATTGCTAAAACTCAATTATCTAGCCTGGCCCAGAGGAGGAGTTTTGTGTTGCATAAATTGTGAGTTTTGTGTGCCAGTAAATCAGTCTTGTTCCATCATTAAGCTTTGGCTCATGTGTGGATTATTCGGCGATTCCAGGGATATTTCTACTTGTGGAATATTAGGTGATTTGCTTTTATGGGAAAGCAAAGTCCTTACCCACACTCATCCTAAAAATAGTGATGAGGGTTCAAATACTCTTAAACTTGTAAAAAATATATGTCTTCTTTCTTTTAATTTTTCTGTTTTTCAGCCTCCAAAAAAGGGCAAATAAAAATTCATAATTCCTAATGCAACTAATGAAAATAATGAGAAGGCTCGATCACAAAAAACCTGCCGGGAAAATAAAAATATTCAGCAACAAAAACATAATTCATCTTCACCCATGGAGGGCTCACAGCAGTATGTTTTCCCATGTAATGACAGCTATCGCACAGCATGGGAAAATGCAAAGTGACCAGCTAAGCTACTTGGCTACTAAGTAAACCAATCAGAGCATTCTGACAGCCAAGTTTTACTTCTCTCGAGATGCTCTGATTGGTAAATTGGTTTGGATGCAGATATTAGTGATTTTACAAACTTTACGAAATGAATGTTATGGAATCCTGATCGCGTTTGTCTTTAGTAAATATGTCAATTGCCAATTAGTGATGTCGCGAACCCGAAATTTTCGGTTCGCGAACGGCGAACGCGAACTTCCGCAAATGTTCGCGAACCGGCGAACCGCCCGAAACGCCATTGACTTCAATGGGGAGGCGAATTTTAAAACACACAGGGACTCTTTCTGGCCACAATAGGGATGGAAAAGTTGTTTCAAGGGACTAACACCTGGACTGTGGCATGCCGGAGGGGGATCCATGGCAAAACTCCCATGGAAAATTACACAGTTGATACAGAGTCTGGTTTAATCCATAAAGGGCAGAAATCACCTAACATTCCTAAATCACAATCAATATGGATTGACACCTGACATATGACATATTGACACCTTGACATATGGATTGACACCTGTCCTCAGAGCCCCTGATGCACACGGACACAGAGCAGAATAGAGACTGGTCCCCTACATAGGGTCACTTGGCAGATATGGATTGACACCTGTCCTAAGGATCCCTGATACACACTGACACAGAGCAGAATAGGGACTGTTCCCCCTACATCGGGTCACTTGGCAGATATGGATTGACAACTGTCCTAAGGTTCCCTGGTACACACTGACACAGAGCAGAATAGGGACTGGTCCCCCTACATCGGGTCACTTGGCAGATATGGATTGACACCTTGTTACAAACTGCTATTTGTAACGGGCCCTTTAAATGGCAAATTGCCCTGCTTCCCTGGATTGTGGAGAAGCCTACTTGCCAGCCTCCTCCCGCATGACTATGGCCCCTGGGAGATTGTGAAAATGTATGCACTTTTATTTGGTGTGTATGACCCTTTAAGACTGTCGGTGGGCATATTGGGGCTTATGGACTCTTTATGTGACTGGTGCTGGCCCTTTAAACACCTTTCTTGGGACATCAGGAAGATTGGGACACTGCCCCATTAAGGCCGTGTCCCCAGACTTGTTGGGGACACGGCCCCTTTAAGACGGTGTCCCCCGTGTCCCCAGACCTGGTGCAAACCCTTTGTGCCTGCCTTGCTATTTCCCACTTGGTTCAGTAAATGGGAAATTATTTCAGCTGCAGAGACTAAGTCCCATTCAGCGATGGGACTTAGTCTTTTTTTCAGCCGTTTTTTCAGCCTTATTTCAGCTGCAGAGACTAAGTCCCATTCGGCGATGGGACTTAGTCTTTTCTTCAGCCGTTTTTCAGCCTTATTTCAGCTGTAGAGACTAAGTCCCATTCGGCTTACGGGACTTAGTCTTTTTCACCTTATTTCATAGTTGCAGAGATCTCAAGTCCGTTCTTCATGATGGACTTAGTCGTTTTTCGGCCTGAAATAGACCGACCTCACAGCCCAAATCTATGGAACTGTTTTGGGCAGGAAAATGTGCTTGCGGTCGGTCATAAAGGGACCTCCAGCTAACCTTTTAACCCCTGGATGGATTTGGCTGATTTTTGGTTATGTTTATGTTTTAAGTGTGCTGATTCCAAATATGTAATTATGAAGATTGGATGTGTAGTTTTAAAGTTACAGTGTATGGCTAAAAACTGTATTTTTACTGCCTGTGTTTAATTATATTAATCTCTTCCCAAACGTCATTTCGTTCAAAGTGGAGAGAATGTTAAAAAAATATATTTTTGTTCGGAGTGTGAGAAATGCTTTTCAGCCGCTTCTAATCTTAATCATCATTTGAGGAGCCATAATAGTGAGAAACCCATTTGTGGTGTGTTTAGTATTGTTCTGATCATTTATCACGCCTTCATCAGTGGATTTGTATATGGCAGCCATTTTAGGAACCGTACACCTGGGACCCGAGCAAGGTCACCTCGTTCAACAGGCTTGCAGCGTATCCTCCAGGAAGAAGAGCCTGAACCCTTACCGGCTGCACGTGTCTTACCTGTACATGGAAAGTTGCTGTGGTTCCTTGATGAGCCAGCTGCCCGTGAGTTAACATGTCCCGTGGAGAAGCACTCTGTCCTGTAAAGCCTCACCAAAAAAAAGGAGTGGTGTGTTTAGTATTGTTCTGATCAGTTTAATACCTTCCGCGTCTCCTATCAGTGGACGTGTACACGGCATTGATTTTTATCTAAGTCGTAAACTTTTGCACAGCGAAGTATATTCACTGCCATTGAAAAGGAGTGCATGGCGGTGGTGTGGGCCCTCAAAAAGCTGCAACCTACTT
>OW240913.1:251973376-251992314 GCA_933207985.1 Pelobates cultripes
CCATGGAGATGTTGTTTGGGCGCGCAGCTTTTTGCCACACATGCACAATAGCTTCCAAATGCTTTCCTATGGGAAAGCATTGGATTGGCTGAGATCATCAAGATAACGTCATTTGTTTTTTACAGCTGTGCAACAGCATACATTCACCATTTCAGTCCCATTACCAAACATTTCTTACATGTCAAGGTAGTTGGACTGAAAAGTTGTTTATATGCAAATGCATTTCTTAAAATAAATTCGCTCTTTTGTTTATTTTGAAGCCCTACGAGCGTGAGGACATCCAGTGTCAGTTAGGCAACTTTTTTTTATACAGTACTTTTCTAAAGAAACCTACATTTCTATGGAAACTGGAGTTTGTTTGTTATTGCGACCCACATAAAAGTAAACCTTGTTTATTTGGCCCGTCTTAGCCTTTGAGTTTGACATGCTTGCTCTAAAGCAATAATTCACAATTTTGCTTTAATAGGCCACCAATGGGTAATGTTATTGACATTTATACTGAAACCAATCCTGAATTGCTGGTGTATGAGAACCCTAACCTTTTGTTCTAAATGAACATGCAAATAAACTGTGTTCATGGTACAGAAGTAGAAATTGCTATCAATGATAATATTTCACCAAGGCTGTGAGCTAAAACCTTGTTACACTAACAATTGCTTGTCTATTCTATACAAATAAGTGTGTAAGGGGTGGGATGGGGAAATTGTAATTATGGGAGACACTTATATGACAACTATGTTTGTGAAACCATTGCTTAAGTAAATATAATTATGCAGGCTGGTCTGATGTACAATATCACATTTCAGCAAGCTGTAAAACTGGCATATAATCTTTATGTAAAATATGACATTTAGAGTTGTTTTTGCTTCTTTCATCACAGAACATGTAAAGACTACTATGCACAAAGAAGAAGCCGTTAAACCAGCCCAAGGTAGGGCATCTAACTTGTTAATGTTTAATATCTGGTCTTCAAAACAAATTCTGCAGCATTGAACATTTTGTAAGCTTAACAGTGCCATCTTGTGACTAGATAAAGTGCTGCAAGATTTTAAGACTTTTTTTATACAAAGAACATGAAAGTGTAAATCCTTTTTGTTTTTTGCTTTTATTAGTTTTTTTGAGCAAATAATGTTGTTGTTTTTTGTTTGTTTTTTTGTTTGTATTATATAGACACATATACACACATATCTGAAAATATGAAGCAACAAAGCCCAGTTGTTCAGCTATCCTTTTATTTTGTTTTTGACAAAGCACAAAGCACAAAGCAGAGTTTCCTGTTCACTCATCCTATATATAGATGTAAAGAATACAACAACAATATTACTATATACATACAAATATGCATTACACTTAGACGGACAAGGTATCATCAAACAATGTAATGTAATTAGAGTTTTACACAAACACCTTTATTTTTCCTGGAGTTAATTAATAAAAATAACTCTTAAAATTCCACGAGACATATAGATAGTGATGTCCCGAACTGTTCGCCGAACGGTTCGCGAACGGTTCGCCACGAACGGTTCGCCACGGACTCATCATTGAGTAAAGTGTGATTAAAATTCTCTTACAAAAATTTTTTTGTAGAGGAATAGAGGGAAAAAGACCTAACACAGAAAAGCTCTAAAACTGGATAAAGATAGGAATCCACCAAAAACTTATTAAAACAGAATGAATAAGGTATGCTGCACAAAAAATTTAGCAATAGGAACCCAGGAGCTACTAAATATTAGAAGAAACTAATAATGCAGGATTGCAAATGTTAAAAGTCTACAGAAATTATAAAATGTATATATAAAAAATACATATATATAAAAAACTATATTTGTGTGGCAAGATTATCTTATAACCCAGGAAACAAAACCCTGGGAAAGGTAATTTATGCCAAATGATATACTTTTATTCACTGCATCTAATGAAAGATAAAAGAGATTTTAAATATAAACTGTCATCTTGCACAGTGTCATATAATATAAGGTATCTATAATTAGGCAAAAAAACAGTACATAGAACTGGCTGCCCTAAGCAATGTAAAGAATGTATCGCCAAAAAGTAATTTAAAAGTAACAAAAATTTATTCAAAACATAAAAATATAATAAAAGATAAGTTCACACACAAAGCAATAGATGATGGAAGGCAAAATATGCACAAAAACCTTAAGCGCCGGCACGGATGGATATGGATAGTAATCCTGATACAGTAACCGAAATCTGGTGACCGGTGAGGTCGGTATGCGTTTCACAGTGCGTTCCACCTCAAGCCTCACTTCGGGGGAGCTGCACTGCTGATCGGATCTTGCGGTTCATACACCTGTATTCCAAGCAGATCGCCGGGCTGTTGTGCAGATACCTCCTTTCTCTTATCGCTGTGTGAACGTTCTGTGAACTTGGACTTGTCTGACGTGTTTCGTAGGGGATAGCCCTATTTCCTCAGAGACATCTGTATTCACCTCCCTATGAGGATGTTTATATATCGCTCTCTCTATTACTAATTGGTTGATTGATAAATGAATACATTGTGACACATTCATTATTATCCAATACATTGCTTTAACTGCATTAAACACATTACGTTCAATAGATTTTATATATATACATGAATGAAAATTCATTAAAAATATTTATACAATAAACATAGAAAACAAAAATAATAGTAATTAAAATTAAAACATTTTTGTATAATAAAATATATATATATATATATACACACATGAATGGAAGTTCGTATTCATCATATGCATATTAACGATGTTTGTACAATAAACATAAAAAACAAAACTAATAATAATATAAACTTTTCTTTCACAGTGTTTGTATGAATAAATTTAACATCAGTTCAAATTCTAATCAGGTTTCAATTGTTATTTTAGGAACTTAGACTCAATAAGTGTGTTATTGTTCCCTGCATGGATCTTTGTAGTAATAACATCACACATAACATTGGGAGGTCTGCATAAACTGTTACATCCTATTAGCAAAACGATATGGCAATATGTATATTCAAATCTTTAATATAAATCGTGTCATTCCCTAGGTACTTTGTTGTTTATTGAGTTACTTCCTTTATATTGTTTCTGTTTTCTGTAACGAAACATAAATCTTGTTAAGCATTAAATCAAAACATTTCTCACACAAGGTGCTCTTTTGGTATCAATATGCAAGGACTAAATGTTAATATAGATCTAAAATCTAGGAGACAGCAATTCCTTTCCCAGGGTTTTGTTTCCTGGGTTATAAGATAATCTTGCCACACACATATAGTTTTTTATATATATGTATTTTTTATATATACATTTTATAATTTCTGTAGACTTTTAACATTTGCAATCCTGCATTATTAGTTTCTTCTAATATTTAGTTGCTCCTGGGTTCCTATTGCTAATTTTTTTGTGCAGCATACCTTATTCATCATTGAGTAAACTTTGACCCTGTACCTCACAGTCAGCAGACACATTCCAACCAATCAGCAGCAGACCCTCCCTCCCAGACCCTTCCACCTCCTGGACAGCATCCATTGTGAAGCTGCATTCTTAGTGAGCTGTCCAGGAGGTGGCAGGATCTGGGAGGGAACGTCTGCTGCTGATTGGCTGGAATGTGTCTTGTGACTGTGAGGTACAGGGTCAAAGTTTACTCAATGATGAGTCCGCAGCGAACCGTTCGTGGCAAACCATTCGCGATCCGTTCGGCGAACAGTTCGGGACATCACTACATATAGATGAGTATCAAAATACTTTATGATTTTTTTGAGGATTTTATGGGGGATTAAATAAAGCACTGAAATGGGAATCTTTTTTTTTGAATGAAATTTATTAGCACCAGTATTTCTTTACAAAATATTGAAATTGTAAAACACCATTATCAGTTTCTAATAACATTTTGTAGAATGTCAGAATCTTACAAGTAGTTTACTCCAAAATGAGTTAATTTTATTTAAATCTTTCCAGATATGCATTGTAACACAATCTTTATTTGAATAATTGCACAAAATAATTTGATATATTAATATGCAAATAGTCCATGAGAAATGCTATAGAAAATCAGGAATTGAGTGAAACACATGTTATTGCCTAAGGTAAGTTTTGCCTGCATTACTCTGCTTTAAATCACTGTCCATTAGAACCATCTGCTCTATGTGCATACCAGCTGGCAGCACTCAAAACTATGGTCTCATTTATACACCTACTTGTTCTCAACTTAATATGGCTATTGTAGACCTACATTAAATAATACTACTAAATAATACACTTGAATTTTTCTTTATATAAATAAGTTCAATGGAAAGGTTTGGGCTAAAAATGCATTTAATTCACTTGAAATATGCAGTTGTTTTTCAAATTAATTTCAAAAGCCCTTAAAATCTTATTCTTCAAGTTATACAACTACGCTGATCCATCCATTATTTGCCAGCACATATCCCCTTGGTGATTCTCAGTAGTAGGTGCATTGCTAGGGAGGCAGGCTCTGCTTTGCTGGATTCTGAAGTGTGTCCTAAAAAGTCTCTTGCAATATTTAGAGAGGAATATCAGCACCAATTACATAATTTGCAACAGATCCACAGGTTTTAATGCAAAGTGTGTAGGTTTGAAGCTAAAGTAAGTTTGAGGTGAATGGCAGAGGTTCAAGGTGATTACAGATTGTATGGAGTTAATAAGTAAAGTAGAGCATTCAGTAGAGCATTCTTCACCTTTTATCTCTGTCAATATTATACTGTATATCAATCATGTTAATTTCTCTTATTCTATAATAGTAAATCATTGTGCAATATGTTGACAGAATTTAAATGCAACTACAACTAATAGTTATAATAATTTGATTTATATAATAATATTAATGTATTAATGATAAATGTGCATTTCACCCAGCGATTGTAACCGGGATCATCAAGAGTGATGATCCTGGTTACGATTGCCGGGTGAAACGCGCGTAGAGTGCCGACCTTGGGTGTTCCCTGGAGTTGGCTAGCTTTTTTCACTTATGATTTTTAGCTTTAGTTTAACAAATGACTCCCCTGCTCAGGACGCAGATAAGACTCTACATTCACCCATTTAGTCTTTTTTAGTACTTTATACTTTATGTAGAAATTGACACTTTAAGTGGAAACTGTTACAACTTTTAGTTATACAGATCTGGGATATTCTGTATTTACTGTGGGTTACTCAAGGGGGAACGTGTGTCGGCTGTCAAATATGTAGGGACTAGAAAATCCATTTGTATTAACTTTATACTATTGTAGGGACTAGCCGACGCACGTACCTCTTCCTGTGAGCCCATATATTGCAGGATAATCTACTCTTATGTTCTCTTTCCATAGGGAGTTTGTATGTTGCATATGGACAAACTAGGAGGCAGTTAATCATACTAACACATACAATTTTCCTTAGCATTTTGTCCGGTTTGCCACTTCTTTATACTTTTGAGTAGTGATGTCCCGAACGGTTCGCTGGCGAATAGTTCCTGGCGAACATAGCAGGTTCGCGTTCGCCACGGATGGCGAACATATGCGATGTTCCGTCCGCCCCCTATTAATTTACTAATACTAAGTAAAAAGTGGCTGCTCACTGTTAAAAAAAAAGGGTCCCCCCCCGGTGGGGGCCCTAAATACTAATAGGGGGGGACCTATTGTCCTCCCCCCGGCCCCCACCCCTGAGCGGTGGGTGGGGGCCCTAAAAATAACAATAAGGGTGGGACCTACTGTCCTCCCCAGGCCCCCACCCCTGAGCGGTGGGTGGGGTCCTAAAATTAACAATAAGCGGGGGGACCTATTGTCCCCCCCCGGCCCCCACCCCTGAGCGGTGGGTGGGGGCCCTAAAATTAACAATAAGGGGGGACCTATTGTCCCCCCTGGCCCCCACCCCTGAGCGGTGGGTGGGGGCCCTAAATACAAACGGGGGGACCCTAGTCACCCCTCCCCCCCCCAAAAAAAATGAGCTCCCTACATACCCCCTCACCCTAAAAATAATGAGGGGGGACCTTTAACTAAAAACCTGTAAAAAAAAAATTAGATAAAAATAACTTACCATTTGATGTTTTCTTTCTTCTACAATCTTCTTTTTTCAGCCCCAAAAAAGGCCAAATAAAAAGCCATAAGAACCGACGCAATAAAAAAAAAAAACAAAAAAAAAAACGAGTGCACAAAAAAATAATCTTCACCCATGGAGGGCTCCGCGCAGACTGAGCTCTGCATGGCGGGGGAAGGCTTATAAAGCCTTGCCATGCCCTGCAATTAGGCTAAGAACACTCTGATTGGTGTGATAAAGTGAAATCAGATAGGCCTTTTAACCCCAGTGAAGTACGTGTAGTTTGTGTGTTGCACAACACAAAGCTTTGTTTAGTTATGGGCCCCTGGGGTGGGGCATTTGGAGAGAAGGGTGGGCCAATGCTCCACTCCACAGTTTAGTGGTTTTCTGGGGAGACATAGATCCAGGCCAGGGTTTTTTTGGACCGTCTCCAACCCACTGCTCAGCTGCAGCTGTTGCAGTGGGAATAACCCCTCCCTGCTAGGAAGGTAAAGGAGAGGGATTGCTGGCTTCCTCCCAGGAAGCAGGGAGGAGAGAGGCTGTTCTCTCCAGATAGAGAGTCAAGGAGACAAGGCACTGTGAGTGCAGAAAGGAAGCAGTCAAGGCTGGCTTGGAGCACTGGGAGTGCAGGAGGAAGCAGGCAAGGCTGGCTTGGAGCACTCGGAGTGCAGAAAGGAAAGCAGTAAGGGCAAGGCTGGCTTGGAGCACTGGGAGTGCAGAAAGGAAAGCAGTCAGGGCAAGGCTGGCTTGGAGCACTGGGAGTGGAGAAAGAAAAGCAACAGGCTAGCTAGCAGAGTGTTGCTATCTAATAAGGTTGGTGCAGTATGTTTTGTTAGTTTAACCCTGATAGAGAGGGTTATTCAAAGTGAGTCAGTGCTCAGACGAGCTAGGTTTTTGTTTAAAGGGAAACCTGTTATATTTATGTTTTCATTTGCTGCTGCCTCATATGTAAACTTACAAATAAAGTGCCTGGAATGAAGTTGCATTAAAAGACTGTGCATGTATTTGCCCTAGAGGACCGTGCTACCTGCTGAAAAGGATCACACTGGTTTAAGCCAATCAGAGTGCTCTTTGTCATTTTACACAGCGTGGGAAAATTCAAAAGAACTTTCCCACACTGTGTAAAATGACACAGAGCACTGTGAGTGGATGGCTTGAAATCCATCCAATCACAGTGCTCTGTGTCATTTTACACAGCGTGGGAAAATTGAACTTTCCCACGCTGTGTAAAATGACACAGAGCACTGTGATTGGATGGCTTGAAAGCCATCCAATCACAGTGCTCTCTGTAATTTTACACAGCGTGGGAAAGTTCTTTTGAATTTTCCCACGCTGTGTAAAATGACAAAGAACACTCTGATTGGCTTAAACCAGCCAATCAGAGTGTTCTTAGCCTAATTGCAGGGCGTGGCAAGGCTTTATAAGCCTTCCCCCGCCCTGCAGAGCTCAGTCTGCGCGGAGCCCTCCATGGGTGAAGATTATTTTTTTTGTGCGCTCGTTTTTTGTTTTTTTTTATTGCGTCGGTTCTTATGGCTTTTTATTTGGCCTTTTTTGGGGCTGAAAAAAGAAGATTGTAGAAGAAAGAAAACATTAAATGGTAAGTTATTTTTATCTAATTTTTTTTTTTTTACAGGTTTTTAGTTAAAGGTCCCCCCTCATTATTTTTAGGGTGAGGGGGGTAGGTAGGGAGCTCATTTTTTTTTGGGGGGGAGGGGTGACTAGGGTCCCCCCCCTTTGCATTTAGGGCCCTCACCCACCGCTCAGGGGTGGGGGCCGGGGGGGCAACAGTAGGTCCCCCCCCTTATTGTTATTTTTAGGGCCCCCACCCACCGCTCAGGGGTGGGGGCCAGGGGGAGGACAATAGGTCCCCCCCTTATTGTTAATTTTAGGGCCCCCACCCACTGCTCAGGGGTGGGGGCCGGGGGGGCAACAGTAGGTCCCCCCCTTATTGTTATTTTTAGGGCCCCCACCCACCGCTCAGGGGTGGGGGCCAGGGGGAGGACAATAGGTCCCCCCCCTATTAGTATTTAGGGCCCCCACCGGGGGGGACCCCTTTTTTTTTTAACAGTGAGCAGCCACAGGCTGCTCACTGTTTAATAGACATGCCGGGGGGACAATAGGTCCCCCCTTATTGTTATTAGGGCCCCCACCCACTGCTCAGGGGTTAGGGCTGGCGTGGACAGTAGGTCCCCCCCTTATTGTTATTTTTAGGGCCCCCACCCGCCGCACAGGGGTGGGGGACGAAAAGGGGGAGGACTGTATGTCCCCCCCTCATTATCTTTATGGCCCCCACCCGCCGCCCAGGGGTGGGGGCCGGAGGGGGAGGACATTAGGTCCCCCCCTCATTATCTGTATGGCCCCCACCAGCCACCCAGGGGTGGGGGCCAGAGAGGGGGAGGACAGTAGGTCCCCCCCTCATTATCTGTATGGCCCCCACCCGCCGCCCAGGGGTGGGGCCGGGGGGGGGAGTAGAGTAGGTCTCCTCCCCCCCCCTTCAACCACTGTTGTGGCCAGAAAGAGTCCCTGTGGGTTTTAAAATTCGCCTGCCTATTGAAGTCTATGGTGGTTCGCCGGGTTCGCCCGGTTCGCGAACATTTGCGGAAGTTCGCGCTTCGTGAACCGAAAATTTTATGTTCGCGACATCACTACTTTTGAGTATTTCTGTACGAATATTCTGAATGCATGTTTCTCCCATTTTGAATTTGGGAGTAACTAACTGGCACTTAGTCCTTGGGGTTCTACTATCCAGGTTTTCTTATAGACTAGTTACTCTGAGTCCCAAGTTTCTTCTTGTCATTAGACAAGTAATTTTATTTTATTTTTTGTTTAGTTGTACCTTTTAGTTTGATGCATTTCTTTTTGGTATGATCACTGGTTTTTGTTTGTATTGATATTTTTTTTCAAACTATAGAGTACTATATTGGCATATTTATACATCCACTTGGTGGATAGTTTTTTATTATATTCTATTAAAAGCTATATTTTATCTATTTCTAGTGTTTCACTACTCTTCATGTTTATCACTAGTATTTTCTAGGGCTTAAACCCCTTATAGGGTAATGAATCACCTCCCTATTAGACATTTATAGTGGTGGACAACATCTGTTCCACTTTTTTCAATATTAATTTATTGAAATATTTTGTGTCAAAATGTATTTCATATTCATAACAGACATAATAACAAAATATTTGGAGAGGCCATGAAATTTACTCTTGGCCTCAAAGTTCCTGGTCTTTATGCCACTTAACAACACTGCTCAGAGGTGTCCAATCTTATGCTTCTCATAAAGAAACATTGTGGATAAAGTTAGAATCATTGTTATTCCTGTGAGTTAAACCGATCAGAGACATTGGATGATCAAAGAAAAGAGATTGCTACAAATTTGTACAATCAGCCACTTCCTAAAAAGTTATTTAAAATAAAAAATTTTTATTTTATATGCAGAATAATGTCCAAAGGCACTCAAGAAATAAAATAAGTAAACAAAAAATATTATAGTAAACAAAAAATATTATAAAATATGTATTTAATTTATTAATGTGGAGAGGTTATTTTTAAGTATTGTATCTATTGTATTGTGCCCTATTAAGGATCATGCAGTAGGAATAGAACAAAAATGTATGCAACATTGGATCAAAAAGCCTACATATAACTACTTGTCAAGGCATTTTTGCCATCCTCAAAATGTCCAAGATTTGTCAGCAGAATATAAGAAATTATAACTGCCAAGTTCTTTCTTCCAGTAAATAGCTCTGTCTGGACAAAACAGCCATCTGTATTATAGTGAATGTGCAAGCTTCTATAGGCCCTAGAATCTTGCTGAGTCCACCCAGGGCCAGCGCGCCCATTAGGAAGGTGGCACAAGCAGCCGCCTTAGTGAGCACCAGCCCGGGGGTCACTAGATTAGAGTGACTGGCAGGAGGTGGGCGCAGTGCTCCCTCCTACCAGTCACTCTGTGTAGTGTGACCGAGCAGAGCTGTGGGAACCGTGGTACAGGAACTTCTGTTTCCTGTACCCGGCCCAACTGAAAGGAAGTGCACACTGAGAGAACACTTCCTGTCAGTCCAGCCGGGTACAGAAAACTGAAGCTCCTGTACCACGGTCTGCTCCACGGTCTGCTCCACTCAGCCACGCTACCAGACACACTGGGGACCAAGAGAGGGGCATTAAGGGATGGAGGGAAGGAACACTATGGGACAGGGGAGGGGGGGAGAAACACTATGGGACAGGAGAGGGGGGAAGAACACTATGGGACAAGGGGAAGAACACTATGAAAAAGAGGGGGGAAACACTAAGGGGGAAGGAGAAAAGAACACTATGGGACAGTGGGAAGAACACTATGGAAGAGGAGGGAAACACTAAGGGGGAGGGAGGAAAGAACACTATGGGACAGGGGGAAGAACACTATGGGATGGGGGAGAACACTATGGGACAGGGGGGTGGGGGGAAAGAAAACTGGGCGGGGAGAGAAGAACATTAAGGGGGGCACTAATCTACAGGGGATGGAAGGAAAGAGTGGGAGGGGCTACATTAAGGGAAATGGGGGAGCGCTACAACACAGGTAAGGGGGAGAGTAACACTAAGGGACAGGGAAGGGAGGGGAGAGGAACACTAAGGTACAGGGGATGGAGGGGAGAGGAACCTTAAGGGACATGGAGGGAAGAGTGGCACACAGGGGGCCTGATGGGGGAGAATGAGACACAAAGGGACATGACGGGGGAGAAAGACACACAGATGGGCCTAGGGGTGAGAAAGTTCACAGAGGAGCTGGGGATAAAAGCAACACACCAAAGGTCCTGGGAGTGGAAATACAAAGAATCTGGGGGTGAAAGAGACACAGAGAGGCTGGAGAAGAGGAAAAAGAGACACAGAGGGGCTGGGGGGAGATAGATAGGCTGGTGAAAGAGAAACACACAAAGGAGCTGGTAAAAGTAAAAGACACAAAGGGGCTGGGAGAGAAGGAGACACATAAAGAGGCTGAATGGAGTAAGACACACAAAGGGGGGTTGTAAGAGATGCACAAGGGAGGTGTGAAACACACAATGGGGGAAAATAGGGGATAAGATACAAGAGGGTAAGACATTTAAAAGAGGGCATAAGAAACAAAAGGTGAGTTAAGAGGCACACAGGGAAGATGCTTTGGGGGGGCAGGTACCAAAATTATTTTCACCTGTGTACTCAAAAATCCTTGCACCGGCACTGAGTCCACCCACCCCCCTGCTGCTGTACTTTGTGGTTTTAAATAACAAATTAAATCAAGCACAGGGGTTGAAGCCAAGTAATTACCAGCTACAAGCTAATAGCTACCATTTGACTAACAGAAATTTTGGTGAAAATACCCACAATGCATATAGTGAAGAGCTGATAATGATTACCCGTATATATTGTATTAAAAAAAATGAGTAAGTCTCAGAATACATGTGAAAAAAAGAAAACAAACATATAATAGTGCAAAGCTTAATGATGTGCACTGAATTCAAATAATGGTGAGATGGCACACTCACTCTTTACTAAGCCTAGTTATGATTGGTTCAAGTCCTATGTGCAGATGTCTTTTTCTAGGTAGCACCCCATCTCTCTTCTGGAGAATGTAGATATTATTTCTCAAATAAAAAACATAGACATAGTAAGACTAATAGTGCAGTATGCCTCTGTAAGTGGTATTGAGCAACAAGCAACTAGATAAAAAGAATGTTCACCTTGTTCAGAGCCTTGAAACATACCTAGTTAGGAGGTGTACAGACCTAAGTGTCAGAAGAGGGTGATACTCCCTTTAATAACCTGGGATCCTGGATCCTTATGAGAAATCATCCAGACTTGATGCCTTCATAATTAAATTTAATTTAAAATTTACATATATCTTAAAACAATTAAATTTAAATAAAATATACAGCAATAAAAAGTGGGGGTGTGGTGGAGAGGGACAGGGTAAGCACCCTTTCTGGATTTCCCCATTTTGGCTTACAAGTATCTAATTGTAGAGGCTTT
The DNA here is from genome assembly GCA_933207985.1 of Pelobates cultripes. Taxonomy (NCBI): domain Eukaryota; kingdom Metazoa; phylum Chordata; class Amphibia; order Anura; family Pelobatidae; genus Pelobates; species Pelobates cultripes. The sequence continues at coordinate 251,985,383 of OW240913.1, forward strand.
TATGAGCTAGGGCCTAGGAGCTGCAGGACAGTGCGACTTACTCAATTGCCGTAACAGGCCACGCCCCGGCCTAGGAGCTGCCCTGACCTGCATGCTGCAAGACAAGTGTATACCGTACAAATGAGGTTTCCCCTTTAGCCTTCAGATGAAAGTCAGCAACGCCTGGCACACCATAAGATGGCCCAACAATGTGCCTAGATTTCTCTGCTCGATGGGCCTACCAGTAGCCGCAGTACCGAATTCAATACTAGAGGGCCCACCACTCCCACTTAACAGCCAAGAGAGACCTAATGGACATTGACTTGGCCCGCTTCAGAACAACATGGGGCGAAGAAGATGCGGACCAAATGGCCCTGAGGAATAAAACCAAGCACGGATACTTGGATTGTCGGTAACCACCACCACACACACGGCAGACATGTCCAGATCCCAGGGACCTGGCCCTAAGCCCAAACTCTGGGGACACATATAATTTTGGGTGGGATACCCTATATAGGACTGGGGAGTTTTCGCTGCTGGGGGGTTCCAACCACATACTAGGAGGAAAGGCTTACTTCCCCGCCCCATGACTGGGCTGTAGTACACCGCTTAGACCGCGGCTGACACCACTCCCTTGCAGAAAACCCTATGGCAGCTGCCCCACTGCCGGATTGCCCGCCTAGAGACCCATCTGTGGCAATAGACAGACACTGAGCTTAGACTCCCATCTCTGGCAATGATGAATGGCTTTGGAGAAATGTTCTCATAAAGTGATCTCATTGCTGTTGTCCCTATTGTGGGATATGTGAACACTCAGGGCTCTCCCCAAGGGACCCCCTGGGCCAGACTATGGGGGGGGATGCCAGGTAGAATGGGGCCCAAGGGCAGGTGGGTAGCATCCAGTGTGCCCCTGAGGACCACGGGAAATGTGATAGGGCAAGATGGTGGTGAGAGACAAGGTGGGGGGCCCATCACTAGACAAATCCATGGGCCTAGCACTACACTTACTCCACCGACCTATATAATCTATCCCAAACACGCCGGAGAGAGGCTGCGAACCAACGGCACCTTCCTTGATCAAAACGTTGAGAGAACACTGTAGGTAGAGGAGGCGGAGGAACTAGAACAACTATTGACTATTAAAGAGATGAATGAAGCACTAAAGATATACATACATAAGGTGGAGCTGATTGGAACAACCTATAGTACAAATCTGTGGAAATAAAACACAGCAAAAAAAAAAATAGTGCAATATTGCCAGAAAACATAGCATTATAATAAATAAAATTTGGAGTGTCACTTACAAGTGGAGAGCCATTAACATCATATGGCTCAGATATAAAGCATGGAAGGACACTTTAAGGATGTCAAACTCCTTTTGTCTCCCCGCTCCTCTGTGTGTGGCTCTATCAGTATAGACACAGGATGCTGGAGATGTTTCTTCAAAGAGATTCAAAGAGATTCTTTGGATATTGGATAATAAAATCAAATGAATGAATAAAATTGATGAATAAAAAGGTAAAAAGGTAAAAACCTTGATTGGTATGTGGACAATATACTCCTAGAAGTCCAAAATAGTCCAAAAGGCGTTTCTCCCCTGATGTGGCTTCCTCAGTTGGTCGACATTAAAGTTTCTGTAACGGATCGCCTGGCACCCCGACCGGGTACCTCCATGATTCCCGAGGACTCCAAGCACTCCGCCAGACACCATAACCACTGTAGACTCCCACGAACCGCAACAGCTTGGTTGGGGTCTCGCTGTCTCCACCCACTCTGGACCCAAGACCAGGGTCCAGCTTCCATTGGGTTGACCTCTCTGAATTCTAGAGAGCAGGAAAAGGGAACAAGCTCTTAACAGAGCTTAGTGATTATACCCTGGGGAGTATAGTGATTATAGCAATCCCCAGAGTGTAGTTCTCCAATCCCCCAAACATGAGCCGAAACTTCATGAAGGTACAAGATGATCTGCTTTAATGCACAAAAAAGGACTTTCTTTTATACAGGTTTTCAGGCCAGAGGCACACCCTCTGGACCTGGTGGTAAACTGTAACAAAAGGGACACAAACCAATGGGAACACTAATTAACAAAATAACACTCCCACACACACAGTAAAATCCTCCCCTCTGCCTGTGATATAATTACTGAACACAATGGGCTAACATAATTATCACAGGAAGGAAAATACACAGTTTTACACAATATTGATAACTTAAAAACTATGCATTCACATAAAACTTACATATTCAGAATCAACATACTCCAAATACAAACATATGTAAAAATCATACAAATTGGTCCAGTGGTTCAAAAGATAGATGGACATCCTATTTGACCAACTGCAAGCATGGCTTGGGTGTGGTAAGCCAATTATCTCCAGCATACAGAAAACATCTCTATTCACAACAACAGCAAAAATACACAAAAATACATAATTGTTATCATACTGAACAGAACCCCCACATTCAACCTATCCCCAGATAGCTTGGATCTGAGCGCCCAATATAGGTGAACAGCGCTGAGATCCCACGAACACAGTCCAATCACCATGGGGTTAAAGTTTAGCATGGGCTGATGAGAAGTTAAGGATGCACAAAGCAGCTAGTTTAAACTGGTCTGGCAGTGTCCCAGGGACAACGCCGTGCTGGAGAACAATGGACAGGAAACAGGGGAGGGGAAGAGACACACCTTCCCATGGATTCAAAGGGCAGAAAAAATGTCCCAAAATCCAAGAAGCCCAAATAATGTTTGTAAAGGGCCATACAACCCAGGGCCATAGTCATGAGGCAAGAGGCTGGCAATCAGGCTCCTCCAACAGTCAGGGGAAAAAGGCAGTTTGGCACATGGCAATCCAGTGACAAAAGGCAGTTTGTCACAGTGTCCATCAACGCTTTCCATCCGAGCCATATGACGTTCCAAATTGTATTAACTATAACGCAATGGTGAACATACCGCAGTCGCAGGGGTCACAGCTGCCCAGCAGCACCACTGGACCCCAGGGAATCCCCTCAGCACTCCCAAAGGTAGGGAGGCTGGAGAATGCAATTTAAAAAAAAAATGAGTGTGTGTGTATGTATATGTGTGTTAGTGTGTGTGTGAATTTTTGTGTGTCAGTGTGGGTGTGTATCTGTTACTGAGTGTGTTAGTTGTGTGTTTGTGTGTGTCTGTTATTGAGTGTGTGTTTGCTAGTGTGTCACTGAGTGTCTGTCAGTGAGTGTGTTACTGTGTGTGTCTGTTACTGAGCATGTTAGTTTGTGTGTGTCTGTTAGTGTGCGTCTGTTAGTCTGTTAGGTGTCTGTTAGTGAGTGTGTGTTTGTCAGTGAAAGTGTATGTTTTGTAAGTGAGTGTGTATGTGTGTCTGTCTGTCAGTGAGTGTGTGTTTGTTAGCAAGTGTGTATGCGTCTGTTCGTGAGAGTGTGTGTGTGAGTGGTCAAAACCCCCTTCAGCACTTACCTTTCTCCAGCCCTGGGCTCCCTTGGCACTGGGGATCTCTCCGATCTGCCTCTCAGCTCTGAATGCGCATGCGTGGCAACCGCTCAAACCGCTCATAGGAAAGTATTACTCAATGCTTTCCTATGGACGTCCAGTGTCTTCTTACTGTGATTTTCACAGTGAGAATCGCAGAAGCGCCTCTAGTGGTTGAGACAGCTACTAGAGGCTGGATTAACGCAGTTTCTCTGAAACTGCTATGTTTTCAGCTGCAGGGTTAAAACCAGAGGGACCTGGCACCCAGACCAATTCATTGAGCTGAAGTGATCTGAGTGCCTTTGGTAGTCCTTTAAGTGTATGTATCTGCATGAAGTGGCGTACATACTGTGGTCGCAGGGGTCGCAACTGTGCGACCCCTGCGACCAGGTGCCCGCCGCCAAGTGTTGTGGCCCCGACCCGCGCAGAGTAAGCGCGGGGGACGGGGGGCCCACAGATAAATTTTCGCACCGGGGCCCCATGGATCGTGTGTACACCACTGCTATAACGCTACCCGTTCTGGTAATAGTGCACTGGTTTTTTTGCTGTGTTTTATTTCCACAGATTTGTACTATACGTTGTTCCAATCAGCTCCACCTTATGTGTACAAAAAAACAGTCCTGCGCTCAAACTCCCATCACTCCTGGGTGGCAGCAATGACCATAGTACACATCAGCCCCAATACATACAGTAAAAAACAAAGAAAAAAGTTACCAGTGCTCTTCCCATATCTCTATGCATATTCAAACAAATGGAGGTTATTTAGTTTCTCCAATGGCAATGAGAGACTTTATCCCACCTGCCACATCAAGGCAAACCTCTCAGATGGGTCCTACACTGACCCTTCACCTTGCTTCCTTGAGCTTCTCGCAAAGATAGCTCTAATGAGACAGAAAAGGGTATTTTTTTATATACACCCCTACATGCTTATTAACCCCTAATAAGGAACACATGGGATGGGCGGCAGCATTGTAACATAGCTGTGTGATACAAAAGTGAATACAAATATAAAAAAACAAGTCCTGTGCTCAAACTCCCATCACTTCTGTGCGGCAGCAATGACCATTGTACACATCAGCCCTAATACATACAGTAAAAACCAAAGAAGGCTTTATGTATGTATATCTTGTGTATTTTATAGAGGTGGTTTAGGGGATACCACTCAAGGTGTATTGAGCTTTCCTATTTTTTACTTTAAATTTAAGTTCCAGGAACTGAGCTACAAGCTGCTAACACTCTGGTACCGGACGCCAGACGTCCTGCACTAAATGCACGTGGATAACCCATGGGAGTGCTGGTGATGTGGCCTGGTAGGGGGGACTGGCCTCCACATATGGTGGTCCTGCCCTGCTATTGTTCCCTACTGGAAGATGATACGTACTAAAATACAAGATATCACAGACACCACTCTGGCATTCCAATCTCTGACTATCCTACTGCACCACACCACAAAATATACAACATGGAATCTTTGACAGCTGCCCTATGGTGACACACAGAAAAGTGCATACAAACTTGGGCCCCCTGGCTCATATACATCACGAGGGGCCATACAGGCACGTAGGCCCAATAGGGTTCTTCCATTACTGGACTGGGACACTCATGCCCTACCAGGGGAGATGGGGTAGGGGGCGGATAGGGGCAGCCACGAACACAAACCCCCCAATCATTTCCCCCCCTTCCCCTCTCCCCTCTCTTCCACTGTCTCTCTCTATTTCTCACCCTCTCCTCCTCTCTCCCTGACATACATACATACATACTGACATACTGACACACATACATACACACATACTAACATACATACATACGGACACACATACATAGATACATACTGACATACACACATACATACACACACATACATACTGACATACTGACACACACACATACATAATGACATACATACATACTGACATACATAGATACATACTGACATACACACATACATACTGACATACATACTGACATACATACATAGATACATACTAACATACACAAATACAGCTAATTTTGCTTACCTTTTTTCTGCAGGTGGAAGGCTGTGGCTGATGGGAGTCGGCGTGGCTCCCGCGGCCTGGCTTTCTTCCCTACCGCGTGGCGCGGAGGGGCGGGAGTTGGAAGGAAGTGACAGCCACTTCCTCCCAGCAGTACTTTGCGGTTGCGATTTTTTTAAAGGAGCCCTGTCACGCTATTGCACGGCTGCAGCGCTGACCGAGCCCCTGAAGATATAGAACCCATCGGGTGGCCCTAAGTGCATGGGCCACCTGATAGGCCCCAACAGGCCTGATAGGCCCCACCGCTACATGTCATGATTGTCACCCCCTGATGGCGGCCCTGCATTGACCAAAGTGATTTGACAACCACATGCCTATATGACTAATTATAATAACATCCATGGCCTCTCCTTTAGAAGAGATGAGTAGGGCAATAGCCCTGGGCTCCTGTGATAGAAAGGACCCTACAAGTTGGAGCACCATAATCTGAACTGCAAAGCAACCTGCATTCTAAGAATGAGACATATAGTTAGGATACCACTACATGTTTGTAGTTTATCTAACTGCCTACTTCCCAACATTTTTTCCAACTTCTATATTATATCTATTGGTTGCATCATCAAAGAGGGCAATACAGTCACAAATAAATGCAAATATAGTGCATACATGTCTTACATACTTCCCAATGGACAAACAGAGCAGCTTCGGTTTTGGGTGCGGGGTGGTTCTGAGAAAATTTAGGTGACTTACTAATAACAATTTATGGAATTTAAATGTAATCTAGATCAAGGACAATATATATTATTGACTGATTTATAAACACATTTATTTTGTAATTTAAAGACCCATTACTATGGGTATTATTTCTGTGGAGCTCCATTGTACACCGAGACATGTGAACAATATGTAGCTCCTAGAAAAAAAAAGGACATAGGGATAAAAAACAGAGGGGCAACTGGATGGGTCCCTTGTGCGATATGTTAATTAAAAGCAGTGCACACACTGTTCTTGGAGCTAAGACTGCATGCACAGTTTGAAAAATACATCTTTTTGGTATGAAGGGACATGTAGGCAGGCTTATAATGCAGCATTCTGCAAAACATGTATTTGTTTGTGTAACAAGTATAAAGATTTAAACTTGCAAAATACAGCATAGTAATGGGGTCAAGAACTATCAAATGCATTACATCAGTATTGGTGCTTGCAGTTAATGATTTTTGCATTCCCGTGAATTATTTTAAACCCACAAGACGGTGGTAGCTGTTTTATTTCACCAGTTATCTATATGTATGTATTTGTCAGTTAGTACTATATGTATGAAAAACGACTGCCGATTACAGTACAATGAATACTTAGTGTAATGAACCCACTGGTTTTTAGACCCTAGGTCAGTGGTTCCCAAATCAGTCCTCATGGCCCACTAACAGTTCAGGTTTTATGTATTTACTGGTTTTATTCTAATGGATATACTGACAAAACCTAGACTCTGAGTGGGT
>OW240913.1:251992414-252023743 GCA_933207985.1 Pelobates cultripes
TATTCTATAATAGTAAATCATTGTGCAATATGTTGACAGAATTTAAATGCAACTACAACTAATAGTTATAATAATTTGATTTATATAATAATATTAATGTATTAATGAGAAATGTACATTTCACCCAGCGATTGTAACCGGGATCATCAAGAGTGATGATCCTGGTTACGATTGCCGGGTGAAACGCACGTAGAGTGCCGACCTTGGGTGTTCCCTGGAGTTGGCTAGCTTTTTTCACTTATGATTTTTAGCTTTAGTTTAACAAATGACTCCCCTGCTCAGGACGCAGATAAGACTCTACATTCACCCATTTAGTCTTTTTTAGTACTTTATACTTTATGTAGAAATTGACACTTTAAGTGGAAACTGTTACAACTTTTAGTTATACAGATCTGGGATATTCTGTATTTACTGTGGGTTACTCAAGGGGGAACGTGTGTCGGCTGTCAAATATGTAGGGACTAGAAAATCCATTTGTATTAACTTTATACTATTGTAGGGACTAGCCGACGCACGTACCTCTTCCTGTGAGCCCATATATTGCAGGATAATCTACTCTTATGTTCTCTTTCCATAGGGAGTTTGTATGTTGCATATGGACAAACTAGGAGGCAGTTAATCATACTAACACATACAATTTTCCTTAGCATTTTGTCCGGTTTGCCACTTCTTTATACTTTTGAGTAGTGATGTCCCGAACGGTTCGCTGGCGAATAGTTCCTGGCGAACATAGCAGGTTCGCGTTCGCCACGGATGGCGAACATATGCGATGTTCCGTCCGCCCCCTATTAATTTACTAATACTAAGTAAAAAGTGGCTGCTCACTGTTAAAAAAAAAGGGTCCCCCCCCGGTGGGGGCCCTAAATACTAATAGGGGGGGGACCTATTGTCCTCCCCCCGGCCCCCACCCCTGAGCGGTGGGTGGGGGCCCTAAAAATAACAATAAGGGTGGGACCTACTGTCCTCCCCCGGCCCCCACCCCTGAGCGGTGGGTGGGAGCCCTAAAATTAACAATAAGGGGGGGGACCTATTGTCCCCCCCCGGCCCCCACCCCTGAGCGGTGGGTGGGGGCCCTAAAATTAACAATAAGGGGGGACCTATTGTCCCCCCTGGCCCCCACCCCTGAGCGGTGGGTGGGGGCCCTAAATACAAAGGGGGGGACCCTAGTCACCCCTCCCCCCCCCAAAAAAATGAGCTCCCTACATACCCCCTCACCCTAAAAATAATGAGGGGGGGACCTTTAACTAAAAACCTGTAAAAAAAAAATTAGATAAAAATAACTTACCATTTGATGTTTTCTTTCTTTGAACTTTCCCACGCTATGTAAAATGACACAGAGCACTGTGATTGGATGGCTTGAAAGCCATCCAATCACAGTGCTCTCTGTAATTTTACACAGCGTGGGAAAGTTCTTTTGAATTTTCCCACGCTGTGTAAAATGACAAAGAACACTCTGATTGGCTTAAACCAGCCAATCAGAGTGTTCTTAGCCTAATTGCAGGGCGTGGCAAGGCTTTATAAGCCTTCCCCCGCCCTGCAGAGCTCAGTCTGCGCAGAGCCCTCCATGGGTGAAGATGGATTATTTTTTTGTGCGCTCGTTTTTTTTTTTTATTGCGTCGGTTCTTATGGCTTTTTATTTGGCCTTTTTTGGGGCTGAAAAAAGAAGATTGTAGAAGAAAGAAAACATTAAATGGTAAGTTATTTTTATCTAATTTTTTTTTTTTACAGGTTTTTAGTTAAAGGTCCCCCCTCATTATTTTTAGGGTGAGGGGGTGTGTAGGGAGCTCATTTTTTGGGGGGGGGAGGGGTGACTAGGGTCCCCCCCCCTTTGTATTTAGGGCCCTCACCCACCGCTCAGGGTGGGGGCGGGGGGGGACAATAGGTCCCCCCCTTATTGTTAATTTTAGGGCCCCCACCCACCGCTCAGGGGTGGGGCCGGGGGGAGGACAATAGGTCCCCCCCCTATTAGTATTTAGGGCCCCCACCAGGGGGGACCCCTTTTTTTTTTAACAGTGAGCAGCCATAGGCTGCTCACTGTTTAATAGACATGCCGGGGGGACAATAGGTCCCCCCTTATTGTTATTAGGGCCCCCACCCACTGCTCAGGGGTTAGGGCTGGCGTGGACAGTAGGTCCCCCCCTTATTGTTATTTTTAGGGCCCCCACCCACCGCACAGGGGTGGGGGCCGAAGAGGGGGAGGACTGTAGGTCCCCCCCTCATTATCTTTATGGCCCCCACCCGCCGCCCAGGGGTGGGGGCCGGAGGGGGAGGACATTAGGTCCCCCCCTCATTATCTGTATGGCCCCCACCAGCCGCCCAGGGGTGGGGGCCAGAGAGGGGGAGGACAGTAGGTCCCCCCCTCATTATCTGTATGGCCCCCCACCCGCCGCCCAGGGGTGGGGCCGGGGGGGGGAGTAGAGTAGGTCTCCTCCCCCCCCCTTCAACCACTGTTGTGGCCAGAAAGAGTCCCTGTGGGTTTTAAAATTCGCCTGCCTATTGAAGTCTATGGTGGTTCGCCGGGTTCGCCCGGTTCGCGAACATTTGCGGAAGTTCGCGCTTCGTGAACCGAAAATTTTATGTTCGCGACATCACTACTTTTGAGTATTTCTGTACGAATATTCTGAATGCATGTTTCTCCCATTTTGAATTTGGGAGTAACTAACTGGCACTTAGTCCTTGGGGTTCTACTATCCAGGTTTTCTTATAGACTAGTTACTCTGAGTCCCAGATTTATAAGTTTCTTCTTGTCATTAGACAAGTAATTTTATTTTATTTTTTGTTTAGTTGTACCTTTTAGTTTGATGCATTTCTTTTTGGTATGATCACTGGTTTTTGTTTGTATTGATATTTTTTTTCAAACTATAGAGTACTATATTGGCATATTTATACATCCACTTGGTGGATAGTTTTTTATTATATTCTATTAAAAGCTATATTTTATCTATTTCTAGTGTTTCACTACTCTTCATGTTTATCACTAGTATTTTCTAGGGCTTAAACCCCTTATAGGGTAATGAATCACCTCCCTATTAGACATTTATAGTGGTGGACAACATCTGTTCCACTTTTTTCAATATTAATTTATTGAAATATTTTGTGTCAAAATTTATTTCATATTCATAACAGACATAATAACAAAATATTTAGAGAGGCCATGAAATTTACTCTTGGCCTCAAAGTTCCTGGTCTTTATGCCACTTAACAACACTGCTCAGAGGTGTCCAATCTTATGCTTCTCATAAAGAAACGTTGTGGATAAAGTTAGAATCATTGTTATTCCTGTGAGTTAAACCGATCAGAGACATTGGATGATCAAAGAAAAGAGATTGCTACAAATTTGTACAATCAGCCACTTCCTAAAAAGTTATTTAAAATAAATTTTTTTTTATTTTATATGCAGAATAATGTCCAAAGGCACTCAAGAAATAAAATAAGTAAACAAAAAATATTATAGTAAACAAAAAATATTATAAAATATGTATTTAATTTATTAATGTGGAGAGGTTATTTTTAAGTATTGTATCTATTGTATTGTGCCCTATTAAGGATCATGCAGTAGGAATAGAACAAAAATGTATGCAACATTGGATCAAAAAGCCTACATATAACTACTTGTCAAGGCATTTTTGCCATTCTCAAAATGTCCAAGATTTGTCAGCAGAATATAAGAAATTATAACTGCCAAGTTCTTTCTTCCAGTAAATAGCTCTGTCTGGACAAAACAGCCATCTGTATTATAGTGAATGTGCAAGCTTCTATAGGCCCTAGAATCTTGCTGAGTCCACCCAGGGCCAGCGCGCCCATTAGGAAGGTGGCACAAGCAGCCGCCTTAGTGAGCACCAGCCCGGGGGTCACTAGATTAGAGTGACTGGCAGGAGGTGGGCGCAGTGCTCCCTCCTACCAGTCACTCTGTGTAGTGTGACCGAGCAGAGCTGTGGGAACCGTGGTACAGGAACTTCTGTTTCCTGTACCCGGCCCAACTGAAAGGAAGTGCACACTGAGAGAACACTTCCTGTCAGTCCAGCCGGGTACAGAAAACTGAAGCTCCTGTACCACGGTCTGCTCCACGGTCTGCTCCACTCAGCCACGCTACCAGACACACTGGGGACCAAGAGAGGGGCATTAAGGGATGGAGGGAAGGAACACTATGGGACAGGGGAGGGGGGGAGAAACACTATGGGACAGGAGAGGGGGGAAGAACACTATGGGACAAGGGGAAGAACACTATGAAAAAGAGGGGGGAAACACTAAGGGGGAAGGAGAAAAGAACACTATGGGACAGTGGGAAGAACACTATGGAAGAGGAGGGAAACACTAAGGGGGAGGGAGGAAAGAACACTATGGGACAGGGGGAAGAACACTATGGGATGGGGGAGAACACTATGGGACAGGGGGGTGGGGGGAAAGAAAACTGGGCGGGGAGAGAAGAACATTAAGGGGGGCACTAATCTACAGGGGATGGAAGGAAAGAGTGGGAGGGGCTACATTAAGGGAAATGGGGGAGCGCTACAACACAGGTAAGGGGGAGAGTAACACTAAGGGACAGGGAAGGGAGGGGAGAGGAACACTAAGGTACAGGGGATGGAGGGGAGAGGAACCTTAAGGGACATGGAGGGAAGAGTGGCACACAGGGGGCCTGATGGGGGAGAATGAGACACAAAGGGACATGACGGGGGAGAAAGACACACAGATGGGCCTAGGGGTGAGAAAGTTCACAGAGGAGCTGGGGATAAAAGCAACACACCAAAGGTCCTGGGAGTGGAAATACAAAGAATCTGGGGGTGAAAGAGACACAGAGAGGCTGGAGAAGAGGAAAAAGAGACACAGAGGGGCTGGGGGGAGATAGATAGGCTGGTGAAAGAGAAACACACAAAGGAGCTGGTAAAAGTAAAAGACACAAAGGGGCTGGGAGAGAAGGAGACACATAAAGAGGCTGAGTGGAGTAAGAGACACAAAGGGGGGTTGTAAGAGATGCACAAGGGAGGTGTGAAACACACAATGGGGGAAAATAGGGGATAAGATACAAGAGGGTAAGACATTTAAAAGAGGGCATAAGAAACAAAAGGTGAGTTAAGAGGCACACAGGGAAGATGCTTTGGGGGGGCAGGTACCAAAATTATTTTCACCTGTGTACTCAAAAATCCTTGCACCGGCACTGAGTCCACCCACCCCCCTGCTGCTGTACTTTGTGGTTTTAAATAACAAATTAAATCAAGCACAGGGGTTGAAGCCAAGTAATTACCAGCTACAAGCTAATAGCTACCATTTGACTAACAGAAATTTTGGTGAAAATACCCACAATGCATATAGTGAAGCGCTGATAATGCTTACCCGTATATAATGTATTAAAAAAAATGAGTAAGTCTCAGAATACATGTGAAAAAAAGAAAACAAACATATAATAGTGCAAAGCTTAATGATGTGCACTGAATTCAAATAATGGTGAGATGGCACACTCACTCTTTACTAAGCCTAGTTATGATTGGTTCAAGTCCTATGTGCAGATGTCTTTTTCTAGGTAGCACCCCATCTCTCTTCTGGAGAATGTAGATATTATTTCTCAAATAAAAAACATAGACATAGTAAGACTAATAGTGCAGTATGCCTCTGTAAGTGGTATTGAGCAACAAGCAACTAGATAAAAAGAATGCTCACCTTGTTCAGAGCCTTGAAACATACCTAGTTAGGAGGTGTACAGACCTAAGTGTCAGAAGAGGGTGATACTCCCTTTAATAACCTAGGATCCTTATGAGAAATCATCCAGACTTGATGCCTTCATAATTAAATTTAATTTAAAATTTACATATATCTTAAAACAATTAAATTTAAATAAAATATACAGCAATAAAAAGTGGGGGTGTGGTGGAGAGGGACAGGGTAAGCACCCTTTCTGGATTTCCCCATTTTGGCTTACAAGTATCTAATTGTAGAGGCTTTTATGAGCTAGGGCCTAGGAGCTGCAGGACAGTGCGACTTACTCAATTGCCGTAACAGGCCACGCCCCGGCCTAGGAGCTGCAGGACAGTGCGACTTACTCAATTGCCGTAACAGGCCACACCCCTGACCTGCATGCTGCAAGACAAGTGTATACCATACAAATGAGGTTTCCCCTTTAGCCTTCAGATGAAAGTCGGCAACGCCTGGCACACCATAAGATGGCCCAACAATGTGCCTAGATTTCTCTGCTCGATGGGCCTACCAGTAGCCGCAGTACCGAATTCAATACTAGAGGGCCCACCACTCCCACTTAACAGCCAAGAGAGACCTAATGGACATTGACTTGGCCCGCTTCAGAACAACATGGGGTGAAGAAGACGCGGACCAAATGGCCCTGAGGAATAAAACCAAGCACGGATACTTGGATTGTCGGTAACCACCACCACACACACGGCAGACATGTCCAGATCCCAGGGACCTGGCCCTAAGCCCAAACTCTGCGGACACATATAATTTTGGGTGGGATACCCTATATGGGACTGGGGAGTTTTCGCTGCTGGGGGGTTCCAACCACATACTAGGAGGAAAGGCTTACTTCCCCGCCCCATGACTGGGCTGTAGTACACCGCTTAGACCGCGGCTGACACCACTCCCTTGCAGAAAACCCTATGGCAGCTGCCCCACTGCCGGATTGCCCGCCTAGAGACCCATCTGTGGCAATAGACAGACACTGAGCTTAGACTCCCATCTCTGGCAATGATGAATGGCTTTGGAGAAATGTTCTCATAAAGTGATCTCATTGCTGTTGTCCCTATTGTGGGATATGTGAACACTCAGGGCTCTCCCCAAGGGACCCCCTGGGCCAGACTATGGGGGGGGATGCCAGGTAGAATGGGGCCCAAGGGCAGGTGGGTAGCATCCAGTGTGCCCCTGAGGACCACGGGAAATGTGATAGGGCAAGATGGTGGTGAGAGACAAGGTGGGGGGCCCATCACTAGACAAATCCATGGGCCTAGCACTACACTTACTCCACCGACCTATATAATCTATCCCAAACACGCCGGAGAGAGGCTGCGAACCAACGGCACCTTCCTTGATCAAAACGTTGAGAGAACACTGTAGGTAGAGGAGGCGGAGGAACTAGAACAACTATTGACTATTAAAGAGATGAATGAAGCACTAAAGATATACATACATAAGGTGGAGCTGATTGGAACAACCTATAGTACAAATCTGTGGAAATAAAACACAGCAAAAAAAAAAAATAGTGCAATATTGCCAGAAAACATAGCATTATAATAAATAAAATTTGGAGTGTCACTTACAAGTGGAGAGCCATTAACATCATATGGCTCAGATATAAAGCATGGAAGGACACTTTAAGGATGTCAAACTCCTTTTGTCTCCCCGCTCCTCTGTGTGTGGCTCTATCAGTATAGACACAGGATGCTGGAGATGTTTCTTCAAAGAGATTCAAAGAGATTCTTTGGATATTGGATAATAAAATCAAATGAATGAATAAAATTGATGAATAAAAAGGTAAAAAGGTAAAAACCTTGATTGGTATGTGGACAATATACTCCTAGAAGTCCAAAATAGTCCAAAAGGCGTTTCTCCCCTGATGTGGCATCCTCAGTTGGTCGACATTAAAGTTTCTGTAACGGATCGCCTGGCACCCCGACCGGGTACCTCCATGATTCCCGAGGACTCCAAGCACTCCGCCAGACACCATAACCACTGTAGACTCCCACGAACCGCAACAGCTTGGTTGGGGTCTCGCTGTCTCCACCCACTCTGGACCCAAGACCAGGGTCCAGCTTCCAGTAGGTCGACCTCTCTGAATTCTAGAGAGCAGGAAAAGGGAACAAGCTCTTAACAGAGCTTAGTGATTATACCCTGGGGAGTATAGTGATTATAGCAATCCCCAGAGTGTAGTTCTCCAATCCCCCAAACATGAGCCGAAACTTCATGAAGGTACAAGATGATCTGCTTTAATGCACAAAAAAGGACTTTCTTTTATACAGGTTTTCAGGCCAGAGGCACACCCTCTGGACCTGGTGGTAAACTGTACCAAAAGGGACACAAACCAATGGGAACACTAATTAACAAAATAACACTCCCACACACACAGTAAAATCCTCCCCTCTGCCTGTGATATAATTACTGAACACAATGGGCTAACATAATTATCACAGGAAGGAAAATACACAGTTTTACACAATATTGATAACTTAAAAAGTATGCATTCACATAAAACTTACATATTCAGAATCAACATACTCCAAATACAAACATATGTAAAAATCATACAAATTGGTCCAGTGGTTCAAAAGATAGATGGACATCCTATTTGACCAACTGCAAGCATGGCTTGGGTGTGGTAAGCCAATTATCTCCAGCATACAGAAAACATCTCTATTCACAACAACAGCAAAAATACACAAAAATACATAATTGTTATCATACTGAACAGAACCCCCACATTCAACCTATCCCCAGATAGCTTGGATCTGAGCGCCCAATATAGGTGAACAGCGCTGAGATCCCACGAACACGGTCCAATCACCATGGGGTTAAAGTTTAGCATGGGCTGATGAGAAGTTAAGGATGCACAAATCAGCTAGTTTAAACTGGTCTGGCAGTGTCCCAGGGACAATGCCGTGCTGGAGAACAATGGACAGGAAACGGGGGAGGGGAAGAGACACACCTTCCCATGGATTCAAAGGGCAGAAAAAATGTCCCAAAATCCAAGAAGCCCAAATAATGTTTGTAAAGGGCCATACAACCCAGGGCCATAGTCATGAGGCAAGAGGCTGGCAATCAGGCTCCTCCAACAGTCAGGGGAAAAAGGCAGTTTGGCACATGGCAATCCAGTGACAAAAGGCAGTTTGTCACAGTGTCCTTCAACGCTTTCCATCCGAGCCATATGACGTTCCAAATTGTATTAACTATAACGCAATGGTGAACATACCGCAGTCGCAGGGGTCACAGCTGCCCAGCAGCACCACTGGACCCCAGGGAATCCCCTCAGCACTCCCAAAGGTAGGGAGGCTGGAGAATGCAATTTTAAAAAAAAATGAGTGTGTGTGTGTGTATGTATATGTGTGTTAGTGTGTGTGTGAATTTTTGTGTGTCAGTGTGGGTGTGTATCTGTTACTGAGTGTGTTAGTTGTGTGTTTGTGTGTGTCTGTTATTGAGTGTGTGTTTGCTAGTGTGTCACTGAGTGTCTGTCAGTGAGTGTGTTACTGTGTGTGTCTGTTACTGAGCATGTTAGTTTGTGTGTGTCTGTTAGTGTGCGTCTGTTAGTCTGTTAGGTGTCTGTTAGTGAGTGTGTGTTTGTCAGTGAAAGTGTATGTTTTGTAAGTGAGTGTGTATGTGTGTCTGTCTGTCAGTGAGTGTGTGTTTGTTAGCAAGTGTGTATGCGTCTGTTCGTGAGAGTGTGTGTGTGAGTGGTCAAAACCCCCTTCAGCACTTACCTTTCTCCAGCCCTGGGCTCCCTTGGCACTGGGGATCTCTCCGATCTGCCTCTCAGCTCTGAATGCGCATGCGTGGCAACCGCTCAAACCGCTCATAGGAAAGTATTACTCAATGCTTTCCTATGGACGTCCAGTGTCTTCTTACTGTGATTTTCACAGTGAGAATCGCAGAAGCGCCTCTAGTGGTTGAGACAGCTACTAGAGGCTGGATTAACGCAGTTTCTCTGAAACTGCTATGTTTTCAGCTGCAGGGTTAAAACCAGAGGGACCTGGCACCCAGACCAATTCATTGAGCTGAAGTGATCTGAGTGCCTTTGGTAGTCCTTTAAGTGTATGTATCTGCATGAAGTGGCGTACATACTGTGGTCGCAGGGGTCGCAACTGTGCGACCCCTGCGACCAGGTGCCCGCCGCCAAGTGTTGTGGCCCCGACCCGCGCAGAGTAAGCGCGGGGGACGGGGGGCCCACAGATAAATTTTCGCACCGGGGCCCCATGGATCGTGTGTACACCACTGCTATAACGCTACCCGTTCTGGTAATAGTGCATAGTTTTTTTTGCTGTGTTTTATTTCCACAGATTTGTACTATACGTTGTTCCAATCAGCTCCACCTTATGTGTACAAAAAAACAGTCCTGCGCTCAAACTCCCATCACTCCTGGGTGGCAGCAATGACCATAGTACACATCAGCCCCAATACATACAGTAAAAAACAAAGAAAAAAGTTACCAGTGCTCTTCCCATATCTCTATGCATATTCAAACAAATGGAGGTTATTTAGTTTCTCCAATGGCAATGAGAGACTTTATCCCACCTGCCACATCAAGGCAAACCTCTCAGATGGGTCCTACACTGACCCTTCACCTTGCTTCCTTGAGCTTCTCGCAAAGATAGCTCTAATGAGACAGAAAAGGGTATTTTTTTATATACACCCCTACATGCTTATTAACCCCTAATAAGGAACACATGGGATGGGCGGCAGCATTGTAACATAGCTGTGTGATACAAAAGTGAATACAAATATAAAAAAACAAGTCCTGTGCTCAAACTCCCATCACTTCTGTGCGGCAGCAATGACCATTGTACACATCAGCCCTAATACATACAGTAAAAACCAAAGAAGGCTTTATGTATGTATATCTTGTGTATTTTAAAGAGGTGGTTTAGGGGATACCACTCAAGGTGTATTGAGCTTTCCTATTTTTTACTTTAAATTGTGCACTTTTTTATATTGAATAACGCACTAAAGTTGTCAAAAACCCACCGGCCCCAGGGCCAGATGACCTGCCCCTCTCATACTTACGCACGTTCCGCAATAGACTCACAGACTCACTGGCCGCGGTGGTGACAATCATACCAAAGGAGGGTAAGGACCCAGTCAGCTGCTCAAGCTATCGGCCTATCTCGCTCCTGAATGCAGATCTCAAAATGGTCACAAAAGTGATGGCCCTCCGACTATCGAGGGCCCTACCGGTTCTGATCCACCCTGAACAGGTGGGTTTTATCCTGTGATGAGATGGGCACGATAACACCATCTGAGCACTGAACATCATCCTTGCAGCCCGGTCAAACAAAAAAGAACTGGTGCTTCTCTCCACAGCTGCAAAGAAGGCGTTTGACCTGGGTAGACTGTCGTTACCTAACATCAACACTGCAAGACATGGGAATTGGACCACTTATGCGAGCATGGGTGCAGTCAGTATACACAACCCCCACGGCCAGAATCCACATCAGTGGAGTAATAACCGCCCCATTCCCTATTCGAAACGGCATGCCCCTGTTTGCTCTCTCTCTTAAACCATTTATGGAGGTGGTCAGATGGGATAGGGGTATTATGGGGTTCACCTCGAGTAGGGGTGAGCACCGCGTAGCAACATATGCAGATGATATGCTCTTCTTATTGCAGCAACCCAGGGTCTCCCTACCTAACCTGCTGCAGTCTTTTAGGCAGTTCAGTCAAGTCTCCAATCTGAAATTGAACATGGATAAGTCAGAGGTGCTACACCTATCGCATGACCCGGTTTCCACCACACTCCTTCAGGTACAGTTCCCCTTCACTTGGTGCGACGATAAACTGAGATACCTGGGCACTCTGCTGGCACTCTGCTGACCCAGTTGTACTGGCTTAACTATCTTCCCTTGCTAACCACACTACAAAAAGACATGCAATGCTGGACTCCCCCAATACATCTCATGGTTCGGCCGGATCAATTCAGTCAAGCTGAATATTATACATATTCCACACCATCCTGATCACCATCCCTAGGATATTCTTTAGCTCCCTAACCACGATGATACGGAAGTTTGTGTGGCCCTCCTGGAACTGCACAAACCAACCAGGAGAGTGGGTCTCCCACAATAGCAATGTATTACCATGCCGCCCACCTACATAGGTGTCTAGACTGGCATGCTCACCCCACAAAGAAGCAATGGGTGGACATGGAAATCCAACAAGCTGAGGGTAGGATCCCGTTTGCACTCTGGATGGGTAATCCGACACTGAGAACCCTGCACACAAATAACCCTCTGATACATGCCACACTGGGCATCTGATGTGCACTCCATTTCCAACAACTGACAACATCGCCTAACCCACTTATCCCAATCACGAATAACCCAGACCTGGTGGGTGGGCTGAGCGCACGAGACCTGACGGGACTCCAGCACATGGACTGGAAATACATGCACCAAAGGTGCAAACCCACCCAGCTGAAGACCATCACTGCATTGATGAAAGACAGACAACCGATCCCAATAGAGCAGTACCGCTACCACCAAGTAAAAACATACAGA
Source organism: Pelobates cultripes (assembly GCA_933207985.1). Lineage (NCBI taxonomy): Eukaryota > Metazoa > Chordata > Amphibia > Anura > Pelobatidae > Pelobates > Pelobates cultripes. The sequence goes on from OW240913.1 coordinate 252,004,618, forward strand.
TACACAGACCACTGACACAACATGAGGCGCTATGCACTAGAAGGGTACAAGTCTCAAGGGGCATCTCTACCATGTATGCACTGCTCATGTCATATAGAGGCGAAATAACACTTGGGTACACAAGTAAATGGGAGAGGGAAACGGGAGTCATCCTCTCAGACCAGGAATGGGACAAAATCTTTACCAGCACACACTAATGCTCCATAAGCTTTAAGTTCCAGGAACTGAGCTACAAGCTGCTAACACTCTGGTACCGGACGCCAGACGTCCTGCACTAAATGCACGTGGATAACCCATGGGAGTGCTGGTGATGTGGCCTGGTAGGGGGGACTGGCCTCCACATATGGTGGTCCTGCCCTGCTATTGTTCCCTACTGGAAGATGATACGTACTAAAATACAAGATATCACAGACACCACTCTGGCATTCCAATCTCTGACTATCCTACTGCACCACACCACAAAATATACAACATGGAATCTTTGACAGCTGCCCTATGGTGACACACAGAAAAGTGCATACAAACTTGGGCCCCCTGGCTCATATACATCACGAGGGGCCATACAGGCACGTAGGCCCAATAGGGTTCTTCCATTACTGGACTGGGACACTCATGCCCTACCAGGGGAGATGGGGTAGGGGGCGGATAGGGGCAGCCACGAACACAAACCCCCCAATCATTTCCCCCCCTTCCCCTCTCCCCTCTCTTCCACTGTCTCTCTCTATTTCTCACCCTCTCCTCCTCTCTCCCTGACATACATACATACATACTGACATACTGACACACATACATACACACATACTAACATACATACATACGGACACACATACATAGATACATACTGACATACACACATACATACACACACATACATACTGACATACTGACACACACACATACATAATGACATACATACATACTGACATACATAGATACATACTGACATACACACATACATACTGACATACATACTGACATACATACATAGATACATACTAACATACACAAATACAGCTAATTTTGCTTACCTTTTTTTGCAGGTGGAAGGCTGTGGCTGATGGGAGTCGGCGTGGCTCCCGCGGCCTGGCTTTCTTCCCTACCGCGCGGCGCGGAGGGGCGGGAGTTGGAAGGAAGTGACAGCCACTTCCTCCCAGCAGTACTTTGTGGTTGCGATTTTTTTAAAGGAGCCCTGTCACGCTATTGCACGGCTGCAGCGCTGACCGAGCCCCTGAAGATATAGAACCCATCGGGTGGCCCTAAGTGCGTGGGCCACCTGATAGGCCCCAACAGGCCTGATAGGCCCCACCGCTACATGTCATGATTGTCACCCCCTGATGGCGGCCCTGCATTGACCAAAGTGATTTGACAACCACATGCCTATATGACTAATTATAATAACATCCATGGCCTCTCCTTTAGAAGAGATGAGTAGGGCAATAGCCCTGGGCTCCTGTGATAGAAAGGACCCTACAAGTTGGAGCACCATAATCTGAACTGCAAAGCAACCTGCATTCTAAGAATGAGACATATAGTTAGGATACCACTACATGTTTGTAGTTTATCTAACTGCCTACTTCCCAACATTTTTTCCAACTTCTATATTATATCTATTGGATGCATCATCAAAGAGGGCAATACAGTCACAAATAAATGCAAATATAGTGCATACATGTCTTACATACTTCCCAATGGACAAACAGAGCAGCTTCGGTTTTGGGTGCGGGGTGGTTCTGAGAAAATTTAGGTGACTTACTAATAACAATTTATGGAATTTAAATGTAATCTAGATCAAGGACAATATATATTATTGACTGATTTATAAACACATTTATTTTGTAATTTAAAGACCCATTACTATGGGTATTATTTCTGTGGAGCTCCATTGTACACCGAGACATGTGAACAATATGTAGCTCCTAGAAAAAAAAAAGGACATAGGGATAAAAAACAGAGGGGCAACTGGATGGGTCCCTTGTGCGATATGTTAATTAAAAGCAGTGCACACACTGTTCTTGGAGCTAAGACTGCATGCACAGTTTGAAAAATACATCTTTTTGGTATGAAGGGACATGCCTATGTAGGCAGGCTTATAATGCAGCATTCTGCAAAACATGTATTTGTTTGTGTAACAAGTATAAAGATTTAAACTTGCAAAATACAGCATAGTAATGGGGTCAAGAACTAACAAATGCATTACATCAGTATTGGTGCTTGCAGTTAATGATTTTTGCATTCCCGTGAATTATTTTAAACCCACAAGACGGTGGTAGCTGTTTTATTTCACCAGTTATCTATATGTATGTATTTGTCAGTTAGTACTATATGTATGAAAAACGACTGCCGATTACAGTACAATGAATACTTAGTGTAATGAACCCACTGGTTTTTAGACCCTAGGTCAGTGGTTCCCAAATCAGTCCTCATGGCCCACTAACAGTTCAGGTTTTATGTATTTACTGGTTTTATTCTAATGGATATACTGACAAAACCTAGACTCTGAGTGGGTCTTGAAACCGGTGTATGGGTGAAGCGCTATATATATGGATAACCAAAGTGGAGAGATAGTATCAAGTGATAAACACCAGAAAGATGAAAATATACCTTCTGTTTTTATAATTCACAATAATCCTTTATAGGAATATCCTAAAAACTTAAACAGAAAAATCCAAACATAGTGCAAATCTGTAATGATGAGAGATGTGGTAGAAATATACAAAGGGCCCACTCACACTTTTAGGAGCTAGAGGGGTATAGCTCAATTGAAGCACTTTCAGAGTCCGTAGAGGCGACTCTTATCCCTTCTTTTAACTCTTCCTTTCTTGTATTCTGGAATGTATAAGGGAAAATACCTCTGGTGCAATAACGTAGGCTAGGTGTATATATTATAGTAAGGGAAATAGGGTACTTACAAACCCAGAGCCATCCACATTGGCTCTGATCCAATAGCTTATGTGGATTTAGGACCACACTCCTTCTTTGTGAATAGCAGGAAAATGCCAATAGTGTATCTCAAAAATATAAACTTTATTGACTATATATACAATATAAGTACAATATAAATATAAAAAATATATATATACAAAAAACACTATAATGGCATAAAAAGTCCAGTAATTTAAAAGTCTTTTTGCTCACAATGTTCCCAGTGGGTCTTGAGGACGGGCTTGTGAAACACTGCCTGTCCTTATAAGTGAAGACTTTTACTATTCATAATGGGTCAAAAATGTCCCATATATCTCAGGAAACCATGCTTCGACATATTAGTACTATTTTTAAAGCAAAATTAAATACACAGGATGCAGAGTTAAAAGTGATAAGTAAAAATGGAGGAAGATAAAATATAGATTTTATATTCTGTTTGAAAGCCAAAACGATGAGTGTTGGAATTTGCACATCATAATAACATTCAAATCTGTAGAACCTAAAAGGATTCTCTTTAAAAGTGAAAGTAGCATCCCTTCACTGAAATGATTTCCTAAGAACGTTATCTGTTCCTGGCTTTTGCCTTTCAGATCATTTCTGTTCCATTTCCTTTTTGACAGAAGCTGCTCAGGAAACATAGAATAGTGTACACAGCTTAGGAAATGTCCATCCAAGTGAATATGTCTTAAGCAGATAACATGGTCATTTACAGATGATATAACTCTTGAAGTTTCATCGAACATTTATTTTTTTCACAGCAATAACTGGATATCTATAAATATGACTTTAACAGTGGCTCAGAGGAAATAGAAATCTGAAAACTTCTCCACATTGATTACCCACACTTTTTTATCAGCTGAAACACATCTGTAAAAAAAATAAAAAAAATTACTGATTTTATAGCACTAGTTTTAACTTGTTTCTATCAGATATTACATATTTTATTATACAGTTATTGTGAACTATTTTTAGCTTTGAACTTAAATGCAATTATGCTAAATAAAATATTTAACTTATTTAACATGCTCACTATAATTTTTTCCCACAGTGAAAAAAAAATTAAAAGCAAAAACAAAGTATTATAGAAAATTACAGTAATTGTAAACAATGTTCATAGCTAGCACATGGAATTAGGGAATATATATACTTGTATATACAGGTCGACCAAAATTCAAAGTAGGGTTTGAGGCGTCAATAACTTTTTTCTTAATAAACTAATTTAAATGATGTTACATATAATGAATGCTTAATGTATGGAGATTTGTTGGACTAGATACAGTAGATGACATGTTTAAAAGTTGGGCTCTTTCAATTGCATTGCTCATAACAATAGTTATTGTTTGAGGCTCTAGCTCTCATATTTTTGCATGAATATCGTCCTTGAGCTGCTCAAGTGTACGTGGTTTGTTCACGTACACCCACTCATTCAGATATCCTCACAGGAAGTAATCAGGAGCAGAAATGTCAGCCAATTAAACAAGGGAAGTTCTTGAAATTATGCACTCGCAAAACAGTTGTCTCAGGAGGTCCATTGTGGCCCTGGATGTATGAAACCACATTTCACTCACATTCATGAAATAACCAGGTTATAAAAGTATGCCTTGATGCAATGATATATATATATATATATATATTTGTGGTCGGTTAATATCGATACTGTGAAATACCTTGTGATTGGAATTAAGTCGGTATGGTGTGCCGGAACCGACGTAGGTGTAGGCCTGTAAAAGAGGGCACTCCCAAATGGATTGTATAAGAGGGTGAGGTGGGTGGGGTGAACAGCGTGCGTATCCGGCAAAGTAGGAAGGGAGGAGTAGCGTTTATATAGGAAAGCTAAATCCTCCCACAAATACAGGCCTTCGGCCTTAAACTTGTGTTCGGTTAATATCGATACTGTGAAATACCTTGTGATTGGAATTAAGTCGGTATGGTGTGACGGAACCGACGTAGAAGTAGGCCTGTAAAAGAGGGAAAAAGGAAATGCAAAAAAACCACACGTATTGCAATATAATTATCACATAAGATTTGTTTGCCTTACCTCTTATCCGTTGTGAAATGTTTCTGTATAACATAGCTGATTCCCAGTGAACCTAATTTATTATGTGTACCGTTACTGGATGTGGTACTTAATTTGAATGTATGGTCTAAATAGGAGTTAGGGTCCCAACCTAATATAATGCAAGGAGTACGAATGTAAAACCGCATTTAGAAATAGTTAGGGAATTGTTTAGTAGAGCAAGTGTCTTAATTGTCTGGTTTGAATGTTGGCGTGACATGAGGTAGTGTCTGTACCTTCTTAGAATTTCTTTGAGGAGACATGATTTGCCAGTCTGATAGGCTGTGATCGTGAAGTTGTAGGGCTCCAGAACCCTTGGAAGGTTAAATGCCCAGAGGTTTAAGACCGGGTTTGTGTGGTATGGATGCTGTCTAGGGAGTCTGATACTGCCCGGAATTTCCATCCATGTATGTATGTTATTGTGGAATGATGAACCCATTATTTATATCTTGATATCCCAAGGTAAGCATTAAAGACGGGGTCTTGTCAGAACGTGGTGTTGTATGTCTGATTGGTATAGTCTGATAGTGTTGTATGAAGGTTTGAATGAAAGGTGGCAAAAAAAATGTGGCATAATAGACTACAGTTTGAACAGTATGCTTGTGGATGTTGTGTTCCATTGAGTCTTGGAAGAATGTGACATCTCTGTCGTATGTATTCTAAGTGAAAGCAAATAACGCTATAGATGATAACTTATTGTCGAGTCCCAATAGCCAGGCGACCGAATGAGGACATTGAAATGTGGATTATGCTCGGGTGTTTGTCAATTGGGTGAGGTACGAGACCGAGTGTCTCTTTGACAGTAATCCCTAATAATTATGCAAATGCTGCAACCCAGGATAGTGGTTTCATCTGTACAAAAGATTGGGGGTTGGTCGGAACCAGGCAGGATGATCACAGAAACCCAATTCCGAGCTCTAATGACTCTCTCCACATGACCAGGTCTGCCTTGCCAGAGGAACTAATAATACTATCTCCGTCAGGCAGACCTGATAGTGAGCGTATCAGTAATGAATGAACTGACCAGAGGGACAGTGTGCATAGTGACTTACAGGAACCCTGCAATGACTGCAGGTCTTTCAATTTCAAGTTCCCCACTGAGGGGACTTGTTCGTCTTCACAACTGCACACGATCTTATCCTCGGGAGACTTGTCTGTATGGCACCGTAATTGGTATGAACCTATGACATGAAGACTGTTAGAGAATTAGGCGGATGAGGGAGTTAAAGCATAGGTTGCGACTCAATGAGGAGCAGGCAGATCAAAGATGAGATGTTGTTTATTAGAGTATTGCTGGTAGTTTACAGTATATGATATGTGTCTAGCCGAGGAGAATGGAACATCTAGGGTGCCTACTGGGAGTTACCTCCACCCAAAGTGGAACCCATGTCTAATGATTAAATCACCAAGTGCAGGGACGATGTGACTCATGCATAACGTCAAAGCTTATTCCCTCTGTACTCATGACCTTGATATAAAATATCCGGGCAGATGGTTTATTATTATTTTTTTTTACATCAGCACCGAGGCCTATGGCGAACACTTGAAGGAATTCGCAGTTGGTAGAACTACATATGCCTGTGTTAAAAATCAACACAAATTAGCGGATGAGTACTCGGAAGTGAGGAGGGTTGAAAGGTGATGCGGGGGGCCAACCCTGTTCGTTGGTGGAAGTATGTGTGTGTATGGACCCTACGGGAAGAGGGCATATCTGAGTCGGACTGGTGCTCTCTAAGTTAGATAGTCTATTATTGAAGGACTGAAGCGTAGCCAGAAAGGAGTTTAGGTCTCCTATAATGTCTGAGACTCTCCTTATGAGCTGTTCCCCAACACAGAATTCTCAGTGTCCGGCTCAGTGGTTGTACTAAGGAGGACGGTACTTGTCCTATGTTGCCTTCTTGGGACATACTGAAAAAGAATATCACAACAACAATGAACTGATTAATAACAATATGGTAAAGCAATGTAGAACTGGCTAGCTAACTAGTGCTGAAGCGAAAATCGCTCTACCCCGTGACAAGTGAGGGGCTCTACCTATGATTTGGGCGTGGGGCTCGAGCCACTAGCGTGGTGGCAGGGTGGCGGCCTCTCGGTGACAGTAAAAGATCCAAAACGTGTGGCCGTGACAGGTGAGGCCCTGACTATAAAACCTGATAGGTGGGTGATTGCGAGGCTCTAACTATGAATTGGGCATATGGGCCAAAATCTCCGTGTTGAGATTGGGGAGTTGGCCACACAGGACCAGCTACGTTGGACGACTAAGGCCAGCTCCTTACCCTAGATAGCCAGTTCTCTGACCCTAGACGAGGGATTGATAAGGGGGTAACGTAACGTATTTAGTGACACCCAAGTTGTAGTTTGTAAGAGTACCTTGAGATACCTGCGTCAGAGTAGGAGAGAAAAGAAGAGAGGGAAAGGAGGAGGACAGAAGAGGAAAGGAACTGTGGTCAAGTGATAGGAGAGAGAGAAAATTAAGTTTAGCATATTGTAATTCTTGGAGACATAGCGGATCGTATAGTATACTTAGGCCCTGAGGGTGCTGAAGATTCCCAGGATAGCTACTATTTATCCCTGAAGGGGAATTTAGGAAGGCATCATGCCATGAAAGCGTGGTAGTACTTGAAGATAAGAGGAGGGTTAGATGAGCAAGGTTCGTTAGAGTCAGGATGAATGTTACAGATAGTGATTTTGAGTAAACGTATTACGAGTTGTCGAGTAGAGCCGTGGCCTGTCGAGGCAAGGTGGGAATCAAGCCCCCGTACCCTAATACCCTATTGTGTAACTGCGTGGCCTTGTTGAGGCAGTTGATTGAAATGTGAATGAAATGTGTTTGTACCTGATAGAGACAGGGGACAACAAAGAACCAGTAACTGTCTACTGGTAGAATGCCATCCAAAACCTGAAATTAAGGTGCTGTTTTAGAAGGGAAATGATATCCTTTAGGTGAACTCTAAATATATAACAGCCTCCTCTTAATTAGTGGTATTAAATTACGTCAATCATGTAAGTTAACTAACATAATCAGATGTTGTTTAGCAGACGGTAATGGCAACCTCCATATAAATTTCTGAAACATATATATGTAATGGAGATTGTTTAATTGCCAAGTATCAAACTTATCCGACTGAATCATCTGACAACAATGTTTTAATGTATTGACGTGATAATGTTGGACTTAAAGTAGGGGCAATCTTACCCAGAGGAAGGGAATTAAACGAACGGATTCCAAACAGTTTAGGCTCAAAATGAAAAAGACATTCCCCCTTTATCAGGTAACAGCTATATAGCTATCAGTTCCTTTGTACTTACATACCCATAATTATTTACCAGAATAGTACATGAATAGAATGGTCAATGTTGTTAAAGATTCACTCAACCTAGCCGAATGGAACAGTAAATGCACGATACAACATACTGATGGAATAATGGAAAGGAACTAGGTATAGCGGGTTTAACGAGTGTACGTTTGTTTAACGTTAGTAATTCCCCTATAAGGCGATCTTTGTAAATATTGTGCATTAAAGCGTGGTAGTATTGATGGAGGGAAAATGGTGAAGGAATGAAAGGTGTTAAAGGAGTTCAGGACATTTATTATGAAATAGAGAGTTGATGATAACGTATGATGGATAGTCGAGTGAAATCAAGCCCTCGTATGTTAATAACCCCTTTACGCTGTTGCGAGGCCTTGTAGAGGCAGTAAATAGCGACATGAATTAAGATTAATTACAACACATTTATTTCAGCATCTTGTCAAAGGTGATTTGTGCTTGACATTATTGTTAATTAGTATTCACCTACATAGATTTGGCATAGGTTAGGATTATTGTTTGAAATCAGTAACACTGAGCGGAGGTGTTACATGGGATAAAATTGCTTGGAACAAAGTGTACACATTTAAAAAAAAAAAAAGATTTTTATGAGCAGTAATAATTAGACTTGTGCATGGCAAAACATATGATTAGTCCTGTCAAGGTAAGTATACCCCAATATAATAATGTACTAGCCTGGTCAGGTGTATGGAAAATCAGAATAATGTATGCACTAGCCAAGTCAGGGTAACAGCTTCTCAGAATGCAAAACAAGTCAAGGTCAGAAATACATATAATTGAATAAAGATTGTGCTTATCAGGTACCACAACAGACATCATGATAGGACGAAGGACTAGGGGTAAAAACAACTTATATGTGGCTAGACGGACATAGATTGGCCCACGTCACTCCTGTGACCTCCAAATGAGTGTGAAACGAGGTCGCTGTAGTGACTCAACCAATCATGGACCAGAAGTGATGCTGCACGAGTGGGCAGTGTCCATATTACTGTACGGGAGAGGACAGTAAATCACAAAAAATGTTTTAGTTAGGATGGACTTAATTTCGTCTATGGGGCGCTTCGGTTTGGATAAATTTTGTCAGGAAGAACAGGTAGGACAAACAGAAATAGTGGTAAAATGCACCTTTAGTGAAACAGCAAATTATATAGATAAGATAAATATTATTGTTTATATTGGAAATCTGGATGGATATAGTATGCATTTGAATGTTTTGAGGAACTGTATACACTGTAATTGTTTGTTCCGGCTCCACATTCATGCGTGAAGTAAATCGCATATGTGAACGGCGGGAATAGCCTGAACGTGGCTATTCCTGCCGGTTACCTGGGTGTTTGTATGGTTTGCTTTCCGTAGCTGAAAGTGTTTCGGTTGAGTTTCCCGAATGGAGGGGGGGCTCTGAACTTGGCGGGACGTGCGGCTGGAAACCAAAAGTGCGAGTTGAGGAGGCGCGAGGACCAGGAGTGAACAGCGTGCGTATCAGCGTTTATATAGGAACGCTAACTCCTCCCACAAATACAGGCCTTCGGCCTTAAATATGTATATACTTAATATTTAAAAGACAATCTAGAGTTGTAGTCACTTTTGTAAGGACAATTATTTTTAATAGCATAGAGGCAGTTGCCCCTAAGAGTGTTCCTGATAAAAATAAATAAAAAATAGCTGCACTATCAGTATCATGATTTGCTTCTTCCTGAATATAATAGTCTATATATAAACTCAATTGCAAGATAATTAGGGAGGGATTCAAATGAACATTCAAGCACCATAACCACTGCAGCACACAATAATTTCCCTGAACTTTAAGGAGTCAAACCATTTTAGAACTTTTTGAATGTTTTACCTTGGTCTGACTGAAGTAGTGGAAATAAGGAGCAACCTCAGGTAAGAATTTAAAACATTCAAAAATATTTTGATTACTTACAATGGGGAGAGGAGTAAGGGCCATCCGGGCATCTCTCATGATCTGCAGTTACAATTATTATGGTATGAAATATCTTTGATTGAAGATGCAAATAATTTTCCAAATCAGTTCCAAAAAAGATGGGACTCCAGTTAAGCAAAGAACTATAAAAAGGTCTGTTTTAAATGCAACTATCAGACAAACTAGAGGAGCTCCATGGCACTTGGATGAAATATATGCCCACCATTCAATGTATCTCTTATTCATCTTTATGTTGCTGATGTTCATCTCTGACTTCTATGTTCCTTAATGTTTTAAACTGCATAAACTTGAAAATAAAGATTGTCAAAAAATAAAAAGATTTTCTGGTTTTCCTCTATCAACATGATAAATGCATATTACATATATGTAAGACTGCACACCCATAACTGCTATAAAAAAAAGCTAATTTGACAGAAAAAATGTGTGTGTGTGTGTGTGTGTGTGTGTATATATATGTGTATATACACACACACATAATACATAATAAGCACTCGCTTATTCACTAAACGATGATTTCAAATCATACAGATTGTAATAGTTTTGTTTAAAACCACCTCACCTAGGCAAGAAATAATGGGGGTTTAGTTAAATTATATGATCATATATTGCATAAACCTGCCACAACGTCAATGTACCTCATTCTTGGCAGGTCCTACTCTAGCAGCCTAATGCTTGGTATATATCTCAAAGATTATATATATATATATATATATATATATATATATATATAGAACAAAGGCAGAATTATAGTGTTATGAATAAATATTCATGTTCTTTTCCAAAAGCTCATATGAAAATAGAACCGTTGGGTAGAATTTTTCTTTTTCTTGAGTGCTTAACCCCTTAAGGATGGTGGGTGTACTATGCCGTCCTTGAAATGGTGGCTCTAAAAGCCGGAGGGCGGCATAGTACGCCTAGCCGTCCTTCCACCGTTCTGGCCCCCTGGACTTACCTGGACCGGCAATCTCAGTCAGGGGGGGGGGGAGGATTGCCCGAGAACCCAGCAGTCCCCTTGCAGCAGCTTGGCCGCAATAGGCGTCTATGGAGATGCCTGCAGGGGGACTGTCTGAGCTGTCAGGCAGTCACCCAGGTTGCTAAAAGTAAAAAAAAAAAAAAAATAATGAAATAAATATATTTTATATATATTGTATATGTATAATATATTATAAACTAATTTAAAAAAAAATCTAATATATTATACATAATAAAAGCATATATATGCTTTTATTATAAGTGTGTTTTGAGATATAAATATATATGTGTGTGTGTGTGTGTTCGGGGCTACACCGGTTATGATTCAGGTAAGATTGTTGTAATTAACCTTGATATGAGAAAGTCGGTTGAGGTGTGCTGAAACCGACGTATGCTGTAGACCAGTAAATAAAGTGGGCCTTCACTAGCAGTATATACTAATTAAAGGAAGTGGAGGGTGGGGCAGCAGGTCGTCGGATTGTTGTTGTTAACCTTGATATGAGAAAGTCAGTTGAGGTGTGCCAAAACCGATGGATGAGATACCATCCTTTGGGACCTGGTTCCAATAATCAACCGGTTAGGTATGATGCCCCTGATTACGATAGTAACAGTGTTATGGACTGCAACCAAAATATATAGAGATAAAAGTAATGTAGAACACTGAACACTGAATATGATTAAGGAGCCAACTATTACCAGCCCCTGCTGGGAAGTAAAGCAGCATTCCTTAAATAACCTTAAACTTGCCATCTAAAAGAAAACAGCCTTAGGGAATATTACCACACAGCCAAATATAATTAACATTTCCCTTATTTAACATACCAGTGTCTCTATACTCCTTGATTAGTAAGCAGATAGTATCCAATGTCATATTAGTTGTCAATTGCTAGAGGGCCACAAGTCAAACTGCACAACCATTTGTGTGGACCGGGAACCATGGCAATGTGTTGAGAGTAATCTGACATGCGTTCATGAGAAAAGGTGCAAAAGTATTCTAATCGTGTAAACCTAGGCGAGATTTGAGAATCAAAAAGAACCGAACCACCCCGAATCCTCTTACAATAATAACAAGTGAAGAACAGGAATGCTCTATATGGTAATAGAACCTTCACACCCATTTACCCACCATGAAAATTGCAACCGCAGCCATGCAACTAATGACCCGTTCGTATGAAATGAGTCGAACGGAGGAGGCAGCGTTACATGGTAGGAACCAGGAGGGACACCGAACAGAACATAGAAACCGAATGAAATAGGTGAAAGAAAATGTTCAAACCGTGAGGACGCCAATGAAGGGTTGCCGGCGCAACTGTCAGCCCACATGGTCGAATGTCGGACTGGAGCTTCAGGTGAGGAAGAACGACCAGGGAGACCATCGGGAGTAGGCTGTAACTTCGAGGGGAATCCAGACAGAAAGCTTCCACGGAGCAGCAAACTGACGGTCTAAGTAACAGCAGCAGATCGTCGGACCAATTACAGTAAGGTAGGGAAGAGGGGAGTGTCACGGGTGGCGGTCCGAAGACCGGGACCCCTGTATGCCGGATGATGATAGGAGTCTTAGTGTGGAAATGGACAATCAGGGTCTGGAGCAGGGTAAGGTATGTGCGGCACCAAGGTATGTGCGGCCACACACCAGAGCCCTGATGTCACTTAAGCAGATGCCAGGAGCTTATTAAGGAGATAAGTATCCAATACTAGAAACAAGGTAAGACTAGAACAAGCACCAAACAAGAAAACAAGACAAGACTAGAAAATCCCAGAACCGGAGCAGGACAGAAAGCAGAACCCAGAACATGTACACAATACATGAGGGAAACATTAACAGGACATGGGCAGGACAGGACAGGACTGTACATGAACTGGGAATACAAGGCAAAACAAGAGGAGACATAACTAAGTACTATATATGTAATAAACATGGGAGATTTAGACCAAGATGTATGCAGCCCACCACTGGACCAAAGTATTCCAAATACGGTGGGTCCTAACTGCCTAGATATGCATGACTAAGTAAACAACAATAAAACACACACAGTACTTACCTGCAAAGAAAGGAGCAGAGGAAATGAGACCACTGCTTGCAGGAACACACTGAAACACAAGGATAAATGGCAAAGGAATGGATATGGCAACAAAAAAAAAAAACATTTAAAGGAATCCAGGAGCCTGGGAATTCCAGGAACGGAAATAAAGGAATGAACCTAGAAAACCCAGCAAAAAGAAAACCAGACATAGAATAGAAAACTGGAAAAAACAAGAAAAACTAAACAAGAATTGTAAAAAAGAGTACTGGATACCAAAAGCCAAGGCCAGACATCTGTGCAGAATGGAACAGGACGTGACAGGGAGTCCCTTTTAAAGGTCCATAAGCCCCTCCCACAACTTTAGACCCTGCCTTCCTATATATATATATATATATATATATATATATATATATATATAGAAAGGTAAAGTAGATAGCACTCCTCGGTCTTTCTTGTAAGTAAAAAATAGCTTTTATTGCTCCAAATTAAAAGATCAACGTTTCAGTCTGCTACTGCAAACTTTCATCAGGACATGGTTAACATAATACACAAACACACCTATATACCCACAACCTATTGATCAATAAACTCACCACACCTGGGACAAGGAACCACTCCATGGACCGCCCGGTCTAATTCCCTGCCGAATTGCCGGTCGGGCTATGATGACATCATAACATATGCGACGGTTGCTTCCCTGACTGTTTTCCTCAGGTAATCATAGCAACCGGACACCTAGGCGGCTCATGAAGCAGCAACTATCTCAATAATAACAGCGACAGATCGCTTTTATCCAGGTGTACCAAAGCACCTATACTCTGAAATTAAAAATCTAAATAATAATAAATAAACTTCAAAATAATTTCAGATTTCACTTTGGCCGAAAGAACGTATGGCTAAATAGCAGATTCAATACAATGACTGTGACTATATATATATATATATATATATATATATATATATACACACACACACACACGTATTATAAATATATATATATTATAAATACAAATTAAATATATATACATTCTGAATATATATTTAACTATTCATTGTACATAATTATTTGATTTTTTTAATTATAATTTGAGGGACCTGCCTGACAACCCAGGCAGACAGTCCAGATAATTTAATTGTCAAGCCCTATATTTAACCCCGTAACTTTCCAAAACACCATAAAACCTTCACATGGGGGTATTGTTATACTCGGGAGACTTCACTGAACACAAATATGAGTGTTTTTAAAAGTAAAACTTATCACGATGATGATATCACCAGTAAAAGTGAAGTTTTTGTTTAAAAAATGCAAAAATCAACTAATAATGCTAACTTTGACCAGTGTTTGTGACTAAGTGGCTACTACAAAAGACTGGAAATAATAATAATAACAAAGTATTTAACCAGGAAAGGTACATTCAGATTACTCTGGTTTTCAAGTATGTCCTAGGGATGTTTACAGCGTTTGTGACTAAGTGGCTACTACAAAATACTGGAAATATCCCATTTTGAATACCCTGGGTTGTCTACATTTGCAAATGGTATGATGGGGTTAATTCACCTTCCTGGGCTACCATATGGTCTCAAAAGGCCACATAGACTCAGCAAACCAATCTGGAAAACTGAACTGGGCAAGCCCTATATTGACCATGTAACCAAAACACCATAAAACCTGTACATAGGGGGTATTGTGATACTCGCTGAACACAAATATTAGTTTTTCAAAACAGTAAAACTTATCACGACGATGATACCATCAGTAAAAGTGCAGTTTTTGTGTAAAAAGAATGCAAAAAACAAATATGAATGCTAACTTTGTCAAGCGTTTGTAACTTAGTGGCTACTAAAAAAGATTGGACATACCCCATTTTTAATACCCTGTTGTCTACCTTTTCAAATGGTATGTCATGGTGGAGTTAGTTTTCATTTCTGGGCTGCCATTCCGTCTCAAAGGCAACAGAAACAGAAATTGGCAAATCTTATGTTTGACCCTCTAACTTTCCAAATCACCATAAAACCTGTTCTTGAGGGGTACTGTTGTACTCGTGAGACATTACTCTACACAAATATGAGTGTTTTACAGCAGTAAAATGTATTATACTGTTAATATCATCAGTGAAATGGCAGTTTATTTGTGAAAAAATAAAAAAAATCGAATGTAAATTCTAATTTTGTCCAGGGTTTGTGACTATGTGGCTACTAAAAAAGAGTGGACATACCTCATTTTGAATACCATGAGTTGTCTACTTTAACCAATTGTATGCTATGATGGGGTTAATTTTCATTCTTGGGCTGCCATACGGTCTCAAAGTCAACATAGACCCAGCAAACCAATCTGGCAAACATGGACAGGGAAGAGCCCTAAATTTGACCCCTGTATGTTTCCAAAAACCCATAAAACCTGTACATTGGGGGTACTGTTGTACTTGTGAGATATTTCTGAATACACATATGCGTATTTTATTTCAGTGAAATCCAACAGTATTATGACATTCACAGTTAAAATGCCACGCAGAACATGAAAAATAACAACATTTCTTAATTGCTCATATTTTTTTTAGATGTTATTCATATTAAATTATGTTTCATATAAAAAAAAATATTTGATATGAAATGAAAGCCCTGTTTCTCCTTTAAAAAATGATATATAATAAGTGTGGGGGCATTTATTATGAAAGAGGTGATTTTTGGTTGAACCACATATAGCGCAAATTCCAGGTTTTGTTTACATTTTGTTTTGATCAAAACATGTACAATTGGCTCCATCCTTAAGGGGTTAATCACTAACGTAGTTATTGACTAAGTTGGTTAAATTGGACAATTGCAACTTTTTCTAATTTCCCTTTTTTGTTTCTCCTCAACTGCCTATTTAGTGAATAAACCTGAGTCTATAAACAACAAATGTTTTTATTTTAATAATTTTTTTTTTTATAAAGGGACCACCTGATATATGCCTTTTTTTTACAAAAAAATTTGGCTTTAATAATACATTTAAAGTCAATACTGAATTTTCTGTTTAAACATTATGCAGTTTTTGCCAAACAAGGTTAATTGTAGTCCTTTGGCTTTACCTGATTGGACACACGAAGAAACATAAGTGAACACTGTATAACACATGAAAAGTTTAGTGTTTTTTTTTTTTTTGCAATAACTGAAAACCATTTCCAATGGAGCAATAAAATGTTTCACACAGAGCAATCACAGCAGCCGGCAAATTAGGCTAAGCAACAGTTGGTCAGATAGCAGTAGACACTGACCCGAAATGATTGCTCAACTAAATAAAATGGGACATTTTCTCAAATAAATATACATAATATTTTAAAAAATATAATTGATTTTCATTAAATATAATAACATTTTAAAAACTGAGAAGTGAAAATGTGATGGCAACAAACTAACTGAGTGTGGATGGAGTTAATTTGCACATAAATTGCATTGTTTCACCCAAGGTTGGATAAGTAAATGACATTTTCCTTTATACTCATTGCTTTTCACACTACGTAAATTACATATTCTTTTCAAATTATTTTTATTGAGTATTTTTCAAAACATTTTTTTAAACACAATCCAAAATAAAAAGGGAAAAAGGAAAAAATGGAAAACATTTCTCCATCCACTGCAATACAAATACACATGAAAAACAAAATATCATTGAACAAAATAAAAGTATGTAAATATAATGTTATAAAGGATAAGGTTAGCAACAACCCACAAACTATAAAACATTTTCAAATCCATCATACTAAAATGAGTCACCTGAAAAGACAGTCATAATTTATATCAGAATCCAAAGAGTCTGTATAATATACAATACACATTAATAGGTTGTTGCTACTTAATTAACAATCTAATAGAATGTAATTTCAGCATAAATCACAGACTAATAGAATGTAAATTGTCCAAAAAAGTAAGCAATTTTTAGTAAAGGGGAAAGAGAAAAAAAAGAAAAGAAAAGAAAATTAGGGGTTAAAAAACAAAAGTATGTACAAATTTAAATAGGCCATGGGAGGGAAAACAAAGCCTATTAGGTGGTAGTATATTAATATCAATGAATAAGATAAAACAAAGACGAAATATTCTACTAAATAAATCTTAAGTAACAATTAATCATAAGAAGAAAGCTCACTGTACACATGTGCATAGATCCTGGCTTTAGCCAAAATCCAGTTGATTATGTGCAATAAAAATAAATAATTTAGAACACACTTTTCTAACAATTAAAGGATCACACTGTTGGGGGGCTTTGTGCTGGATCATTTCTTTCTATTAGCACACTTATCTTGTCATGTGATCCTCTGTCAATAGATGCCACATTTGC
The DNA here is from genome assembly GCA_933207985.1 of Pelobates cultripes. Lineage (NCBI taxonomy): Eukaryota > Metazoa > Chordata > Amphibia > Anura > Pelobatidae > Pelobates > Pelobates cultripes. The sequence goes on from OW240913.1 coordinate 252,022,181, forward strand.
TTTCTTTAATATGGCCCCTCTTTTTTTGTGTAATACAGAACTGTGGAAGTATTTGGTTTCAAATATGTGTGTGACAACAAATATAATGTGAATTGTAATATCACACAGTTCTCTTATCTTACAGTATTTTTTCACCAACAATATTTTTATGAAGCAACAATTTAACGCAATTTTATGTTTTTTTTTTATTAAAGCTATCGGTAAATCAGAAGCGAAGAATGATGGTAGGTACAATGCATGTCTTGTGAAATTGCAAGATATTGTTACTAATAATCTCCAGCAGCTCCTCCTTTCCATGAATAGGGGGGAGGGACAAAGAGATGGTAGCAGTTGTGGACAGGAAAGAGCTACTAATGAACTGTGCCATGCAGTGAGCCATAGCTGTGGTCCAAGTGTGCAACTCCCTTCCAGGGCCGGTGCAAGGATTTCTGGCTACACAGGCGAAGATGCATTTTATCCCCTTTCCCCTTCTCTCCATGTGTCTGCTCACTCCTGTATATTGTTGCTGAGTAACAGGGTGGGGGAGAGAATAATTAGTAATCTTTCCCCAGTCTGACGTAAAGCACTTTGGCACTCCATGCATGCACTTCCTTTCAGACTGGGTAGAGGTTACTGAAGCTCCTCTCCCCAGGTCCGCAGCTTGGCAACACTACACATAGTTACTGGCTGGAGGGGAACGCTGTGCCCCAGGGTTTTTGCGACCAAAGGCAGCCGCCTGTGCTGCCTTGTGGCAGCTCTGGCCCTGCTACCATGAACTGTTAGCAACCAGGGCTGTGATTTAAAGGTGTAATTATGGTATGATATATGTGGGTAATTAGGTACCACTATGACAGTGATTTGAGATTCTCACACAAGGTGTCAAGAAAATGTCCTTAATCAGATTTTAAATGATATGCTAAAATATTGAAAATACAGTAAAGCAATAATATTTATGTGAACGACAATCAAATTACTAAATAAAGACACCAATAAATGTAATATCCGTGAACAACAAATAGACAAAACAACTGCAAAAATGTCCTACATGTTTTTATCTTTACAGTTAAAAAAAACCAAATCAGTAGAGGAAAAAGTAAGATATAGTCACATTTGCCGTTTGATTTTCTGCTATTGCTTTGGCTGCATATTAGCTTCTTGGTCTAAAGCATTTTATTTACAGAGTGTATGCTAATTAATATCATCTAATTATAATCTAACCAAAGCAGCAATAAAAAATAAATAGAAAGCAAGAATTTTTATAATCTCTGACATGGTTATAAATATACAGTAGTTTATTAGTACTTTCTAATTAATTTTGTATATATTTCTGTTTATATTTAATGTATGTTGTGCATGTTTACATACAGCAAGATACAGTCGAGGGAAGATTGGTTTTGATTAAAGGGACACTATAGGCACCCAGTCCTCTTCATCTCATTGGTCTTCGTCAGTGGCGGATCCAGAGCCTGATCTCGGGAGGGGCACTTGTAGATTATTTAAATAATCCCCCATACACACACTGGGGGGGCAGTGTGTGTATGGGGTGCAGTGTATGGGGGGGCAGTGTGTGTATGGGGGGGCAGT
>OW240913.1:252023843-252036771 GCA_933207985.1 Pelobates cultripes
ACAACTGCGATTTCTCAGTGACCTTCTTGGACCTGTGAACCTTCAGCCTGAACTCCCGAAGTGCAGTGAACTGAACCCCAGGCAATCGACACTCTCCTACCACCGAAACAATTTCCAGTCCAAGCAAAGACGTGCGGTAGGATTCCCGTGACCGTAAGGTATGTCCACAACGGCCCGGCCCAGCCGAGCCCACACAGCAAGCTATCTTACAGATAATGTACTAAGGAACCCCTTTCTGATTCCTTTTTCACCTCCCACTCCCAGACGGATCCAACTTCCCGAGTAGGAACATGAATGGAACTGCCCTTTGGCAAGTAGAGGTTACCAATAGGAACCTGCAAACATGCAACCCAAAAGATGGAAGGGTCGCCAATAATCGAACGCGTCCTGTTCCCCCAAACCAACTCGACGGCAAGGCCGAATGATGCTAACGATACAGAACAGTTCCGCGGCGATGTCCTCATTTACCGATGCCCCTTTTGGGTGCGATAAGTTTTGTATTGGAATTGCCCGCCCATTTCTAGGGGACCACCCCCCATGGAGACACCCACAGGTCCGCTAATGGCACGGAAGTTCCCCCATGGACTTGATATTCGCCCACCACTTTTCCTGGTCCCTCGACTTTGAATGGAATAGCGTAAACCCCCCCAACAATCTCAGCCATAAAACTAGCGCATTCATGGGAGGCTTACTGCCATAGCCACAGCAGCAATGCACTGATCATCACTGGTGCCGCTCCGAGCCGCAACCGCGGGGCTGAAGCCCTGCCGAGTACCCTTCCTGCCTTAGGTTTTCCTTTTTTGACGCATCAGTTGACACCGTGACTCCCACCGCCTCCGGAACACCCGTATCGAAGCCTACCCGACGGTCCCCAGTTGTACTGACCTTTCTTTTGTCCAGCCAGCACAGCACCTCCTGGGGGTGCGCCGTCAGCCCCCGGAAAGAGCGCATTTCCTGCACTATCATTAGGAACCACCCCTTTTAAATCAATGAACTCCTCGAGCGGAAGACAGGAATTTTTTATATATATATATATTTTTTTTTTTTAAATCCCCTTTATCAAATCTTATCCTCCACCTTCAAGTGCCCCCCAATGTCCCCGCGAAGGACACGTGCCCATTTTGTTGTGCCACGCCTGGAATATTGCCACACATCTAACTGTTCTCCTGCCCGTCAGATGTCCCCGGTACCGGTACACCGTATTCCCCTTCCCTTACCCGGCACGCCGTCACCACCACCCTTTCATTCGGCCTCCCGACTGCGCTCTGGTGACCCCACCCTTCGGCACTGCGGGGACAGCCCCTTTTTTCCTTGATCATGACTCTAAAATGATTTATGCAATTTAAAAAAGTGTGGTGTGTTTATGGACTCACCGCCCGAACCTCCATCTGCGCTGTCCTTCCATCCACCTTGCCAGGCTCTGGAGTATCCGGTGGATGCCGACTCCTGTCCGCGCTGGTCCAGCCTCAAGCCCGTAGAAGTAACACTCCTCGACCTGCTTCTCCATCCCTCATCCGACCTCCCGCTGCTGCTGTGCCTGTCATTGTCGTTGCGCTGCTCCCTGCCGTACTCACACCTGCTTATGGTCCTCCTGTGTTCCTGCTCCTGAGAACACCCCCCAGGGGGCTCCCGCTTGCCTCTGTGCCTTACGTCCATTTCCACCCGTCCATGTCCTCTCTTCTGCCCTCTGCTTGCAGTACCTGGCCTCTCCCAGGCCGCCTCATCCACTTGTGGCCCCTTTAATTAATCCTGGTTGCTGGCCTTCCCCTCCATAGCTGCTCTGCTGTGCCTGTGAAGACTCCGCCTGCTGCTTTCACTATCCCCTTCCTTCACCTCTGACCTGACCCTGGCCCCATCCAGGGCTGCCTCCGTCTGTGTCCCGCCGACCTGGACCCCCCCCCGCCTGCCCATTGGGGGGGGGACCGCTTTTATACTGCTGGGCCCTTGCATCATTCCCCCTGTCACTCAGGTATGCCACCAGGGGCAGACTCACCAGGACGCCTCTTGCCGCTCTCCCTGCCTGGCGGCCATCATGTCATGCTGGATTCCGCCGTCCTTTGTGCTTTCCCGCCCCCCCGCCTTATTGCAGGGGGCGCTCTTCCTGTGCGGCCTCATCCTGACCTGCCGTCTTGCCTGACCGGCGCCGCGTCGAACATACGGCGCCAGCCGCCCTCCAGCTCCTGCCTGCTTTCCGACCTCATTCTCAGCCTTCCCCTTGCCGCCTCCTGACAGGCTCACGGGCTGCCGAACTAACGATGTCACTCACAGGCTGCCGCTGGGGCGTCCTCGCTCTCCTTGCTGGCCTCTGTTCCACCGCCGCGTGGGGGGGAGTGGGGGGTAGCAGATGTGCTCGGGGCCCCCCAGCTGCTCCTGCAGCCACCAGCCCCGATTCTGCCACAACCTTTGTGACCAGGATGGTGGCTTGCTTGGAGTTCTGTCTGAGGCTGATGGGAGTGAGCATGCAGCAGCAGCAGCTCACTCCAGCCTCTCCTGTACCTCCATGCTGTCTCTTGTACCTCCATGCTGCCTCTGTTCTTCTATGCTGCTTCCATGCTGCTGATGGGAGTGATCATGTAGTAGCAGCTCACTCCAGCCTCTCCTGTATCTCCATGCTGCCTCCTGTCTCAGTACTGCCTGTTCTACATGCTGCCTCCATGCTGCCTGTTCTTCTATGCTGCCTCCATGCTGCCTGTTCTTCTATGCTGCCTCCATGCTGCTGATGGGAGTGATCATGTAGTAGCAGCTCATTCCAGCCTCTCCTGTATCTCCATGCTGTCTCCTGTCTCAGTACTGCCTGTTCTTCATGCTGCCTCCATGCTGCCTCCATGCTGCCTGTTCTTCTATGCTGCCTCCATGCTGCTGATGGGAGTGATCATGTAGTAGCAGCTCATACCAGCCTCTCCTGTATCTCCATGCTGTCTCCTGTCTCAGTACTGCCTGTTCTTCATGCTGCCTCCATGCTGCCTGTTCTGCTATGCTGCCTCCATGCTGCCTTCTCCCTCCAGGGCAGGCAGCTTTCACAACTGACAGGTAAGCTTAGGTTCAGTTAAAATGGCCACTTCATATAATGGCTGGTATAAATACTCCCCTTATGGCTCCGCCCTACCCAGCATGCTAGCTGTCACTAAATTCCTGTGGCTGCTATGCCTACCTCCTGGCTCTGTCAAGGCCTATTCCTCTTAGCTGCGCTGATCCATGGGCTACATACTTCCTATTTCTTCCTTGATAAATATCCCACAGTATGCGATAAAATAATACATTACAGACATAATTATTACTGAACAAGTTGTGAATAATTACTGAATAACTAAAGACATGATGAGGTTTCACTATGTGTTCCATCCAAAAGTTGAACGGTCCGTATGTTATATCTAAAAAAAGAATTTTGCCTGCTCTCCATGTTTCTTGTGGATAAATAAACAGTTTGTTCTTTATAATAATACAAAAAAAGGTGTACATGGTGTAAAAGAAAAACAATTGAATAGCTCTAAAACATCTATAGAGTGGTATCCCCTACACCACTATAAATACATAACAATACATACAGGATAATAGGTGGAGCTGTATAATATCTTGAATAATCTGTAAAACAGAATAAATGCAAATAGCGTAGTATGTCTATACAATATAATAAGCTTAAAGAATAAGGTGGTTGAACTCACAAGATTAGAGTCATACCGTCATATGACTCTAAAAGTATTAGGTATAGGTAAAGTCCAATGCAAGTAAAAATATGAGTGTCCAATTGTCCAAAACGCGTTTCGCCTGGTTTACAGGCTTCCTCAGTTGGCTATGATGTCTACTCTGATGTTTTTCCTTTTTAAAAAGTCCCGCTGGCCGGTTTCGCCGTCTTTATGTGTCACTTACGGGTTCCGTCTGTTGGAACGCAACGTGCGTTCCAACCCCGGCGTTCATTTTCGGGTCACATCACAGTGGAACGCACGTGCCTTCCAAAGGGTTCCTCTTGCTTTTCCACATCCGGCGGCCACTCAACACCGTCGGACGGAGTGGTGTTGGAACGCACATTCGTTCCACCTCCATTTCATATAGGAAGTATCTGGCATAATCATTTAATCGATATAAGCACAGTATTTCAAAGACATATTCTAATATAAAACTGTATGAATGGTTTTTATACAGTTTTATATTATAATATGTCTTTGAAATACTGTGCTTATACTTCCTATATGAAACGCATGTGCGTTCCAACACCACTCCGTCCGACGGTGTTGAGTGGCCGCCGGATGTGGAAAAGCAAGAGGACTTTACCTATATCTAATATTTATTGGTATAGTGAAATGTTATTTTTATTATCTTTTTTTGCCAATAAACGAATATCATTATTCAAGGATCTCCTGCATATTGGGCATACCTTGGGCGACGTTTTAAGGATCACAAGGGGGAACACCAAGAAACCAAAGTAAGAAGGTTTTGGACAACCCCCAAATGGTCCAAAGGAGCATACTTTTAGAGTCATATGACGGTATGACTCTAGTCTTGTGAGTTCAACCACCTTATTCTTTAAGCTTATTATATTGTATAGACATACTACGCTATTTGCATTTATTCTGTTTTACAGATTATTCAAGATATTATACAGCTCCACCTATTATCCTGTATGTATAGTTTCTTCTTTATATATTCATATATTGGTCTCCATATGTTGGTATAGGCTGTTGACATTTCTGCTTTGTCATTGTTTACAGAATGGCCCGCATTTGTTTGCAATATATAACTGCACCTGGTGTTCTTAAAATTTATATTGCAGTTGAGTAAAAATGTCTAACTCATTCCATATTCCAACTTTATCTGTTTGAGATATATATATATATATATATATATATATATATATATATATATATATATAATACAATGTTAAACAAAAAATCTGCATACCAGTCAAGCCATAAGACTTGATTTTCCCACAGAAATCCCAAATCTGCAGCGATGTTACAACCACAAAGGATTATGGGTGGGCATATGCAAATTAGTTTAACAAAGAATCCAATTTTTGCCTCTGTAACAGATCCCCTCGTTCACGGGATCTGTATTTTATGTGAACTGTTTGAAACCGCCGAATAACCGATTGCCATAGACTACAATACAAACTGTTCAAAAATCTCGGATTAACTACTGAACACCGGACCACCCTGATGCCTTATTGTGCTTCAATTTACCTCCCTTTTCGGCTAATGTATTCATATTGAAACCCGCGAACGCTTTGTTCAAGTCCCTGGGTGGCCGCCATTTTGGGAGTTTTACACATGGCGGCGGCCATCTTAACTCCTTAAGGACCAAACGTCTGGAATAAAAAGGAATCATGACATGTCACACATGTCATGTGTCCTTAAGGGGTTAAACTCCCGAACAGCGGTGTTTTGCCGTCGAGTGTCTGGAACTAAAATCGGACACTCGAATAGGCAAACACCGCTAAGACCTCCAGACTTCCATAAATTTGTGCCGAAACTACCGAACGTCCCACCGTTCGGTAGAAAGACTAAGTTAATCATGGGGATTCATACGAATGCCAGGATACCCACGGATGGCAAGCCGTTCAGGATTTTTTATTACACGAACAGAGACCGACCGCAAGGCCAAAACTTATGGAACTGTTTTCGGATACTGTGCCTGTGCGGTCGGTCAAAACTTTAAACCCCCATTACTCCCGAACCCCTGGCCCGATCTGGGTGATTTTTAAATATGTTGCTCACCCAGATTAGGGCTATCACACTTTGTGTCCTGATGAAAGCTCCCTAGAGGAGCTATAACGTCGATTTATTCTTCGCAATAAAAGAAGATTTAAACATATGGAAATCCTTGAGTGCCGTTTCTTTCCTTCTCTTATGGTTCAGCTACCAGAGCACCAGGTATCTTTTGTTTTGTTATAGTTGGAGTGCAGTGGTTTTATATATATATATATATATATATATATATATATTTGTGTTAGGTGCTTAAGATAGTACAGTGTGAAATACCATGAATAAGCGTAGGATGATAAAAGGAGCAAGTCGGTTGTGGTGTGCCGAAACCGACGATGAGGTAGGCCTGAGAAAGAAGAGGGCCCACCCAGGAAAAGAAATAGAAAGGAAAATAAATGTTAAAAGTGGTGTGGTGGGAGGGTCATTTAACGCTGACCTCGAACGGTAAGGAGCCAGGCAAGGGGAGTGCCTTAAGTAGGCTAGGGGTAGAAAACCAGCACCTCCCACAAATGCAGGCAAATTGCCTTAATACTTGTGTTAGGTGCTTAAGATAGTACAGTGTGAAATACCATGAATAAGCATAGGATGATAAAAGGAGCAAGTCGTTGTGGTGTGCCAAAACCGACGATGAGGTAGGCCTGAGAAAGAAGAGGGCAAAAATTAAGTAATCAAATTTATTAACAGACAACCAATACATATACATTTTATCAACCAGACATGTTTATGAAAGCATCCCTTAATTCTTGTACTGGGTTCGGTATGTACCGTGAGTAAGCGGATGACTTCCAGCGCCCCAGTGTTTTGATAACATGAGTTGGGACGTTGAAACTGGAGGCTGTGGGCGCGGCTCCTATACGAAAGGAGTGTCCTGAGTAATTGTTTGCGTTGAGGCCCAGTTGTGTGAGCAAGGACCTGACGTAGGTCATGAAGGTTGTAGTGGTGAGTACTGCACCTTGTAGTTGTAATAGCGGTTGCGAGGGCAGTAAGTGATGGTGCTGTATGTAGGCATCAAGAACTTTTACGGGACACCATCTGTTGTGCGTGGGGTAGTACGGAATGTTTACAGGTATGTGCTGGCTGGTTTTGGAGTGAGGTAAAGACAGGATGTAATGATCCATATGTTTTGTCAGGTGGGAATAGAGGAGGAATGGAGTGGTTTGGGTCGTGGAGGTCGTAGTGAATTCTCTGGGTCGTAGAAATCCATAGAAAGTGATGTATATTGCTGTTTTGATGATAGAATTCGTATTAGTGTCAAGCGGTTTTAGGTCGAGTAGGTTAGATAAAGCTTTGAAGATATGGTTATCTATGGGTAGCCTCTGGGCCAAATGTGTGGGTTCTGATTTTTGAATACCTCTGAGTATGGTCTTAATTTGGTGACAGGCCATGAAACTGTTGTTATTTGGGTGTAAGATGAGCATGTGGTGTTGAATGCCAGTGAGATAGAGTTTGATGGTGTTATATGACAATTTGAGTTTAAGGTTGCAAAAGGAAGCAAACCCCAAAAAAGATGTCATAACAAACGGTTGTATGATGTTATGTTCCAGAAGGAATCGTTTGAATAGTGTGAAAGCCCTGTTGTATGTTTTGTTTGTATTGTGTGAAAGTGCCAACTGAGACAATGTCCTGCTATGCTGCATGATGACGTCTAGTCCAGTATGAGTTGTTGAAATGTTGGAGTGATGGTGGCTGTAGGTGCTGCTGACGGGAGTGCTTGATGAAACTCCTGAAATTTAAAGCGAGACAAACTGTCAGCAGCTGTGTTGTATACACCTGGCACATGGAAACAACATAGGAAGAAATTATGACAAGCTGCCAACCAAGTGAGTTTCCTCAGAAATCTCATGATCGTAAGAGATTTGGAACGACCTTTGTTGATGATGTGACAGGTTGCCTGGTTGTCTGAGTAACAACGCACTGGCGTATTAGCCCATAAATGACCCCATGCTACGGCAGCCGCCACTATAGGGTAGATCTCAAAAAGAGCTGAGGTAGTGGAAAAACCTTCCAAATCCTGAACTGCTGAAGGCCAGCTGCCCCAAAGCCATTCGTTCCCAAAAATTGCTGCAAAACCAGTGGTAGATGCCGCATCTGACCAAATGGTAGGAGATGATTCAGTCAATTGAGGGAGGAACATACTTTTACCATTCCAAGTGGTTAAAAACCTCTTCCACATGTTTTAGATCTGCCATAGCTTGGGCATCTAAGGACAACCTGTGCGTGTCATGTAGAAAAAGTGGGAAAAGATGCAATAGTCGTGAAATAAAGGAGCGGCCTTGAGGTATGATGCGCATTGCAAAATTTAGTGACCCAGCAGGGACTGTAGTTCTTTGCGGTTGCAAGTGCCGAGCTGTAGGTAGTTGTTTATGTAAGTGAGAATATTGTCTATCTTTTCGTAAGGTAGGCTTGCTTGCATTGTGGCAGAGTCTAACTGGATACCCAGAAAAGTGATAACCGTGTCTGGCCCTTCTGTTTTCTTTGGGGAGATGGGTACACCTAGTTGCTCAAACAGCTTAGTGGTAGCTTTGAGGCTAGTGGGAGGTGCAGTATTCTCCTCGACCAGTAGGAAATCGTCCAAATAATGTAATACTGTAGGGCATCCGGCTATGTTCAATAGTAACCAGCATAGTGCTTCGGCAAATGTGTCGAAAATAGCTGGGCTACTTTTGGACCCAAAAGTTAACCGGGAGAAAAAATAGTAGTTCTCGGACCACTTGATGCCATGCAGGTGCCACAGTGTGGGGTGGATAGGGAGTAATTTGAAGGCGTTAGTAATGTCGGTCTTACTGAGCCAGGCTCCAACCCCTGCTTGTATGATAGCTGTAATGGCGTGATCTATGGTGGTGTATTGCAGAGAGAATTCCTCAGAAGGTATGAGGGAATTAAGACTGGGGTTGGCCGATGAGTGGGGAGCCGATAAGTCAATGATGAGTCTCTGTTTTTGGGAAGATTTCCCTGTGACAATACCAATAGGGTTGGTGCGCCATTCTGTGAATGGGGGAGTTCTAAAAGGCCCCAATACAAAGCCCTCCTCCACTTCTTGGTTTATGAGGGTGTCAACCACTGTGGGGTTGTGTTGGGCGGATTGTAGGTTTGGGCATTCCAGAGTGCCAGCTGGTATGTGTAGGATACCTGTGTGGAAGCCTTCTGTTAAACCAGAAATAAGAAAATCTACCAGGTGTCTAGATGGGTGCTGAGACATCAATGCTGTGAATACTGGCATATTAATGGACGTAAGGTAAGGCTTAGAATACATTTTATTTGGACACATGGTCTTAGCATGTGCCCTAAAACATTTTGAACAGACATGCAATAGTCTACATCCACTGTAATTACAAGACCCAACATTGAAATTATTACATATCTGGGACTTGCCCAGAAACTTGATTGGGCGTCCCAATTTGTCTTTGGATAGTTTCCCTGGATCCCCAGAGGAACTAGTTCCTTGTGTGGAGCATGTCCGTCTGCCGTGTTGGGACAAAAATTAGTAGTATGGGCTGTGGAGGAGCAGTATGCACAAGCTGGTGTTCTTAGACCTGCAAAGTGTCTGCAGAATAAGACGGTATCAATCCTTCCCCAGTTGGATCGTGTACCGTACTGGGAGAAGGCTCCAGCCACTTTTGCAGAAAAAGACCTATGGTAGTCATAGAATGCTGAACCACCATATTTGTTGCCCAGGTCTACCAGCTTGTGCATATAGAGATCAAACTCCTCTCTTCTGTTGGGATAAACCGCACAGATGACATCCCTGTAAATACCAAACGCTAGTACAAATTCAGGGATAGTCAGTTTCCTGTTCAGGCGGGCATCCCTAGATCTGACAATAACAGAAACATCATCATAAGCATACGTCTTATGTTCCACAATGTCCTGGGAGGCAATCAACAGGGAAGCCAGGTTGACGTCTTTACCTTCCAGGATATCCCTTTTGATATGCTCAGGTATCATGTGGGCCGGGCTAACTTCCTGGTCATCCAGGGTGCTGGCTGGGGCGACTAATGGCAAGGCTGGTGTTTGTACCGCAGCCGCGGGTGGCCCTGCTAGAGTGAGGGCCGTGGTGACCGACTCAAGTTTCTCCAGCCTGGAGTTGACCTTGCCCATGGATGCCATGAGTGAGGATAACATGGCATGTATGTCCCCTGGGTTGGACTGGCTAGATCCTTCCCCGGCTTCCATGTTATTGGTTGATGTGCGTAGCAGTTTGAAAAGTTCTGCCTTCCTTGCTGTAGCGGGGTAGGGGATTTGTCGTCTCCTTAATTCCGTGGTTATGCGCGGGATTGTCCAGGATCTAATTGATGCTGGACTAGCTAGCTCTCCTCCTTGTGTGGGAGTGACAGCTCTAGCCGGGGTGCTAGGCAGGGAGAAATCCTCTACCCCTTCCTGAGACATACTATAAATAAAACAATAATTAGTATATAGAACCACCAAATTGTACTGGCAGGCTAGCTAGGCCGGATGGCGAAAGTATTATGCTTGTTTGGTGACAGGTGAGGCCCTACTAATTGCCAAGCGGCTTGAGAGGCTCTATCTATGCGTTGGCGCGAGGGGTTATTGAGGCCACTTGACGTAGTGGCAGGAGTTTTAGGCCTCTCGGTGACTGTACGACAGAAAACAGGGGAAGGGAGTGACAGGTGAGGCCCTCTCTTTGCAACATGCGAGGCGGCTAGCTAACGTGTGGCCCGATGGGTGTTTGCCTCCGAAACGTTTGAGGCGGGGTGTTGGCCTCGCGGGACCACTAACTAATGGCGACAGCCAAGATGGGGTAAATACCTATTGGGAATCCTGTGACCCTATTGCCAGTACTCTAAACTAGGGGGATGAAATGAAATGAAATGTATGGTAGAATACCATATGAGCAGGTGTACGTACCTGGTAGTATGATAAATCACAGGAATAAACCGTGTGGAGCAATTATATAAGCTCGACAGCCTAAAAATGGGTAAAAGAGAGTAGTACGATGAGTGTGGGGTGTAAAAGAACCAGACTTATAGTCTGTAGCAGCAATGTATAAAATATGTTGATACCATGGGAATAGCTATGAGTGGCTCAGAAATGTTTGCATGCTTGAATAAGACATCTGAGGGAGGCCGTGGCCTATGTACAAACAATCTATGTGTTACGTGATAATGGTGTGTAAAGGAAAACATGAAACGTAGGTTATATACATATGTATATGACTGTGTAGGGGACGTATGATTGGTTGGATCAGTACGTGTGATTCAACCCGAGTATGCATGCAAAAGGATTTAAGCCTTATGTGTCATCGTCATGACAGAGAAATGAGGCCTGTAATGTAGGCTGAGTAAATTGAAATGAAATGGATAGTTATAAAACTCCTGGCGTGGGAGTTCAATGATCTGTACCGAAATGTAACTGGTTTTATAGAAAGGGACATGGATGAGGTCATGGCCTAATTAACACAGCGTTATGTATGATATGTAGCAGAAAGACCAAAGGCAGGGATACCCCAAAATGATTTAACATGATGTAAAGTGATGTATATCTATATGATATGTATGTATAGCAAAGACGTATCAACCTGAGAATTATTGCTTAAATGAACCTATCCTTGTATATGTTGTATTAATAACCCAGAAATGAGGCTTGTAACATAGGCTGAGTCCATTCGTATAAATGGATAAGTAATGCAGACCCCTGAAAGCGTGGGAGTCAAATGGTATACACAGAGAAGTGGACTTGATTTGTGGACGTAATACAATACTGACAATTTGTTAAAAGTAATCAACAATAATCTATTTAAGCAAGCAATACTTTAACCGAATGTTATATACACATGAAATGGTTAATATAATTCATGAAAGGATTATACGTGAACACACAGAACAGCCGAAAGCAAATGTGAGGGGAACACAGAAGTTAGAATAGTTTAACCGTATGATTTATGCGAACCAAAGCGTGTATGAGCGTATGTAAAATTTGCCGAACGGCAAAACAACCGAATGAACATTCGTTTAAATAACATGAATAGGATATGCGAAATGACTATTGAACGATTTAAAACATGTTCAGCCGAATGACCGTACGAATGAAAAGCCCGCGAATGGCTTGAAACATTCGTGTCATAACCAGGGAAAAGCCGTAAAGCGAGGACCCGTGCTGTACCGTACGCCGTGGGAACCAGTCCTGGCGTGACAGGAAGGTCTGACTTACGGTTTAGGAGTCCCTGGGACGCGATCTACGACGGAGAACGGAGTCAGAAGAAGCTGGACGGGTGGAAAGGCCTGAACAGGATTCCTGGACACAGCTTAACGTGGTGAAACCTCCTGGATACTGAAACCAAGATGGCGTCTGAGAGAACCCGGAAGTGGATCATCATTCAACCCTGACCTCGAACGGTAAGGAGCCAGGCAAGGGGAGTGCCTTAAGTAGGCTAGGGGTAGAAAACCAGCACCTCCCACAAATGCAGGCAAATTGCCTTAATACCAGGGCTCGAGTCCTGCAGGAACGCATGGGAACGGCGTTCCTGCACTTTTTCCAAAGCAGGAACGCCGTTCCCGTTACCTGTCCTGCAGGACCGGCCCTGCTACCTGCACTGAGGGGCCGTCACACGCTGTGTTCCCTCTCCAGCTCTAACTCTCGCGAGACCCGCGGCTGTTACCATGGCAATGCTCCGCACAGGCGAGTCTCGCGAGAGTTAGAGCTGGAGAGGGAACACAGCGTGTGATGGCCCCTCTGTGCAGCGAGCGGCTGGCTCCCTCCACCGGACCACCAGGCGATCTCCCCCCTCCCTGACAAGGTAAGAAGCAGGGAGGGGGGAATAAAATAAATATTAAACACAAAGTAAGAAAAAAATGCTTCCCCCCCCCCACACACATCATCCAGCACTCACACACCCATCATCCAGCACTCACACCCATCATCCAGCACTCACACACACATCCATCATCCAGCACTCACACACCCATCATCCAGCACTCACACCCATCATCCAGCACTCACACACACATCCATCATCCAGCACTCACACACCCATCATCCAGCACTCACACACACACATCATCCAGCACTCACACACACACACACACACACATCATCCAGCACACACACCCATCATCCAGCACACGACACACACTCATCCAGCACACACACATCCATCATCCAGCACACACACACCCATCATCCAGCACTCACACACCCATCATCCAGCACACACACACCCATCATCCAGCACTCACACACCCATCATCCAGCACTCACACACCCATCATCCA
>OW240913.1:252036871-252184154 GCA_933207985.1 Pelobates cultripes
ACACATTCACACACTGCCCCCCCATACACACATTGCCCCCCCACACACACACACTGTCCCCACACACACCATACACATTCACACACTGCCCCGATACACACATTGTCCCACACACATACACTGCCCCACACACACATACACTGCCCACCCATACACACACTGCCCCACCCCCACACACAGCCCCATACACACATTGCCCCACACACACATACACAGCACCCATACACACATTGCCCCACACATACACAGCCCCCCAAACACACATTGCCCCACACACACATATACACTCCCTACAGGTCCTCACTTCCCGCCACGCGCAGCTCCCAAATGAAGGTGGGCACGGACCGCGAGATGCGGTCACGTGTTCCGCCTAGCTCTAAGAGCGTGCCGCGCGTCTCGGGCACGCTCTTAAAGGGGCAGTGGGAGCCAAAAAATTAAATGTGCTCCCATTGGCCCCTGTCATCCCACATTCCCCAGACATTTTGGGGGCGTGGATATGACAGGGGCCAATCAAGTAAAGTTTAGGGTATTTATACTTACCTCTCCCTTAACTCCCTGCCCTATCGTGGTTTCTGTTTAAGTTCCCTTTAGCGCTTGTTGTGTTCAGTTGTGATTTTTGTGCTTGACCTTGGCTTTGTATCTGACTCCGTTTATCTCTCTATCCCTGTTTTGTCTTGTTTACCGGCTTACTGACTACTGTGTACCAGACCTTGGCTAGTTCTTGTTCTCGCTGTCTCTTTGTTCCCTTGACCTCGGCTTGTTCTTGGCTCTGTCTATTCTCTGCTATACGATGAGTCCGGCCAATCTAAGGTCCGGTAAGTCGTATCTGCTCTATCTGTCGATTGTTGAACTAAATCCTGCGTGTAGGGGTAAACTACTGTGACACCGACACCATCAGCACTGCAGACCCCACTTCCAGCGATACAGCTGTGCCGGGGTCTCGCCGTCTCCACCCACCTTGGATCCACGACCAGGATCCAGCTCCCAGTGGGTGAACCTCTCCTAAATCCAGAGAGCGTAGCAGGAACAAATCAAGCTATTGCAAGAGCTTACTCTGGGGAGTAAGTGATTATAGCAATCCCTAGAGTGTGGGTATCCCTTCCCCCAATCATGAGCCAAGGCTTCAAGAAAGGTACAAGATGATCTGATTTTAATGACCTCACACTGGCTTTTATGCAAGTCCCCATGCAAGGGGACATCCCACAGGGTGGGACACAGTACAACCAATCCTTTACAGGCAAACCGTAAAACACACCCAGCACCAACATACAATCCCTCCCCTCTACTTGTGATATAATTACTGAACACAATGGGTTAATGTCATTTATCACAGGAAGGACAAATACACTTTATGCAACATATTAATAACTTCCAAAATATACATGCCACAAACATAAAAATCACATATTCAAACTCAGCACACTTTAATTATAAACATACCCAAACATCATACAATTCCCTCCAGTAGTTCAAAAGTTAGGTAAAAGTCCTATTTGGGACAAAACAGCTTGTTTCAACTGGTTTGGCAGTGTCCCTGGGACAACGCCCTGATGGAGAACAAAGGTATAGGTATTAGAGGGGAAGAGACACATGCTCCCATGGAATCAAAGGGCAGAAACAGTCTTTTAAAAGACAATAAGCCCAAATAGTCTTTTTAACTGGCAAAGTCTCCCAGGGACCATAGTCACATGGCAGGAGGCTGGCAATTAGTCCTCTCCAGGCACTAGTGGCGAAGGGCACTTCGTCACAGTTACATGTTCAACTTTAGAATATTTCTTGTACCTGGAGATAATTACATTACTACAGCCAATTATCTCCAGAATAGAGGGGAGGGTTCAGAAAGATGGACTTTATACTGATTGGTTTCTGTTTCCTGTATCACTGTGTTACATCAGGTCCAGAGGGGTGTGGCTAGTGGCGGATCCAGAGCCTGATCTCGGGAGGGGCACTTGTAGATTATTTAAAGAAATTATCCAGGCACAATAACCACTATAGCTCAGTGTAGTAGTTATGGTGCCAGTAGTGCCAGGATCCCATCCTAGAGTAAGTAGTCAAACAATTTAAGCACAGTTTGACAACTTACCTGGGGTCTGCTGTGATATAGGGCATTGGAGCAGGGGTATGTGTTAGGGGTGAAGTGTGTGTGTGTGATCGGTGAAGTGTGTGTGCGAGTGCGTGAGAGCGGCAGTGTATGTCAGGGTTGCAGTGTGTGTTGGGGCAGTGTGTTTGTGTGAGCGGTGCAGTGTGTATGTGAGGGTGACAGTGTGTGTGAGAGTTGCTGTGTGTGTGTGTTCGGGGCAGTGTGTGTATGGGGGCAGTATTTGTGGGGTAGTGTGTGTATGGGTGTGTAGTGTGTGTATGGGTGTGCAGTGTGTGTATGGGGGCAGTATTTGTGGGGCAGTGTGTGTATGGGTGTGCAGTGTGTGTATGGGTGCAGTGTGTGTATGGGGGCAGTGTGTGTAGTATGTGTATGTGGGGCAGTGTTTGTGGGGCACTGTGTATGGGGCAGTGTTTGTGGGGCAGTGTGTGTAGTGTGTGTATGGGGGCAGTGTTTGTGGGGCAGTGTGTGTAGTGTGTGTATGGGGGCAGTGTGTGTAGTTTGTGGGGCAGTGTGTGTAGTGTGTGTATGTGGGGCAGTAGTTTGTGGGGCAGTGTGTGTATGGGGGCAGTGTTTGTGGGCAGTGTGTGTGTAGTGTGTGTATGGGGCAGTGTTTGTGGGGCAGTGCTTGTGGGGCATGTTTGTGTAGTGTGTGTATGGGGGGCAGTGTTTGTGGGGCAGTGTGTGTAGTGTGTGTAGTGTGTGTGTATGGGGGCAGTGTTTGTGGGGCAGTGTGTGTAGTGTGTGTATGGGGGGCAGTGTTTGTGGGGCAGTGTGTGTAGTGTGTGTATGGGGCAGTGTTTGTGGGGCAGTGTGTGTATGGGGGTAAGGAGGGTAGGGAGGCTTCTTAATATATATTTTTTTATTTAATAAAATGAATGTACTTTATGTCCCCCCCTCCCTTCTTACCTTTACTGTGAGGAGGGGGGACATTTCTCCATCCCTTGTGGTCCAGTGGGGAATCCCTGGTGGTTCCAGCAGTAGGAGTGAACTCTAGCCCGCGCTCCAGGGCTAGAGTTCACTCTCGCAAGATTTGGAGCGTTGCTGTGGTAAGCGCGGCAACTCTCCGTGCTCGCGAGAGTAGGATCTGGAGGAGCTGCAAGCAGAGCTCCCGGGTCCTCTCTCCTCCCTGCCTCCCTCTGATCTCTGATCTCCCTCCCCGGTCCGCAGGCACATTGCAGGGCTGGCACTTGGACAATGCCAGCCCTGCATTAGCCGGCAGGGGAGAACCTCAGGAGGGGGCAATTGCCCTGTTAGCCCCCCCCGGATCCGCCACTGGGTGTGACCCTGGCCTGAAAATGTGTATATAAGCAATGCCTTTCTGCTCAATAAACCAGACTTCTTACCCTCAACTCGCAGCCTCAACTCGTGTTGTAGGGAAATGCTAATCACTAGCTCTGCTCAGAGTTCCAGGAATACTCTACACTTCCAGGAATATCAATAGGTGCTGAATTGGAACTTTTCATCGCTTTCCAAGCTCGGGGACAAGGATATCCAGGCAGTCCAACCCTCAGCTAGCCTGGGGCAACCATAACAAAGCCCTATTAGTAAATAACAGAAATAGCTGATATGCCAGAAACATTTTTTTGTTATATTTCAACAGAGATTTGACAAACTGACAGCCTACGTTGCTTAAACTACAGGTTTTCCTATTAACTCCTTATATCATTGTCATCTACTCAAGGACACCTGTGTGTCGTGTAACCCCCTTTGATTTTCTTACCCTCTTTAGTGTATTTTGTCTTATGTACCTTTCCACAGACCTTTTGTATGTGTCCCTATTCCTTTTGCTGTCTCTTTCTTCCATTCCAGCCCCTTTCTGTTGGTCTCTCCCCTCAGCGAATGTTGTGTCTTTTTCCATGTGATATAGATTTAGATATATAGCAACACACAACCATACAGGCACCCAGTCACAGAGATATGCAGGCACACAATTAAACAAATACAGGCAAACAGCCATACAATCAGAGGTACAATGTCATCCAAACACAGACATACAGACACACACAGAGACATTCAGACACTGTCATACAGACATACAAAGACATACATACACAGGATTATAGTCATACAGATACATGCATCAAGAGCAGGGGTGGATCCAGAGCCTAATCTTGGGAATGGCACTGGTAGTGGGTTGTAGTGGCTGTAATTGAAAGGTTAGTGGATGTAATAGAGGGTTAGGGTGGACAGTGGCTGTAGTTGAGGATATGGGCTGTAATTGGGGGGTTAGGAAATGTAGTGGGGGGATAGGGGCTGAAGTAGGTTGATGGCTACAATTTGGGAAAAGGGGCTGTGGTGTGGGTGATATGGGTTGCAATTGGGGGACAGGGGCTGTAGTTGGGATGTTATGGGGCTGTAGTTAGGGACTCCATGAAAACAATTACCAAGAATCACTCTCTGGGAGGATCTTGGGAAATTGTAATTCATTATGGGAAGCAAGTCTGTGCTTCCCAAATAGGGGTATGCATGAGAGGTGTGTATCACTGAAAGAGTAACACCCACTAAAAATATGACTGATGCTCTGAGCAATCGACATGGAAATGCATTAAAGTATAAGCTTTTAATAGTATTGACAGAAAAACACTTACTGTCATAACATGAATCAGATAGAAAACTTCAAACCTATAACTGTCACCAAAAGTTCACTTTAACTCAGGGTACCTGACAAATAGTACCCTTCTTCATTCATCCATGTGTGATATGTTGGAGTATTACATAGGGACAAAAATGGTCATATACAGGTTGCTTCAGTTTATGTGAGAAAAGCTGTTAGCACAACATGGATAAATTAATATTAGCTAGAGATGTTTAAATGTAGTCAGAGATTAGGTATGCCTAAAGTCCATCATGACTATTTTTCTCCTGTTTAGGTCTCCTTAAATTGATTGAGGCAGAGGCTGGAATTAATTTGCCTTTTTTAGCTTGTTTAAGGCTAGTGACAGTTATTTGCTCGATCTTTGATTTTACTCTGTCATAGGTTTTTATTGGAGTAAAACATTACATCTTTCTGCTGGGTTACTTTTAATGCTTGTTAACATGCAATTGGGCTGGAACTGAATAAGCACAGTTAATTCACATTGTCAGCTATTTTTTCTTCTTGCAGAAAGTAGAGTTAAATCCCAGGACTGGTATACTTTCTTTGCTAATTTATGTGTTGTTATTGAATAAAACCCTTTGATAAACTTACCCTGGATGCTCGGAATTTATTAAAAGAAGATGGAGATATAAAACCAGTAGAAGTTGTTTAAATGTACAGTTAGAGTTTGATGATGTGTAGCTTCCTGGGGATGCATATACCATTACATAGTCAAAAACACCATCTGAAATTAATTTCCTTTGCAGGCATAGACCAATAAAAATAAAAAGACATTTCTGCAGTATATATAAAAATGAACTCTATGGGGAGCACTTGTATCACAAACAACGAAGCTTGTTTTATGACTAAACATCTTTCCTGAGTAAGCTACTGTAAACAAGAAATGAAATAATTGCTTCTTTGCATCTTTCTCTGTCAGTAGCAAGCTTTCAAGGATACAGAGGCATGTAATTGCTTCTCTTATTCATTCACAATACAATAAAATGCTAGATGTTTACTTACAGTGTTTTATGAACGTTTTAATATATGATAAAGAAATCTATCATGAAAATGATGTATAAATTGGCTCACTCATAAAGAGCTTGTTGTATTGTGGCATTTCTGCTTCACACAGATGACAATTTACATATAGATTTATATTTGTT
This sequence comes from Pelobates cultripes, assembly GCA_933207985.1. Lineage (NCBI taxonomy): Eukaryota > Metazoa > Chordata > Amphibia > Anura > Pelobatidae > Pelobates > Pelobates cultripes. The sequence continues at coordinate 252,042,714 of OW240913.1, forward strand.
TCTAGTATATTTTCTAATTTAAAATATTAATGTCACTTTGTTTAAAGTTTGGTGTGCCATGGTAAATTTTAACACCATTTAAATGAGTTTTATAGGTTGATCTAGTCACGATGGCTTTAGTAGTTTATGGCTTGGTGATAAATAACTATAATTCTTTATATGTTAACAGGAGACATTGTAATACCAGTAATAATGTGACTATGGAAGCAACTGGCTACTTATGTCCCAATTCCATATACTTGATTCCTACCTATAACTAGCTATTTTTCACTGCAATTTAGTCATTGTATGTCCACTCATTCTGATTGAATGCCTTCTTTCAGTGCCAAAAGGTAACACATAATGTAAATCTCTAATGCAGACCATTCTTTGTTTTAAACGTCTGTTATATCACACCAAAGTGCATCAAGAAAATAATTACCACCAAAAATGCAGGTGATATTTCATTTCTAGTGGGTCATGACAGTTTATCGGGGATGTTGTGATTTCATTACTCTTTCAATGATATAATTTCCTAAAATAAATAATTGTATTTGTTTTTTATTTTATTTGAGCTTTGAATATAAAAATCACCAGGTGCTCAAGTAATATAAATGGTTTGCTATCACCGTTTTACGTACCTTGGAACACTAGTGACTCAGTACCTTCAGAAATCAATTGTTTACGTGTTATAAGCAGGTAGTGAAAGATCCATCATAAAAAAGTTGGCTTAAAAATAGGTTTACCTGGAGATACAACAGGGAGTTCCCAGCCCTAGACCTTCCAGGTCAGTACCTAGTACCTAGTACCTAGTTAAGTGTCGGGTAGAAGGTATACAAAAATGTCTTTTACCAAGGCCTATGTCTAATCATTAAGCTTCTGCAGAAAACTCACAAAGAGAAACATATAAATATTGATGAGGAGTACATATTGCACACCCACATTTATCCCCATACAATCATATGAATGCATATTTTCCTTCATATTTAAGTGTAAACCGTTAATTTTGTATAGTTATACACACTCATCCTTATATTTTTCAAAAAAGCTGGCTAATCATCATATATTCATTGATAGTCCTTTAAGCTTTTGAAAATTATATTCTTTGTGCATTGTAAGTCTGTTTTATTGCTGTCTCTCTCATATCGTAAACTACTGCACACTCCAGTCACTCTAACATCTCATAAATGCATGCATACACACCCATTTTATATAGTACTTTCATTCAGAATTCCATTATGCATAGGTGCATGCACAGACCAAGTCTCTTAGAAAAACATTATAAATGATTTATCTACAGAAATGACCTTTAAAATCTATTCTTAAAATCTATTTTAATCATTTAAAAAGCTTATCCAAAATAGTAAATCAAGGCCATAGTGAATATTGTACATTGTGTGCTCTTACACAAATTCTTATTCTTACATGCACATAGAGATATTTACACCTAAATATAGCTAATAACATGCACACATGCACAACAGATTTGGAAAAAACTATTGTTCTATAATTTTTTGCCTTATGTGGCTACTGAAATTAGATTTCACAATTTGGCCTTTACGTTGCAGCATATGATTGTTTTGTAAAAGTAGCATGTTATCATTCTGTGTATCTTTCTGTTTATATTTTGTTTTGTGAATTGTGCTTTTTTCTTGTCAACACATTTCATGTGGCTTAAACTCACACACACTTAACAACACTTGAGGAATAAACATTCTTTTGAACCACTGAAAGTTGTCCTACCTGAAAACTGCAGAAGCTACTCACCGAGCCTTTGGGTCATAAACTTATCCTTTCACAAGTGGGAGCGCTACAGAATTCAAATTCTATACCCTTTTAGTTTCTCTTTAAGCCCTTGATATTTGTTCATCTTCTCATATTCTTACTTTTTGATGCCATGATCACTGGATAGTACCATATCCACCACCAATAGAGCCTTTTCATTATTTGTCTACCACCACAGTGTGTGAATAGTTGACCAGTACTTTTTTTCTCATTCTGGATCTGAATAGCTTTGAAATTCTCAAATTCCCAATATGGCATCTCCCAGCTGGACTTACTTAGGTTAAGCCTATATCTAGTGATGGTGTTTCTCTGCACAGTACTGGCAGATTGGTGGTGTCTTGCCTCTCTATGTATGCCATTCTGGCTAACTTCTTACACTAAACCTTCATGTACTGTGTTGTTTTTGAAGTCTTGTTAAACAATCTGGATCTTCGGTCCTGTCTGGTGTGATAAACATCTGCTTCTATTGTTCAGGTGCTAAAGAACTGTTCTTGTTCTGCTAATATTAGTGCCCCAGTGCTGTTGTTTAGTCCTTTCTTTTCCAATCACTTGTAGGACTTTGTGTTAATAGCCACATTTACTATCTGCTGGTGGTACATTCAAAAGAGGGATTTTTCTCATCTTATCTGCATCTTCTGTCTATTGCTCTAGTGTTCTTAGCAGTTTGTGATCTTTTAGCTATGTACACATGGATGCAGTGGCCTAGACACTCATTAGGCTTGATGTCTTAGATCATATGTTCATTGAGCTGGGACATCAGAACCTGTCTAACTCTCTAGAAGTAGAAGCACGTTGCTGTCCTCCTTGTATTGTACATATGGTTGAGGTTTCTCTTCTATTTACCCTTCTGGTTCTTTGATCCTGATCATCTTCTCAATTGCGTTATTGTCCACTAACACTAATCTCACCATAATGATTTTCCATTGTCCCTGTATATGCAAGTTAAGTTCATTCATGATTTGATGACCCCCATATCCTTGCAATACAGCTTGCGCTCCTCATGTATAAGTGGTGGCTGGTGGTAACTTCATTCTTAAACCTGTATTCATATTCATTCTTCATGGTGATCAGACTGAGGAGGTTTGGGTTTATGTCAGAACATCACTAAGGAATAGCTCATACTTTGGTATATATTCATGTGAATGTCCTGGTTAGCTTTTACCATTGTTCTCTTTGCCCATTAAGTTCTTGCACAGAACCAAGCACTCATGTATGCATGTGTGCAGCATTGAATTCTTGTTCTTTTTTTCAAGTTAGACTGTTGTAGACTTATACATTGCAAAAAAAAAAAAAAATGGAACGGCTGAATTTTGTTAATGAAGAAAGATTTGAGAAAATGAATGAGACAAACCAAAAAGCATGAAAATGGGCCAATCAGTATATTACAAAATAAATACTTAATATTAATATGCATTTCCCCACAATTTGGTTTAAAGATCAAGTGATAATAAGTAATTAATATATTTGCAGTAGAATTTCTATATTTATTAAATAATAATTATTATAATATATAAATATAGATTTCTTTTTCGCTCCTCCTTTATTCTTCTCTGTTGGTCACTTTTTACTTGAACTTTTAATAAAACCAATATTTAGTGACTGTACTCTAGCCATCAATCCTCTTTTTTTCCCATCAATCATTCTTTTTTGTTCCATGGACGGAATTCCAAATCACATGCTCATCCATTGCAGAATTTGATTGGTTTGTGATTCTACAACATAGCAGCTCGGATTTGAGGAATTTGTATAAGTGTCTGATCAGCCCAAATTCAGATATTTCATAGCAAATATCTTGTCTGTCAGTCCTTGGAATCCAATGTGTCTGCTTGTCCTACTAGTCTCTGTTGTTACTGTTCCAAATCAGAGTCCTGCTGATTTGACTCATTTTTTTTTGTAGGTTGCGATACGCGACAGGATATTCCATTTTTATGGGAGGCAGGTGATTGGGTGGTAGTTGGATAATGTTGGTAGTTGGCTGATGCTAGATGGGCAGAAACACTTTTAAAAAATCATGTACCATATTACAAATAGTTACATAGGTGAAAAGAGACATCTTTCAAGTTCAAGTTCAGTCTTTTTTTACGTCTCTTTTTGCTGTTGGTCCAACAGAAGGCAAAACAATTCAGTTGAAGCACTCAAATTTTGCAGAAAACTAGGAAAAGAATAAGATATCTCCTTGGATCAAGAAGCTATTACCCTACTAATTAAAAATTATATCCCTGAATATTATGTTTTTGCTAAAATGTATCTAATTTCCGTTTAAACATCTGTATTAACTCTGATAAAACCACCTCTTCAGTCTGATAATTCCACCTGCTTATTGTTTTTACTGTAAAACCCTTTAATTTGCCTTTGACTCTCCTTTCATCCAGTCTAAATGCTTGACTTCATGCCCTATGTATAGTCTGCTTATGAATAGATTTCCAGACAATAGCCCCAAATATATTTGTATAATGTTATCATATTCCCTCTGAGGTGCCATTTTTTCCAAACCAAAGAGATTTAAATTTGTTAACCTTTCTTCATAGCTAAAATTCTCCATTCCTTTTATTAATTTTGAAGTCAGATTCTACACTTTTTTTTTCTAGTGCTATATTATTGTCTAGAACATGTGGATAAAATTGCACAGCATATTCAAGGTGTGGTATTAACAGTGATTTATAAAGAGGCAAAATTATTATCATCCCATGAATTGATAAATGTAAGGCCAGTGAGATAGCTCAATGGGCTAATGCATCATCAGTAGAATCTGTTCAAGTCTTGGGTCACAGGTTTAAATACCTTCATTCTTCCGAGGTAGATAAAATGAGTACCATTAAATTGGGTAACAGTAGGGGGTGGAGCTGGTCGGAACACAATGGGATGCAAATCCAAGCAGCTCCATAACGAGGCGATGCCGACCTCTCAAAATATTGGCGATTTATTCCAAGCAACGCCGCGACCTACCAAGATGGCACCCGCGCAGGAAGCCTCTGAATACTCCTCAGATGACAGTATGGAGATGACACTGAAGCAATGACAAAGAGAAGGAGCACTAGAAGGGAGAATATTCCACCTCCTGAACAAATGCCAGCAAGCAAAGCAGACATCATCCATCTTCTCAAGGAGCTTAAAGCTCAATCTGCAGCAGACGTGGCCCTAATCAGGGAAGATCTGGGCACCATGACAGCCCGCATACAGGCTGTGGAGGTAAATGAAGCTGCCAGAACAGCCAAAATTGAAACCCAGCGAAACCTCAGGATAAGAGGGATACCAGACACTACTTACGCAGATTAGTAGCCTCCTTGCTACTACTGAAACTCCAGGTATGCTGAAGTTTCACTTTCGCATACCTAAACCACCAAGAGCCCCACCTGACGTCCCACGGGACCTACTTATCCACTTTCAATCGCTCCAGGGCAAGCTACTAGTACAAGAAGCCGCCCAAGAAACATATGAGTTCGAAGGTTCTCAGCTAATGACCTCTCTAGGGTGACAGTCACATGGCGACACTCCATGAAAGAAGTTACCCAACTACTGAGAACCATGGGGATACAATACAGATGGGGACCACAGCGCAGGCTCTCTGTCAGCAATGAAGGCAAAAGGGTACACATCACCCAAGCAAGTTACTCTGTAGCATTTCTGCAAGCCTTGGGAATATCCCAGGAGGCCACTACAAGCACTACCTCCGCAGCAATGACACCAGCGACCACATCCAGGATATGGGACATCAAGAGAATTCAACCCTTTTTCCGAAGAACGAGCGGTGCTGCCGGCCGAAAACCTGAATACCACAAGAACATTATAACTTGGACTGCATGTCACAGGTGTATACCCCTTAGGCTATCATCCTTAGATATTGCTCTATGTCCGATACCACTTTTACAATCTTTCTCCGGCGGGCCCACCGCCAAATAGACCACCCACGAACCACATTGCCATGTACCTCCCAGTTTGCTCATACCCCCCAAAAGGAAGCTATCTCCAACAAGCAAATATACATTTTTCTTACTATTACCATGCAACCACGAGCTAGAAATCTTATGTATAACTACTTGTACATCACTGTACCTATGCTTTACCCAGACTGTTATGTTTACCGTTACCTGTGACAATGTATGCAAAGGTTGCATTTAAAATGTAGCAAAACTATGAGAGATGCTAAATGTACAAAATGCTATGCTACAATAAAAATTATAAAAAATAAAAAAAATGGGTAACAGTAGCAACCGCTGGATGTGGGGCTAAGATAATATCCCTAGGAAATACCTGAAAACCAGAGTAATCTGAATGTACCTTTCCTGGTTTAATACTTTATTATTAATACCCCTATTTATACTAAGGCCCTTACTGGTCTTAATGACTGCCGATTGATATTGTACATTATTGCCTAGTTTGCTGTCTGTAACAATTGCCAAATTCTATTGTGTTGTTTTCCCTAATTAATTCAGGGTGTAAATTATTATCCTTGTGCCTGCAGTGCATAACTTTGAATTTTTTCAACAATAAATTTTATCTGCCACATGTGTGCCCAGTCCCCCAGTCTATCTAAATCCCTCTGCAGCAAAGTTATATCACATTGTATTACTTTACAGAGTTTTGTGTCATCTGCAAATACTGAAGCTTGAGAATTTACCATTAATGACAACTTTCTGTACTCTATTGTTTAAGTCAATGTACACAAATTTTCATCTAGACCAATTTTTTGTTTTGTTTAACCCCTTAAGGACCAAACTTCTGGAATAAAAGGGAATCATGACATGTCACACATGTCATGTGTGCTTAACTTATTGTGTAGAACAGTTTTATAAGCCTTGGCAAATCCAAGTAGATTACATTCACTGCAGAAAACTGATTTATAGTTCTGCTTACTTCTTCTTTGAATGAAATTAGGTTAGTTTGACATGATCTTTGTTTCATAAACCCGTGCTTATTATTACTAATAACAATGTCCTTCCCAATGAATTTCTAAATATTATCCCTTAATAACCATTAAAATACTTTCCTAGCCGTAAAAGTTAAACTCACAGGACTATAATTTACAGCAATGATTTTGAACCCTTTTTCAATATAGGAACCACATCTGCCTTCATCCAATTCTCCAGTACAATTACTGAAAGAAAAGATTCTGGAAAGATTAAGAACAGAGGTTCACTTATATCCACACTTAGTTCCTAAAGTACTTGTGGGTGAATACCGTCAGGCCCTGGAGCTTTGTTTACATTAACTTTCTTAGGTTGCTGCAGCGCCTTGTCTTGAGTCATCCAATCACAATTTTTCTGCAAGTTTATTTGCCACATTTATGTGCAAATCTTTTGTCATAGGATTCTCCTTAATATAATAAGTAAAATAGTTATTTCAAATTTCTGCCTTTTCCTGTTTTTATTTACATTTCATACTATATGAACCAAATCCATATATTAAAGTATTTAGAGATTCAAACAACACCTTTTTTCCTTGTTCTTTCCAGAGGTAGGAAAAAAGGAAAAACCTTCAGGTTTAGGTAGATAGTATACAAACAAAGTATTATAGTTTGGGGAGAAAAAGAAGGGCGGTCTAGCGCCTACTATGTCCATGGAAACATGTAAAATAAAATAAAGAAATTGATGGTGTAGTGTGTCAAATACAGTGATAAAAAGATAAAAAGAGGTAGTCCACTCACACCTTTTTTGGAGCCTGGGTATAAACCTGACCTCTCTGATCAACTGCTGCAGCCATATCTGATAATGAGAAAGACCAGGGCCTGGTATAAGAAAGTGGGCATGTATTTAATGCAAATGGCTACTCAGAATGCATTCATCATTTTCAAAAAGGAAAAGCCTCAGCTGAAATTTAATTTTCTTAAATTTCAGTTTCAGCTAATTTCTGTGCTGATCACTGAGTGCCACAGTGGAGAGCCATCAGCAGGGTCTAGCAGCAGATGTATTCAGACAGGTCCCTTCTGCTTTTGGATACCACCAAGCCCCCCAAAAAAGACCCTCCAAATATGGTGCAGTGTGTGTTACCAGAGGGGCATTCGAACTGCCCTGTTTGTCCCTGTCAGCCCGGCCTTTGTATTGGGAACTGTTTTAAATTATTTCATACTCAGGACCAATACATTCTCAATACAATTAATAATTTTGTTGTAGTTCTTCTGTTTTCTGAACGCTGACTGTATATATATATATATATTAATTTTTTTTACCTGTATTTAGTTAATTGGGGTGGATGATAGTCCATGGGAAATTGTGAAGTTTAGTGCGTATGCTAGGGGTAAAAATACAAATAAAAAGATCCAAAAAAAAATAGTAAATAAAAAAATATTATAACATTGATTTGTTAAAGTTATTGTGTAAAAAGTTCTAAACACTTAGGAAGTTCAGTGCCACGGAGGTTTAGATAATTCTGACAGCGGATTCAGAGGTGACAGACAGTACCTCAGAGTTTGACCCAAAATGGGACATGGACCCAGCATAACAATTCAAAGTTTTAAAAAAACCTGAAATGTCCGAGCCTCAAATTTGACCTTTCAACATCCACATATACCTTGGAAAGGTCCATGCAGGGGTATTGCTGAACTCAACCGACATAGCTGAGCGACATATGAAGCATTATACTGCCATAGTACAACTGAGGATTGCAAACTATGCAGTAAAATCTCAAAGTGTGTGTCAAAAAGGCAGAGAAAATGCTTACTACCACTAGACTTGGTACTAAGTAGCGAAAAAATGATCCCACCCTAAGGTTCAAAAGGGGCTTTTTGAAATACCCTGGGGTGTCTTCTTTAAAAAATGGTAGGCCTTTGTGGGGAAGTTTGAATTCTCAATCTGTTAAATACCCCAAAATGGGACATGTACCCAGAGTAAAAATTCTAAGTTTGAAAAAACCCTGAAATGGCCGAGTCTCAAATTTGCCCCTTCAACATCCACATATACATGGGAAAGGCACATGCAGGGGTATTGCTGTACTCAGATGATATAGCTGAGCGACATATGAAGTGTTATACTGCTGTAGCACACCTGAGGATTGCAAACTATGCAGTAAAATCTCAAAGTGTGTGTCAAAAAGGCAGAGCAAATGCTTACTAATAACTAGCGAAAAAATGATCCCACGCTAAGGTTCAAAATGGGCCTTTTGAAATACCCTGGGGTATCTTCTTTAAAAAATGGTAGGCCTTTTGAGGAGAAGTTTTAATAAGCAACCTGCTAATGTCCAGCACAAATGTAATGCATAAGTTATTAATGCGAAAAAACCCCACAAAGTTTGACATATACTGGTGAAAAAATGGGGACATCTTGAGGCGCAATATATGCCATATAAGATACACTGGAGTATCTACTTTCACGAATGGAAGGCCTTTGTGTGGTCATTTGAACAACCAAAATACTATATTGCCCCAAAATAAATACACATTAAAAAAACCTTGTTATATGTGTGTATTTCAAAAACCAGGAAAAACACAATTTTACTACAATATTTAGCAGATATTGGTGGGGAAATAGCTATGAGAAACGTGTCAAAATACCCTTAGATAAATAGCCTGTGATGTCTACTTTATATAAATATATACTTTTGTGTAGCAATTTTGTTTTCTGTGACGGCTGTTAAACTTACAAGTCAAACATACCGACTTCTAAATTTGTTTCACATTGGAATTTTATATTATAAATAAGCTGAAATCCTATATATATTATGCACTTTGAAAAACAAGACACATAAATTAATTTATTTTGCATTTTTCCTAACCTTGACATATTATGCACACACGATTATTGCCAAAACTGTGAAAAATTTTTTTTTTATTTCAATCTTTTTTTATAATAAATTAGATTTTATATAGTATATGTCAAATTAAAGACCATTTTGTCCTTTAAAAAACAATATATAATATTTGTTAATGCAATAAACGAGAGAGATGCAAATTACAGTTGAACACAAACAGCAAATAATGCAAAAATACTTGTGTCCATAAGGGTATGTTGAGCTTCTGAAGCTGCGTGCTTAAGGGGGTAAATTACTGCATTGTGTCGCAGGAAAATAGAATTAGAAGTAAACAAAAGTGTTCACAGACCGATATTATCCTACAATAACTAGTCACAAGGTGTTGTGACTAGATATTCACAAAAGTTATTAACAAAAAATGTTACCTTTTTCTGCTAGTAACATGAAGATATTTTCTGTCTAAATTTATATTTTACCAGGAGATGGCATAGTAGTAAAACTTATTTGGCAGATGTAGAGAAAAATCTTCTATTGTGCCAGTTTATTCTGATACAAAGTTCATGCAATGGTTTGTTAATTATTATTAAGATCTGTATCATGATAACAATCATAGATATCACAGAAAAATATAATATATCTTTCCTCTCAAGTTGGAGTTTTAATATATTCAAATGTAAAAGCACAAATGTAAAAAGAAAATGCTTCAGCTAAACTATTAAAGACAACAAGTCATCCTTAAAAAGTTTTCCATTAATTTTATGATGTTATGTAGGACAGTTACAACTGTTAAGCATATTAGTCATTCACAAAGCACTTACACATTCTGTACTATAGCTTTCTCAAAATACCTTGAATGTTTCACAATACAGACTATAATAAGGGCAATGCTTTTGAAAGTTGACCATCTAGACTAGAGGAAGCTAGAGAACATGTTATTTGTATTTTTACTGATATTTAAATTATAGTACTTTTATTCTAAGATTTAATTATGTGTAGAGGCTACTGTACTACATGTCAAACATATCATTTTTTTTATTTGCACTAAAACACAGAATCTCTATAGACTCCATGACTGCATCAAGAGCATACACACATTTTAAACAACACAGAAAGCATTGATTTGTATTTATCAAAGTGAACCTATCTTAAGGAAATACACTTTGATGAAAAAGTAGCACTATAGTGGAGGGCAAACAAACTGCCTGTAGGCGAGTCTCCTGCTCTCACAATTCCTGTGAATAATTGATAGGTGAGTAGACAGGGCATGCTTTCAAATACATATATATATATATATACTCACCTATAAATTATTTGCAGGAATTGTACAGGGTACAGATGTCAAATACAAAATAGCCCCCAAAAAATACATACCAAAAAACAAGAAGTATGAGAAGAGGGTACAAACGTCAAATACAAAATAACCCTCAACGTTTCGGTGTTATCCGCCTTTATCAAGGGAGCACATGACATGCTCCCTTGATAAAGGTGGATAACGCCGAAACGTTAGGGGCTTTTTGTATTTGAAGTCTGTACCCTCTTCTCATACTTCTTGTTTTTTGGTATGTATTTTTTTGTTCACTATTTCATCCAGGTATCATAATACTGTTTTTTTTTTTTTTTTTTATAAGTGGTTACACCACTCTAATTGGATAATTTTGATCATAATCTGTTTTTCTATTTTTCACTTTTTTGCCTCTACTAATTGCTTGCATATTTGCTAAGATATGTTTGAGTGTTTTTGACATTCCAAGATGTCTTGGTTGATACCTGTTATATGTGTGTTTGTATAAAAAAGCTTTTTTTGCATTTTTTTATTAGATGTGCTCCTCCTTTCAGTAGTACATTATTACATTAGTAGCCTTTTGGAAATGGGGCTTTGGGAGCGAGCACCCTTATTTTTACTAGTTTTTCTAGTTAAGTGTTTACTGCTGTCAACCGGGTGTGCCCATCTGTCCCTTGTTAATATACATTTGGGGACTTAACATGTTCTATAGTGTATTTAGTATTTTTGTTGCTTTTGAGCAAAGTTATTTAGTTAGTTAAATCATCAGGTTATCCCTTAGTTAGTTAAAAAAAATATCCAATGGTTTATCAAGTCCTTTTTGGTTGCTGAACTTCATGTAGAAAACTGTTCCAATAAAGAAATTATATTAAATCGTATGCAGATAGATTGTAATATAGAGGTCACTTTTTTAAAACAAATGATAGTGCCAAAAGTGCTGTCAAAAAACATCAGAAAAGTGCAATAGTGTTAACTTCATTTATGTATAATGTGATTTGATGGTCTTATCATAATTAACCTATTTTTAAAATATAATTTCACATTGGTTAATTTCACATTGTTTAATGTTATATAATGTTTATTTCACATTGTTTCTTACAGAAACAGATATATCCAAAACAAAGGTATCTGCAAAACCATCAAAGAAAGTCAAAGGTACGAAACACGTATACAAATGTTCTTCTCTACTCAGATTAGGTACTGAACAAAATTTATGATCATGGAAATATGTGTAAAAAAAAGTAAAAGTGGTACTTTACATAATATGCATTATATATGATGCTATCATTTAATCAGTTAGAGATTGGTGGGGAAGGGTGACAATAAACCTAATGTGACCATCTTAGTAACATGGATTGATTTACATAATGTTGTATTATGTAAATGAGTTCTAAGCTTATTCACTAATAGTGATGTTGCGAACCGTTCGCGAACTTGCCGCGAACGGTTCGCCACGGTTCGCCACGAACCGTTCGTGGCGAACTCCTGTCAGCTGACACATCCCTGCCAATCTCCGGCAGACCCTCCCTCCCAGACCCTCCTACTTCCTGGACAGCATCCATGTTGAAGGCACCAAAGCAAACTTTAAAGGTGTGTAACTTTTATATTTTAATTAACTTATTTTGTATATAATTTTAACGCATTATCTATATAATGTTTTTTGAAAGAATAGGGGATACTTTTTACCGCAAAGTTGTATTTAGGGCTGAATATTACAGCATCATTGTGGCTATGCTAACAGTATCCAAGTTTTAATGCAAATGTGTCCCATGAAGAACAGATTTTTTTTCACATTATCTGGATTAATCTCTATCCAGATAATGTGAAAATATCAAAATATCCTAGCTGCAATAATTCACTTAGTAAGGTTGGCTGGCCTGGGCTTAAATTTAAAATTCACCTACAATTAACTTTGAATTTTCAAGAATTTTCAAGAATTTGTATATAACCCTGCATGTGTTTTAAACACAGACAATTACATATTGTTATTATTATTTATAAATCGCCAACAGGTTCAGTAAGCGCTGTGCAATGGGTGGACTAACAGACATATATTTGTAACCAGACAAGTTGGATGGACAGGAACATAGGGGTTGAGGGCCCTGCTCAATGAGCTTACATGCTAGAGGGAATGGAGTGTAGGGATACAAAAGGTAAAGGTAGGTTGCTGCTAGGATAGTATTCCTTAGTGTTTTGTTTTGATGACAGTTGCAAAAGAGGATTGACTGTTTCCTTATTGTAATGTTTATTATGCAGAACCTGCAAAAGATAAAGAAAAGATTGCAACATCTTCTGCCAAACAAGGTAAATATAAAATAGTATGCCTCTTTATTATAATTAATATTTTGTAGATAACTGTATTTATATCACTGGAAAATTGTGACATGCACACAACTATATTGACAATTTATTTTTACCCCTGGGATTTCAAAAGCATTTTTTATTATGGTTGCTCTGTTTATGCAGTTATTTACAAACTGATTATTGCACATGCTTTGACATTTTTGTTTCAACAGTTAAAACTTCTAAAGTGAAGAAAACACGTATGTTTAATTAACTAGCTGATATATCATATAACCTCACTAACAATGCTATGCAATTTTCTTGTACCTTGTTTTCTATTTTTTACATATATATATATATATATATATATATAATCCATTTGCTAAATATTTTTTGCTTTACAGGGACATTATAACTCTCCATATATTTAATTCATATGAAAGAAAGTTTACTGTCTGATCTATCAGTCTTGCTTAATTGATTTTCTCTGCACTCCATATTGTGTCTGAATTCACCCTTACCTCTTAGCTATCACTGCTGTTCTTATCCATGTTTTTCTAATTGTTCTTTCCTGTCTGCCTTATTTTCCCCTTTCTTTCTCCATCTTCACAATTCCCTCCGCCCCCTCTCTTTTTTTGCCTGTATTACCCTTTCTCCATATCAGTTTACCTTGTGATGGAAAGGGCGTGGCCAGTTGCTGATTGGGCTGTCTCATGTGAAGACCTGACGCTGTCGGTGTCAGCATAGGCACGTTGGATGTCTCAGAAGCTTTGAAAAAAATATGTACACAAACGCATACACATATTTTTACTGAAATTTTGCAGGGGCTGGTTTACTTTCAATTTATTTTAATGGTTTACAAATACACCGCTTTTTTTCCTCGTGGCTTACAACATAGGATCAATTCATTAAACAGCGGGTTGTTATGTGCTATTCATTTTTGATACTTGTAAGCATCAACTTAATCAGCATTGTACAATGGATATACACATAAATCACACAAATTCTAGCAAACAGGTTAAGGCAAAAAGAAATAAGATGCATAAGACCTCATAAAATAAGCTTTTCACCTTAAGAACACAGCTTCGGAAATAAAAGGCAATCATGATGGAAAATGCCCATCATATGTCCTTAAGGGGGTATAGGGCAAGTGGGGTTTGTATTTATAAACAGTAGCGAATAGAAGGTGTGTAAGGGAATTTAAGTTAACTGGTGTGCAGACTATGGCCTCAATTTATTTAATTTGGATGAACTTTTAAATGACCACAATCTGTTAAAAAAAACACTTTTAAAAACAATATATCTCTAATAGTCACCATTAAATATATGGGATTTATTTGTAGATAAGTTATTTGAAAAGTTTTTTTTTTTTTAATAGTGTTTTTATTTAAAAATAACTCTTGCGTTCAATTGAGTTGTAGGTTTATTTTTTCTGTGTTTTAGTTTAAGTAAACTCACCAGTACTTCCTGCTTAGTTAATGTGATCCCTTTGTTTGATATTACATCTTAGTCAATACACAGTTTAAATTGCTAACTGCAGCCATGTGTTGTCAAAATGCTAAATTGTGATTTTCATAAACTTTCTTTTTTGTCCTAATGACATTCAGTAATCATTGAAATTTCATAACTGCATACAATTCAGTCAATTAGGCATTTGTATGTTTTAAGTGGCTCTGTCATATTTTCTTTTCCTTTCAGTGTTTCTTTCCTTATGCCTGTGTATCTTAATGGTTATACCACATCCACACTTGCTTTTATTTAGATTTGTTATCTTTTCTTCCTTGTGCCATATCTCAAACATCTAGGTGCAGCCATTTTGTTTTAATATAGCCATTGTGTCTGCTGTTTGCCCTCTTGTGGGACTTATTTTACTGATGCATTGTGCATAAATTTTGTTAGTTGAAACAGAGTCTTGCTTAAGCTCTGCCCATTGTCAAATTTTATATACTTGACTTTGATACTCAAGGAGTCCCTATTTTTCCTCATGTATTTTATGAAAAATAGAGTTCTTTGAAAAAAAAGGGGCAATCAGACACAGGAAACTACAGAAACAGATTAGATAAAGTTAATGTTTAATGATAGAGCAGCTTGAAATAGAACATGTGTCTTTCGCTTTATCACATACAATTTGTATTAGACCATTGATCTGCCTATCTTCAGGTATGTCTGTTTTATCAAAATTGGCATTTTGGTGACTGTTTCCAACTAAATACATACTATTTCTCTGCATAGCCAATAAATAAATAAATAAACAAACAAATAGGAAACTTGATATGAAAATTCAATTTTACAAAGGTATTTCTTCCTAGATATTTTAAATTTTGATGTATTTCAATGTTCCTGTTATTACTGCTAATACCCACTGTACAGCGCTACGGAATTTGCTGGCGCTATATAAATAATAACATAATAATAATAATAATAACATATGTAGTGAATAAAACCCCAAATAAATACACCATAAAAAAGTTAATAAGCAAAGTTTGAAAACTCAGATTTTGTTATATCAATAGGTAGTATTGGGTGGAAATATTGCATCGTAAAGGGACATGCATAAGTTAACAATTAGTGTTTTTAAATCAGCAAGCTAACACTTTAAAACGAATATACAAACCAAAATAAAGCAAGACTATCTTTCAAAAGTATGTAATAAACATTTATAAACTTAATATAAAACTTTGTCATATTGCATTGTTGGGTATCAGATAGGGGAGTTCAGCTGGGGGAGTTTCTTTAGCCCATGATCTCCTTCTTACCCAACTTTTAAATGGCTTTTAAGTGTAACCGAATCCATAAACTTAAGATAAACAGCAACAGTGAGGCTTAGTTTAAATAACAATTCAATTTTACTTTATTCCTCACTTGTGGGTTTAAAAAAATCATTTAAAAATCCCCAGTCTGTAAAGGTGATGTAATAAGTTAAAACATAGGAAAATGGCACATTCACTCAAAACTGGTGCAAAGTTAAAGTGTTTGCAGTAATAAAAAAAAACATACTCAAGGTCTTTCAACACTTAGAATGTCCCACTATAGTGCTAATCAGCTCACTGAGAATAGATTGTCACTCTATATGTCAAGTTCAATATACAATAAAACATATCTAAAAGTGGGGTGTCGTAATACTAGGTAGGGACCCAATGTGTAGCATCTACCCATTCTTCACTGCATCAGCAGGCGGATGAAGTGTAAGAAAATGAGGCCCAGGCTGTTTCCTAGGTCCTGTAATTACTGCCTCCCTTGACCCAGGAAATGCCCCTATATTATCTGGCATCTACGGGTCGCCATAGGGCCCAAGAGATGCCCAGTTTCTATGGTTTTCTATTGAGCAATGAGAAACCTTACTAATTAAATTTGCTGCAAAGTTTTGACATTTTGGGGTTCATTTGCAGTGACAAATGTGCTCAATCAAACTCTAAGTGTAAAATCTAAAGAGTTTAATTTTTGAATTGGAGTGCTCTGTAGCTGTGGGGTTTAAGGTAAATATGACAAGTACCTTGCAATAATTTTACTTTAGTTTTTAAAAAAAAAAAAGAAAACTTTATGAATCAATTAAAGGGATGCTATAGTTCCAGGAATACTAAGCTGTATTCCGGGCACTATTGTCCCCCCCACCCCGCCTCTCCCCTCCCTGGTCCCAGTGCTGATGATCGAAACTCCTCCATCATCCCATGAGTTAGCTGGCTCTAATGCGTATGTGCAGAAAATGCCACGCTCGCATTAGACTTCCCCATAGGAAGGCATTGATTTAATGCTTTCCTATGGGGAAAAATCTGATGTACCAAAGATCGTAGATGGTAGACAGCCACTACAGGCTGAATTAGTGCTGCAATGTAAACATTTCAGTTTCTCTGGAACAGCAATGATTAACATTGCAGGACTGAGGGCAATAGGGACACTGTACCCAGACCATTTCAATGAACTTAAGTGGTCTGGGTGCCTACAGTGTCCCTTTAACAATACCCTAATGTTAAACAACAAAAAGCATATAAACAAAACTAGTTTGACATCATTATAACTACTATTATTATTCGTATTATATATCTTTTTTGTATTTATTTATTTATTTTTTAAATATATAAAGGGAATCAACACAGTAAAGGAGGAGACTATATTTAAAAGAAGAAAAACTACCACAACAAGAGGACATAGTCTTAAATTAGAGGGACAAAGGTTTAAAAATAATATCAGGAAGTATTACTTTACTGAGAGGGTAGTGGATGCATGGAATAGCCTTCCAGCTGAAGTGGTAGAGGTTAACACAGTAAAGGAGTTTAAGCATGCGTGGGATAGGCATAAGGCCATCCTAACTATAAGATAAGGCCAGGGACTAATGAAAGTATTCAGAAAATTGGGCAGACTAGATGGGCCGAATGCCGTCTTATCTGCCGTCACATTCTATGTTTCTATGTAACCTGTAAAGCAACTACAAAATAAAGGGAAAAAAACACTTACAGGCAATATGCAAAAATGTTATACCTTTGTATTTAGCAGACTGGCCAGAGCCTGGTACTATGATTCGTCATAGAATGATCGACTACTCATAGCTGCAAAGGTTGCAGTCTCTACAGAATAGACAGAGTGACGATTTGCTCCTCTTGGGCTATCTTCTTCTCCATATCTTAGGCAATACTTGCACAGGCTGATGCTTGAGACTGATGGTTCATAGCAGCATCAAATCATTCACAGATGTAATAGACCAATCAAAAACAGAGTGAGCTGTGAATATGTTGACCATTAAGGAAGTAAGTCTAAATGTATTGGCATGTAAAGAACACATGGCATTACTGATATTTCATGAGCTCAGGGAGATTAAATGCAAGATGAGACCAGGTCATTTAAATAGTTATATGATTTTTGGCAGGGAAACAGTGAATTTGAAATGTTGACGAATGTGTTAAACATAAATTGAAGAAGAACATATACATTTTTAATTAATGGAATTTGTAAAGCACACTGGCAGGGTAAATTGTTAACGTTCAAATGAACTTGTACAGAATGGAGCAAAATCATCCAGTAATATACCTGGCCACTTGGACTGGAAAATTCCAAAGTTCATGCAATTTAGCAATGTCCAGATTTTGCAATTCAGGCCCTGAATGAGTCTGAATTTGGTCCAGATGTCAGCCAGATTGAATGTTGCCAGACAGCTGAAATCTGAACTTCTGAACTTTTTCTTTTAAAAAAAAAAAAAAAAAATCCTAAAGATTTACCTGCTGGCTTGCTGTCTCACTTCTTTCAAGACTTGGCTGTCAGAGCACTCCGATTGGTTGGCTTTCCGCTTGCATGGTATGGGAAATATTTTTTTTTCCTCTTTATAAGGGCTTTTACTATCAAAGCTCAGTGTGCATGGAGCCCTGTATAAATTAAGAAGGATTCATTTTATCGTGGCATACTGATTTATTTTTTGTTTTTTTAGGGGTGGGGAAAACTGATTTTTTTTTCATCAGTAGTGCCGATTATTATGTTTTTTAATTTGTCTTAGTGGGGTTAAAGATGAGAAGAATTAGAAGAAAAAATAGATGGGTAAGTATATTTTTTATTTTTGCAGGTAAAGGTTTATTATTAGGGTGAGTGGTAGGTAGGTATTTATTTTGGGAATCCTATACAACATTTGTGTGAAAGTACTGATTTTAATCCTGACACACTGATTGCTGCAGATTTGCTTATGGAGACCGAGTCCCAACTATATTTGGTTTTAGTAATACGAGAATTGCCACTGCTATCTGCGTGGACAAGATCCAGTGTTTACTGAATAACCCTGTGCTTTTTTTATTTTATTTTCATAAATGCCAATATTGATAGAAAGTAGTCAATGACAACTCATCATCACTACATTTGTTTAATATTAAAATATTTAGGTTGCAAGCATTTTACAACACATAACAAGGAAAGGTTATGGAAGACACTCACATTCTCAATGAGAATATAAGAGTAGTGCAGTTGGAGATGTTTCTGTAATGTGATGCCATTTAATGTATGCATAGCTTCACCAGAATACTATTATTTAACATGGTTAAAACTATCCATAACTAAGTGCTGAAATGACCATCCCTGAGAAAAAGAAAAAAAAAAGAAAAACCCAAGTAAAATTTAAAAAATACACTTATCTGCATACACAGTCAATAAAAACAAAGATAATTAAAAAAATATATATTTAGTAGAGAAGAATGGGGCATGCATTATGTTATCTGACATTGTCACAGGAGACCGCACTTACCTGGACTTTTAGAATTTAGATTTGTAAATAGGAAACATAGGTGATGAAACAACACATGATGAAACTGATGTTTAGGAGCGGTATGGCCACTTGTATGAGTGTTATTGGTTTCTGGCAGGCCTCTTCTCAAAGTAGTTCATGCTTGTTATCTAAAATTAATTTTGTAAGTAAGACAAAATACCTAATAGTGAGAATTCACAATTTTATCTAATCTTTCCTTAAAATTTATATACACTGGATGCTTAGTTTTATGTGTCATGTCTGCTTAGTTGGCACATTTCCCCTTTCCATTTTTTTTCTTTCTTTTTCCTTTGTCCTATCCTTTCCTATTAGTTCCATATTTCCTTCTTCCAAACAAATCACTATCCATTCATTCATTCATTCTACTATACACTTTTCTCTTTTATTTTTAATATTTTTTTTCAGTTCTCACTAGAATTGAACTATTATTATCCCAATCCTAGTGCTTTTCTATATTTCTTGAATTTAAGGATCCTTTGTAATCACCCTAATTTTCAAATCATTTCATCAGTGCCACTAGCTTGCTGTAGTTCTATTGCAGGCTGCTGCACCCAGACAGAAGCGATATGGCTCTGACCCAGGTGGCCCTACCTAGTTAGATAGGCTTTCCCTTCCACTTCTTGGCTCCCAGATCATTGCTTGTTTCAGGCTTGGTTTTGTTTGAGGTGTAGCTGGGAGTTCAACGTGCCTTATAATTGTATCCTGGTGGCCGAGACCAAGAGGTCTACCCAATGAAGGCCTGAAGACCAGAGTCCTAGTGGCATGTCCCTGTATCCTGTTATCAAGAGTTCAAGAGGCCTGCCCTTGTGTGCTGAAGGCCAGAGTCCAAGAGGCCTGTCATTATGTCCTAAAGGCCTGAGTCAAAGAGAAGTGTCTGCTGCCTTGTATCTTAAGTTTGTACTATTGTGATTTGTTCTTTGGTAATTAATATACTTGTTTTGCCCTTCTACCTTGCTGTATTGTCTTTTTTCTCTGCATATGAGTTCCTACTTAATTGTGGTTCTGCTGCACTGTTAAGGCTGAACACCCCAACATGCAAACAATAGGGATATTAATATCCTATACATATTACTGGATTTTAAGGTAGCTGGTCAAGAGTAACTAGTGACAGGCTGAGATCAAGGAAGAGAGAGATCTGGAGAAAGGTTAAACAGAGCCAAAGT
Organism: Pelobates cultripes; assembly: GCA_933207985.1. Taxonomy (NCBI): domain Eukaryota; kingdom Metazoa; phylum Chordata; class Amphibia; order Anura; family Pelobatidae; genus Pelobates; species Pelobates cultripes. The sequence continues at coordinate 252,063,127 of OW240913.1, forward strand.
CAGGGATTCTAGAGATAAAAATAGTCAAATATCAAGGCCAGGTTAATAACCAAATTGTATATTACAAGTCAAAATGCACTCTAAGGTAACAAAGACCATAACCATGATAGAGCAAAGAGACGTGGTCAGGAAAACCTGTATTTAGCCCTGTTGCTTGCCCTTTTTCTGCATAAGAAATTACACTGAAAAGTGCATGACTTATTTTGCTGGAATGATGTGGACCAGGGTGACATCAAGTGATTATGAATATTAATAGAGTACCAGAATGATGCACAAATAACGATTGGATTTATTATTTCAAGTAATAAATTCAGTGTATAAGGATTTTCACAGAATTATACATTTTAATTATTCTTAAGAGCCCAGAATTATACATTTTTACCAGTATCTGCTTTATGTATATATATGCATATATATGGATATATATATATATATATATATCACTCACAGATCTTGCACTCAAGGACTTCAATTTCAGCTTGCCGTGTGCAACGTTAAGCATATAATCCACCTTCCAAACAAATGGCACTCCGAGGACTTTTAAATTCATATATAACTTCTTATTTGTTGCCAGCTTTTCAGTTAGACTAAGCTAGTTTCTTCGGGATTTAACAAATAAGTTATATATTCTTGAAAAGTCTTTGGATTGCTGTTTGAACTATATATGTATGTGTGTGTGTGTGTATATGTATCTGTGTGTGTGTGTGTGTATGTATGTGTATGTGTCTGATATTATATATATAATATCAGACATTAATATTGAAAGTAATATCCCAAATAAGAGCAATATATATTTATATAATAAGAACATTTATAGTCCAATACATCTTTATTTAGGTCCCTCCTAAAGATTATTTAGAAAAATCCTTTCTCAACAACACCGTAAGAAATAATATGAAAATCTAGAAAAGATATTTAATCTATATAATTTATATTACAGTATACCAGTATGTAATGTTGTTCAGATATCGGCATATACACACACATATAGTAATATCCATACTGATGGGTTAAATCTGCATACCATAAAACACATCTTAACGTCATCATTACTGTGTTTCCATAACATTTTCAGAATGCCATTTAAAATATGCAGATGCAAATAGTGTTATCTCAACTTTGGTTTTATTTAAACAGCTGAGCGTTTGCTACCCCTTTTTTCTTTTTTCCTCACCCCTAATAAATGTATTTAATCATATAAGAAAAATATAATGCAACATTTTCTTAGTAATAATTTTACATTTGTCATATTTCTTGTGTCAACAGACATTATTTAAAACTTTTTTTAATGTCTAATTCATTCACATCTGGTAACTACATAGACCATGTCAGGCTACATTATGACTTTCAAATTGAAGTAACACATGGAAGAACCACACAGTTCTAAAAGGTGTTTTCTAAAGATAACACTTTCTCCTTTTTCTTTTTTTTATGTAAACGTGTTGCATTTTCTTACCAGACAGTTTAGCAAAAGATGGTGGAATTGGAAAATGACACAGATCTTTTTTTGTTTGTTTTAAAACTAAATTTTACACATATTAAATTAATAAAATATTTTCTTATTTATAAAAAACAAGTTCAGAGAAAGAGAGGCAATTACATTTAACATAAAAAAGTAAATTTAAATCTCCACAAATTATTTTCCTAATGTTTAATCAATAACAATGAGGTTTATTAATTAAACTGTGCATGTAAGAATTAACAGTTGAATTGGGACAGTTAGACCAAAATGTAATATTTTAGGCTACAGTTTGCAGTTTGGTTGTTAGTTCATCACAATGTATTGTTAATAAATTAATTAATGAATGTATTTTTGGGGTAAACCAGACATGATTAATAATTATATTGTGATATGCTGTAAAATGTAAAATGAGATTGATATATATTAAGCTGATAGAAACACACAACATTAAGCATGGTGCTCTAACTCCCACCACTTTTTAGTGGGAGCAATGACTTTAATATTCATCAGTCCAAAAACCTAAAAATGTACATGTGCACTATCCCTAATCTATATTTGCATTTTAATAACTAGAGGTTTTTAGTCCCAAACCGATGGTCATTAAAGTGTAAACTCACCTGCCATGTCAAAGCAAACCTCTTTAGTGGATTAGTGCTAAAACCTCACATAATTTAAAAGTGCATATTGTTTTGGGATAGTGTGTAGGCATAATGGGATGATATTTTAAGTTGCAAAAAGGATAATCAATGATGGAAAACTAATGCTACAAATAAACAATTTAATATGGAAATAAATGTGTGTACTGTCCCATAATGTTCTTCTTCAGGATGTGTGTGTCTAGTAGATGTTTAAAATAAAATAAATAAAATCAAATTTATTTTTTAGAAATTAGATTTTAAGAAAAGAAACTTGATGGAAAAATTTGGTTGTTGAAAATCTGACAATTTTCAATCTATTCGCTAAGAATGGAACACACAAAAAATATTGTAGTATTGCAAACATAGAATTAACTGACTTAAAAAAAAAATGTAGAAAGAACTCTCAATGTAAAAAAAAATCAAAAGTAAAATATCTGCCCAATATCCAAGCCCATGATGTTAAAATTATCTAAATCTATTGCTATTTCTCCTTAACCCCTTAAGGACACATGACATGTGTGACATGTCATGATTGCCTTTTATTCCAGAAGTTTGGTCCTTAAGGGGTTAAACAAATCTGTGCACGGAGGAGTGCTTTTCCTAACATCTAAATAGTTTTGAAATGTTTGCCCATAATGCAGTGCTGTTTGTTTAAGACCTTAGAGGTTTCAAAATGTAAATAAAAAATTAACTGAGCTTTCCTAATAGAAAGTCTTATATCAGCTAAAATAGGTTCTTGAAAAGTAGCAGTAGTAGTATGGAACTCAGTTTGAATTGAGATAAGCAGACAGGTGACTTTTCTAATAAATTCTCTTTTTCTTTACATCCAACTTAAGCATGTACATATTGTCGCAACATGAACTTTTGTAAACAACATGCTTAAAGGGATACTCCAGGCACCCAGACCACTTCTGCCCATTGAAGTGGTCTGGGTGCCAACTCCCACTACCCTTAACCCTGCAAGTGTAATTATTGCAGTTTTTATAAACTGCAATATTTACATTGCAGGGTTAAGTCCTCCTCTAGTGGCTGTCTACTAGACAGCCACCAGAGGGACTTCCATGCTCTTAGAACACGAAAAGTGTTTTAAAATGACACTGGACGTCCTCACACTATGTGAGGACCTCCAGCGTCGCCGAAATCCCCATAGGAAAGCATTGTGTAATGCTTTCCTATGGGGAGGTCTAATGCGCATGCGCAGCCATTGACGCGCATTAGGTCTCGCCGCTGACGTCAGTTTTAACCCCTTCAGCAACTTGGGATGGGGGGTGGAAGGGAGAGGGGCACTACAGGGTCCTGCAGTGCCAGGAAAATTAAAATGTTTTCCTGGTACTGGAGAATCCTTTTAACCCCTTAAGGACACATGACATGTGTGAGATGTCATGATTCCATTTTATTCCAGAAGTTTGGTCCTTAAGGGGTTAAATTCCATGTATTACCCAAAAAGGAACATGCATGTAGACACAACATGTTAAGGGCACATCTTTCATTATTTAAAGATTGTTCTTTCATATATAAAGACTCTCATAATATATAAGCAGTTGTGTCTCTCCTGTGAGGTTTTTATTTTTGTTGCAAAGTCTCACTTACATGTCTGCTTATATAGTGGTACTGGGGTGGGTGGGGGGAGGAGGGGGTTATTTTACCAAAACAACATTCATCTTAGCATCTCTATTGTCTAGCTCAGGTTCACTCTAAGGGCCTGATCTCCCTTGTAGACTGAGGAATCTTTCAGCTAACTACTTTATATAAAATGGAAGAGGATGCCTGTCCCATCCGTAACTGATAGGAAATTGATGGATTCTGCAAGTAACAGCTGACTGAAGCTCCATATTTTGCAACCTTTTGACAAAAGTCATCTCCCTGATATGATAGAATTACCTTGTATTGTGCTACAGAGTGAAATTTCTGAAATTGTCTGAATTTCATTTTCAGTATGCATGCATTTTATAAACGAGAAATAACAAAGAAAAGTACAACAATGCCCAGTCAATGTTAAAGAGACACTTCGGGCACCAATGAAACTTTAATGCACCCCATTATGCCAAAATGCACACAGTCTTAGCCCCAACGACACTGAGTGAGCTGCTTTTAATTCATAACCTGGCTGCAGTTAATCAGAGAAATTACAAACAGGTAGTGATATACTTACTATGTGTCTCTCTGGGTGTCCTCATTCTAATCCAGGTTGTTTTGATGCTCATATCAGTCAGTACTGTCAGTGGTTGAGCTGTGTGCATGCCTTTGATAAGGAAGTATTTTTTTGGAGTGAGGGGTGTAGCTAAAGAGGCAGGCGGAGTGAGGGGTGTAGCTAAAGAGCATTCTGCAAAACATTTATTGATTTTGTGCAAAAACTACTAAGATTTGAGCATGCTAAACAATACAGCATATTAATCAGGCCAAAATCTATCTAAACATGTAAGTAGTAATGGTGTCCCTTTAAGCTAGAACATACATCCGATTTTTTAAACAATAACACTATTTAAGCATAATATGTAATAATAATAATGCAAATAAATACATTGGTCTCAATAAAAAAAGATACAAATTATTGTGTGCAAATGTGAGATTTACTTTCATATTAGTATTATTTTTTTAGATTTTAATATTCTCGCACACACATATTTAAATAAACTCTTATCTAATACATTAAATAGTCATTAATTCAATTTTATTTGTATTTATGTTGGGAATTGGTAAAATTGTCCTAAGTACAATCACTGCATGTTTATTATATCGCATCACTTTAGTGAAGATACTCATATTACAAGTTAAACATGCTAAAATAAAATGTCTGAGTATATATTCCTAACAGTCAAGTCCTTAAAGTAACTATGCCTACTTAGATTGCCCCAATAATTTAACAGTAGTAAAATGACGATATAAGATCTTTAGGGCTTGTTAATGGCATTGGACGTTATTGATCTTTAAATGGTAATACAAAGACATAAGCAGGTAACTTGTAATTTATGTATATTCATGTGATCTAATTTTAATGATTGTCAATAGTAAACATATTCTACACGATTTTCAGGCCTGTGTGATTTAGTCACATTATCCTGTGGCTGCTTATAATCTTGTTTGACTCAGTGAATGGCAGTAAGTAAATTGCCTTCAGACCTGCTTTTGAGAACATTTTTATACCTCTAATATCTTAACCAAATGTATTTCCCCAAAAATATAAATGTACAGAACAGTGCTTTTAATTTACACTATGTAACTTAACTACTCCTGACTCTACATGATGTCTTAATATAATTCCATATGTATCCATTGTTATCTGTTTCTGTCATCACTCTAAATCAACATAAAATAAAACAACTTATTTGAAGAATAAGTTTTTTCACCCTCCTTTAACTTTCATATGTATACATGTGTTTTACCTAAACCATTCCTCCTGATCAGTTATACATCAAACTAATATGAAAATAGTTTCTAATTAATTTATTTCAGTATGTATGTGTGTATATGTATGTGTGTGTATATATATATATATATATATATATATATATATATATATATATATATATTAAATTATATATAATGACTTTTATATGATATATATACACACACACACACACATATATACATGTATTTGTTGTGTTTTTTTGTGTGGAAAATGTAGGACTTTTTTTTTTGTGTTTTCAGAGCCTGAAAAAATAAAAGATATAACTGTGGATTCTTCAAAAACAGGTAATTCATTATTGAATGTTTACTATTCCCTGATCTCTTGTCAAGCCTTATTTTGTGGTGCTGCTATTGCAGACTTTAACATGCAAGCAATGAATGAAATTATCGTTTAATTGAATTAATTAACATTATTGGTACAATTCTGTTTCTAAGTTGCTAAGAACAGGAAACACGTAAAAGATGGCCACCATGTGGATGAAATGGCTACATCTAAATAACACCATGCCTTGTGGGTTGCCACATGTTTCTTAAGAGTTATATAACATTAGGCATTTGCACAAGGGTGAATATTCTCTGCACACAATCACTTCCAGTAATTTCCAGGTGCCATCTTAGAGAAGGTATCCAAGAAGAGTTAGTTGAAGCATTTACAAACCGTTCCTGGGGCACAATGTATCAATCAGTAGTATTAATATCAGTCATGTTCCCTTTATCATAATAATTTAGATTGATGAAATATATGATTTCTGATTTTTCTAAAAATAATTAAACATCAAATTGTTCCCTCCAAAATAACTTATTAATTCTACTTCATGCATCAACATCCCACAGTACCTATTTGTAAGTTCTTAGGGGATGAACATTTGGCCAATAAATTATATTTAGAATTTAAGTTGTTTTTCAGTCATCTCAATGCCATTATCAAAACTCAAGATACTATGAAAAAATACATTATGTAATAGCTACCTAAACAAATGCAAAATTTCTGATATGCATTTGTTCTATTCTTATTTCTCTTTTACATAGTATGTAAGTATATATTTTTTTATAAATTATAGCAATATAAATGTTAGCTCTTTGTACAGGGATTTCCTTTAAAAGGGTAATTTGAGTACTCTGAATGGCAGTAATGTGGCATTAAAAGCAGTTTTAGCTTTTAAATCTTCATATGGCCACACAGAGAAAGTAAAATAAATGTGCTCCAAATCTTCAAGAAATATTTACATCATAACTTTCTGTGTTCCTATCTAATTTTGTTCTCTATAGCAAGCATGTTTTAGAATTTCACATAAATTAGTAGGATGTGTTACATAATATAGAACAAAAATTATTGTGCCAAAAAATTAGCTGAGAAAAAATTGATTTTTTTTTTAACTTTTTACTAATTCAGCTACGTTCTAAAATTTCCAGTTACCTTTTACATTATCTAAAATGTTTGATATAGTGAACTTACCCATGAAACTGTTTTTTGCTGAACACATTGACTGTAATCGTTTAGCATTGGTTTGCCATCTTTTCCTCTTAAACTTATGACTGAGTTTTTTTGTTTTTTTTAAATTAACATGCATCTATAAGGTGAAGTCACTAAGACTAAAGTGAGTCATAGAAGCAATTAAATATTTTTTAGGTATTCTTTTATACACATATAATATTGCCTGATTTACTTCATTGCACATATTTATGCATAATTGTCTTTTCATTTGCTCCTTTCAAATTGTTTTAGTCACTTTACAGATTCATGTGTGAATAATATATTTTAATTAACAGAAAGAAACTTGTTTCCAGTCATGCATGAATCACACAATATAGAATGTAAAATTCTAAAGTTTATCTATGTTTTCCAGTAGAGTTGTCAAAAAAAGAAGAAGTTAAAAGAACAAAGCAAGGTATGATTGGAGTTTTTGGTTTGCCTTTTTAATAAAATAAATTTACATTTTAACTGACTCATTAAGAAAAAAAATGGCTTTTTTTTATTAATTAAATCTTCTGATGTCACGTAATCTTGAACAGTATTTGTCTTCTCTTATAATATGGGGTTTGAATACTAAATTCACAACAAAGGCCTGCCGTTGATATATCAATTATTTTAATCATAAACTGAACATTCTCATTATGATTATCAAGCACTTAAGGAACACTCAAGGAACATAAGAAAAACAAAAACAACACACAAAATAATGTTTGTTTTTTGTTCATGTAAAAATTATTGTATTTTATGGTTTTACTTAATGAATTCTGAGGTTTAGCATAAGACTATAACTAATATTTATTTTGTTTGGCAGTATGAGTTACACGCTCCAGTAATTAAAATATTTCATTGCTGTTTGCACCTGAAATAGGGATCTAAGTGGTCTTAAAAGCTTGCAACATCAGTATAAGTTGGCTGAAAGATATCAACTCCATCCCTATTCATGGACACTTTTGTGCCTAGGTTTACTAGGCCCGACCGTAGGATTGAACCTTGGAGGAGGCAGCATGATTTTTTAACTTAAAGATTGTTCCTTTTAATGAATTCACTGTGTGGCTGTTTCTCTTAGCAGCCACATGTTTCAACACATGTAGGACTAGGCTACTGCTGATATCTAGCGAAAATAACTTGTAGGCCAGTAACTTCTTATTGCCTTTGACTGAGCACTTTAAAGAAGATGGTGGACACTACACAGCTGAGCCTACCCTATACAATATGCAGTAAGAGCTAGATAGATAGATAATCAATATAAACCCAATAATAAGTGCACTCTAAAAATAGTGTTTTCACAAAACACAAACTTACAGTATACAATTGTTTTCACCAACTGTTTTTTTTTAGCAAGATGTGAAATAAAGTAATCATGGATATTTATAGATAGTGATGAAAAATTTGTGAACTAACTCATCAATAGTGACAAGCTGAGTTCCTGTGTCCACAAACTGCTTGTAGGAAGTGACTTGTAGAATGAAGTGTGCATGGTGACATGATCAATTAGAGTTACCAAACTTACCATATAAATGAGTGAATTAAAGGAATGTTTTTTTTATAGCAAAAAATAAGAATTAGATACATAGAACTAACTAAAGATGGACTATACATAAACATATCACATACAAAGTAAATGAAACAATATTACTTATGAAAAAATATATTTAACTTAAAAATTGCAATCACTCTGCAAATGCAATATAGTGGCTATGTAGTATGAAATAAATATAAACAATTATTAATGGCTAATTGACCTTTAAGCACTAAATCAGGCAACATGAAAAAGGCAAAAAGAAAGGCAAATTGAAATATCGGATAATAAAATGTGAAGAGAGGGTACAGCTGTAAAATTATGTGTGAATATTAAGTTGTGTATAGTGTAAAAAATAAAGAATATGTGAAAGGTGATATGTGAAAAAATATGAAAATTAGATAAAGAAAGACAAAAAAGAAAGGAAAGAAAGAAAAAAGTAAACCAAATTAAATGCAAAGAAATAATGATAGAAAAGTGAGGGGAGTATGTCTGAGAAAATAGTGTACTAAAAAGGAAAAAGATGTAAACAGTGCTAGGAACTCAACATCTATCAAAAAAAGGAGAAAATGACAAACAGCAAAATAATCTTTGATCTGTCTCCACCTCTTACAAAAAGAGAGAATGTGGTTAATGGCAAAAAATATTTTCCCACAGGTTTTGCCAACTTGAAAGGCAGTCATAATCCCTGACTTATGACCCCTTAAGACTTGAGCCTAGTTGATCACGCTACTCAACATTTGGAATTACTTTGACAGCCCCCCAGAAGAGCAAATTGCAAAGTGTAGAACTCAATAAGGGTGTACTTTCTTTTTCACATGACTGTACCACCATTGGTACCTAAGAATGGTAGTAGAGGAGGCCGGTATGCATTCCTCTCTTTGACAGAACACTGATAGCATTCCCTAGTGGCAGTACAGTATGCCCATGCTTAGCAACATGTTGGTCTGGGAGTGGATCTGTTTGACAACAGGGCTGTCAAGCTCTACTGCTACATGCTTAAGTGTTGAACGAAAAGCACACTTAAGTAAACATAATGAGGTAATAAGACAGGTGGTGGGAAATTTGGGAGAGCAGGCAGGCATTAAGCTGCACATTGGGTTTGTGGTCACCAACAAAGCTGATAACATAGTTGTAAAGAAAAATGTGGAAAAATATGAGTTTGCTATGCAATTATGAATAATCTCCTAGCAGCAGAAAATGACAACATTTATAAAAAGCAAAAGTCTGCACAGATTGTACAAATTAGCTCTTTGTTGATACCACAGAATATGCTATGAATATAGGTATACTGGACAGTAACTTAAGCATTTAGTGAATACTCAAATAAACAACAAACAAGGAGTAGTTATTGGTAAAAGCATAAACCAACTTTACTGGATAATTTTAATAATAAAGTTACTTAAACACAATAAACATTAGCCAAAGACACAAGACTACTATAACCAATATCCCAAGAAATAAAACAAAATTCCTTATCTCTGTTAGTTGAATGTCAACAGCTTACAATGGATATCTGTATGAGCATAATTGAGACAAAGAGAGATCATAGAAACATAGAAACATAGAATGTGCCAGCAGATAAGAACCATTTGGCCTATCTAATCTGCCCACTTTTCTAAATACTTTAATTAGTCCCTGACCTTATCTTAAGACTAGGATAGCCTTATGCTTATCTCATGCATGACCGCACCAGATCGGCACATTCACACTAATCGGTACCACGATGTGACCGCATCTGATTGGTGCAGTCGCACTAAAGGAGGGAGAGGTTACTCACCTTATATCCAGAGCCTCTCCCTCCTTGCAGTTTGTAATTCAGCTGCTGGGTCCAGTATTAAGAAAGATGCTGGCCGCTGCAATATATAATAACGCCGCCCACAATGACGTCACTAGTGACATGAATGTGCGTGCGGCATCACGTTTTCGGCATGCACGCACATTCTGGGGTCATAGGACCCAAATCAGCCAATATCAGGATTTATTGGATTATTTAAACCCAAATTTGCAGTTGTTCAGTGTCCTATCGTGGTTTCCATCACGTTGGTTATCCAAGAGCGCGTTCTTGATTATGATATTTGGTTTTTGATCTTGGCTTGGCTTGACTTCCCATATTTCTGGTATCCCTGACCCTTTGGCTTCGTTATTTCCGTATTTTTTTTTTTTTATGTATTCCTGACCTCGGCTCGTTACTGTTTATTCTATTATATAATATAGCAAATTTAAATGCTTAGTTCTGCCTGGACGCCCCAATAGTTGAACAACGGGGCGTAAAGGACAGCACATAGCCTTATGGTCAGATGGTGTTATCAGCTCCACCAAGGGCTTGTACCCTAATTAATTAACAACAAAAATAATGGATAAGATCTCCACCTGGGGAGATCTTAAAATGCTGACTAAAGTAATAAATGGACAAATATGAGATATCAGTACAAGAATAAAAGTAGCCAGTCTTGGGATCTAATAGAAGGGAAAAGGGACAGGGTCTGAAAACATCACAACATGAACAGTCAGGATGGATATATACCGCAATTTTAGTTTTGTACTCCGTTCCCTCAGCTAGAACCGTGGGCCCAAATATTACCTAAAAGAGGTCCTTAAGGCCTTCGGCAATAAAGGATGGATATATACAGCAATTTTAGTTTTGTACTCCGTTCCCTCAGCTAGAACCGTGGGCCCAAATATTACCTCGGGCTGGTTGCCCTCTGTCATCCCTTCTGTATATTTTGTCTCTTGAACCCCTCACTGTAAATATTAGAAACAACCTATTAATAAAGGGGGTCCCCACGAAATTAAAAGACATTAAAATTGCATTATATGCTGATGAAGCTTTAGTTACCCTCACATCCCCGGAGGATTCACTTGAGGCACTAATGGCTGAAATTGACAAATATTCAAAGATTTCTAATTTTAAGTTAAACATCTCAAAATCCACTGCTTTAACCATTAACTTGTCTTCAGAACAGGTTGAAAGGTTATCCCAAAAATTTTAATTTATTTGGACTGATAAGGAAATAAACTATTTGGGTCTTACCTTTCCTGCTAATGTCTCTCATATATTGGAGAGGAATGTTATGTTTTTAATGAAAGATATGAATCAAAATTTTTAAAAATGGAAAAACTTAGAAACCTCGTGGATAGGTAAAATTAACATTATAAATTCTTACATTTTACCCAATTGGCTATACTTATTTTCTATGCCCCCACTTAAAATTCCCAAGCCTTGGTTAGCAATGATCCAATCTACCATCAACAATTTTATTTGGAAAAATAAAAAGCCTAGAATCAGTAAAAAAATTCTATCTAAAATATTGTCTCAAGGAGGTCTTAATTTTCCAAATATTACACATCTCTATTATGCAAATATCATCCGACACATATATACTTTACAAGATCCACACTTTATCTCTTAACCATGGTATATCATGGAATCTGAAGCTATCCATCCCTCTGGACTCTATCTTATATATAGTCGGATCCAGGGATTTGCCCAACTGTCTAACTTCTCTGGCTCAATCTTTAGAGGTATGGGCTGAAATTAAGAAAATATTGGGTTTTACTCCATTAATCCCTAGAACCTGTAAACTCAATATATTGGAATATATTTTAGAAGATTTCTCACTGAGACATTGGGTCAATAAAGACTCATTAATTTTATTGGACATTATGCAAGGAGACAATATCTTGCCCTTCCAACAGATTGTTGATAACCTACACATTCCCCCCAAGAGAGGTATTTACTTACCTCCGTATTAAACATTATATTCAGAAACATGTTATTCAATCTTCTTTTTCATGGGTAAAAAGGTTGGAAGTTCTATTCTGTTATCAAACAGTCCCCAAGGTTATTTCCGTTGCCAACTCTCTTTTCAAAGTCTCAGAAGCCATTCCTTACAAATTGGGAGAAGGAACTAAATGTAGCGATTTCTCCAAAGGAATGGCTTTATTCTTTAATTTATGTAAATAAATATGTTCATTGTCTAAATTTGACCGAGAGTCATTTTAAGGTTCTACATAGATGGTATTACACTCCGACAAGACTAGCCAAAATGTATAATACTCAAGACCCTACCTGCTGGAGGTGTGGCACCTATTCTGGTACATATATTCATATATGTTGGGCGTGTCCAGCAGTTAAGACACTTTGGGCATGGGCATTTAATATTTTTTCTGAAGTATCTCTTAATGAAATTAATAAAAATCCATCCTCGGCCCTTCTACATCTAAATTGGCAGTTTAAGTCACGTAAATATTTCTGTTTAGCCACCCACTGTTTTGTTGCAGTTAAAATCATTATCGCTAGACAGTGGAAATCTTCTAACCCTTTTCAAAAAACCTCCTTTATCAATCAAATTATATTTCAACTGACAATGGAAAAAGATACCACTAAAAATTGATTAGTAGTCTCAAAAAAAGAGATTGGTATTGAACCTGGCTTCAAAAATTTTCTCAATTATATGGTCAACCTATCAATCTTAATTAATTAGACTAATTAGAGTTATAGAAATTATTAATTTTCTGTATATAATTTTTCATGACTAGATGAAAATAGCTTAGGGATAATTAGTCTGTAAACAAATGAGCGCTTATCTCTATCGATATATTTTTATTCCTCGATATATATATATCTATATATATATATGTCTGTGACATTTTTAGGATTTTTCCTGCTCCCAAAACAGGTGAATGGCTATTTTTTATTTTTTTATTTTTTTTTAATCTCTCTTCTATATTCTTGATTGAATTTGGTATGTACATGATGTTTATCTTACGTATGAGGATGTCTCCTCTGTATCAATTGATTATATTATGTATGTATTTAGAATTTTTGTAATTATGAAAAAAATTTCAATAAAAATTTATAAAAAAAATAAAATACCTCTCCTGTGGATCTGATTGGCTGTACCAGGTTTCCATGTGTATGATTGCTACTCAGCACAAACCCTCCTTTGGATTTGATTGGCCATAACCGGCCTTTCACCCCAAAAGTAATTACCAGGTTTCCAAGTGCATGATTGCTGCTCGGCACAACTTTTCCTGTTAGGACGGTAATGTTGCACGGCACAACTTTTCCTGTCAGGACAGGAAATGGCATTAACCACATTTGTATGTGCGAATGAATACACACTTCTTACTACTATCTAATTAAACTATATGTAGTAATTTACTGTATCTACCTATGACTCTAGCAAATACTACTCACTTGAAATTAAGTCTTACTATAATGCACATTTAACATAATTAGGTTAATGGACAGCGAGAGTCTAGTAATACTAGCCAGGAATCATTGAAACTAAAAGGTTACATCTTGTAAGATCTTTCTTCCAAATGTCAAATAAAAAGAACATCTCTCATTAAAATGTTATTAGCACAGCAACAGTTTAACAGATTGTATAAAGGTCATTCTTTTGGGATGTTAAATAAAACTAAGACTTACAAACATAAAATAAGTCATTATCAATGGTGAGTTATGGCATTTTCTTGAGAAGCCTAAATTTCCTGATGATCATTTAGTGTTCCAAGGAGACATTGAGAATATTTTGTGAACTGCTGCAGGAAAAGTTAAGCTTTCAGAACAAGGCACACAATGTAGATACAAAATAAAAAAAAATGAAGACAGCTCAGGGACCGAAAGTAATTAAATAAAGCAAGGCAAACTAAAAATAGGAACAGAAAGGTATATTTTTTCTGATGGATTTGAACATTGTTGTGACCTACAGAGTGTTTGACTCAGTTGTCCAATGTCATATGCCATAGCGCAGTGAATCTGTGAATGATTTGCAGAAGAAACAAATGTCACTTTAGAATTCCTCAAAAGGTGTATACATTTCTTTATCATATTGTTATTGAAGCTATACAGATTAACCATTTCATGTTTTGTGAAGGTTAATATAAACACATGAAATTAAGCATAGGAGATAATTAAAGGGAAACTATAGTACCAGGAAAACAAACTCGTTTTCCCGCACTATAGCTTCCTCATTTGTCAAGGCCTCCCCGTGGTGCAGAAGGGATTAATAACCCCTTCTGTCACTTACCTGGATCCAGCGCCGATGTCTCTCTGTGCTGGTTCAACTCTGCCCATGCTCCTCCCTCGCCTGGGGCACAGGGGAGAACTCTGCCCATGCTCCCATTAGGATCTCCCCATCTAAGAACCTGGACACTAGAGGAGGTGTTAACCCTAGCAGGTAATTATTGCAGTTTAAAAAACTGCAATATTACATGCTCTGGGTTAAGTTAGTTTGCACCCAGACCCCTTCAATGGGCTGTAGTGGTTTCGGTGCCTTTAAACAAAAAGTGTAAAAAAAAAAAGTTAAATAGTAGTGAAAAATTACAGTATATCAGTAGGTGAACTAAACAAATACACATAAACCACAAGTTCCGGGGGCGGGGCCTGTCCAGAATGGCTGCCAGACGTGCAGAGTATGAGCTCCTCACAAATCTTTAACAAAACTAGCTCCAACGGGGGGATTATACCCTCAAATGATACTCAAGAAAATATTAAGTTTCTCACACAAAGACTGTTTATGGTGAACTTTCCTACTTTTGGACTTGTCTCCATGCTGGCACATGTGGTTTGCAACATTTTAAGCGACTGCCCTGTTAACCCCGCCCCCCCTCTGGACCGGTGGGAGTCAATTTATTATAATCAAACATTCTATTTGTTGATCCCACCCAGGTATTATTTAGTTAGCACACTAAAATCTGTCACAAAAAATAGTCAATATTAGTTTTGGATCTACACTATGATGAATGTCTGATCCCCCATTGGGAAAGCAGCACCAAGTCCAGCTAAGAGACTTGGAAAATCCTGGGGTCTCGCCACCGCGGCCTAACCCCCAAGACGGCTACTGTAATGAGGCCTACGGGAAGGCATGCACCTATGCACCTGACATCTCATGTGGAGATGTGGCATTCGAGCAATTCATGTGGCCTTCGAGCAATTCTGGTCGCAATTCTGGGCCAAAGTGCAATCACGCACAGAGGGCTCGACTGAAAGCTCCCTGCCCACTAATCCAGGACAAACTAAACTCCCACGGCCAGCTTTGGGAGGCACTACTGCGACATCACCTGCAGTAAAAGAGTGGAAACAAGCAGCTAAACCCACGATCCAACGGGCTACCATTAAATGCACCTTTAGACTAGGACCTCAGCCGACACATCATGCAGCTACGCGGGTGTCACGGAAGCGAAGCGCGAAGAAACAGAGACAGCTCCAACAACGAAGCAGACACCCTGCCGCCCACCAGCACCTACCTGGGCCTCAGTCCACTGCAAGTTATCTGCCCAAGCACATCACACACTCTCAGGACGAGTTCCCCCTTAACCCCTGCTTCACAGAGCATCCAGGCTGTCACGCACAATGGATGAAACAGGGCGTCGGCTGACACCGGACTAATCATCCTGAGCCCACTACTAGCTGCCATACAGTTAGCTCTTTCTTATGTACACTGTTTGCATTTTTATTATGATTTGCCTTACCTATTATTTTGTGTACTATAAACGTGGAGGCAGGCCTTAAGGAAACCTCTTTAGCTCAGTTATATATTTAATGTTTAATTTTTACTCTAGCCTCAGTATCAGCAAGTCACCAAGCATAGTTTAATTACTCATTGAACGCTGTGCATGGACCCCACGGCACTTACTGCTCATAACTCTTGTACAGCTAGCGTATTAAATAGCTTGTTTATTCACTTCCTTACTTATTTTAATTAACAATCTGTTGTTTATTGTATTTGAATCTCCTGTATTGTCTGTCATTCAGACAAGTATGTTCAAGCATTCGATATACTGCAGTAACCTACTGCATTGTAACTCTAATCCACACACATACTGAACTGCACTGCAGTAACTATTCAACTATGCTCAGCTTGGTTTTATAAAGCTTGTTTATATTTAAAAATGTGCACACACTTATGCCAATGATTATCATATCTTACTCCACTACTATCTACGTTTAAAAACAGTCTTCACGTCATTATATATAAAAATTGTGCATTGTTATTATTACTATACAGCGGGTACATGCTGCTGGGGCATGGCACATGCATTTGCGATTGTTATTCTTCCATATGCACTCAAAAATAAAGAATAAAAAAAAAAAAAAACACAAGTTCCATCAGTAGAGCAAGTGGATAAAAGACACATAAATGAATAAATAAGTAGAGATTCAAGTATGAGGGAGAAACACAGGATTATTTACTAAAATGAGAATTCAAATTTAAGGCCAGAGTAGCCAGACTTTAGACCTTACATTTAAAATTCACTTGAATTCACTTTTAATTCTTACTTAAGTGAATAACCCTGACCTGTCTAGGTGCAACATTTCAATCAACTTCCTTACATAACTTCCTTCCATACATGTTTGAAAAAGGTTGAATGAGGTTGACTAGATACTTTCTTTGATCCCCCATAAGGGTACTCACAATGTGAAGAGTTAGGCAATTTTATATGACTATAATGGCTTAATTAAAAAAAATTAAATGCAAGCAACTAGCAATCTCAATAGATACATGTTAGAGCATACCAATAGCTTGATTTCCAATGTACAGATATGATACAATTAATGTGACACTACGTAAATATTAGCACAGTTTATGAATAACTTTGTTAAAATAGAATTTGGCAGAGGCTAAAAAAATAAATTGCATGGTCTCATAAAATGATATTTAATATAAAAGAAACTGAAATCCCTCTTAACATAAACAGAGGATGTTCTTACCAAAGGTTCTTACACTTTTTATACCCTGGTACAACGGTAAGTGTAATTCACAAGCGCTTCACTCGTTCTTTTTGTTTTTTTGATGGATCCGATCACATAAACATTAGGTTCTGGTTTTGGTATTTTTGTGTTTCTGGACTTCTTGGGAGTGCTCACAGAGTGCCATAGCTGCTATCTATATCTATATAGTATTTGTTTATTTTTGTTATTATTTGATAATTGTTAAGCACCTTTCTTTCACATTTAGTGTATAATTTTCCAGAGAATGTTCTAACCTTAATTTTTACCTAGGTCCTTCAATTCTATGTAATAACATATATCATGGTGGCAAACCACATGTGCCAGCATGGAGACAAGTCCAAAAGTAGGAAAGTCCACCATAAACAGTGCTTGTGTGAGAAACTGAATATTTTGAGAAATAAAAAAGTCAATGAAAGGGAACAAAAAAAAAAATGAATAATTTTTTCCCCTTTACCTCAAATGTAAGCTAGAGGATACGGAGACTAGACATTCATCATAGTGTAGATCCAAAATTAATATTGTAAATTTTTTGTGACAGATTTGAGTGTGCAAACTAAATAATCCCTGGGTGGGATCAACAAATAGAATGTTTGATCACTATAAATTGACAGTACAGTAGTAGAGTATAATATTTACATTCACTTCAGAAAGCTGTCAAGGAGAAAGAGAGGCTGCGGTCTTATGAGGCATTTGAAGTGGTGATCATTGCTGTATACTAACCAGTAAGCAGCCAGTGGCTGGTCACTGTAAAAGAAAACTAGCGACTCATCAGCTATTGCTATCTAGTCACTAATAAAAATACGGGGGCATTGGGTGAAGGCTGAAAATGTAAAAATAGGTTGGACAGGTCATTATCAACCTCCTACCTGTGGCAACAAAGTGTTTTCATACAAATCCCACTCATGTGCAGCAGAGCAGGCGTTGATTACTGGCATGCCCCTCAGCCCCAATGCATAATATGTGGGTGGGGCAATAATTAAAATACATGGGGGCAAAAAGCCCCTCCCGGAGGTTTGTTAGGGATATAATTAAAACAAATGTTAAAATTAATAAGGGGAGTGGACATTATGTTGTCCACCCCTTTTACAGCAAATATAGATATGCATGCTACTGTTCAAACCCCTAACCTTTACCCACGGACATTAACAAGTGTATCAATGATAGTTGGAGGTGGACTTGCCGTTGTCCACCCGCACAAAAAGTTAAGGCCTCCTAAATGACCCCTCCCAGTGGGCTAGAAATCCTTAAGTCCTACTGAGTCATCCAACTAAAATCAACAAAAAAATCTGCCTACACATTCACTCTAATAATAGTGAAAGGATCCCCATAGTCTAATTGCAAAGTAGCAAAAGCCGTTATAAGAGCCATGCCATGCTTGTTCAGCCAAAGTGCTCTGGCATGCAAATCTTGAGACTTGCATGGGAATATTCTGAAGCCTTTGAGTGGAGGGGTGGGGATAATAATGTATCTATACCCTCTTACTTGTAAGGGAGTGGACAATATCATATTCACCCCTTATTAACTTTAAGCCCCTTCACATACACTCTGCACCCCTCACACACACACATACTCTACATTCCTCACACACTGCACTCCACACCCAGTGCACCTCTCACACACATACTGCACCTCTTACACACTTCATTTCTCTTACATACACATTGCACCCCTCACACACTTCATCCCTCATACACACACATTGCACCCCTCACACACTCTGCACCCCTCACACACTCTGCACCCATCACACATTCTGCATCCATCACACATTCTGCCTCCATCACACACTCTGGACCCCTCACACACACTGCACCCCTTAAAAACACTGCACCCCTACATACACTATACCCCTTATACACAGTCTGGATCCCTTAAACACACTAGATCCCCTGTATGCAAACACACACACTACTTTCTCTAAACACACACTCTCTACAGCCCCTACACACACTACATCACCTATACACACATACACTACAATCTCTATGCTCACACTCACTGCATCCCTTATGCACACACAATGCCCCCTATACACACTGCAGACCCTAGCAACACACACTACAGCCCACTACAGCCCCTAGCTGCACATATTATATCGCAAACACAACACAACTGAAACCAACCTATTTATAGAAAACTCCACACACCAGTCAGCTCAACACACACACAATCAAACAAGCATCCTCCAAACACATGTACAAAATGCTTTCTTGGCTCTATTGTCCTCTGGTATCCCACTTAAGGAGACACCAGAGATAAATTACAAGAATACACAGGGCAAGCAGGTCATTAAATTTGCTTGATCTGTGCAGAACAAATACAGGGGCTCTTTCTCATGCAAGAGCTCTTCAGCATGGCTTTGTTTATGGGCTGCCCTGAAAGATCATTGAACCAACATGCTCACTTTGAGGGGAAGCGTGCTTTTCACTGGTATTGATAAAACAACCCTCTCTCTGTGAAAAATAAATGCCCAGGCCAGTACTGGCTAGAGCAGCCAGATTTCTTTCATTCTTTCTTTCTTTCATCTTTCTCTCTTTCTTTCTTTCTTTCTTTCTTTCTTTCTCAGATTTGTTGCCATAAAATAACTTTACTTTGCAGCTGTGTTTGCAAGATATGGTAGACATTTAAAAGATATAATGAAACTAGTAAGATTTGAAATAGAAAACCTCTTTGGTTAGATTGCTGATTGTGTAGCCTGTGACAGAGTGATGGACATGATAGTGTGTATGACATGACAGTCATTAACTGTTGTGGACACTGAACAAGTTATATAGCCTGCAGTTACTATTAAAATGACACATCTGAATAGAGCAGCAGGCACAAAGTCATGGTGTTATTTCTTAAGGCAGTGTAAAAGAAGGGTGACTCCAAAAACATACAATGTGTCTTAAAATGATGAGAGAAAATGTTGGTTGATGTAAATTTCTTCGTTTATGTAATTTATTACAATGACCCATTTTCTTGAAAAGAATTTATAGGCTCAATGTAATAGTGAAGAAGTCAGCTGTACTCTCTGGAAACATTGTACTTGCAGTTGTCATTAATTCTTTTATGGGTACTTTTTTTTTTTTTTTTTTTATGTTCTACACCGGATATTTTTTTTCCAATGTGTAATTCTATAAAGATTTTTTTAAACACAGTAATGAAAACAATTTCCACATGTAAACCATTACTTGGTTTTGGGTACAACCTTTGCGACAATTTAAACCATTATTTATGGCTATATATTCCACCCAACATTTGAGACAGATACATTAAAAATCTATTTAGTTTATGTGGAGAAGGTTAGTCCAATAAAAATATATTTTGTTAAATTAACCTCTGAACATGTCATGCCTCTATTTACTCTGAGCTAAACTATGCCACGCTAAAAACATCTAACAGCATTAGTAACCTGAAGTAGAGTTCCACAGGCATCACAAAAAAAATATTTATTGGAGATCAAAAAGGCAGAAATAGTGTATCTTTGCCTTCACCCTACATTGTAATGCCTGTGGAACACTACTTCTTGCTGTTCCTGGTGGGCTGTGGACCCCCTCCACAAAGCTCCTATGTAAACTTACATGTGTGCAGCACTCCTTTGACTTTAAGCATTAATAACTCAACAGAAACACAGCTTTGAAGCCCTAAACAAAGTAACATGAATACTGGTGTTAGAGTTCCTAGGATTCTGTATCAACAGAAAAGACAGAGTGGAACAAAAAGGTTACCATTGTGCTGTTAAGTGATTATATAGATTCTAAATAGATAGCATTCCACAAAACATTGACAGGGGTATTTACTAAAGTGAGAATTGTTGTGAAGTCAAAGTAATTTTTAAAATAGCTGTACTGGGAGCATAGCTGACTTGGAGACTCTTTCCGATTTGGCTATTTTGACCTTAAATTTGAAATTCATGCCAATTCCAGATATTAGATTAGCTATTAGTAGAGGGATATGGTATGAGTGCGCTCTCTATATCATGTGTATTGCCAAGTTACTTCTTAGTAATTAAGGCTTGTTAGTCTCATTTTGGCTGTGACAATTGTTACTTCTATAACTAAAACTGAGAGGTAGAGAACATATACCAACATCTTGCCAGATAATAGTCAAACAAAAGATACAGGTAGCGTCAAGAATAAAATAATCCAAACACAAGGGCATATAGTAATAGAAACAATAAAATGCACAAAAGATATAAAAAGAGTCAGAATAAAAAATACCAAATGGTCCCTATTGGAGGACCGACCACTGCCAGCAACAACACAACACAGCATTCTGTTTCTCCCCTAGGGAGAAGGATTTGAACTTTATGGACCCCCAAGTCCATGGATCAAAGATGCTGGCCTCTATGCTTGCCTGGAGCTTGAGGGGTGCCCTACACCACACCCATTTTATTGCTGCCACACATGCTTTCCATCTGGGCAGTACTCCTGTAGTTCATATCAGGTGACTCTCCCTTGATTCAATGACGCCATTGAGATTTTTCCTATATACAACTGAGTTAACTGTGTTCATTAAACATAAGTTGATTCTGGATTAGTTTACTCTTTCTTAAGTGCTTTTTCGCATCTTATGCTCTATACAAAAGCGGTGCTGAATCACCATAGTGAATTACAACCCAGTGGTTCCCCACATATAATACTCTGATTTTTAGCTGTCTTTCACCACTTATTTACTCTGGTTTTAGCGCCTCACTAAGACATGTTTTGCTTTATCTGATTTTTATTATTTTACAAAAATATAGGTATTTCAAATGCCATATCAATGTTTTCTTATGTTTGAACCGACTGTGCTTGTTCTTGTTGTGGCATCTCAGGTGACAGGTGTCTTTGTACTTTTTGCACATTATAAATAAAGAATATTGAAAAGAAAAGTGTTCAGATAATCCATGTAAAAATGTGTGGCACATCTTTTAGAAGCTTTAGGGTGCATACAAATAGGAGGTCTCCAATAACTGGTTAACTAATTTAATAGGTATGTAATGACTGCTTAATGAGTTCCCAAGTGACCATCATTGAGGATTTATTTTCCTTGTGGACAAATTATAGTATGTTTAAATTGAATTCAAAATTCCTGTCTAAGCATAAACATTTGTTTTCTTGCTGAATGAGTGAAGCTACAATAATTACTTTTTATGTTCTATTCTTTTACTTTTTGAACATCATTTATTAAATACATGTGAATATGGCTTACAGAGAACAGTTCTTTCCTTGTATTTTGCAGATTTTGAAACTTTTTCTGCATATGCACAAATTAGTATATTGTAATATCCTTTTTTTTTGTTTGTTTGTTTTTTACATACATCCAACATTATTATCTTTTCAGGCCCTTATTTTCTTGGGATATTTATATAAAATTAATAAACATTTTAAATCTATGTAATATTGATTTTTATTGGACTAACAGAATATTGGATTGGCAATCTTTCGAGAGACATTCTCTTTCTTAAATCTAAAGTATTTCTGAGCAAAAATGACACATAGAATTCTAAGATGAGTTGTGATACTGGGTTTAAATTGACATGAGTTCAGATAAGACACCAGAATATGCATGAGGGAATATATACAACCTACGTATACATATACACATATACACATATACATATACATATATTTGCATTTAAGAGTGGCCTTTTATTGTGGCCAGCCTAAGGCACACCTTTGCAATAATCATGCTGTCTAATCAGAATCTTGATATGCCACTATAATTGTTGTGAAAGGCAGGGAAAAAAACTGCCTATCTATTTGTTGTGAGGAGCTCACCCATTGCTTAAAGTAACACTGTAGTGTTAAAAATACAAATACAATTTAGGTGACCAGGCCTCCACTGCTTGGGTTACAAAGGTGAGTTTATTTACTTTTCCCCCTTGTAGCATTGGTCTTTGTCTGAGATCATCGAGACCAATATTTTCTGCCAATCCAATGCTTTTACATAGTAATGCATTGGGAGGCCAGTGCGCATGTGCGGCAAACCACCACGCTGCTCCAATCAGATGGTCTCAATTATATAAACTGATTGAAATTGTGCAGTTTTATTACACTATTTCGGTGAAAGTGCTTCAAGTTGCTGTCAGTAAGACAGCCACTAGAGGCAGTTACATATAAAAGGTCTTAGATCTTTGAGTTCAGCTCAAGAAAAATAGGGAAAAACCAAAAGTGTTGCGTTTATAATTTTGTTCAGTGTATATACATATACATGTGAATGTTCGCATATGTATGTGTACGTATGTATACTGAACAAATGGGTTTATGTATTTATGCATGCATTTATAGGTATATGTATTGGTGTTTGTGTATGGATAAGATATATGTCTATTTATATGTATGCATTGTATGTATTTGCGTGTATGTATGGATGTTGAATACATATGTTTATGTGTGTATATGTATTCATAGATTGTATAAGCCTTTATGCATATTCTGATTTCTTAGATGTAAGTACATACATTCTTAGTTTGTGTAATTAATTTTTGAACACTCACCCTTTGTAATACTTTTAGAAAAACTTAATTTGGAACTCAACTGCAGACGAAAGAAAAAATTTGATACTGTCAATTTAAGAAAGTTTGATTTATTAAAATAAGGTATTTTCACTTTAACAATCTTCTGCAGCAATATAAACTGAAAATAATATCCCATCTAGCAATGGTAATCTTTAGGGATGTGCATGTGCAAAATATTTGGTTTGGCATTCCGAAATTCGGGACTTTGGCACTTCGGAACATCGGCACTTCGGTTCGGCTCAGCACTTTTAAAATTTGGGACTTCGGCACTTCAAAACTTTGGAAGTTCGGCACTTCGGTTCAGTTCGGGACTTTGGAACTTCGATACTTTGGAACTTCGGCACTTCGGGAATTCGGAACTTTGGATATGTTCTCTTGCAGCCGCTTAATAGATAACTCCCTAATTCCCACGGTATTAGGGAGGTATCTATCAAAAAGCTGAAAGACCTAAATTGGTCTTTCAGTCAAATTTACTAATACTAAGTAAAGATTACTTAGTATTAGTAAATTCTGCCCCTACTCGCTATACCCTGAGTAGGGGCATGTCTAGTAAACAGTGAGCAGCCACAGGGTCATGGAATGTGACAGAGTCCTTTAGGTTTCAATACTGAAACATAGAAAATTAAGAAGATCCTGATTCGGATAGTAGTTATAGTCCTTTTAGACTCCAACAAATAATTAATGAAAAAATTTGGAGCGAGCAATCAGCTGTAATAGAACTTTCAATAGAGCAAATATGATGAATCCCAGAGGCCAGACGTATGTATTCCCTTTATCCTTCAAATAACTTTAAGGTATGCTCCAATTATTAATCCAAGTAACTGGATAACTTTTCTTTATTCCTGTGGATGTTGAGAATGGAAGTAATTTCCTGTATAGTAATGAGGATTGAGGATCCCTGAAGTATATTGAGGATTAGAGGAAATCATAGTCAAGTCTGTTCCGAGTCTGGTAGTAGATAAGTCAGCGTAGTCAGGATCAGGTAAGAGAGGTTTGGTACACGGGTGATAAATAGAATGAGCTCTGTTGGCAATTAGCAAAAGTAGGCAACAAATTGATTGAGCAATGTGAATGTGAAGTCAGAAGCATGGGCAGAGTTGGATCGTTGAGAACCCGGAAGTCATATGGGTAAATGCCATCAGAGAGAAAATAATATGGGGGAATCCTGACACCCTTCTAATACCATCTGCTGCACTTTTTGTTTTGTTTATCTTTCTCTCTCCTCACTTTGTGACCCAAATACTAAATATTTCTAGCAGACCGGTGTCTATGTCTTATATGCACTTATGTTACTTTGAACTTTTATAATAACTCAACTTCTACATGTCATTTGTTTGGCTCAGAAAGGGAGGTTCTCCTGAAAGCTTGTCATTCTAAAATTATTTTAGTCCAATAAAAAAGGTATTACAAGATAAATTATTTTACATCCACATTATGAGTTATATAATTAATAAAAATTTATGGATCGATTTATATCCTAGGTTGACTGTTAATTTAAATTGCACACTGTGTCTATTGATATCTATTTAAAAATATGATGATTATACATTAACCAGGGTGTTGATAGAAATTACCTCAAAGTTTAAGATTGCCTAACAAAAAATAATTTCCTATCTCTTACATTGCAAGTAAATTAGGAAATTGAACTTGTTCAGTTGCTTCTAATATGACTTGGCAGTGCAAATGTGCAGCTATGAATATTTGGCAGCATATATCATTCTACGTCTTCAAGCAATTGTGAATTCCATATTCTTTCAAATTAGGCATTTTAGTTGTTCAGCAAGAAATATGATGACCACGATACTTATTGTTTTTGACATTGCAATGTTTCAGTCACAGTAAATTATACCATGCCAGGTCTGATTTATGAAAGTAGTTTTGTAGAAATGTATTGGAAGGAACAACTACAGTATTTTTCTCTCTATAAAATGACTGTGAAAAAAATAAAAAGAAAGAAAGAAATAATAATAATAAATAAATATATATAAATATATTGGAGACCTAAGCGAGTGCTAACTGAAAAGCGAGCTATTGAGCTTTCTTTGAGCTTTTACTTATTCTCAGAGTTCTTATATTATTTGTTTCTGCTGCAATGTCTTTCATTAAAGTCTCCCTAAATTAAAAAGGTAATCCAGACATGGACCCTATGCTCACTGTGCCTAGAGGGGTATAAGCTACACTTCATTGATGAGGCTCAAAGTGGGATGAAAAGATTACCCAGGGCTAATGAGTCTCTCCTAAAATGGGAACTTGCCAGCAATAAGGATCTGAACTGCCTAATATTGTGGGGATTATTTTCGTCACCAAAAACTGGGAAATTTATAAAGATTAAGTTCAAGATAGGTGGACTCCTATTTAATAAAATTGTTGAGGAATTAAAATTCTCATGATTCTGCCTCACATTTAATTCACTCTGAGCCATCCTGAAGCTCCTTTCATTTTTTGAAACCACTTACCAATTTCAATTCACCACCGTCATTCCAAAATAAGAACAGAACCTATCAACCACACAAGGATGCAAGGAATCTAAGTTCTGCCCAAACCAGTATATATTCAAGAAAGTATAAAATTAAATTGCATTACTTCCATGTGAAAGTGCCCCTTTATTCAGGTGCACAAAATGTGCAACAACAATGTTTCGACTGCTGCAACGGTCTTTACCACTATCATTGTCACACTGTCATCTTGCCAACCAAGCATCAAACTTTCTGGTTGTTCTTTGATTTTGATACACATTCGTCAATTTTTCATAAATCTATTCCATCAAGGCACAACTTAAATTTCAGCAGCTCGGGTCCCCATCAGTCTGGCCATGACCAACCCAGAAATGATGCAAGCCACTTCATTCATATCTTTTACTTATTGTAGTTATTGTTCTGTTTATGTACTGTAGCTGTGCAAACCTGACACAAATGTGATGCAGGGGCCTGGTCCTATTTAATCTCCTCTTGCTTTTTGACCATAGCCCTTTTGTGGTTTCTAGATCCTTGAGTCCATTGTTAGTATTGGTTTTACTTGGTTTCTAACTTGAATAGCATTCTGGTTCCTGACATCTGTTTTCCCTGAACTAGCTCATGTTTTGGTTTATGATTTTTCTTCCCTTTTTTGGCTGATTACCCTTTTGGGTTGTACTCAAACCATACTTCTAATACATGCTGATACTTCCTATTTCCTATTAACACAATCTCACTGATGCACACAGATAAGCTCACTGACACACAATCTCACTGGCATATACACATGCACAAACAATCTCACTGATATACACAAGCTCATTGAGAATCTCACTGAAATACATAGACAAGCTCACTGACAATATCACTGATCCACAAAAATGTGCTAAGTTTCAGACAATCACACTGGCTCATGTGCACAATCTCTCTGATACACACAGATGTGCTCACTGACAGACAATCTCACTGGCACACAGGGCCACACTGGGTAAAAAAATTGGACCCGGGCATTTTTTTATCACAATGGCCCACTCCTTTAGGCTCTCTTCTGTCTCCCTGCCTCCACAGTCAGCGGCCGCATTTCACTGCCTGGGGGCTGGTGAAGGAGATCTTTGATCTTCCCACCAGCCCGTCATGGGTTACAGCAGGGCCAGTGCTCGGATAGCGCGGGTCCTGCATGGACCAGCTGGGGAGATCCTGATACACACATGCTTACTACAGGCACGCTCACTGTCTGACATACACGCGAGCTCTCTACAGTTACACTCAAACATGCTCATTACAGACAATCTTATTGAAACATAACAACAAGCTGATTATCATTCAATTTAGGCTGTGTATTTTATGTGTACTTTCACCTGGCATTGGGTTGTGTGCTGTAGAGATTTATGCGTGAAATTAGACACAGTATTACTCTGGGTTAACTTATAATGGTAGGCACACTTGATTATGGCAATCCCACATAATGAGGGAACTATCTAATAAACAGCTGAAATATGAAAATTTATGGAATAAAGACCATTTCTTAATTTTGCTTTTTCAGTTGCTTAGGAGAAAAGTTTCTAATGGTACCCTTATTTATAGCAATCCCACATACGAATAATAAATTAGGGAGCTATCTACTAAACAGCTGAGAGGTCAACATTAAGTATAAAAGCCATTTTCTTAAATTTGCTCTTTAAGTTGCTAAATATAAAAGTCCCTAATGTGCTATCCTTATGAAAATAAATGGATCTGAAACATTTCAGATCAACTCGTTCTAAAATCTTTTGTTTTTGGTTTGCTTACTTAAGTAGGCATTTAGAAATTTGAGTCTTCCAAATTGCCAAATTTTCAAAAATTCAGACTAAATTAGATTTGGAAGGAAACAAATGCACATGTCTAAGTAATATCATATTAGGCATAATCTAAAGAACAAAGCATGGAAACTGTGTATTCTTCCCAAAACAATTACATTTTATGGAGCATTGCTTTGCTGCTGCAAATGTGTATTGTGAAATCTGTAGAATATAACTTATTTTGCTTCAGCTGTTGCTTGTAACAGTATAAAACACACATTTGAAAGCTTTGTGTAATCTCCAGATTGTTTCTTGAAGTATTTTATTTGACAATTAAGAAATTTATTTTTCTAGTCTTCCGGTAAGCCTTTACTCAGATTAGATAGTAATTTGTGTCCACTCTTTAAAAAGAGTATTTTATGTACTGTGATCTTACATCACCTGCCTTGTCTTACAGAATTCGGGTTTCACAAAAACTAGTACTGTCCTGGTAACTAAAACCCAGCACCTGTCCTGCCATTTAATAATGGAATACTTTACTTCCTCATTACCCATTCTAATCTGAATAGTATTAAAAGATGGCAAATACAGAGGCTGTACTAAAAATATTTATATTCACTTTTTTTTTTAGAGACTCAACAAAAGAAATCTCATGAAGAACCTGCCAGACCAAAGAAAGGTAACCATGTATACATTTGTAAATAAAATATATAGGCTAAGATTCTCTCTTTACGTCAAAAGCAATGTTTTTTGTAAATCCTGTCATTCTTAACTTGGAAAAATAAGGGTTACAGAAAGCTGTTTGCCATGTACGTTTGTTATCCTCTTCTGAGAGACTTTCAGCTCAGACGATTTCATGAGTCATTAAGCTAGTATGTAGCCACTTAGATGGTTTAAGTGAAAAACGGAAAATATTTGTGTTAGACGCCAGTGGTTTTACTACAGCAAAACAGGTACTTTAATTAAGTTAACAGCAGTTGTGTGCACATCTAGATAATACAGCATAATGATTGCTTTTCTGTAGCATCATCAGTAAGAAAAACAAAAACTTAATCTTGCCACTTCTTTAAAATAATCTAAAGTAGCATCTTATCAAAAAATATAGAACTACAATATAAGAGATGAATTTATTTTTAAATACTATATAGGGAACTTGGTAAAAATGTTGAAAATGAAAAATAAAATGGACCTTTCAATATTATTATACAATAATCATAATTTTATGATATTATTGTGACCTATGGAAAGCCAAGGTTCACAAAGACATGAAGCAGTTGGTGTGTCTACATATTCTCTTGGTTGATTCCAATTGGTTGGGTTTAGCAGCCTAGTTTTGCAGGAAATAATATGTTCTGTGTTAATATGGAGATTTGTTGAACATCCAAACTTTGCACTTATCATCATGCTTACTATTGCAAGTTCTTCTATCTATAATTTATTATTTGCAATATCAAATTGCTAGTCTTAGTCATTCATAACTCTTCATGTGTAATACTAAATAAACTCAGAAAATGTCAAAACATTACTATAGCCTCTGGTGAAGCTGATGTATTATTTAAATATTAACATGTATGGAGTGTTCAGAGCTAACATTTATACATGATAATGTTAGAATGTAGTTGATGTTTATAAGCTTCTTGGTAAGTAGCTGATGTAGCTGTAAATGGTAGAGTTTATTAGAAAAAGTGAAGCATAAATAAAATGGCTTGCATGGATATTTTCAGTTAATTTATAACAAGTTAAAACAAAACTAAAGCATATAGGGTACATTTCTTTTTCATTGTCATATTTTTATATTATCTAAAAATATTATTGCAATCCACTATTTAAGAACTTTAGGTATATCATTACATTTTATTGACTCTCCGCATTTTCAATGTGGCTTTTGTTTGTGTTGTGTTTTACACACTATATTGATGTATATTGCAAAGATAGTACATGACTGTTTGTAGTGTAAATTTATTTTGCACTAATTATCACTACCATTTATGTTTCTAAATGGTAGAATTGCTTTGAATTCTTAAAAGGCATGTTTTTTTTTACCGTTAGAACAATAAAGATGTGGAATTCCTAGCCTGAAGAAGTTGTTTTATCAGAGTCTGTACAGATGTTTAAACAGCAACAAGATGCATACTTGCAAAAATATCATATTCAATTATATAATTTTTCAACTGTAGGGTAATGGCTTCTTGATCCAAGGATAAATCTGACTGCCATTCTGGGCTCAAGAGGGCATTTCTTTTCCTAGTTTGTTGCAAAATTGGAAGTGCTTCCAATTGGTTTTTTTTTTGCCTTCTTTTGGATCAACAGCAAAAAAAAAAAATGTGAGGAATGCTGAACTTGATGGACACATGTCTCTTTTCAGCCTATGTAACTATGTAATCCATTATATCCATACTTTGGTCCCTGCTGCTGTTATATTACAAACCATGCAATTCTATCATAGCCTCTCTCATGCAGGTCATCATAAGCTTTCTAGTATAGCAAATATTGGGTTGGTATTTGCCATCCCAGCATAAGAATATGATTCTAACAGATCAATATTTGTTCCTTAGAATCTACTGCCAAGAAACACACAGAAGAACCAGCTAAAAGAGAGAAAGGTATGTGATTTTTTTTTTTCTGATACATTTTTTATACATTGTAAGGAAAAAATACAATGTAAGGAAAAATACCAGGTATTACATTCATAGTTACAAATATGTTTGCCTATACAACACCACTATGTGAGGCTACAATAAGTAAGCTTAAAGTTAGATTTATTGTAGAAGGGTTTATCCAGCTCTGGTGATACAATATCCCCTTGTCTTTTTGTCTAGGTTCATATGTTGTCTAAATGTGATGTACAAAAAGCAAACAATTTTTCTAGCTATTAAAGTATGACTTATGCCTTGCTTGCACAGTTGGTGTGTATGACATGCCAATCTCATAATGTTCCATATCCCGTAAGGCTCCATTTATAATGACTATGCAGCAATAATGTAAATAAAGGGACTTTTTTCAGCCAGGCATATTGGCATAAAGAGATCATTTTTACATTTGTGTGTTATTTCAGAAGTTTTCACAAACATAACTGTTTATTTCAATTCTTAAATGTTTCATAATTACAATTTGTCTCACTGCTAATCCAAATGTGTTGAAATAATGAAAACAATATTGAATCAAGAATTGCATTTATATACTACAATACATTTGCAACGTATCAAAAAATGTTTTTTTTTTCTTCTTCCTCCTGCAACTATAACAGTAGAGAGGAGATACTAGAAACTCGGTGCAGCTAACTATATCTGATTTTTGGAGTTATCCATTGTTTGAGCATCCAATGATTGCTTACAACATTGGGAAATTGACTTGTAAAGTTGAGAAATGCTTAACAATGTGCCAGATTTTCTTGAAACTGTATCTCCATGTATTTTGGAAAGTTAATAGGTATATATGATATTACCTTTAGAGATAGACAAGAAAGAGCATAAAAAAGAAGAAACAAAAGAAAAGAAAGGTAAGGCAAAATATTCAATCAAATACATTAATTTCATTTATACATTGAGATACATCTGCAAATTAAGAACTAATTATTATTTTTGAAACTGTGCCTGTAGAGTAAAAATACTAGAGACTGGGTTAAACTAACTTTATCTGATTTTTGGAGTGCTAGTTATCCATTGTTTGGACATCTAATGCTTACTTACAAAATTGGGAAATGGGCTTGTAAAATTGGGAAATGCTTATACTTACAACATTGGAAAATTGGCTTGTAAATTGAGAAATGCTTAAAAATGTGCCAGATTTTCTTAACACTGTATCTCAATGTATTTTTGAAAGTATATATTTGATGCTCGCCTTCAAGATTTCTCGAGGGCTGCACCGATCCTGTGGAACTCGCTTCCCTCCTCCGTTAGATGCTCACCTAGTCTCCACTCCTTCAAAAAATCATTAAAAACCCAGTTCTTCATAAAAGCGTATCAATTAAACTGTTAATAGCTCCTGAATGATTCCTCTTCTGCAACTGTCATTAGTCTAATACTATCCTTACCTTTTTGTGTCATTTTACCCCACTCCCTCTAGCATGTAAGCTCATTGAGCAGTGCCCTCAACCCCTCTGTTCCTGTGTGTCCAACTTGTCTGGTTACAACTGCATGTCTGTTCGTCCACCCATTGTAAAGTGCTGCGGAATTTGACGGCGCTCTATAAATATCATAATAATAATAATAATAGGTATATTTGATATTACCTTTAGAGATAGACAAGAAAGAGCATAAAAAAGAAGAAACAAAAGAAAAGAAAGGTAAGGCAAAATATTCTATCAAATACATTAATTTCATTTATACATTGAGATAAATCTGCAAATTATTATTTGTATAACTGTGCCTATATAAAGAAAATACTAGAGACTGGGGCATGCTAACTATATCAGATTTTCGGAGTGTTAGTTGTTGCCTGTTTGAACATACAACAATTAATCATATTATTGGGAAATGCAATGTTAAAATTAAGAAATGGTTAATGTGATATTCTTGAGAATTTATCTCTATTTGATATTATCTTTAGAGACAGGTAACAAAGAGCATAAAGAAGAAAAAACTAAAGTAAAGAAAGGTAAGACAAAATATACTAACAAATCAATAATTTAATTTATACAATGAAATAAATATGCAAATTATATTTTTTTTCTGCAAATGTACCTATTGAGAGGAAACTCTTGAAATTGAGCAAAGCTAACTATATCTGATCTTTGGAGTGCTAGCTTACATTTATTTGAAAAACCAGTGATTAATCCTAAAAACTTAAAAAATGGCTTGTAAAATTGGGAAGTACTCAACAACCTATATTTGCATGCATTTTGTATGGTATGACTTTAATATGGATATTTGATATTGCCTTTAGAGACAGACAAGAAAGAACACAAAGACAAAGAAATTAAAGTAAAGAAAGGTAATATTTTATACTTCATACTTCATTGCTATAGTAGTTATCAGATCAATCTTTATAATCTGTTGATATGACATAACTGTATTACAGTTTCATGTTTCTGAATTATTATACTCCTACTTGTCTGACAGCTGCCATAAACATAATATTGACTTTTTTGTTTTTTCAGTTGTCTTGTCCTACTGTTTTTTATACCCGATCTCCTCTAGACTCTAAGCTTATTTGAGCAGGGTCCTCTTCTTCTTATTGTTCCTTTAAATTTTTGTTATTGTCTCATTTAATTTAAATTCTCCCCCTCTAATATTGTAAAGCTATGGAATTTGTTGGTGCTATAACAATGCCAATAATAATATAATAATAATAATAATAATAATAATGATAATAATACTATTGCTACTTGAAAATACAGCAATAATGGAAGTCATATTTAAAAATAAATAAATATACTTATCAATATGAGTATGCACAAAGTTTAATATCATTTGTATACGTAGATTGTATATAATATAGTATACAAAAGCAAATCTAAAGTAGGCAAATCATATTCACATCAAGAACCTTGAAGCCTTTCTTTTGAATATGCCTGGATCCCAAAATAGCATTATGTATATTTGATATGCAAAACTGTCTCAATATATATGATGTGTTTAGAGACAAACATGAACAAACACTTTATTCAAGTTACACTCATGAAATGAAAGTTCATGAAAGGCACATCGACAAACTCCTGCTGTCCAACACAAGGTAGTGATTCACAGGAACAGAAGTGCATAAATGCAAAAAAATGAAAAACAAGAGATAAACAAAGCAATAAAAACTATGTATAGTCCCAAAGCCATCTGCGCTTTGTCCTATCGTGGACTTCCTCAGGGTAATCTGTAGGGTGTTTGCTGAGATCTCCTACTGTCAAGTTTAAATATTGAAATATGTGCTGTCCCAATATCCAATCAACCAATCGGGATCGGCGACTTCGTGTAGATCCATCTGAGATTGATGATTGCGTCTCAGACCTCGTTTTTGATCAGACGTGTGACATACTTCTGGGGATGCATGAAACGTTCTATGCTTTCCAACTTGCGTTCCACTTGATATGGTGACTCACTTCCAGGTGAATAGCGGACTCTGGTATCAAAATTCTACCAGAGATCTGTCCATAGTTGTCCATACATATAAAATCCAATAGCACTCAGTATAAAATACAATGAATATATACGTAAAAAATATATAAAAGATAAGAAAAGAGAGGGCGGGGCCTACTGCCAGCAAATGAAGAAACAAAAGCCAGAAAAGCCCCGGATGGGGATGAATATCGGCGATATGAAGATAAAATAAGAAAGGAGATATGTATTAGTAAATAGGAAATTGAGGCAATATAAAATAACAATAATACTACAAAGATATTTCTTATACTCATACAATAATAATATAATAAAGGTCATACCTAACACCATATTAAAACCAATATTGCAAAACTATATAAAAGGTGAAAAAGAAATATACTTAGTGAAATAAAAACAAACTATTAGAAATATAAAAAATTAGAAATATAGAAATTTTAAAAATGACATCAGTGAAAGGAGGAGATCAACTATTAAAAACCTACACCTTGAGAGGGGAAAAAAACTATAATAACTAAAAATACAAATTAAATAAAATAAAAAAATTTTTTTAAAACAAATTAATAAATAAAAAAATAAAATAAAAAATAAAAATGGCAAACGTAATCAAAATCAACATTCAAACCCATTGCATGTAGTGTATTAAGAACATTGATCCAAAACCCCTCTCTATGTCTAAATCTCATCATCTGGTCTCCCCCTCCCATCTAAAGACACCTTTTCTATAGTCATGCACAAAAAAGTGTTAAAATGTAAAGATGGACAACAGTTACAATGAATAGGAATAGAATGTGTGATCTTTTTCAGAATTAATTGCAATGTTCCATAAATCTAATTTTGAGGGGTCTACCAGCATACCACAACCACATGTCAACATATAAATCACATAAGCTGTTGTGCACTTTATATGATCTTTAATTTTAAATAACTCCCATGTTTGTCTATTTTTTTTAAAAACATAATTTTCATGGGTAAAAATCTACAACCTTTGCAAGTTCCAAACTTATAAAAACATGTATTTGTTTGTTTTATTATTCAATCTAAAAGTACTGGGTGCTAAAATATTCTCTAAAGTCTGGCCTCTTCTAAAAATGATCTTAGAAACTGGGGATAATTGTTGTTTTAAAAATTCATCCTCCAGTAAAAGTGGCCAATGAAGTTCTAAAACCTTTTTAATTTGAATTTTTGTGTGACAAAAGAAGTGCCCAAATTAGGGTTAGCATTGGTGGTCTTTTTATCTATTAAAAAAATATTTCTATCAACAGTTTTTAAATGGCTTATCTCTTGTTCTATAGAGGTGCTGGAATACCATTTTTCTAAAAACTTGTCTTTTAAAATGTTACTTTTGTTCTAAAAACTATTTCCATCAGTACAGTTACGTTTTATTGTGAACTGGCTTCTTGGAACACTCCGGAGCCAGTTACGGTGATGACCACTATTAGTATGTACAAAAGAATTGGCATCGGTTGGTTTAAAAAAGTCTTTGTTTTTATACATGAATCTTGGATAAAAATTGTAAGCTAATGTGTCTTTTCTTTATTAATTTCTGGTGTAATCATTAGTGTTAATGTAATAGATAAAAAGATTCAAGTTTCCCACAGTGCCCTTCCAAATTATTAAAATATCATCTATATACCTTCTACATAGCACAAAGACTGCTCCAAGAGGGTTATTGGACCATATATGTTTGATTTCCCAATGGTCCATAAAAATATTCACATAACTTGGCACAAACTTGGTGCCCATAGCTGTTCCTTAGATTTGGAGAAAATAGTAATCATTAAAGATAAAAAAAAAAGTTGTGTGTTAAAATAAATTTGATACTTTAGAATAAAAAATGCCCAAAATGTGAAGATATAGTATGATCGTTTTCCAAAGTGTCCTTAATTGCCCTAAGTCCTTTATCATGATCAATAATAGTGTAGAGGGAGGTGACGTCAAAGGTTGCCCAAATATATCCCTCACTCCACTTAAAAGAATCCAATTCCTGTATTAGGTTTTTTTGTGTCTTTAAAATAAGACTTTGCTCCCTGAGCATATTTTTGGAGGAAGAAATCGATATATTCAGACAACCTTGACATCAAAGAAACAACACCATTAATTATGGGTCTCCCTGGGGGTTCTGCTTATGTACTTTGGGCAAAAAATAAAAAGTAGGGATCCTATGAAAATCGATAAATAAAAAGGAAAAAATATTTTTATCTAGGATACCTCTATTAAGAGTCTCTGTTAAAAATGTCTTTAACCCCTTAAGGACCAAACATCTGGAATAAAAGGGAATCATTACATGTCACACATGTCATGTGTCCTTAAGGGGTTAAAGTGCCATTAAATTTAATATTGTTTTTCCTGGCTAATCATGGCAGCATCACTTATGGGTAGCTCCGCCCCTAACCCGATAAGGACAGGATTAACCAATAATCCATACCAAAGTCTTTTATCCTGTCCTTAACCCGACAGGCAGGTTAAAATGATAACTTATACATACAAATCAGGTGGAGTGTAAGGTGGACCTTGAATTCAGGTATCACAGACAGCTGAAAGTATATAAAGAAAACACAACCTAGTGCAATATAGTCTGGTACAATTACATGTATAATAATCAACAGATGTTGTACTCACAAACACAGAGCAAGTTACACTAGGCTCAATGTGTAGGCTGGTGGGAATATCAGGAGGGATCCCACTCCCTGGCTGAGCAGAATCAGGTAATGTGTCAAGGATCTCCCACTTAATAACGCTCCAGGGCCAAAGATCTTCACTTAATAATGCTCCAGGGCATTAAATGATGGTAAAAATCCAATTTATTAAACACATAAAAATAAAATAACAGGCAGTAAATACTGCTAAGTCTCTAGTGAATTTAAATACTTGCAAAATGCGTTTTGCCTAAATAGGCTTCCTTAGTTGCATAGACTTTTTGTTCTGGCATCAGTCTTATATAGTTCCCCTTTGATTATCAAATCCGGATCCCCTGTAGTAGCCGTGAGTGACTTCCGTCTTCCTCCTATGACGTGTCACTCTGCCGTCCTCACCCTGAAGTTGTACTAAAAAGCTTGTTCTATAAAATCTTTTTCTTCTGTACAATTTCTTTTGACTCTTAAAAATTGTCCCTTTGGAGCATTTGTTAACCAAGGTTGATAATGACAGCTAGTTCTTTCTATGTAGCCATTTCTGTCCACTGGTTTAAATAAATTCTTTGTTTTAATAGACTCATCCTGGATAAAAATAGTGAGAACCCATTAAACAAATCTTTACACAACATTGGCCGATTTTGGAGTATGATAAGGACTTGGATCCTAAACACATTGCACATCCCAACATCACAGCTCGAAGGTCTAAAAATCTCCGGGACATGCTAGCTCATAGCCACTTGGAAAATAAACCTTCACCAAGTAGCTGGCTAAACGCCCCAATTGGCATTCACAAGTGCGGACATTGCAAAGCATGCCCCTTTGTTAAAACTTCTAAATCAGTTATATGCCAAAAAACTCAAAGAGAGTATCAAGTTAAACACTTCATAAATTGTAGCACGACACGAATTGTTTACGTCATCACTTGCCAATGTGGTATACAATACATTGGCAAAACTTATCAGGAATTTAGGACACAAATTCTCCAACATATTAATTCGGTTAAAAACCTTAATTTAAGTACACCTGTTGCAAACCACGTTCGGAATTTCCATGATGGCAATCCCATCAATTTATCATTCCAAGCCCTTGAAAGGGTTACTTTGAATTCTAGAAAAGGCAATTTCAATCTAATCTTACTACAAAAGGAATCAAGATGGATATATGAATTTCAAACTTTAACTCCAGGGGGCCTCAATGAGGAATTTAATTTTACTTTGTTTATTCATTAAAATCATGATATTTAATTAAGCTTGTTACCACAGTCTAATCAAATAGTTTTTAGTATTTTCTCCAGTGTTTCTAGCTTGGCGGATATTTCCCCTCATTTTTTCCATGGCGGGAGATATCCACTACCATTACATTTGGATTATTGTTTACCATCATCCCTCTTGATGAGGGCTTTATTATATTCTCATTTCTTGACAATCTTTTTAGATTGCTATAATCCCTATTTTTGTTAATACCTTACAGGACTAGTCCAGGCACAACCATTTTGCTGTCCCTCTATCTAGCAAATAAACTTTGATTCATTATCTGCCACCTATGTAATAGATAACGTCAGCATTGTACCTGTCAACTCGTACTGAGCGGTAATATACTGTAGTACAGTTACAATTGTTGCCATCTTTTAGAACGATACACATCTTGTGCAATTCTCTCACCAGTAGGTTGGTATTGTAACATTGTTATCCTTTATATCATTGGGAATAGTTAAATCTTTTTTTCCTGTATCTCTGTTTAGTTTGTTGGATTACACTATCTTCTTATTAGTTAAATATATCATTGGGTTGAAATACTAAATTACTTATTGATGTCCTTCTGTAATCGGGCTATATTTTTATGTCCGGTTTTTGTGCCCATCAAAATACTATCACGTCTTTGTAAATGTCGTGCCGTGTGTTAATTGCTATTACTAATATTGACATTTATCTTTATAAATCTGTAATTATGTTTTAAGTTACTGTTTTCATACCCCATTAGAAAGTGGAGGGCAGGTATCAATTGCCTTTATTAATTTTGGAATTAATTTTGCAATTATACTTTAGGCACCGGCACAAATTGGGCATTAATATTAAGCCTTACAGGACTAGCCCAGGCACAACAATTTTGCCGTCTTTCTATCTAGCAAATAAACTTTGATTCATTATCTGCCACCTATGCAATATATAACGTCAGCATTGTACATGTCTATTCGTACTGAGCGGTAATATACTGCAATATAGTTCACAATTGTTGTCATTTTTTAGAACGATACACATCTTGTGTAATTCTCTCACTAGTATGTTGGTATTGCAACATTGTTATCCTTTATATCATCGGAAATAGTTAAATCTTTTCCCTGTATCTCTGTTTAGTTTGTTGCACTACACTATCTTTCCATTAGTTAAATATACCATTGGGTTCGAATACTAAATTATTTATTAATGTCCTTCTGTAATCGGGCTATACTTTTATGTCCGGTTTTTGTGCCTATTAAAACACTATCACGTCTTTGTAAATGTCGTGCCGTGTGTTAATTGCTATTACTAATATCGATATTTATCTTTATAAATCTGGAATTATGTTTTAAGTTACTATTTCCACACCCCATTAGAAAGTGGAGGGCATGTATCAATTGCCGTTATCAGTTTGGAATCAATCTTGCAATTACACTTTAGGCACCGGCACAAATTGGGCATTAATATTAAGCTCTTTTTTTTTTTAAATGAGTAATTCCTTCACATTTCTTATCGTTCTTGTTTCATTATAAATATCTTCACAGTGCTAACTAACTTATCATTTTTTGTGTATTTCATTCCGTCTGTATGATGGTTTGTAAGGGGATAAAACTTATACACCTTAGTAGTTTTGACCCATTTGTGGTTTCCAGTGACGTTACCTACCGGCTTTGTTCCTATTGGTTAATTATGTATGACAACTTTTGAATTAGACCAATCAAATGTTTACACTTACCTTTTTATATCGTTTTTTTCCCGCACATCGGTTCCCTTCTGATGAGCTGTGGGCGAAACGCGCGCGTCAGGGGAAAGGGCTCTTTCGATATATACTTACCACAGTATTGCTGTCTGTTTAGATGAACTTCAGACTTCATATATTTTGCATTTGGATATTTAGCCCTATACTAGCCATACTAGTTGGGGGTTCATAGAGCTTATGCTCTTGACATATTTTTGTAGGAATTTCTACTCCCTCTGTATGAGTTGGTCAATTAGTGAAGAATAATTTTTCTTTTATTGCATTATTCAGTCTAGTGCAGGTTTTGGATCCAACTTAGCACTATGCCTGTAGCAATTTTTATTTAACACTGTATGGACTGGCTGTTTCCGTTATGTTAACTTATTGAGATACATACTTTAATGCACTAGAAAACCTATTTAGTTTTCTGCATACCATTTGGAGATTTATCCTGAAAACTTTTGAACAGGACCTCCTTTGTTCATTATCGCTAAATATTTAGGAAATAAATCGATCCTTCAGTATTTTATCTAGTATATATATTTGCTTTGATTTTTATGATCTATTTACCACATTTATCATAAATTGTTTTAATTTGTCTCAACATTAAAAGTTATATTTTATTCTGAGGACACTCATTTGCTCTCTCTTTTTCTATTTTTACTACTGCTGTAGTTTTTGAAGGGTTAATCCCTTGTAAGAGTGTATCCTTTCTGCTTCCAATTTTCTTTATTTTTATG
Organism: Pelobates cultripes; assembly: GCA_933207985.1. Taxonomy (NCBI): domain Eukaryota; kingdom Metazoa; phylum Chordata; class Amphibia; order Anura; family Pelobatidae; genus Pelobates; species Pelobates cultripes. The sequence goes on from OW240913.1 coordinate 252,103,464, forward strand.
GTCCAAAAAGTTGATCTCACTTCTGCTCTGGGTACAAGTTGAATTGATCCCCCAACTATTATTATTAATGAACTTGAGGAACTCTTGCAGATCTCCAGGGCTACCTGTCCAAATAAAAAAAATATCATCTATGTGTCTGTGTTAAGACACAAAGTTCGCAACCCACCAAGTTCGCAACCCACCAAGTTCGCAAATTTTATTATATCGTCCTTTTTGTGTACGTTTTATTGTATTATCCCTTTTTAAGTTTAGCCTTTTAAGCATGTTTTATTGTATCATCATTTCTTATGATCAGCCTATCTTTTATCTTCCTGCCTTCTCTGTATATTCAATTTTATGAATATTTGATCGTGTCATATTTTATTATCACTGTTCTATATTTACTTATTTTGTTTTTTACTCTGCTGCCTGCTTTATATATTCTATTTTTTAGATATTAGACCATCATCTTGAATATCATTATACATTTTCTCCCATATTCTCTATTAATATATTGGTCTTTGGGGTCAAGTTTCTTATTCATCTACTGTTCGTTTATACTCATTTATTGAGGGGACAATAAAATTTATTTCGAAGGTGGAACGCATATGCGTTCCAAATACAGATCGAAACCGGAAGTACAATTTCAGAGTGAGGACGACAGAGTGACACGTCATAGGAGGAAGACAGAAGTCACTCTCGGCTACTGCAGGGGATCCGGATTGATAATCAAAGGGGAACTATAGAAGACTGATGCCAGGACAAGAAGTCTATGCAACTAAGGAAGCCTATGAAGGCAAACACGTTTTGCAAGTATTTAAATTCACTAGAGACTTAGCAGTATTTACTGCCTGTTATTTTATTTTTATGTGTTTAATAAATTGGATTTTTACCATCATTTAATGCCCTGGAGCATTATTAAGTGAAGATCTTGGGCCCTGGAGCGTTATTAAGTGGGAGATCCTTGACACATTACCTGATTCTGCTCAGCCAGGGAGTGGGATCCATCCTGATATTTCCACCAGCCTACACATTGAGCCTTGTGTAACTGGCTCTGTGTTTGTGAGTACAACATCTGTTGATTATTATACATGTAATTGTACCAGACTATATTGCACTAGGTTGTGTTTTCTTTATATACTTTCAGCTGTCTGTGATACCTGAATTCAAGGTTCACCTTACACTCCACCTGATTTGTATGTATATATTTTGCTTTGTGTGTGAGAAGAGAGGTTATCACACAGGTGTATTTTGTTGATTTTGTAAAATTATAACTTAACTGTTGTCTTTTGTTGGTCACCTTCTCATGTGTACCCTGGGTCTCCCATACGTTCAGCCTCTCTGTGCCTCTCTGTGCCTGAAGGACCCAGTAAACAGCATGCATGAGCATGACTCAGGTTCAAAATTATTGATTTAAATCTGCTTTGAGAATAAAAATACATCAGGCTGAGGATCATGTCTCTATTAAAAACGTCAGAAGCCTTGTATATTCCCCCTACAGAACCTAGAGGCAATGGGAGATATACCTTTCTCCTCTTCATTCGGGAGTTTTTTTGTTGTTTTTTTACTCTACCTTTTTACATTTTGTGTATTAATGGGTTTAGGTACGTGACTCCCTGTTCGTTCATTTTTTTTCTGCCGTACGAACACTGCTGTGTTCGTATACCATTCTATTCCCAGTTAGCTTCAGTTCATTTATATCTTGTTCACATAATTGGCGCGAACTGATCTAGAAAAAAAAGTGCAAACGGCTTAGCGTTTTCCCGAACTATCTGCATATTTGTGAACTTCCTCACTTAAAAATACAGGTTTTTTTCTTTCAGTTCTTAAAGTGACAAGTTCTTTCAGTTCCTAAAAAACTTCATTCAGTACTGCCAGTGCCTTTTTCTTCTCGCCTTAAGGTTAAAATTATTGCTTTAATTCCATTTTCAATAATATTCCTAAGGAAATAAAAAAAATTCCTTGAGATATGTCAGAAGTGGCAGATATCCACCCCAGGAAAAGTTCCCCTCAAGAAGAACTTAAAACCTGGATATTACAAACCATAGCTGAAGGCTTCAAGGCTTCTTTAAAAAACAATTCCTCCAAGAAACATCAAAGAGCTGAATCCTTTTCTCCCTCATCGGAATCTGAGCTGGAATCCTTGGAAAATTTACTGACGAGGAGGAGGAAGATATGGAGCAGGGCCCTAAATCCTTAGACTACAAATCTGTCAAAAAACTTATCTTCCTTATAAGAAATACCCTTAAATTACAGGAAGAAAAAAACAGAATCCTTAGAATCTTACAAATATTTTGAAGAGCTCAGATCTTCGAAACCCTTGTTTCCTGTGCATCCTTCTATCAAGGAAATGATCCTTAATGAATGGGCCAGACCAGCGAAGAAAGTTACATTAAAAAATAAGAATCCTAAGATCTACCCCTTCGCCTCCAAGGATTGCAAAACTTGGACTGCTATCCTAAAAATTGATGCAGCTGTGATCCAAATTGCGATAAGTACTATGCTTTCCGTTGAGAAAAGACTGGATGCCAACCTAATAAAAGCTTATCTGTCTCTTGGCTCAGTCTTACACTCAGCTATAGCCCTTACCACCTTGTACAGAGCTATGAAGGTATGGTTAGACAACCTGGAAGAAGATATCCAAAGAGGTGTAAGAAGAGACACCTTCTGGACAATATTAGGGACTTCAGACTCTCCGCTGACTTTAGCTCTGAAGCATCCCTAGATATCTCCAAGATGATTGCCAAAAGCATGGCATTATTTGTATCAGCCAGAAGAGCCCTCTTGGGGAGCTGACTACTCTTCAAAAGCCTTCCTTTGCACTCTTCCCTTCCAGGGGATCCCTTCCAGGGGATCTCCTTTTTGGGAAAGTCCTTGATGAGGCTATCCAAAAAGCAGCAGACAGCAAGAAAGCTTTTCTACCTCAAGGGAAGAGAACCCCATACTCGTCCTCATGGAGATACAAGAGGTTTTGTGACAGGTCCTTTCAAGACAATAGGTCACACCAGGTAAAGAATACAACAGATATGCATCTTGGTGAAAATATCAGGCTTCATTTTCCTCTAAATCCTCCAGAGGAAGTGGATCGAGAGTCCCTTCCAAAATCTTCTGAAGGTTTACAGGCCCATACAGATTGCTTAGAGGAAGACTTCAGCCTATGGCCATACCAGTTTGAAAGTGCCTGATCTCATCAGAGATGGAATCCAAATCACTATTATTCCCAATATCAACAAAGGGGATTGGCTCACGTCCACAGACCCGAGGGATGCACATTACCATGTTTCCATCTTCCCTCTTCATCGCGGGTTCCTCCAATTTCATATTATGGGACAGCATTTTCAATACAGAGGCCTTCCTTTCTGCTTAAACCTTGCTCAAAGGACCTTCTCAAAAATCTTAGTGGACCTTAAAGCACATCTGAGAAAACAGGGGCTTGTCATATTTCACTACCTAGACAACATTTTAATAGTTGCTCCATCTCATCAAGAAGCCTCTTGTCACATTATACAGGCCCTGAATTGTCTACAGGAACATGGTTGGATTATCAACAAAGGAAAGAGTGCTCTGACTCTGTCTCAAAAAGCTATATTTCTGGTGGCTTATACCCACACCGTAGAAGCAAAGGTTTTCCTCTCACAATAAAGTAAGCAGACTGGGAAAAAAATTATCTCGGTTCTCCCCAAACCTTCCATCACAGCCAAGGAGTACATAAGCATTTTGGGCTCAATAACCTCAACTATAGGATTAGTCCACTGGGCTCAATGGAACTCAATAATAATCCAATCAAATTTCCTGAATCAGTTCAACCACTATCGCAACAACTGGAAACAAGTGATTCAAATTCCCCAAGTTGTAAAAGATCATTTGGTATGGTGGCTACAGTGAGACAATCTACGGAGAGGGTTTGCCATAGAAGAACCTCCTTAGCAAATTATCACTACAGATGCGAGCATGACAGGATGGGGTGCTCACACAGCATCAATATGGATTCAAGGCACTTGGAACCCATCAGAGAAATGCCTTCACTCAAACCTGCGGGAACGGAGGACCATATATATTGCAATATGGAAACTCCACAGAATTCTCAAGTGTCTTTGCCTCTCTATACATACGGACAACAGGGCACAAGAAGCAACCTTCTCTTACGAGAAATAACTCCACTGATGTCCTAGGCGCAGTCTCACATCAAAGGGATGAAAGTGATCTACCTCTCAGGGACGGAAAACATTCTTACAGATTTTTACCAGGCAAGTGGAGCTTGGATCCCAGAGTTTTTCAGGTTCTGATGAAGAGGTGGGGCATACCCCAAGTAGAGTTAATGGCCTGCAGATGGAATGCACAGGTGGCAGGCTACTTTTCCTTCTCCAAGGACCCTCTAGCTTTGGGTCAATATGCTCTTTCCAATCCTTGGAACTGCACCCTGGGGTATGTGTTCCCTCCCCTGCCTCTGATTTCCTGTGTACTGAGAAAAATCTGGAAAGAAGGCTATTATTCCGATCTGGCCCAGGAGACCTTGGTATTCCCTTCTACTGAGAATGTCTCTGACCCATCCTTGGCTACTTCCTATCTCCCCGGACCTTCTAATGCAGGGTCCAGCGACTCACCCCAACCCACCCAGCTGGAACCTGGGGGCCTGGCTGTTGAAAGGAGATCCCTCCTTGCCCAGGGCCTTTCCAAATTGATTGATACTCTCCCAAAGGCAAGGAAACAGTCCACATCTTCCTGCAATTACAGGATTTGGAAAACCTTCCCAAAATGGGCAGCGACAAAATCTTTTGATTCTCAATACCCTACTCACCTCCATGTTTTTGAATTGCTACAGGCAGGCCTGGACAAAGGTCTCAGCCTCAGCAACTTAAAGGTACAGTCCTCAGCTTTATCTGCCCTTTGTAATAACTCATGGGCATCTCACCCTCTCATCTCAAGGTTCTTTAAGGCAACTTTGCACTTATGCCCTTCAGCCAGAAACACAGCTCCTCCATGGGATTTGCCAATGGTCCTGAATGCTTTAACAGAATTTCCCTATACACCACTGCAGGATGTCTCAATTCAACGCCTCACTTATAAAACAATGTTCCTGGTGGCAGTTTCCACAGCCAAGAGGATTTCGGAACTCCAGGCATTCTCTAGTAATGAGTCACTGTAACGGATTTATCCGCACATAGAAATGTTTATGATGGTATTTACCGTCCTGACAGAAAAAGTTGTGCTCATCTGCAACCATGCACCCAGATACCTGATAAACCCAGCATGTCTAGGGATGTCAGTCGCTGCGGATCTATGTCACTTTATAGCCCCATGGCCGCCCACGTTAATGACGACGTTGGCGTGAGTGTGATGTCACGCGGGTGCACATTTTGCGATCAAAGGTCGGTGACAACCAATAGGGATAACAGGAGGGTTATTTAAACTAATTTTTACATTCTCTCATTGCCCTGTCATGGTTTCTGCTTGATGGTAATCTGAGAGTGTGTTCCTGATCTTGATATTTTGGTTTTTGACTTTAGCTTTGTTCTGACTTCCATGATTCCTGGTATCCTTGACTTTTAACTTTCCCTCATCATTGTGTCCCATTCTGTGTCCTGACTATTCTTTGGTACGTTAAATCCAACCATTCTAAGGCCCGGTAACACATTACCTTTTAGTCCTAGGTGTGACACAATTCTGTATGCTGGATCAATTAGTAATCCTGACAGTCACACACTCATATATTTCATGATCGAGTGATTCTAAGACCTAGTGAAGACTTCCTTCCAAAAGTCGTATCTAAGTTTCATCTGCTCCAGGAAGTGGTTCTCTCTTCCTTTTGTTCCTCCCTGTCTTCTCCTGAGGAAGAGCGATACCATGAACTCGCTGTGAGAACTTTTGGTCAAGTACCTATCTGTTACTTCTGACTTCAGAAAAAACAAAAAGTTATTTGTTATTTGGCCGTCTGGCCTTCGTAAGGGAGAAGCAACCTCTTCCTCTACTTTAAGGAGATGGATAGCTTCTGTCATAACAGACTCCTACCTGTGGAACAAGCTGACTCCTCCAGCCAAGATCAGAGCTCATTCCATCTGATCCCTGGCTACATCTTGGGCTAATTGGGCATAGGTTCCTCTGGATGACATCTGCAGGGCACCTACTTGATCCACTCCAACTACCTTTAAGCACTACAAACTGGACCTTCATTCTACAACTACTTCCTTTGGAAGAGGAGTCTTATCAGCTGTTAATGTGCATAATAAAAATTAGATTTTCTTTTGCAGCAATCTGAGTCTTGTGTCAATTCAAATTAAATTGTATCCTCTCCCTTTTTTTTTTTTGCTTAGGTATTACCCATAAGTGATGCTGCCATGATCAGCCAGGAATACAGAAAATTAAATTACATATTTACGTAGCAATTTTCTTTACCAGGCTATTTATCATGGCAGCATCAGTCACCCACCCTTCTTCTTTTTAACTAGACTGAGGTATGGATGGAGGAGGGACCTTTCATGCCTAAATTCTCTTTCTCTCTTTTTTTTATTGGTTAATCCTGTCCTGATCTAGTTAGAGGCAGAGCTACCCATAAGTGATGCTGCCATAATAAATAGCCAGGAAAAGAAAATTACTAGGTAAGTATGTAACTTAATTTTCTGTATTTTTTTGTCAATTTCCTATAAGTTAATGTGTCATTTAATAGTCTGTTTGCTTCCTTAAGATAATATTCAGTTGTCATCACTAGCATGTCTTCCCCCTTATCGGCCCTTTTGAGGACTATATCCATTCAATTTTTTAACCTATTTAAAATTACATTTTCATTTCTTGAAAGGTTAAAATTCTTAAGGTAAAATCATATCTCTGTTGTTCAAATTAGCATCTAGTATTCGGCCTCTTTTTTTCTCTTTTTTGTTAAAAAATCTCTTCAGAGACATTTTATGAATAAATTTACTAACATCACTGAAGAGATTAAATGAATTTGGGGCAAATTTCAACCATTTTTCTAGAATACACATTTCATTTAAAGTAAGAGCAACATCAGAAATGATAAAAATTCCTTTTTCCAAAACTGTATCCTTTAGTCCAACTCCCCCCTGTCTTCACTGGTATGTCTCCTTTTTACAGGGGCATTCCAATCCCCTAAAGGGGCGAAATGGTTCATTAGGTCTATTCTCTGTAATTTTGGGGAGAAAATTTAGTTATTTCTCCTTTTTTCTTCGAGTTTGGATCTTTGTGTAAAACATTTTCCGAGTTAACATTAGTGTTCCTAGACCTAATTTGTCAGTTATTTTTTGAATTTCGTCTTGATAGTTAAACCTTGGTCTAATGGTTGAGGGGGATTTGTTAAGTGGTACCCTTTCATAACCTCTTAAAGGTGGCCTATTATCTTTTTGAATATTAATTTGTATGTTGGATTCTTTAGTTATTTTTGTATTATTGAAATTTGCTTTAGGATAACTCTGGAAATTACTTTCTCTGTTTTTCTTATATCTATTCTATTTCTTATTCTTGGTTTCTGCTATCTTTTCATATATTTTATTGACTCTGTCTAATAGAATAGTTTCTTTATTCTTGAATTCTTCACTCTCCTTGTCAAGGGTGAAGTCATTTTCAAGAATTTCAATCTCACTAGTCAGATTATTTAAATTATCTTTTTCAAAGTCAATATTAATTTCCATAAGTATATGTGAGCATTTTTCCAAAGCCTGATCCCATTTATGGGCATGTTTTGACTGTTCTAGACCATTAGCTGGAAATTTCTCGAGACTTAACCCTCTACGGATTAGATTTTCTTTTATATAGGTCTCTAAGATCGATACTTCCCACCATTTTTTTGTTTTCTTTATAGCTAATTTTTCTAGTTTATAAAAGTACTCATCAATATTTTTATTGTTGAGAAATGGGGATTTATTATGTGTATTAAACAGTGAATTAAACCTAGCTTCCCTAGTTTGTTTGAGGTTTGAAAAAAATGCTTTCTATGTAAGTCATAATCACTACCTTGTGATATAGTATAAGAGGAGTGCAATGCTTTATTTGATAAATACAATAGTTTATATACACTATATAATATTATATTATTCTCCTCTTGATCTATAACCCCCTCTAACAATACAATACAAATATCTCATATCGAGATCCAATTTCAAAATTGGCCTCAAGTTAACAGTTTTGGATATACTTTTAAAATGATTTTAAATCTTGAAAAATAATTTAAAATTTAAAATTTCTTGATGTATTGATATACTGTTTTATAGATATTTTTAAATCTTGAAAACATTTTTAAAAATGTAATGAAATTTTTTTAATCATTTGAAAAGATTATCCCACAAATGTAAATCAAAGCTTTAATTAGGAATTCAATTGAACAGCTAATTTTACCTTTACATTTAATTTGCATTGAGCATGCACAGTGCAAATTAATCAATCAATCATCTATCTATCATCTATTTTTTTCATAGACACGCCCCTACAGAAGCAAAAATCAGAGCAAAAGCAAACAGAGAAAAGTAAATATTTAATATCATTAAAAAATTAACAATATACCCCTCTGCTTATTTGCATAACAAAAATATTTTTCATATTATGACTCTAAGCACTAGTGAAACATCTGTTTTGTGTTCATTTACGTATATGAAAGCAAATTTTTGTTTTTGCCTAAAATATAGAAAACTAAAATAAAAAATAAATACATAAATAATATATATATATATAAATAAATAAAACTTTTTAATGTAAATAATTATCTCACTCATCCATATAAATATATATATGTAGATGATAAAAAAGAAAGACTATTTATGCATGTTCAGGTGAGTGCAGCCAGCCCCCTGTTTTCTCATACATATAAGTAGATTATTATTATTATTATTATTATTATTATTATTATTATTATTATTATTATTATTTTGTATTTTTAGAGTGGGGTTACAGCTGACTTTTATAAAAAATTTTATGTTATGTTGAGGTATAACAACACAAAAAGTCTAGTAGACATGTGCATTTGTTTTCATCTGAATACGATTTCATCCAAAAATTTGTTTGTTTTCTTCGTATTCGTTTACTAAAACGTAAACGAAATCCCTACAAACTAAATATAAATGAAACAAAAGGAAAAATGCTGAATGCATTACCGTTTTGTTCGTTTAATAAACTCTGTGCTTCAGGGGAATAAACCACCACAGCACGGAGAAATAACAGCGCGCAGTGCGCATGCCAAAAAAAAAAAACAAGGAGGGAGCCGGCAGCGCTACAAGCTCCCAACTTGTAATGATTAACTATTCCACCACCTCCCAACCCCCCTATTAATAAAAGGGAGGTTAAATCCTCCCACATGGGCAATTGTCTAACGGGGGCTTCAGTCTTGGAGTCAGAACATCACTATCAGAAATTACGTTAGACTGCAGTTTACTCTGCATACCACAAACATTAAAGTATGGCATGTCAAGATTGTTATTCATATTTATAGGATGTTTTCTTTTACTATCATAGAATAATTCATATTGTGCATGATACTTGCTTTCTTGGTAACTCACCTGAGGGACTGTGGTAATTATATTATGGAAATAAGGAAAAATAAAACTGGCTTTAGCCTCTTTGCTTGCCCTTGTCAGAGTATGATTACATCAAATGCAAAATCAACATTGTTTGTAAAATATGATAAAACACGCTATTTCCCTTAATTCAAATGTATGTTATGCAGTTAGATTAAATAGACAGGTAGATATATACTAATTCTGCATGTTCCCATTATAGTTTTATTATACCAATAATATATTCATTACTTATTCCATAGAGACTCCAGTGAAGAAGGAGATTGCACCAACAAAAATAAAGACAGGTAAATATTTGACATTTTCCATATTTAGACAGACCCAGGTTATATACAATATTTTATTACAGCTTATCACAAATGAACTTCTTCATCAACATATTTATGAGTATAGAACCTTGTCTATGTTCTAAGTTTTAACTAAACAGGTACATGTGCAATTATGTGTTAACGTTAGTTTAGACAGATGTAAATGGGGGTAAACTACTGGAAAACAAGAGGGAGACATTGTAGAAAAAGAGGAAACATAACAGTGAACCATGCATTAGGGAAAACACTACATTTGACAGCTACTATAATAAATCATTATCTGAAAGCTGAGGAGTTTTTAAATATTTTCAGAACCATGAGATAGAAATATGTTTCCTTAAAATTGTTTTGATGTTATGTATCATTTATATCACATATTTTTAGGAAAGGTTAGTGTAAGTGTCAAGGTAGTATAGCGGTTAATGTTTAATGTTAGGTTAAGGTTAAGATAGGGTTAAAGCAACTCTGTCACCATATTTTGCAAAGACCCCGGATACTGACTTCGTCACTTGGTGTGTGGTGGCCCAGGGATTCAGTAGAGGTGAGTTATACTTACCTGATACTGTCCTTCATGGATGTTTTCTCAGAAGACATAACTCCATCTTCCACAGTTTTGACTACCACAGTCAAAGGTGTTTTTTAATTCCTCTGAAACCAGACTCTACATAATGATATATGTGTGTATAAATGTGTGTATACATATGAAAACATATCACTGTTATAGATATTAGTATTAATAAATTTGGCCTGCTTCCAAAAAAGTATAGTACATCACTAACAGATTACTAATTATTCCCACAGAAACTCCACCAAAGACAAAGGAGGTTGAATCAACAAAATCAAAGAAAGGTAAATGTTTAAAACTGTTCACATTTAGAGATTCTTATGCTTCATAGCATGACCATACCATGCATAAATATTCCTCCTGTTAGCAATAAAAGATTGTCAGCTAATTTTCATCTTTAATCCACATTATGTATGCAGAATCCTTATTTTGCTCAGGAGACTTTAGGAACAAACAATATGCATGATGTAAAAGTGCTGAACAAATGTGTACAATGTAATACCTTTTCAGTTTGAACATCATAAACTGGTTATATATTTGAATGAAAAAAATCTAAACCAGTACATGAATCAGCCCACTTCTGTGCTTGTAGCACAATCCATGGATGCTCAATATTCATTAAAAGTGCAATTGCATTTTCTCCACATACTTTCCTCATATGTCTTGTGCAAAACATGCAGGTTCCTTCTAAAAAAAACACTGATACATTCCAAAGACTTTTCTCAGTAGAACAGTAATCCAAAAGTAATGTAAAACCCAATGCATTCTCCTAGACGTCAAACAACTGAACACCAGATTTTGGCCTGGGGTAAAGTGGGTAAAGACAGCTATATCTCTATGCATCCTATTGTAAAACAAAAGACTTGTACCAACCCTTTCACCAAGTTTTACAAGACAGCTGTTGCTTGTCTGCCACTACTAATGCAGTGAGGAAAATAAAACTGTTGTTTTATTATTTGATTAATCTCATTAAATATAAAAAAATTGATTAATCTCATTAAATATAAAAAAGAACATGTTATACCCTGTAATATATACATTAATAATATCTTCCACAGAGACTCCAATAAAGAAGGTTAAAGAACCAAAAACTAAGACAGGTAAATATCTGAAACTATTTTGCTAAATTTACATATTTTCTTAAATGCAAACTGACAATTTTCAAAATGTATCATCGATCTCCTTTTTGTTATTTTGTCAATTATGCCTAACCCATTATTTATGTATTTTTTTTATTAAGTTTGTGTTTATAAACTTTAATTATCTTTACATCAAATATTTTCTTTTTTAAAATTTATTAACACCAAGCCTCAATGGCAAACCAGTAACCAACCTCATGCTGATGAGTTGCATTAACAACGAAACAGCTGCTCATGAGTGGTTCACTACATACATATATATATATATATATATATATATATATATATATATATATATATATATATATATATACACACACACAATATAAACAATATTAAAATATTGCATTGTAGGTTTTGCATGTTTTAGATCAAATACCTTTTTAAAATACCTTTATTCTTACAGCAAAGAAAACACCAGAAAGTATGTGATACATACACTTTTGTGAATATTGCTTTGGCACTGACTTTGTGTTCTGTTAGTTTTGCTATACTTATCTCAGTGGCTTAACTTATGTTTATGTATAGGAAGCTTATATGAATGTTTAAGAAGACTGATTGTTGTAATTTTAGCAAACTGCCTTTTTTTATCTCCTCAAAACAACTTGTCTATCAAACAACCTGCAAGATGTGTATGTAAAGATTTTAATATTTACTGGTGAAAAAAAATCTCAGATTGACTCTTTTGAATGACCTGTAAAATCAACATTGTATATATATTGCTATGTATACAGCTCAATTTAAATAAATCATATTTATACCAGATTTGTAGATCAGCCCCTTTATTACTAGAGGTGTCAGGTTAGTGCACTAATATTTCAATACCATGTCAATATGATTGACAAACTAAGTAAGTTTCCAGCAAAATACACTTTCAGCAGCATTGTGAGCATCAGAGCTAATAACAGCAGCTTGGACAGCAGTATTGCATGCAGGAATTGTCACAACTGAAGTGGATGATTGTGTTGTTTAAACTACTGCTAGCAGTGGTGGGAATCCTCTGCCTTTATATGTTTCTTCCCATGTGAATGTCTTTGTGTGTGGGTGTGTGTGTGTGTGCGCACGCATATGTATGTGTGAGAGGGTGTGTCTGCCCAGCCCCTCAGGAGTGCTCTGACTTTCTTCTCACCTAATTACTCTACAATTAGCTTCTCTTTATATCCCTCATGTGGAAATAATATGCAAATTTTGTCAGTATGGTGGCATTGGTAGGTGGGAAATGTTTCATTTCATGTGGCTTTGCTATGTCAGCAGTATGGCTTTGTTGGAAACATGGTGTCAATGTGACAACATATGGGATAACATATATGGGGCATAAATCTGAGAACATATGGGCTCAATTACAAAAATAGGCAGAAAATGTGACAATATATTGAACAGTCTATGGAAGTTAAATATGCCTCGTATGGGACAAAATATAAAACCAATGGGACAATAGTTGACTTCATATATTGGCGTTTGTGGGGAAATTGTTATGGAGAATATCACAATAATATTCTAGATTATTGCCTGGGTATTAAAACAGATTTGAGAGGATTATGGAATATGTGTTAAAATGTGTTACATGGAGTAAACTGTAGCATTTATTAGGAACACAAAAAACATAGCAAAATATTGCACATCCAAATCATTTTTCTGATGTTTAATTTCCTTATTCTGTAAGTGATTTTTGCATCATTCCTGTACATAAACAAGGCAAAATATAGTATTAAAACACGGGTTCTGTTTTGTTTTGGCAAAGAACTGCTAGTGTTGAAATGCAGTCTGAACATTAAGTACGGTGACTGATCAACTCTGATTTGAAATAGTCCGCTTTATTTTACTAATATACTAGAAGCTGAACCACCAGGGAATGCCACAGCACCCCTCCCTGGCCAAGTAACAAGCAGGGAGCGGCGACAAAAAAATAAAACATATAAATATTAAAAATAAAATTAAAATAAAAAATGCCTCCCCTCCTGCCCATTTTACACAAATTACATCCCTTCACAAACACACACACAATACAAACACACACACACACACACTGCTTTCATTATATACACACACTATACAAACACACACACACTGCATTCATTATATACACACACTATACAAACACACACACACTTTGCATTATATAAACACACACACTCTGCATTATACACACACACACACACACAAACACTCTGCATTATATAAACACACACACACTACACAAACACACACACACTCTGCATTATATACACACACTACACACACGCTGCATCATATACACACACACACTACACACACTCTGCATTATATACACACATTACACAAACACACTCTGCATTCATTATATACACACACTACACAAACACACTGCATTCACTATACACACACTGCATTCCCTTTACTCACTACACACACACTGCATTCACTTTATGCACACTACACACACACTGCATTTACTTTACGCACACTACATTCATTATATACACACTACACAAACACACACTCTGCATTTACTATATATACACACTACACAAACACTTACTGCATTCACCATACACACTACACACTCACTGCATTCACTATACACATTACACAAACACATCCTGCATTAATTATATACACACTACACAAACACACACGACATCCACTACACAAACACACACACACACAGCTCCCCTGTCTAAACACACTGCATCTACTACATGTGGCATGTATATTTTGTGCATTTACCTTTAGAAATAGTTTATTTTTTCAAAATGGTAAATGTACAGAATATTGACAAGTTATCGGCTCTCGGCCTGAAAGTTCACAGATTATCTGTATCGGTATCGGTTCTAAAAAAACAATATCGGTCGATCCCTAACACTAACAGCACCCTCCCACACACAGCACACCGACAGCACCCTCACACACAGCACACTAACAGCACCCTCACACACACACACACACACACACACACATCAAACTAACAGCACCCTCACACACACAGCACACTAACAGCACCCTCACATGCACACAAAACACCCTCACACACCGCACCCTCACAAACACACAGCACCCTCACACACAGAGCACACTAACAGCACCCTCACACACACACACACACACAGCAAACTAACAGCACCCTCACACACACAGCACACTAACAGCACCCTCACATTCACACAAAACACCCTCACACACACCGCACCCTCACAAACACACAGCACCCTCACACACACAACAACCTCACACACACAGGACCCCCCACACACACACCCACCTCACCCTCACACACACACATCATCATCCTCACAGCACACTAGCAGCACCCTCACAGCACTCTACCAGCACTATCACACACACAGCACCCTCACACACACACACACACACACTTTACCCTCACACACACACATTACCTCAGACACACACACACACATACACACAGCACCTCAGACACACACACAACTCACCCTCACACACACACACCTCACCCTCACAGCACACTACCAGCACTATCACATACAGCACCCTCACACACACATAGTACCCTCACACACACACACACAGCACCCTCACACACACACCGCACCCTCACAGCACACTACCAGCACTCTCTCACACACTTCCAGCACCCTCACACACACACAGAGCACCCTCACACACAGCACACTAACAGCACCCGCACACACACTAACAGCATCCTCACACTAAATGGAGAAATAAAGTAAACAGAGTGCAGGTCAGGAGTCCGGATACAAGTCAAGGGCTCATGAGCTGCACCACTGTAACCACCTAATAGGGAGCTCCAATGAGGGGGTAACCCTCCAAAATATGTAGGTAATAGGAGTAGGTGATGTGTAGAGTCCCACAAGGGGAAACCAACATCAGGAGAGCTCCACTGTATAAGAAATGAGAAAGGGAGGCCCTACCTTTAATCAATCTAAGGATAAAAGGGATATGCAAACAAAAAAGTATAACTTGAAAAAAAGGGGGAGATCTACTAAATAGTGCCCAGGGGATCAATTGTCTGGAGTACTAGCTAGCATCTAAGTTCCAGTTCCCCTAGTGTCCAGCTGACAGAAAGGTAGTGTAAATGAGGTTAGGGAGAGAGAAGAGGCACAGGGTCCCCAGAGAACAAGGGACCGGGTAATCAGTTATAAATGCAGATGAAAAACCTCACACAAAAAATAAATAATTAAATAAATCTCTCAATTCACCCTAAAAGTTACCCCGACACTGTGGTCTAACCACTAGTGTCTACCTGAACCAACTCTCCCTACTAAAGTTATAAATAAATAAATAAACACCTAAAAATCAATAACCATAGTGGTAACAAAAATAAAAAAGTTCTACCAAGTGCAGAGATTAAAGAAAACGCTCGACGCGTGTTTCAGCATATTCAAAACGCCGTCGTCAGAACCCTTTTTTTCAAGTTATACTTTTTGTTTGCATATTCCTCTTTATCCTTAGATTGATTAAAGGTAGTGTGACGAGAGCAATCTCGCCACATTGCATTGTAGTAGCCTGGTTGCTCGCCTGTTGCCTTTGGACTATGGCCCCATGTTAAAAGACATCTTTTTCCCTGCAGAAAGACTTATTTGTGCTTTTCTGCCTGATGTTCGGTAGATTGAAACAACCGCACAAATGACTAGACCACCTGGGAGCTGGAGTGTGCTGGCAATTAACCTCCCTGAAGCTGCGGTTAACCGCAGCTTAATTGACGAATGCTGGGTGGCCGCCATTCGTATACCGAACACGAGGTCGCGGCCATTTTAAACACGCGAACGCACAGCGGTGTTCGACGTCTAATTCATGGAACTAAAATCGGACACAGTTTTGCTCGAACACCGCTGAAGCCGCCAACCTCCCTTCTCATTCGATGAAAGTGCACGAACAGCCTGGTGTTCGGTAGTTTGACTTGACTATGTTATACCCCAGACAGGAATCCCATGGAGCCCATTCGCATGAGAACTGACTGTGTAAAGACTTTGGCTCCATGGCAATTAAACTGTATTCGTGTGGTCTGAGCGCCATTCGCTTAATAACGTGTACTCAGACCTGAGCTATCTGGGGACATGTTAAATGTATAGTTTTATTGTAATGTGTCTCACATAGTGTATTTTAATAGTAATTCATGTTTTAGCATCCCCACGTGCATAATGGCGATTTGCCTTTGTCTTGGGAGATAATTGAATTACTTCTCAATTATCTCCAAGGCAGAGGGGAGGAAGCCAGGATGCATTGTGGGAATAAAATGTGACTGTGTCCTGTTTGGCTGATTGTCTGTCTTTTGTCACAGTCTCCCATTTGGTCCCCTAGGGGAGTGTAAACCAGGTGGGAGACCTGCATAAATACTGGGCAGGTAGCCCTCATTAAACCAGACCACTGCTTGACCCTCAACACGGAGCCTTGTTTCGTCTTTGGGGGGATTTACTGAATGCTGATAGAGACTGATTGCTAGGAGTGTAAGCCGGTTGGATGCTTTTCCTATTCGTCTGCTAGCAGCGATTTGTATGGTTCCAGTTCGTGAGTTTGGAGTGCTATATTGTATGCCGTTCGGGAGTTTGGAGCATTCCCTTACATGCGGTTCGTGAATTTGGGTGTTCTACAGTAGCTGGGCCTGCATCTCTGAAAGAGGACGATCACCTAAACGGTTTTTACCCCTTGTGTGCAAAACGGTCCGTTACAGGTAGGGCCTCCCTTCCTCATTTCTTATACTGTGGAGCTCTCCTGATGTTGGTTTCCCCTTGTGGGACTCTACACATCACCTACTCCTATTACCAGCATCCTCACACTCACAGCAGTGTATGTATGTATGTATGTATATGTGTGTGTGTGTATATATATATACGCATATACATGCAGCGTGTGTGTTTGTGCTTTAGGGTGCACACCCTAATGCAATAGGCTGCTCATGCCTATGCTGTGCTATACAATTTCTCCATACTTGCAGAATAGTGGTAACGGTATTTTGGAACAAAGCCCAAATCGGTTAAACATCCAATTGAGCATTTTGACAACATCTAATTTCAACCAGTGCAAAGTCAGTTCCTTTATGTATCTTGACATATAATTAGATCTTCATCTTCTATTCAGCTTACATTCGACTATTCTTCAAATTTTATTATAAATTTGCTGTGCTGTATAAAGATTTACCCTTTATATATGTTCACATAAGAAAAACATAAGGCACAAAATATAAATTCTAGTCAGAAACTATGGGGATTTTGTTATGATTCTGCACTACAAATACACAAAGACATCTAACTACACTTAACACTTTGTATAATAGATTATGTCACTTTGTTAGCCAATGTAATTACTGTATTCATTCTTGTGATATGCTGAAAGGTCTCAATTTAATACGCTTTCCATATTATTCAATACTGTTAGGAAAATGTATTAATTTATATACAGAAGTCACAATTTAAGTCTATGGGATAAATCATTTGGAAATATTTCCAACCATATTAAATCATTTGGAAAGCTTATTAGTTGAGTCCTAAATGTGCTAACTCTGGAATCCTGTTGTAATCTTCATCTTTATTGTCTTTATCTGAAAAATTCTCAAACTGCATGAACAATATGCATAATGCAGCTGCTTAAACCATGTGTCTACTTTTCCTTTTTTTGCCATTTCCAGCCTCAAACAGGAGGTTGGGCAAGCAGCTTTCTCCTGTAGAGATTTGCATTTATTTAACAACCTGCTAAAGAATATCAAATTCACCTTTATACATTTGCATCCATTTACCTTCAATCAAAAAGTAATGGAACTCACTGTTAATTTATAATTGTAATCTACAGTTGTAATTAAAATTATTCAAACACGATTGAAATTCATGTTATCAACTGAAAATGCAACTTATAATGACTACTCCAGTCACAAAATTATTTAACCCACTGAATAGAATCCCTCACAACAGCACAAATATGCAAAACAGGTGTTGTCTCGAGCCCACATGATGCAACTAAGGGCTTCATTGGTTGCACTAGGCTTACTTGAGCTGAAACACTTGAAATACCTGAACTGGCAAGGGGTTTGTTGAGTGTCATATTGGACTGCATGTAAAAAAAATAAGTCAAAAGAATGTTCCACAAAGTTAAGAGCAGGATACGAAAAGATAGCAAAGATACTGAATGTTCCTAGAGACACCACTGGAAGCGTAGTTCGCAAGTTCAAGTTTTAAAGATGAAGCCATCAATGGCTGCAACCAGATATCTGAGAAGTCAAGTTGTGAAAAACCCTAGAGTGACTGCAATAGACCAACATCAAGACATGGTGGCTACAGGAACTGAGGTTTCAGTAAGTACAGTAAGGTGTGTACTAAATGCAGAGGGTTTCCATGTCAGAACTCCAAGACGTACACCACTACTGATGAAAAAAGTACAAGAAAGTTGGCTCCAATATGCTCAAAATCATATAGATGAGCTATAGAAGTTTAGGGATTCTTTTATGTGGTGTGATGAAACAAAAGTGGAACCTTTCAGCCCAATAAATCAACGTTATGTCTGGAGGAAGAAGAATAAAGCATATTCAGAAAAGAAAACTCTGCCTACAGTTAAGCATGGTGATGACTCAGCGATGCTCTGGGGCTGCTTTTCATCCTTTGGCACTGGAAACCTGCAGCGTGTGGAAGGCAAGATGGATTAATTGAAGTATCAGGATTTCCTAGAAGAAAACTTAATGCTGTCTGTGAGAATACTGAAGCTTGAGCATCATGGGACCTTCCAACAAGACAATGATCCCAAGCATACCTTAAATTCCACCAAGGCTCAGCTGCAGAAGAAGTCCTGGAAAATTCTACAGTAGCCATCACAGTCACCTGACTTGAACCCCATAGAAAATCTCTGGTGGGATTTGAAGAAGGTGGTTGCAGCACGCAAACTCAAGAATATTACTATACTGGAAGCCATTGCAATGAGCAATGAGCAAAGATTCCTCAGGAACGCTGCCAGAAACTAGTGTCTGGCTATGCATCTTTTTTGCACCACATCATAACATCCAAATGGTACTCTACTAAGTACTAAAGATGCTTGCCATGAAGGGATTGAATCATTTTGAGGCTGGATAAGTCATTATAAACTGCATTCACAGTTGAATTTGGGAAAACCACTTGAAGCATTTCATTGTGGGGAGCTATTTCAATTGCTTTTGTTTAATTTGTTAATTACAAACAATTGAAAGTCTGTACATTTTGACAATAAACGTGATTTTCCAATGTATTTGTATGTAAAATCAGTGTAATGCACTTACAGCAACACCTGTTTATTGTGTGCAAACACAATCACTGTATCCTCCAAATCTTCATATCAGGACTCAATGGCATAAAAAGAGGAGAGCTAAATATAGTGAAAGCAAGAAAATCACAATACACTTTATTTATTCACATTTAAAGCCAAATAGTAGGCACATCAGTATTGATATCACACAGGATCCTTGTTCTGCAGAAACAAAGGTTCTCTGCTCAATTGTTCACAAACTTGTTAACCCACCCCATTGGAATAATCTAGAGGAGGATCTTCGTTGCTGCAGAACTGAGATCATGCGTGATCCCATTATTTGATTAGCCTACAATTTAATTTAAACAGTGAGTGAATAAAGTATGGTGTGATTAACTTTTAATTTACAATTTGCACTATATTGGAAGATTTTATGTATATTATATTAGAATATATGTTTCTAGTGAATAGGCAGATGTTTGTTACCTCTACCTGTTCAAATGTATGCCATGCTATTAACAAATTAATAATATATTTCACAGAGACTCCAGTGAAAAAGCCTGAAGCACCAAAAATAAAGACTGGTAAATATTTGAAATGCTTTGTTAAATTTAGAAAATCACTAAGCTCTCATGGCCGAAACACACTAAGTATATAGCCCTGCTCTAATAAAAGTAAGTTTTTAAAGATACTTTATCTTAATAAGCCATTCTAAAATGGTTTGACATCTTACCTGTGGTAAAAACTTCTCTTAGCTCTTCTGAGTTAATCTCCACAGTGCAGTGCAGAGCAATGATTTAACTACTTACACTGTGGAGGCATCAGTTCAGTCTTGGTATCATAACCACATAAACACTATCATAGCCACTTAAAATATACAATGATATTTTATGAGGAATGTAGCAATATGGGAGCAATAAGATGCTGAATATAAGGGAAATTATAGTATAATTTAGCGGGCTTAGACATCAATTTGGGAAATGTGACAAATGGAGAAGGCTATGTCATAGACAGCAAAATGTTATTTATCACAAATGGATATGTATTCAAAATCTTTTCTGATATTCAATGTGTGATCTTCAATTTCCTGTCCATAAGCAAGAAAAAAGATTAGGTTTGTATTTATAACCTATTGAGGTCAGCAGTTTAACCAGTAATTCTACATTTTGAGTGAATAAACTCTAAACTCATAAACATTATCTTGGAATTTGTGGACTTAGTACCATGGAACCTCTCTCCAGGCTCAAGTATATTTAGAAACAAAATAAACAAAGGAGGGGTGATTCAGCACTTGTGAAATACTTGTACAGTTCAAAGGCAGCTAAGCCACCAAATCCAGAGCCTCTCTAGTCCGGTGTAAAAGGAGGAAAAGCAGAAGCGTGGTAAAGTGCCTACTATGTCCTTGCAAATATAAAAAAAATAAAAGAAAGAAATTGATGGTGTATGTAAATACAATGAAAAAAGTTAAAAAGAAGTAGTCCACTCACACCTTTTGCACTTGGGCGGAATAATCCCCACCTAGGGATATTTAGGTGGTCTTCCTCTTTGCATCGATATCTTCATAGATATGTAGAAGGAGAATAGAGACAATATGGTGTAGTAAGGTTTGCATAAAATAGTTTTAAGTACACTTAATGAGTTGTGCCAAACAGCTGGCTTTATCAAAAGTGTTTACAGATAAGAGGGGACCAAAGCTGCTTAAATAGGGGAATAAAATTTGAATCTGTCATTTGACATCATGGATCACATGACCAGAAGTAATTAACATGTAGGAAATTAAAAATTATTCAAAAGATAAAAATAAACATATTAAGGCTTTAAGAGGACATGTGGGAAGGTAGTACATACTTTAAATTCTGAAAACAAACATTTATTAGAAAGTTATGTTGAGATAAAAAGTGGGAGAAGAATATAATGTAAACAACATGGTGTGCGTGCTGTATCACGTGATCGGCACGGTCGCGATTGTGGTATAATAGCAAAAAGGCTGGGAGGCAGTTAGGCAGTTAGGAGCTGGTTGGGGATGTGGAGATGCTCTCTGACTGCCTCCGTCCTGAAAACGAAGCTATGATGATCGAGCCAAGACCATTGTATACCGGCTCGGCTCCAACAAAATGGCATCCGCTAGGGAGCATGAAGGATCAAAAAATGGCAGCCGGAGGGCTCGGATACAGAGTCCCAAAAGATCCAAAATTAATGGAATATAATATTATTGAATACAATTCTTAAAGTAATAAATACATCAATATAAAAATAGTAAATAGTTAAATACAGTTAATCATGTAGTAATAGTAATAGTAATAGTAAAACTGAAGGAATATCCAGTATGAGATATGAAATAAAATACAATAAAACACATGGTAACAGATTGTAATACTGATCTTAATCATAGTGAAAGAGAGGTATAATATATAACATAAGGGAATAAAAAGAAGCATAATATAAAAATCATAAAAAATTGTATAGATCAAAATCTGCATTTTGACCATTAGGGGATTAAAGTTCTTAAATACAAAACTCATTACATTTCTTGTTGTCCTAAAAAATGTTTGATGTTACCACCACGCCAAGGTAAATTGCATGTGTCTATTGCATAAAATTTTAAGGTTGGGATTTTTATTATGTATTAAAAAGTGTTTAGACACTGTGTGATTGATAAATATATAGAAACAGTCAATGTCAGGCACACATTACTTCCCCGAACAGAGTAATAATATATCCCACAGAGACTCCAGTGAAAAAACAGGAGGCTGAACCAGCAAAGACAAAGACAGGTAAACATTTTTAATTGTTTTTCAATGTAGAAGATTTAATTTCCCCTTCTCATCCATCATTCAGTCTGGAAAACTGTCCCACTACAAAGAAAGTATAATTGTACAGTATATTATTATCAAATTATCACCCTAGATTACGGTCTGGAAGTTGAAGTCTCTCTGATTTCTCAACTTTCTATGCCCAAGAAGGACCCATTAAATTATTTGCATAGTGGAGGGTTGTATTATGCTTGGCCTCATTACAATCTTATTGGCAGCTAAAAAAAACCTTTTTTTTTAAATTATCATTGACTGTTAAGTTATTAACCCTTTAAATACAAAAGTATTAATAGAGTGTGTATCTCTAGAGTTAGAAATACACAAAACCTTAAATACTTTAAAAAAAATGAAAAGAAAAGAAAAAATACCTATGGTACCATTATTTTCCTTTGTTACTACCATTATTTTCCTTTTTTACAACTATTTATGACAAAGTATGGATTTTAATGTGTAATTGGTTTAAGATTATATGCTCACTTATGCAATTCATTATTTGACTCTTAACAGAAAAGAAAAGACCAGCAAGTATGTGATAAATAATCAGTTATCAAAAATGCCTTGACACAGGCTTTCTATTCTGTTGGCTTTGCTTCTTTTGTCTTCAGATATAGTTTCTTGGTGGCTTGCCGTATTTGTATGTTCCTATCATTTATTGCATTGGCCTTCTTAGCAAAATTTAGTATGTAGAGTTTTGATATTTACAGGCCAAATAATGAGAATATGAAATGCAACGCAACCAATGGTTTCTTTGACTGAGTACTTCAAATGCAATATATATATATATATATATATATATGTATGTGTGACATACATATATTACTATTGACATAGTGTAGTCCCAATATTAATAATGTGTAATTAACCCCTTAAGGACACAGCTTCAGAAGCTTGACTTACGCTTAATGACACAAGTAATTTTTGCATTTTCTTGCTGTTTGCGTTCAACTGCAATTTGCATCTCTCTCATTTATTGCACCGACACATATTATATACTGTTTTTTAAAGGACAGAAAGGGCTTTAATGTGATATAACATATATATATATATATATAAATGCTTACTTATTATAAAAAAAATACAGAAAAATGCAAAAAAAATGAAAAATATTGTTTTTTTTTACAGTTTTTGCAATAATAATGTGTGCATAATTAGTGCAGGTTAAGGAAAGTAATTAAAAATAAATTTATTTATTTGTTCTGATTTACAGAATATATAATGTGTCTGGGATTTTAAGTTTTTTTTTGGTAGTTACAGGTCACAAAGCACAAGGAGTAAAATAAACTTTTAATGTGGAGCGATTTTAGAATTTGGTATGTTTGTCTTGTAAGCTTAATAGCCATAAAAGAAAACAAAATTGCCACACAAAAGTATATATTTATATAAAGTAGACATCACGGGCTATTTACCTAAGGTTGTTTTGACACTTTCTACGTAGCCATATTACCGCCAACCTCTGCTAAATATTGGAGTAAAATTGTGTTCTTTTTTGGTTTTTGGCACACAAACTTATAACAAAGAAATTCTCGTGTATATTTTGTAAAGTTGGTGTGTGCTATTCCTGTACAAAGTTTTATTTTGTGTTCAGTTACATCTGCTGAGTAAAATGACACCCCCATTGTATGTCTTTTGCACTATTTCGTGAAGTTACAGTGCCATACAGGATACCTGTCCTTTTCAGTATTCACAGTAGAATTTTGAGAGATGGATTTAATGAGCCTTAGCTTCCATTTTGGGGTATTATAACAGTTTGACTGTTCAAAAAACCCCCACAAAGGCCTACCATTTGTAAAAGTAGACACTCCAGGGTATCTTATAAGGTGCATATTGTGCCTTAACATGCCCCCATTTTTTCACCAATATATGCCAAAGTATGTGGTAAAAAATAATTTTGTGCATTTTTTACATACGGATTGCATTTTTGCTGGGCGTTTTGTATATTTCATATGTGCCACTAAGTTCAAACCCCCAAATTATGCTCAGCTAAGTCTTCTGAGTAAAATGACACCCCATATGAATGTCTTTGGCACTATTTCGTGAAGCTACAGTGCCATATAGGAGACCTGTCCTTTACAGTATTCACAGTAGAATTTTGAGAGATGGATTTAATGAGCCTTAGCTTCCATTTGGGGTATTATAACAGTTTGACTGTTCAAAAACCCCCCACAAAGGCCTACCATTTGTAAAAGTAGACACTCCAGGGTATCTTATAAGGTGCATATTGTGCCTTAACATGCCCCCATTTTTTCACCAATATATGCCAAAGTATGTGGTAAAAAATAATTTTGTGCATTTTTTACATACGGATTGCATTTTTGCTGGGCGTTTTGTATATTTCATATGTGCCACTAAGTTCAAACCCCCCAAATTATGCTCAGCTAAGTCTTCTGAGTAAAATGACACCCCATATGAATGTCTTTGGCACTATTTCGTGAAGCTACAGTGCCATATAGGAGACCTGTCCTTTACAGTATTCACAGTAGAATTTTGAGAGATGGATTTAATGAGCCTTAGCTTCCATTTGGGGTATTATAACAGTTTGACTGTTCAAAAAACCCCCACAAAGGCCTACCATTTGTAAAAGTAGACACTCCAGGGTATCTTATAAGGTGCATATTGTGCCTTAACATGCCCCCATTTTTTCACCAATATATGCCAAAGTATGTGGTAAAAAATAATTTTGTGCATTTTTTACATACGGATTGCATTTTTGCTGGGCGTTTTGTATATTTCATATGTGCCACTAAGTTCAAACCCCCCAAATTATGCTCAGCTAAGTCTTCTGAGTAAAATGACACCCCATATGAATGTCTTTGGCACTATTTCGTGAAGCTACAGTGCCATATAGGAGACCAAGCCATATCCGTTTTTACCAAACTTTGAATTTTGACGCTGGGCCTATGTGCAATTTCCAAGCATCTTCGCAGGTTTTAAATTCAAACTACCCCACAAAGGCCTACCATTTCTTAAAGTAGACACCCCAGGGTGTTTCAAAAGGTATAGTTTGAACCTTAGCGTGGATCATTTTTCCGCTAGCTTGTACCAGATGTAGTGGTAATAAGCGTTTTTTCTGCCTTTTTGACATACAAAGTGAGTTTGCACAGTATATTTTGCAAACCTTATGTGTGCTACGACTGTATAATACTTCATATGTTGCTCAGCTATGTCGGCTGAGTACAGCAATACCCCCGTATGTACCTTTGCCAGGTATGTGTGGACATCGGAGGGCACATTTGGGACACAGCCATTCCAGTTTTTTTCAAACTTTGAATTTTTATGCTGTGCCTATGTCCCATTTTAGAGTATTTTACCAGGCTATATAATCCAAATTCCCCATAAAGCCATACCATTTCTTAAAGAAGACATCCCAGGGTATTTCAAAAAGGCATATTTTGAACCTCAGCGTGGGATCATTTTTCCGCAAGCTTGTACAAAGTGTAGTGGTAATAAGCATTTTTCTGCCTTTTTGACATACAAAGTGAGTTTGCACAGTATATTTTGCAAACCTTATGTGTGCTACGACTGTATAATACTTAATATGTTGCTCAGCTATGTCGGCTGAGTACAGCAATACCCCCGTATGTACCTTTGCCAGGTATATGTGGATGTTGAAGGGGCGCATTTGAGACGCAGCCATTCAGTTTTTTCTAACTTTGAAGTTTTACGCTGTGTCCATGTTCCAATTTGGAGTAGTTTAGACGGTTGGTTATTGAAACTTCCCCACAAACACATACTATTTATTAAAGAATACACCCTGGGGTAATTCAAAAGGCATATTTTGAACCTTGGCGTGGGATAATTTTTTCTCTAGTTTGTTCCAGGTGTAGTGGTAATGAGCGTTTTAAAATGTATTTTTTTACTTTTTATAACTTTTTTACTTTTAAAAACTAGTTTTTAAACTTTTGTTTTGCTTATAAATTTTTTTTAAACTTTCCTAAACTTTTCTTAAAACTTTTTTACAGATTTAACATTTTTCTAAGCTTTTTTTTTTTACCGTTAACCCCTAACTAGCAGTACGCAGCAGTAACAGTAAATTCCCCATTTTCCCATAACTCCCACCCACCCCAGCTAGCAAAATATATAGTTATAAAATATTTAAATTAATTAATTAAATAAATTGAACCCCTGAGGGTTAAAAATAAATAAATAAAAGTTAATCCTCAGGGGTTAAAAAAAATTAGATCACAGTATAATACTGTGATCTCTATTTGATCGCTGTAGGCAGTGATCGACTGGCAGGGAAGGGGTTAATTTTATTTGGACTAGGTAAAGTGTGTTTTTTTTGTTTTTTTTACTTAAATGTTATTAAAACATTTTTTTAAGCTTAATTTTTAACTTTTTAAAGTTTCTTTTAAAACTTTTTTTTAACGTTACCCCCTAGTTAGCCTAACGCCAAATCCCCCAATTCCCCACTAACTTCCACCTACCCCAGCTAGCTAAATATATAATTAAAAATAATTTAATTAATTAATTTAATTAATTTAACCCCTGAGGGTTAAAAAAAAAAAGAATTAACCCTCAGGGGTTAAAAAAAAAAAATCAGATCATAGTAAAATGTAATCCCTGCCAATTGATCACTGTAGTCAGTGATCAATTGGCAGGGAAGGGGTTAATTTTTTATTAAAATGGGTAAGGGGGGACTTTAAATAAACTTTATTTTTTTAAACAGCAGGGGGCAGGATCAGCACTAATCCGGCTCCCTGCACTTCACACAGAACCCGGAAGTGCAGGGAGCCGGTAGGTGAGTATAGAGAGCACATGTGCTCGCTCAGACTTGCGGTCAGAGCGAGCACATGTGCTGGGCAGACTGACCGGGTGCTCCCGGTATGCCTCTAATGCAGAGGCATACCGGGAGCACCATTAACCCCGTGATCGCCGCGATAGCGGTGATCCGGGGTTAATTTTACCGCGTGACGGATGAGGTCCGTCACCCGTCGTTAAGGGTCTCCCCTCTGTGACGGGTCTCGTCCGTCACCCGTCCTGAAGGGGTTAACAGATTAATTTTACCTTCTACAGAGACCCCAGTGAAGAAGAGGGAGGTTGAAGCAACAAAAACAAAGACAGGTATAACTTTAAAATTGTTAAACTAAGAGATGGATAGACCAAATATATATATTTGTGGTCGGAAACAAGATAGTAGACTGTATCAATTATTGGTTGTGGTGTGCCAAAACCATTGAAAGGTAGTCTTGTAAATAGAAGAGCGCCAACCAATGAGAAGAGTGGAATAAATTAATTAAAGAGGTATGAGGTGGGTGCGATGACCTAAAACGGAACAGCCCATGTAAGAGGTGGGATAGGGTTTTTATAGGATAAACTCCTCCCACAAATACAGGCCTTTGGCCTTAAACATATAGAATCTTTATTTGCCAAACAAGTTGTAGAAACATTTGTTATGGGCAAATGCAAATATTACAAGTTTTAGAATGAAATGTATTTATTAAACTGTGTACTTTGTCTTTAAGAGATGTTGCAAATTGACAAGGTGTTAGAAATGGAACATATTGTTTTTCATAACTGTTTCTTTAAGCAATAACCTCAGTGCATATTAT
Source organism: Pelobates cultripes (assembly GCA_933207985.1). Classification (NCBI taxonomy): domain Eukaryota; kingdom Metazoa; phylum Chordata; class Amphibia; order Anura; family Pelobatidae; genus Pelobates; species Pelobates cultripes. The sequence goes on from OW240913.1 coordinate 252,131,510, forward strand.
GTTTATGCCATTTTGTCCCAGACAAATTACAATAACAATAATGCATAAACTAACTCCAAGGCTATCCTATGACTCTTTCAGTACACAATATACTGTGGTAACCCTAAGTAGATAAGGATGTTCAGACTTTAAGATGCCATCTTGAACTAAGTCAGGAAAATTTCCATGACGTATGCACCCTTTCTTTATGGCCTTGTATTTTTGCCAAGTTAAGGGAGATCCTAAAATAAAGTAAAAGAAGTGTTACTTTTTCATACATGAACAACAGAGACCCTAAAATGAAGACAGATAAGGTATAAATAGGTGTACTTTTAAAATGTTACAACACAGAGGAGAGAATTGGAGACAGACGCTGTTCCATCTTAAAATGACAGAGAGGCTGTCATGATGACATGTTCAGAAGTGTATGTTAACCTATAATGATATTTGCAAGCATTTAGTTTAATCTTATAAACTCTGCTATAATGGATTTTATATGTCTATATTTATATCCTTGGTCTATGGTCCTAGGGAGCCGTTTAACGTTTTGGGTATAGTTGTATCAAAAGAGCAAGGAGTACATCGGTAGATCACATCTGCAACAGAACCATTACAGATTCCTTGTTGTATCAATGTCTCTGTGTTTATGTTTACAGGAGTTCCTTGCTTTGCAGGTATGTACATAATATGTAGAGTTTAAGAAAAGCTGCAAATCGTGATTTAGTATAAGTGTTCCATGATGTCAGGTTTCTGAAAGATTTTGCTGGCCTTTTATATTCATTCTCTTGGCAGGGCATTTGCTCTTAGTAGGCCGGTCTTATTATTTATTAATTGCATCAAGGTTTCTTTCGTTAATTGATGTGTTTCTTCCGAATTCAAATTCATATGCCACCCAATGTCATTGTAAAGTTCATTGTTGCAGAATATTGTTCCAGGATGGATTTCACTCCAGTAGGAAATCTATATTCCTCTTCTTCTGCTCCTTCCTATTAACCACTTTTTCTGAGTTGTAGGCAACAATCTGTGTCTTGTACTGTGAGGTGCTTTGATAGTCAATCAGGTATTCTCAGTACCATGTTCCATCTTGAGAAACAGCTGGGTGTTGACAGTTATCAGCCTTTATTTCTTTTTCCGGTCATCTTCTGTCTGGAAACATAATAGCAATGTCCAGAATTAGCATAGCACTCCTTTCCAGCATAAGAAGGCTGTTTGCGGTAGTCACTCAATGATAAACTATATGGCAAAGTCTTTTCTTAATCACCTTCACAGGTGCATCCAAAGTCTTTCACAAGCATCTGTCCTGTCTTTTTCTGATTTCAGCATGCTTTGCCATCATCGTTGAGTCCATTATTAGGATTTGTAATAGTCCAATCACATCTTTCTCATGTATAATCGGTTTTTGGAATGATCTCAATAGGTTCCTTGTGAAATACCAGTGTAGGTCACATTAGCAATCATTTCACTGTGAGCTGTGTCTCTCCTTTTGAGATGGTTCTTGGAGGTAGTCCTCACGATCAAAGAACTTGTATAGTGTGCAGTCCAATTCAGTTCAGGTGCTTCCTGCTTGTTGACATAATCCCAATGCAGTTTTAAAACAACAGCTAGAGTTGATGTTATGATAATGCTGCAGATTGTAAGAAGGAGACACCATAACCAATTTTCTAGCATCCTTTTATTTGCATCTTTGCATTCTTTCTTACTGTATAAGATAATTCAGGTACAGTCTTTTTTCTCCAGAGTCTTTCTGATAATGATGTTAATGATTCATTTTTCATATATTCCATGTTAACTGTAATATATCACACCTGTCTGTTCATCCTTCTCCTTCACATTTGCAGGTTCAGATGTCAGATCATGATTCAGTCTGTTACATTGCTTTGATTCTGGTGGCATTTCTGTTGTCCCCTGTTTGTTTTATCTTGTCATCTTTAACAGCATCCATTGTATCAGTCAGTGGTTCTGTGAACAGGAGTCCTGTTAGTATTTAGCAGGTTGTAAAATATCAAAACTTACTGTTCTCTGTTGGCTTGTACTTAAATCTGTTTAACAAAGCTGTTTATATTGTGGTAAAAAAAAAAAAAAAATATATATATATATATATTATTATTATTATTATTTATTTATTTATTTAACATTGCTTCATTTTTTTTTAAAGATACCTGCATATTTAATTAAATACCCTTTATATGTCTTTAAGGCATAAAATATATGCAAAGTAAGATTATATACAAAAATGCATGTTCTGGGTGTTCCCATGATTAATTTTCTATAATTTTTTATTTTTTTATTTTTTTAAGTCTGGAATCTGATTCCTTTTGGGATGAGCACCCCTCTGAGCCCCCCAGTTTCAGCGGGTTCTTTGGAGGTGACCACTGAAAAGTATAGATTCTATAAAATAGATGTGAGGGGGCATTGGACACCTTAATTATACTTTTCATATAGCAGATATGTGATATGCAATGTGATTTAATATATCAGAGCATTTTTTATGCATTATTCTTTATGCATTATTATTTTTCTTTTTTTCTTCTTAAAGTTTAATGTCTGTTTCAAATATTGCAGGCTTTGCAATATCACATTAATTTTGCTATATATACATTCGCAATGCTCTTACAACATATTATTATTAAAATCAGCCTCTTTCAGCATTAGCACTACCTACCACTTGAATTAGTGTAGGATACACCAATTTTGGGGTATTGTAGAATATGTGGTGGAACTGAATCCCCTTATATGAGATTTGAAACTGTATTTTTATTTCTACACTGTGCCCTAATCTGTATTTAAAAAACACAATTGCGGCAGCATATAGCTTTTAAAGAAGCAATTATTTCACCCATCATGTGTGGTTGACTCTGGATTTTTTTAAACCTACTTTTTATTTTTATTTTTTATAAATCTGTTTCTTGCTCTGAGAGAGCAGACTGCTAAATGCATGTAAATGCTCTTATTGCCTAGTCTATATACATTTATTTATAAACAACATTTATATATGTATATATAAACAGCTTTGATATTTAATTTAATTTTATATTTTATGAAAACCTATTTTATGAAATTCACTGAGATTACATGTGTCTGATCTGATTACAGTCAGTAGTACAATATCATTGTTCTAATTTCCTTACTGCTAGCACTAGAGGTACAGTGGGATAGTACCAATGATTTAAGTAAACTTTCCCTTTTAACATTGGTGGACTTTAATCCTGCCATTGCAATAGACTAAAGACTATACCTGAGTAAGAAAAATCATTATGTGCAGGAATTGTGCACTTTAAATAGTAGAATACTTATGCTATTCTAGTGAATTGGGATGGCTGCTTAACACATCATTTAATATCTTTTGGTCACATTTAAAGCTGTAAATGTATTTAAATTTTTTTTAAATAAGCCTTTAATAATTTCAGTTTAAAAGTTATCAATTTTATTTTGCCCTGATTTATCTTACATATATATATATATATATATTATTTTTAATCATTTTATAAATATTTATTTTTGCAGAGCATTTAGAGAAACAAAGGATGTATAACCACTTGTTGCCCTTTTTTCTAGGAGGGTAGTATAATTTTAACTCTGTTTAGGAAAAAATATGAGCTAGTTAGCATATGTTATATAAAATATATGCTGCAGTGTACTGCATTGTACTGCATTGTACTGCACTGAATGTATTTAAAAGCCATGTCTTTCTCTTTATGGCTGTAATAATGTTGTTCATAATTTGGAATATAAAACAACTTCTCAATTCCTTGGAATGTTTACATGTCTCTATCTCCGCAACCTTGGCTGGAAACTCCAGACTCCAAAAATAGTTATGCTGTTATAACTCCTGATTTTTTAATCAACAGCTAGACAATATGGAAATTATCACTGTTTTATAAAACTTTTCTTATATAGTGGGCTGTCTGTCTGTCGCTTCTGTGTCATAAATGTTTTCATTAAGCCATAATGCAATTTTCTTTGCATTCTTGGAATTAGACTTCGAAATCTATTAGTATAATAGCAAGTCTTTCATCGTTCTGTCTTATCACTTTTCTTTTGACAACATTTTGCATTAATCTTTTTTCTGCGCATGCATACTAAGCAGCTACAAAGAGAACATACCCCCTTGCCTGCAACCAACTGTCCTGGAACTAATGGACCATGCTATGCTGGTATATTAGGCATATTAGGGAGTTTACCAAATAAGTATATTTGTTCTTATGATATTAAGATCCACAATTTCAGCATTGTATGCTAATTACAATGTACCTGGCACCTGAACTCAAAGTGCCTTGTACAAGTTCACATTAAAATCATCTCTAATGATGAAGATCTCACTCTGAGTCTGGGCTACAAATAGCTAATTAGATTCTTGATATTTCAAAACTTGTGCCATGACAAAGTATCGTGTCTTCTCTTACGTATAAGAGGTTACCTAGGTATTTATTATTTTATAATTAAAGCTTCCAAGTACAAGTCCCTTCGTGGTCGCCAATTGTAACCGCGGCTGGTTCCCTTATTTACCACTATAACGTCTTAAAGCATAGAACTTAATAGGGCTAACCATGCAGATATCTTAGCCATAAGTTTATATAGTTAGTGTAACAGATCCTCTATTTAACATATATAAATAATTGAGAATACAATATAAAATAAGGATTGTCTTGGAAGCAATAAAGTTTTGTCTTTTAGATATTTATTATATAAAAATATAAATATAGACATATAAAATCCATTATTACAGAGTTTATAAGATTAAACTAAATGCTTGCAAATATCATAATAGGTTAATAGGTTAACATACCCTTCTGAACATGTCATCATGTCAGCCTCTCTGTCATTTTAAGATGGAGCAGCATCTGTCTCCAAGTCTCTCCTCTGTGTTTTAACATTTTTAAAAGTACACCTATTTATACCTTAGGTGTCTTCATTTTAGGGTCACTGTAGTTCATATATGAAAAAGTAACACTTCTTTTACTTTATTCATTTCAGGACCTCCCTTGACGTGGCCATAAATAAAGGGTTTATATGTCATGGAAATTTTCCTGACTTAGTTCAAGATGGCATCTTAAAGTCTGAACATCCTTATCTACTTAGGGTTACCACAGTATATTGTGTACTGAAAGAGTCATAGTATTGCCTTGAAGTTTGTTTATGCATTATTGTTATTGTAATTCGCCTGGGACAAAATGGCGCAAACATAATATGCACTTATTATTGCTTAAAGAAACAGTTATGAAAAACAACATGTTCCATTTCTAACACCTTGTCAGTTTGCAATATCTCTTAAAGACAAAGTACACAGTTTAAGAAATACAACATTTCATTCTAAAACCTGTAATATTTCCATTTGCCCATAACACATTCGAAACCTATAATGTGTATGAACAAATGTTTACATAATACTTCCTAACTGGACTTTAATTCTAAACTGACAAAATCTATAACCAAAACAAACACTTAGGCCTTGATTTAATATTGTTGAAAGAGCTTTCCAACTGATTAAAATTTTTGGGATATTTAATCATTTCAAATGTGATACATTTTTATATGTTAATAAATAAATTTAAAAGTTCATCCAAAAATTGTAAATAATTTGGAAAGCTTATCCAACAATTTTAAATCAAGGCCATAGTGCGTTCTGTCATATGCACTTCTCATTTAAGTTATCATTTCAAATTGCTCCTTATGGAAATGCATAACACATCCTTCTTTGCCCTCCAACTTTTAGATTCATATAATACAAGTGAAAAGGGAAAGATAGCATATAGTGTAGTAATTTAGGAAAATGTATTTAGACATTTAATAAAGAACAATATCCAACATTTAAAAAAAATCATAGTTGGCATATTAAAAACCATAAGTAGCATACCAACAAAATGCATTCTATTCAGTTCCATTTACAAATTTCAGTTCAGTTTCTATTTGTTTGTATTGCAATAAAACTTGAACATTCAATGTTAAATGCTATTCTAGGTACATTAAATATTCCCAAACATTATTGTAGACATTTGAAAATTCAACCTAGTTATTTAGTAATAAAAAAGAAGCATAATATATTAAAAAAGAGAAATATTTTGCATTCACATTTTAAATTTCGTCTTAATTATTTTTAGCACTATTACGTCTGCTTTATAAAAAATTATATTTTATCTTTAAAAATAACAACAAAGAAGGTAAGAAAAAAAATAGCAAAAAATTATTATTTAACCAATGTGGAAACATTGTATTTGATATGAAGATGCATTGGATATATATTAACATTATTCAATACCACTTCTAATAATCTAATAATTGTAAAACAGTAAGCATATACATTTTTTGTACAGTTTGCTGCACCTTAATGCCTATGTAGTTAGATCTTATTTAATTTGTCTTTTAACTTGTTTTGTGGCGTCATATTATAATACTTCATATATTTTGAATTATCAATATATCCTCTTTTCTTCTTTCTCATGATGTTCTTTTGAGTGGTGAACTACTCCCCCTTCTATGCTTGGTTTAACCCCTTCCCGACCGAGGACGGTTCAGGACCGTCATCGGCATTTTTGGCTTGCCGACCGATGACGGTCCTGAACCGTCCTAACGGTCTGGAGCTACTTACCTGATTGCCATCGTTCCCCCGGCGGCGATCAGCGTGGCTCCGGTTGTGGGGAGACTGCCTGCAGCCCAGACAGTCTCCCCACACTGATTTAGGACCCCTGTGGCCATGTGATCGCTTAACACAGTGATCACATGGTCACAATAGGTGTCCATAGTGCTGCCTGCAGGGGGACTGCCTGTGCTGACAGGCAGTCTCCCTGCTAGTGTAAAATCAGAAAAAAAAATAAAGTTAATGTTAATAAAAAAAATAATAATAATTATATAGGTGTATATATGATATATAGACATATATTATATCTATATAATATATGTCTATATATCATATATATATATATATAATGTCATACTAAGTGTATTTTTATATTAATATGTACTTATATTAATATAAAATACACTTATAATTAAATTACACACGTATATATATAATATATATAATAACTATATATATTGTATATATATTATTATAAAATATAAATAATAAGTAATTTAAATTAAATAAATTTTTTTTTAAATAATAATAAAAATTAAAAAAAAATTATATATCTATATGAAATTTTATTCTAACTGTATTTTAAAATTAATATATATATATTTATATCAAAATACACTTAGAATGAATTTGTATATATATCTATGTATATAATAAATAAATAAAAATAATAAGAAATATACATATGTCCATATACAAAATTACATAAATAATTATATAAATATACACGTAGACTTCAAATATATAAATATGCATATATATTTAAATTCTACGTGCATATTTATGTAATATTTTTACATAATTCAGTAATTTTATTGATTGCAATTTGAGGGACCTGCCTGCCAACCCAGGCCGAAATTCCAGAGAATTTAATTTGCTAGCACTGTATTTTACCCTGTAACGTTCTACGACACTCTAAAACCTGTACATGGGTGGTACTGTTTTACTCGGGAGACTTCGCTGAACACAAATATTAGTGATTCAAAACAGTAAAACATATCACAGCGATGATATTGTCAGTGAAAGTGACTTTTTTTGCATTTTTCACACACAAACAGCACTTTTACTGATGATATAATTGTTGTGATACGTTTTCCAGTTTTTAAACACTAATATTTGTGTTCAGCGATGTCTCCCGAGTAAAACAGTACCCCCCATGTACAGGTTTTATAGCATTTTTGAAAGTTACAAGGTCAAATATATGGGTCAAATATTTTTACATTGAAAATGGCCAGGTTGGTTACGTTGCCTTTGAGGGCGTATGGTAGCCCAGGAATGAGAATTACCCCCATGATGGCATACCATTTGCAAAAGAAGACAACCCAAGGTATTGCAAATGGGGTATGTCCAGTCTTTTTTAGTAACCACTTGGTCACAAACACTGGCCAAAATTAACGTTCAATTTAGTTTTTTTACTTTTTCACACACAAACAAATATGAATGCTTACTTTGGCCAGTGTTTTCGACTAAGTGGCTACTAAAAAAGACTGGACATACCCCATATTGAATACCCTGGGTTGTCTACTTTAAAAAAAATATGTACATGTGGGGTGTTATTCAGAGATTTATGACAGATAATAGTGTTACAATGTCACTATTGATAAATTTTAAAAATGTATGTTTTGAAACCGCAATATCCTACTTGTACCTATAGCCCTATAACATGCAAAAAAAAGCAAAAAAGCACGTAAACACTAGGTATTTTTAAACTCAGGACAAAATTTTAAATCTATTTAGCAGTTTTTTTCATTCGCTTTTGTAGATGAGTAAAAGATTTTTCAAGTAAAAGTCAAAAAACATGTATTTTTTTTCAATTTTTCATCATATTTTTTTATTTTTTTTAAATTAAAATACATGAGATTATATAAATAATGGTATGTAAAGAAAGCCCCTTTTGTCCTGAAAAAAACAATATATAATTTGTATGGGAACAGTAAATGAGAAAGCGGAAAATTACAGCCAAACACAAACACCACAAAAGTGTAAAAATATGCCTGGTCGCAAATGTACAACATCGCAAAAACAGTCCAGTCCTTAAGGGGTTAATTATAAAAGCTTTTTTAATGTCATTTCTACATGTATTTGCTTCTTTTATTTGCTTGTTTAGTTTTCCTTGTTTAAAAGCTTTTATTCATCTGAAATCATATTTTGGGGTAAAATATGATTTTTATTTGTATGTTTTACATACTATGCATTTGTCATGGCTGCTATAGCCTTTTCACGCAAATCTGGCATAATTTGTGACATGTTACACTGTTTGTACAGTGTCATGTCATTGTGGTGTTATTGTTGACTTATCTCCAAGTGTTTGTACAGAGTCATTCTTGCATCATTATTGATGCAGAGTCAAGTGTTCCTGCAGAGCTGCGTCCTTCCTGTGACACAATTATCAGTCACGTTCAGTTATTCACATATCTTCTGGCACACAGGGATGCCACAATCAAATCATGTTTTATCTTGGGCTACATAGACCCCTCTTGTCTATGCTTATTTGCCCTGTTGTAGTTCTTCCTCACCCAATAGTGTGTTCCTTGCAGTTGTCTGTCTACTGGTTTTATCCTTGGCTTGTTTTCCAATAATCCTGATTTCTGTGTTCATTACCTTTTGACTTATCTATATTTATCCTGTGTTCTCCTGCCTTTGACTGCAATTTGTACCCTGACTATTCTAGCCATTGCCAGAATGTCCGCAGAGACAGGAACAGAATGTCTAGGATATTTCTAGGATTCCAGTGGGATTCTTTATCCATTCTCCTCTCCTACTTTTTTTTCCTTTCTCTCTGACCCTCCTTCCAATCTTCCTTAGAAAAATGTGCTATCTCTAATTAGTATTGAGAAAGATCATTGTATATTTTGAAAGCATAAACTCTGAAAACATATATAAACTCTTGAAATTCTGTTGAGATGTACCATGGTTAGAGACACTCTTTATACTCTAGCATCTATAGAAACAGTTTACGTCAAGTAACACTTCCAAGAACACACGAAAATTAAGTTTTTTTTATTAAAAAATAACTTGACATTGAAAGATATATAGACAGACAGAAATGCAATCTATGTTCCTCCAAATCTAATATTATATGCTGCTTAAACAATAATACTAATATATTTTACAGAGACACAAATTAGTGACCTTTTATTGTGGCTAGCCTAAGGCACACCTGTGCAATAATCATGCTGTCTAATCAGCATCTTGGTATGCCACACCTGTGAGGTGGATGGATTATCTCGGCAAAGGAGAAGTGCTCACTAACATAGATTTAGACAGATTTATGAACAATATTTGAGAGAAATAGGCCTTTTGTGTACATAGAAAAAGTCTTAGATCTTTGAGTTCAGCTCATGAAAAATGGGTGCAAAAACAAAAGTGTTGCGTTTATTATTTTGTTCAGTGTAAATAAGAAAGTACAATTTTTTTCCTTTTGTATTTTTAATTTTAATTGCCAAACATGACTTTTGATGATATTATATAATTAGTTTAGGATTATATGCTAACCTATAAAATTCATAATTTGAATCATACCAGCAAAGAAAACAATGTAAAGTATGTGATACATAATCGACTATCAAATTTGCCTAGGCATTGGCTCTGTTCTATTGGCTTTGATTTTTTTTTTTTTGTCTTTTGTCTTGTTTGCTCCATGGTTTGCCTTATTTGTACAGTGCTAAAATCTATGGGCCTGGGCTTCTAAGCAAATTGGAGAATATAATGTATATGTATTTTGAAATTTTACTGTTTAAATAATAAGAGCAGAAAAAAACATTACTACTGCTTCAAATGCAAAGTATTGTTAACAAACATTTACTATAATGTCATATCCCCATAATAATTATAATGTGTGACTAACAGATTAATAATATATTTCACAGAGACTCCAGTAAAGAAACTGGAGCATGACTCAACAAAAACCAAGACAGGTGAATATATGAAACTGTTAAATTAAGAGATGCATAGCCCAAATGGCATTAACGTACTCTGGGAAATAATTATTCTGGGAAATTGTGCTTATTATTGAATTGCACAACTCTTTGTATGTTTCTTCTTTGGCCCCCAGGTTTTAGATTCAATAAATGTAGAGAAGAATAGGCAGCCTGTAGTGTAGCAATACATACATATTTATTGAGACATGCAGTAAAGACAATCATCCAACATGAAAAACCGAGTTAGTAATTGAACATATATGTTTTCATTAAGATTTTGCATTAAACCAAATGTTCTTTTTCTGTGAGTAAAACGTAATTCTCAATAATACTCCCCTTTAGCCTAGATTGAATATGTTGTTGGAGAACCTCCTGGAACACCAAAATCCTCACTTTTGGCTTCTAGTGTTTTGCAGGCAAGATAGTCCTCTATTTGTTTAACACAATGGCTCCTTGCTGATTGGAGCAGTATTTTGCCATGCAAGCACAATAGCTTCCAGATGTTTTTTTTTTATGAAAAAGCATTGGGTTGGCTGAGATCATCAAAATGCCCCAGGTGGGGCCAGCCGAGTCCTTCCTAGTCTATTTCCTTGTGTACTTCTAAGATTAAATGAACTCCTACCCTAACACAACCCTCAACCTTTGCTTTAACTGCTTATTATAATGTTGCCATAACCCCTCAATATTTAAATTTGCCCTTTTGGTATCATGGTTTATTATGGTTTAATTCCATATTGGAGTATATAAGTGCTCTACTGATCACATCATGAAAATAAAGAAAGTTTTGACTCACCATGTTGGAATGTGATATTTAACAAAAAACCTTGTTTGTAAAAACAGTTGAGCTTGTGTACATTACACTTCTGTTATATGTGTAGGGTAGAATAACAAACAAATATTTACTGACTTCATAAGACTCTGACTACACGTTTTTCATTTTGCTACTAAAATATCTATTATATGCTCCACAGAAACTCCAGTGAAAAAGCAGGAGGCTAAACCAGCAAAAACAAAGACAGGTAAATATTTAAAATTCTATGTAAAATGTATTTAGACTTTAAACTCTAACACATCTGGTGCATCTGGATAATAAATCAATTTAAGGAAAACAAGATTTCACACTTCCTTATTAAGTTGTGTTGAGTCTACAGAGCCCTCCTGTGTCCAGGAGGGTTAGATTAAATATTCTGTTTTTATCTACATAAAAATTCAATGAGTGCCTACTTTCTGGATGTCTCTAAGTTTAAATACAGAGGGAATCATAAGTCAATTTTACATTTTACACTTGATGGTTGTTTATACTGTTCATTTGCTAATACATTATTAAAAATTGTAAAGAAAGTAAAAATCATAGCAATGGAGGAATTAAGACAGCAAAGGTATATATCTAGATATTTTTGCATAGTGTATTAGTTCACAATTCAAAAATAGTTTTCATCCTCCTAGTCCGATGTAGGTATGAGTGTAAAAAAGGGGACAGCACAAAAGTTGTCCTCCAATATACCAGTAACCCATACATACGTAAATAGAGCTTAATAATTATTTAATTCCATTATTCCATTAACATGGCAAATATTTTTGAATAGTGCCATTGTGACGAGGCACTTTTAGATGGAGAATTGAGGATGGGACTTTCTTTAACATAACCTTTGCTGTTGTGATGTTCAGGGCTAAAATCTTGGGGTACTTTAATAAATTAATGGCCACCTCAGTCACACTCCTGCTGTCCAGAGCCCCCTTCTACTTTCCAGGCTACTGCTCTCTACCTTATTTACCTACACAATCCCTACTAGGTTCGCCCACTTTCTACTCTCCACACTTGCAAGCTTAACTTACATTTTCTTACTCTAATCCACAAACATCATTGCCTTTACCTGGCACTGTAAAAACTCTGTGTGGATAGTATGAAATTCACAGATATGCTAGTTCCAAAACATGAACAGAAATACGTTCTTGATTGTGCATATAAAAAAGGTAGCTCTATTAAGTCAAGCTTATATATGAATATAATTTGAGTAAAGTGCACAGAGGTTTGGGCTCCAAGAGAAGAACACTAAAGCAGTTCATGTTTATAAGGCACTTTCTCAGAGACACTGATCTCTCCTTGTGCAATGTGCTTCATCGACCACCAAGTATGTAAGTGGCCAAGATGTATGTCTTTGGTCACTTATGGATTAAGCATAATACTAATTATTTTTTTAGTTGCCTAATTTGTTCAGAATAATTTCTTGTCATTATTTTGACTAAAATGTATTTTAAAAAACCTTTTAAATGCTACTAACCTTCTTTGCAGCTTGCAGAACTTAATGTGTAGATGTTTTTATATTTAAACAAAGATGGTATTTTTATTTTTTTTAGAGGGGGCCAACATATTGCCCTGACATTGTGCACAGTGTGTACTTGAGCATTTGTCAATACAGATAATGTACACAATACATTACAGAGCATAAAGAAACTTACTTTTGATTGATCAGTTTTTTGTAAAATAATTTTTAGTTAAGAGATTAGATAGCCAGTGAGAAATTTAACAAGCAAACCTGTCAATATATTTATTTATACTATGCCATTTAAATAGTAAACATGTATTCCGCAGAGACTCCAGTAAAGAAACAGGAGTTAGAACCAACAAAAACAGAGACAGGTAAATATTTGATGTATATCACTAAAGTGCAAGGAGCTTCCCAATAAAGTGCTTTGCCATAAAGAGCAATTATAAATCAGCTGCAAACACTTCACATCAAATGTGCAAAATAAATCCAATTTAATCACCAGACATTTCAACTTCATTCATTCTTCATGCATAATTCATTCTGGCGCGGGGTAGGGAGGTGATGGACCAAGATTTGTACTTAAAGTCAATTTAACATATAACTCCCAATACAGGATCTAATTTAAAGTTTCTAAATCATCTTAATAAAGAAGATGTTAACAATTTTCCCCATACTCTTGTATACAGATGCAGCTGGTTATTCATCAAGTAAAAACCTTTCTCCATAGAGCACTGGTGATTTATTTGAGATGTTATTTCGTACCAGTTTTGATACCCTTTATTTTTCTAATTTCTGGCGATGCATGTTTTTGTGGCCAGCATAATATGGATCATTAAATTAGATAAGGGTTTATCCACTTGGGGAAGGTCTAAGTAAAGAAGAAAAAGCTGCAGAAAAAGTAGTGTCTCTTCACTCAAAAATTCAAAAATAAGTCTTTTTAGGTTGTTTTTCATAATGTCTAACCCCGCGCACTACCACCAAATATGGAGATGGGATCCCTTTGCATTGCCACATCTCCAGCATTGGTCAGAGTGAGCAATATAAATCTCATTTAATTTAGTTGGAACCATGTACCACCTGTATAATACTTTGTAGTACATCTCAATCAGATTTACACTTGTTTACCCTTTTTGACTCGTTTGATACCCTGCTTTCAAGTGTGTAACTCAAACGTTTTCTTAAAATCTAGTTCCCATTTCAATATTGGAGACTTTTTCACAAAGGTATCATTGATACTGAGGAATTTAAGTGAGCAGGAAATTATTTTCTAAGGGCCGTGAATCTCTAGGAAATCAATGATATCATTATGATCTAGAATTTGCTTAGTAGACGGATAGTTTTTTACTCTCAAGTATGTAAATACTTTGCCTGGGGCAAGATAATAAATAGACTGTAATAAATGGAAGGGGGTTAAACTGCCCTTAGAGAAGATATGCAAAGCTGGTTAATACCACATCTTCTCCAACTACACAATTCCAAATCTTTCATATTAATTTACAATAATTCTAGTGGAGAAGATAGGATGATTCAATTTGTTTGTTTACATTTTTTCCTTATGGTTTTAATCGTACTCAAAATCGCCTTAATAATGGGATTTTTTAAATTTTATTTTGTCTAATGGACAACTCTCATCTATCCCGAATCAATCATATAGAATATCGGCTTTAAACTCTTGGGTTTCATTTTCCTCCCATAAGTTGGTATTGTTATTATTTTTATCCCAAGCTAAGTAGTGGGATAGCATGCAGGCTTTGTGAAATGCATGTACATCCAGAAATTAAGAAATCCCCCCTGATTTCTTAATTTTTTAAAAAAAATTCTAGGTTTCTTACTGGCACAAATAAACTTAGAGATAGCTACTGTAAAACAACTCAGGATTTTATAACTAACTCTAAGTGGGATTGTTCTGAGTAGATACATTAACTTTGGGATCAGATAAGCTTTTGTTGATTCCATCCAAGATAATTCAACCTTGCTCCATTTCTTAAAATACAATCTAAAATCCTCTAAAAGCTTTAGGTAGTTTATGCTGATCAGGTCGTCAAATGATTGAGTGATTTTCACCCCCAAATAGTCTATGAATCTGCAGTCCCAATTAAACTCAAAGCAGACCCTAAGCTGATTCCTCGCTATATTATTAAGCCCAAATATCAATATCTGTTTCTTAAGTATGTTAATTTTAAAGTTTGAAAATTCACCATATTCCATCATCAATTTCAACACTGCTGGTATGGACTCAATGGGGTTCAACAGAGTCAGAAGAGCATCATCGGCAAATAGGATGATCTTATGCTCCATTTGGCCGACCTGGATGCCATGTTCTTCTTCTTTTTGTCTAATTAGAGCCGCTAAGGGTTCCATAGCGAGAATATAGGGCATTGGCACCAGTGGGCAACCCTTCCATGTTCCATTCTTGATATAAAAGTATTCTGATTCCATGGCCGACCAATTACCTTTGCAGATGGATTAGTATATAAGGACATGATGCTGTCTCTGAAACTACCTATGATACCAAATTGTTGCAGAACCATATTCATAAACGGCCAATCCCACCTATCAAACCCCTTTTCAGCGTCCATAGCCAAAAAAGCGACTTTAGAGTTTTTTTAATTGATTCTGTGGGTTAGATTAATGACTCTGCGAATGTTATCTCTAGCTTCTTGTTTCTGATGAACCCAGCCTGGTCGCCATGGATTAGAGAAGGAATTATTTCCTTAAGACAGTTAGAAAGGTTATCTTCTTTTGATATGGGGAGAAGATATTCCTCTGAAATATGTTCCTGTTTAGGAAGGATAGAAAATACCCTCAGTAATATTGGACTCACTATTTTTTTAAATTTTTGATAAAAAAGAGATGGGAATCCCTTATTTAGTTTGAGAGTTTAAATTACCTCATTAATCTACCTCAAAGATATTGGACTGTTCAGAATATCTAACTCCTCCTTTGTTATCTTGGGAAGTTTGATTTTAGCCAAAAAGGATTTAATTTGTTGAGTAGATTTTCTATTTGAACCCAAATGTCTTATGGTGACAGGTAAATATGACTGTCATCAACAATTTTTTTTATTATTTCTGACTTGCATTTTTGTTTTAATTTATTGGTTAAAGATTTACCAATTCTGTTATATTTTTGTTGATTTTTTTCCAATGTCAGGTTGTTAATTTGCTGTCTAAATGACCAAAGTTCTAAGTTCTGTTGCCTAAATTATTTTTATTTAGCCTTTCGATGTCTGACAATCTTATATACAGTTGTTGCAAGTTCTCTCTTGAGTTTCTTTTAATGGAGAAGCCCAGTTTAATAAACAGTCCTCTTATTATACACTTGAAAGATGCCCAGAGCGTCACTTCCGATACCTCCCCATTATCGTTTGTTTGTATGGCCCTCTGAGCTTCCTCAAACAGTAAATCAAAATTGTCTTCCGCCTTCAAGAGGCCATCATTTAGTCTCCATTTGGATCTTATTTTATATTGAGTATTATTTTTCATACACATTATCAGAGGAGCATGGTCTAACCAAGTGATTAGGCCTATACCAATGCTTTTTTATCAGAGGTAGTCAGTTGTTCCTAGCTACGAACAAATCTATACGTGAATATGATGGGTGAGTGTGAGAATAAATAGTATATTCTTTAACTGTAGGGTTAAACACTCGCCAACAGTCGTACAGTGCATTTCGCCATAATAGATTTTGAAATTTTGTGGAATCTGGGCTATAAGCTTTGGGGCGTTCTTCGCCTGGCTCCTATCTGTACTGGGGTTAGGAACACAGTTAAAATCGCCACCTAATATCAGAGTACCCATTGTGATAGTATTGATTTTGGAGATTAGATTGCTTATAATTCTGAGAGGGGAAGTATTGGAAGCATATAAGTTAATTAAAGTATATAGAATGTCATTTATTTTAACAATGAGAATTAGATTTGCCCATTAAGATCCTTCTCCTGAAAAATCACTTCAACTTTCAGTTTACTAGAGAATATTAGGGCTACTCCTTTTTTTTTATTATTATTCCTCCTTCATAATTAGAAAAAAACAGCAAAGGGAATCTTGTAAATGATCACAGTTTTGTAGGGTCTATGACCCAATGAGATTCCTGAATTAATGCCACGTCAACATTATGCTCACTCAGGAGGTTATATAAACACCCTCTCTTATATGGGAAGATCAACCCCTTGGTGTTAATTGAGAGATATCTCAGTGACATCAGTATAAAGTATGAGCTCTATGCATTTTCCTTTCTTCTCCTACCTTTCCCTTTGTACCTAGTGCCTTCTTCCCACCACCACATCACCTCTTCTCTCCAAATTCCACACTACCTCGACAGTCCAGGTGATTTGACCAGTGCTGTAGACAGTTCCCATCATACATACCACATTCATACCAGACCAACACTTTAACTTTGTGCATTGTGTGTTAATCTTCTTTCGGCATCTTACAGATGTAAGAGTTCAGGAGGATTATGAGCTGTAAAATATTCTATCAGCCACTCGAATTTTGTCCTAAAAGAGGGGCCAATGTCTCCTTTCTCCTTCCCCCATTTTACCACTTTATGTATACAAAATTGGGAATTGACTTAGCCAAGGAGAGGGACTAGATAAAAAGAGAAAAAAAAGAAGAAACTTACATTACAAGTTTATAACTTCCCTCTATTTATCTATGCCAAAAATTCACTACACATACTCTATGCTTGTCTTAAGTTCCTGTCAATTAGTGTGTCTTCAATTAATTAATGCTATTTGGTGATAAATATTAAGTAGCTGTACATCCACTTACTAAGATTAAAAGTTACTCTTGATTGGCATGTTTTGTTTATTTTAATTACCGTATACTATAATACTTGTTCCTTATATTTATCTTTGCACTACCCATACCTCTAATTTGTTTTTAACACTGTGCAACCATTTTAATTCTTATTAGTATTATTCTAACGTTACCTATACTTTTTAGATTGTGAGAAACTTTAAAGGAATACCATCTCTTAATTGTCTGATAACCCATCAGTGAAAGGAAAGGAGGAGAGAAAAGGAAAAAAAAAAGTGTTTCCTCCATTTTAACTATAGCATTATATACTCATTAATTATTTCCTAATTTATTTTGTAGAATGTTGGTCTTGGGTGTCATTCTCTTTTATTAGTCCCATTTTTGATAATTTCTGGCGTGCTTGGGAAGGATCTCTAAACATCAGAGAGGAGTTTTCATATTGCATAATCAAGGCTGCTGGAAACCCCTATCTATAGGCAATATGCTTGTCTCTCAATATGCAAACTTGAAATTTCCTTCTACTTGTCTGGTAGCAAAAGAAATATCTGCCAAAATCTTCAGCCCTTTTTATGTTTCCAGCTTGGATATTTCTTTTCTTCTGACTTGAGTAATCAGATTCTTAATGTAGTAAGAAGCAAATCTTACTATTACTTCTCTCGGTAGGTGTTCAGTTATGCCTTCAGCTTTTGTTAAACGCCGGTATCTTTTAAAGGGAAATTGACCCAATTTGGATGAGGGAATAAGTGAAGAACATAAGTCCATTAGAAATTTTTCTAGTTTTTATTTTGTGTAATCCTTCGGTATTCCTCTAATTCTTATGTTTTTTCTTTGGGCTCTCTCTTCCGAGTCTATATATCCAAATCTTTTAATTTGTTTTCTAAAATGTTGTGTTTAATTGATAACAATTTGTAATTACCTTGCAAATGTTTTATAGTTTCTGCTTGGAGTGATATGGAATGAAAATTAGAGAGGTTTCTTCTCTAAATGTGTCCCTGAGCCTTGTCATATCTTTAATTTCTTGGTGTAGGTCATCCATTAATTCCATCACACATTCTTTTGTTAACGGGTGGTGATGTTCAGGTTGTTCATGGGAACTTTCAGCGTCAGTAAGAAGTGGTTGGTTCATTTCTGGGCTATCCAGAGAGCTTCTAGGTTCTGTGTGTCTTCCTGAGCTCTTAGGCGAGTAATAAGTGTTTATGGCTTTATTTTTGTCTGTTTTGTAATCTCTCTTTTTTACACAGACCCCTAGGGACACCTCCAGTGGCCACTAGAGGTGCTTCTTGAGGAAGTGCTGCACAGTAGGCAGCACTGTCATTAAGGTTCTCCACGCTCTGCATGGAGACGCGGAATTCTCACAGAAAAGCATTGATTTAATGCATTTCTATGATAAGGTGCTGATTGGCGAGAACAGTATTTGGCTCCACCCCCATCACGCCTCCTAGCCCATTTCAGCTAATCCAGTGCTTTCCCTACGGAATTGGGGACCGGGTCAGCACCAGTGGACCCAAGAAGGTGGATTGGGGACGAGGTCAGCACCAGTGGACCCATTTGCTGCTGGAAATAAGTTGAGTTTTAACCCCTTCTAAGGGGCCTAAGGGAGGGCAAGCCACCTAAATGGTGGATTTAAAACATGTTTGTGTTCCTGATCCTATTGTGTTCCTTTAAGGGCACAATCTTTTCATTGTAAGCTCAGTTTTCAAAGTCTATGGTGATTTCTAGTAGTAATTTTGTGTGAGATTGTAAGATTTTTGAACTATTATAAACTGGGCGTCTATTCCAAAGTCTAAATGGAATACTTCAAATATCACCTCTAGGAATATACTGGGCATGTATGAGATTATCTTAGGTTGAACTTATTTCCCAAATTATCTAAATTCTATACATGGCCAGCTCTAAAAAGCTTATCCAGACAGTTATCAAATAGTTCTGTGGTACTCTATAGGGTATGTTTATCATTTAAAATGGAAATTTGTGTGTTAACACTGTCTCAATGGGAAACATTGTCAGTACTTCATTATTTTACTAGTGGCAATAGATTTGTTTTATCAATATTATAATAACAATTATTTGTGTCGAGCTGCCCTAAGTTTCCTTATGGATAAGCCACCATTTCTCTTACTGGTTTTAAGACTGGTAAATGTAATAAAGTGTTGGTGACAATTTTGTGAGATCATCTCTGATCTACCCAACTCTGTCCTTAGGCAGCTCATTGCACTCAGACCCTATGTAACCCACAAATATAAAAACACCCAAGTTGCGGATTTCCTGCCCCTGATTAATTATGTCTTCCATAGAGATTCCACCTAAGAAGAAAGAGGTTGAACCAATAAAAACAGATATTTGAAATTGTGTTCATACTTAGAATAATGTTAACATCTAGTAAAATGGACATATCTTGGAAAAAGTTCCTCTGTTAGGAAAATAATGACTTTGTCAAGTTCAGAATTAGCTAAATTTTGTAAATTGTTATGGAAACAGTTTGTTTTACTTAAAACAATTTATATTGCAGAAGTCAACTAGATATAAAGACAGTTATTCCCTAAATCTGGCTGTTTACATATCAAATATAATTTACCAATATAAATATTTTGTATATTGCATATTTAGGGAAGTAGTTGATTTTAATTAAATCAGATGTATACTTCAAATGTGCACTTAATAAATACACAGATATCCACTGCCTGTACCTGGTTTTATATCATTTATACACAACTAACAGATTAAACATTCATTTCACAGAGCCTCCAAAGAAAAAACAAGAGCCTCCAAAGAAAAAACAAGAGGCAGAAGAACCAAAAATAAAGACCAGTAAATATTTCCATTTTCTTTTTAAATTGCTGTTGCAGAAAATGCATATTTTCAAGCATAAAATGTTTATGCAAACAGTCATATTCAAACCAGGAGACAAGAGAGGATGTACTTAATATGGTTCTGACATTAGTCGTTACTAATGTTTTCTATGTAATTATTGGGAGCAGAGTATTGTGAAAATTCACCACTGCTATTGTTTTTTAAGCAAACAAAAAAGAAATGTCCTCAGCACACAGCAATAATTTCAGGTGGCTTATTCCACTATCAAAGGGAAAGGGCAATGTTTTGACACATATATGTGTCTTTCTCAGGTCATATGAAAAAGACACCTATATGTATCAAAACATTGCATTTTTACTTTTAAAGCTAAATTAGCCACTTGGATTTATTGCTGAGTGCTGAGTATCTCTATCTTTTATTTGCTTATTACCGTGGATCCAGGTCAACAGGGACCCCACCTTCTAACACTAGCACTAAAATTTGGAATTTGCTTTGAAATGCCTGCCACACTATTTACTTGCCATTTTTTTTAAAACCCAGCAATATTTTGTCCTACATTTTACCTCTTGTCCATTATGCAATATATAGTTAATGTATACTAAAATAAAAGCTATGATGAGGATAAACAATAGGGTGAATGTATAGCCATATGTTTCTAAAAGAAACAGCCTTCTACTTTTTCAAGAAACATACAGTACCATTCTCCTTATTTTATTCTTAATTGCTCAATTGTGCACCAGGCACTCAATTATATTTCAAAACCCAGAAAGTTCATACCGGGTGCATATACAAAAGGTACAAAGCAAATATGCTGGAAAATAAATACAGTTCACATCAGCATCTATTGTGTTCATAGTCAATGTAAGCCCTCAGACTGAGAAGGGAGCACAACAGGGGCCAGTCCAAAAAGAAACACACATTGGGACTGACTGAATATGTATAGTAACATATAATATTAATTAATATTACATAAATGATTTAAGATTAGTTATCTGCTAGCGCTGCATTAATTCTCCCAACAGCGAAAAAAATCAGAGAAGGTATGTGAAGCATAAACTATTATCAGTATTGCCTTGGTACAGATTGTGGTGAGTTCATTAATGCCTCGTTTCCACTGAGCGGAATGGTTCGGGTCTGTACAGTTTGGAAGGGTTAGAATGGTCCAGCCTATTCAGGTGAGCATTTCCACTGCAAGTCAGACCACCAGGGGGCATGCAGGGTTTAGACCAAATACCTAGCGTGTCATTTGTCGCGAGCATTGATGTTTTCTTGCCCGCCAATCAATGGATTGTATAGTGTGACGCTAGTGGCTCCGTCCTAACCGTACCGTACCATTTCATCTGAAGGGGGCCCAGGAATGGTGCAGTTCGGTTGTATGGGCCACTTTCATAATGGAAACACTCAAAATACCGGACCAGACCGAACCAACCCGAACCTTACCGCTCTGTGGAAACGGGGCATTACTGTTCTTGTCTTGAGATATTTCAGCTCTGTGTTTACCTTGTTTGTATATTAATGTCTAGAATTGCACAGGAAAACTGTTTATATATGCTCCTGAAGACTTTCTTAGCAAATGTAAAAATGGATATCTATATATATGATGGTGAAATCATGAAAATATGCAAAAATATTGCTACATTTAATTTATTTGATGGCCCTTGGTAAAATATTAACAAATGCAAAAATCTAATTGTTTGTACAGAGCAGCACAAGCAGTTATTTTTATTTAAATAAAAAATATATTATATATGTAGAGAAGAGAGATTCACATATTCATTATAACACAAACTATAATCTAGCATCTTTCGCAGAGTCTCTGGTGAAAAAGCATGAAGCTGCACCAACAAAATCAAAGATAGCTCACTATATGAAATTATTTTTAAAATTTCTAAAAGATCTAATGACATGAATACATCTAGCTAATTTCCTTTTGTGCAAATTGTGCTCTTGTTAACTCACATGATAGAATGTGAAAGAGTTTTGATATGTACTGGTGAAATCATGAAAATAAGGAAAATATGGCTATCAATGACTTATTGACTAGCTTTCAGTGTAGTTACATCATATTCAAAATCAATATATATACTGGGATGGATCATTGTATGATATATAATAAGACTTATAAATACACTCCGCATATATCTTTATTCTGTAAATTATGAGAGAAAAGCAAACTATATATTTTTTATTACTCAAATTTCAATATTGCATTGGCTCATGCATAGACATTATTTTAGCTTTGTCTCTCTTTTCTGCTTACTTCTATGTACTTGTTTAAAGAATTTTATTATGTTTTTGTAAAGTATATTTTATTAATCTTCCCACTTTTGCAAAGTAATGGAGCAGTGTATAAGAGATCTGATATTTATTGGTCAAATCTTTAAAAAAGGGGCTTTCATTTGCTTTGTGAAAAAAAAAAATCATAATGTTTTAGAAATAGTTGGTTTTATTTAATCAAATGTATGATAAATAAGTTATCGAGATACTTTCTGTTTAAAATATCAATTATTGTATACTAGTAACAGATTAATACTATATTTCACAGAGACTCCAGGGAAAAAGTAAGAGGTCGAAGAACCAAAAATAAAGACAGGTAGTGATGTCCCGAACGGTTCGCAAAAAGGTTCGCCATGGACGGCGAACATATGCGGTAAACTTTGACCCTGTACCTCACAGTCAGCAGACACATTCCAGCCAATTAGCAGCAGACCCTCCCTCCCAGATCCTCCAACCTCCTGGACAGCTCACTAAGAATGCAGCTTCGCAATGAATGTAAAATGGATGCTGTCCAGGAGGTGGGAGGGTCTGGGAGGGAGGGTCTGCTGCTGATTGGCTGGAATGTGTCTGCTGACTGTGAGGTACAGGGTCAAAGTTTACCGCATATGTTCGCCATCCGTGGCAAACCGTTCGGGACATCACTAAAGACAGGTATACATTTTAAAACGTGTATCAGATTTTTAGAGTCTCTAAACTCTGATGGCACAAACACCCTTGATAAGTCTAACTGCAATAGAATGAAATATTGCACTGCTTATTATCTTCACATAACACCTTCATTAAGATATATTTAATATAGAGGACCTTGATGCTTCCAAGAGTATTCTGAATACATTTAACCAGTAAGGGTAAACTATGGTGAGAAATGTACCCTACCATTGCATAAACTGTAACAGGTGGTAAACAAGGTCTTTTTCTTTATAAAAAGGTCAAACTACACTAGATTTTAAAACAAAAATTTGCACAAAATGGAAAAAATTGCTCCCCAATATTCTTGAAGTAAATAAGAGAAGATAAGTGAAGCATAAACTATTATCAATATTGGCTTGGTACAGATTGTGGAGAGTTTATTTACTGTTCATTTACCTTATCCTCCTCATCCTCCTTTTTCATAGTCTTTTTATATTTATTTTAGTGTACTTTTTACACTATTTTCTTTTAGGCCCCCCCCACCACTTATGGGTGGGGGCTAGGTGTGGGGACACTATGTCCCACCTACTAATTAATAGATGCCCCACCATGGGGCCATTTGTTGGAGGGGAGGGTTTTAAAACAGTGAGCAGCCACTGGCTGCTCACTATTTAGTAGACATGCCCCTACTCGCAGCATAGCGAGTAGGGGCATTTGGGAGATTTCAATCTCCCTTATGCTAATATGGGGGTCATATTCACGAAATTAAGATTTAAAAATAGGTAATATGGGGAGCTTAGAGGCATTTTGGCGTTACTAGTTACTAGTTAACTGGATTCGGCCATGACAGTGCCACTTTAAGTTATACATAAAGTAAGGAGGGACTACATTTCCTCAAGCTGACAAAACATACTTAAAAGGAAGCAGCTTAGTCAAGAGCTACTTACTTTTCCAAGCCTGATGCATCAAAACTTATGAAAGCTCTGTCTTATCTTATCTTGAGTAGTGTGCGTGAGCATTGATGTTATTCAGTTCATAACTCTGTCAGTAGGGATGATGTGTGATGTGTTGTGAGTATGCATGAGATTATGAGCACACACCCACAAAAGAAATGAAGCTGCCCATACCATCACTGCAGTAGGGAAGATTGCACCAACTGGAAATAAGGTCTACTGGGCTGGGAAAAATGAGCAAAAATGTAAGGTAAATGAGCAGTGACAAATGGACCAGCTTTAGGGGTTTAAACTGGCATATTCACTTTAAAGAAAAAAACCTTGTGATAACACTATAGCCATTAAAATAATAATGCTACTAATTATTTGTTTCATTGGATTTATTTAGTTAAATAAAATATACTGTTTATTAGATGGGTAGAGAAGAGAGATGTACAGGCATTTATTAACTCTTTTTACAGTATATAATATATTATCTTCCACAGAAACTCTAGCAAAGAAGCAGGAGACTGAAATACCAAAACCAAAAACAGGTAAATATTTGAAATTATTAAATTTAGAAAGACATTCAGATAAGATATAATGGCATGGAGTTTGGAAGTATTTTGCCATCTGGAAATACCATTAAAACAAGGCAAATAAAAGCCACCACTAACTTCTTTAAATAGCACAAATAATGAACACGCTTCACATATTTTTATCCACGAATCATTAGAGCAAAGGAAACACCAAATTTATCTGATGCATACTCCGGTATCAATATTGCCTTTTCACATGCTTAATATATTTTTGGCTTTGTCTTTTTTGTCTATAGATATATTTTCTTTATAGCTTACCTTCTATTTACGTGTATAGATCATTTTGTTATGAGTTTTATTTATAACTTGACAAAGAGTGGAGTTTCCTATTTTAAGCCTGTCACATCAGATCTTGTGAGATACCCAGCTTCTAGTGTCCTGCTTCATACAATGTCTCCAAGCAATATGTAAAAACATTGCATTTACTCAGTTCATGGCTATGCCAACATTGATGACATGCTATGTGTTGTGAGGATGTGCAAGATCACAAGTATATGCCAATTTAAGAAAAATAAAAGTGTGCCAACTAGGAGCGAGATCCCATGGGCTATAAAAATGACAAACAAAGGCAAGGTATATGAGAAGGGACAGGCAACAGCTTCTGGGGACCTTTGTTGGTAGCGTTAAAAAAAAAAAAAGTTGTCATTATGGAGCATTAATCATACAAATAAGAAAAAAAACAATGATAACATTAGTTTCTTTGATGGACCATGTTAAAGTAAAATAACATATAATTCAAATTCATCATTCATTCGTTAATAGCTGCACGATAGGCTAGTTTTGATTGAATTCAAATACATATTAGATAGTTAGAGTGTGACAAACAATTATTTACTAACACTTCCTATTCTCATATTCCTTATAGTATTCAATATAATATCTTCCACAGAGACATCAGTAAAGAAGGAGGAGACTGAACCAACAAAAGCAAAGACAGGTAAATATTTGGAATTATTTTTTTATATTATAATAAAATGTGTTGGGTTATCTTAAAGCATGTATAAAACTATCCTTAAATTTTTGAGATTTTTCATTTCAAATCTATATTCTACATGTATACCCTTCATAGAACTTCATGAAATTTGTTAGCATTCTATAAATATACAGTGATATTGATAATATTTTCTGATTTTATATGTTTCAAAGGATGAAGTCATATGCTTTTAATTTGCAAATGATATGGGCAAAAAAGAGTTTTTTTTTTTTTACTTAAATCATGAAAATAAGGAAATTCAAAGTGGCCATTGACTCTTTTTATAGAAGCAGTAGTTTTTGCTTGAATCAAATTTAGGTTACACAGATAGACTAGATATGAAGTAAATTAATCACTAACTTTGCCTATTTACATGTCAATTATAATACATAAAAAACATTAATAATACATTCTTAGAGGTGCCAGGGGAAAGAAAAGAAACTAAAGCACCAAAAATAAAGACAGGAGGTACATTTTTTTTGTTAAGTTTTAGCATTCTTAATCTTCAAACTTCTATGTTATATCAGCTTTTATCACACTTTTGTATATTATTATCTTCCCATATCCTTCTCAACAAATTTGTGTTTTGAGTATGTAAAAGTTATGAAATGTATATTAGAATTTAAGAAGGTGATGGAGAAAGAATGCTGCCATTAATATCTGAATCAAAATGATTATTTTTTGTAAATTGTTATGAAAATAACTTTTTGGGCTCAAATCTACATTAGATCATTAGGTGTAATAATTGGATTTCAAAATCTAAATGATTATCTTCCACAGAGACTCCAGTAAAGAAACAGGAGCCTGAACCAACAAAAATAAAAGGTAGTTGTGTAAAAAGAATTGCTTAATTTAGAGAGACACTGATGGACACTTTATTGACTAAAGCCCAGCCATATGGACTGCAAAATCCAGACATTGTTCACGCTATTCAACAATAACCAGATTTTGCAATTCAGGCCCAGAACAGGCTTGAATATGGTCTGGATTTTGGCTGGGCTGAATGTCACTGCTGTAAAAAAAATGTAATTCATTTATTTTTTTACAGGTTTTAGTTTTATTGCCACCGGTCACTATCATTAGGGTGAGGGGGTAGGTAGGGTTATTTCTTTCTAATGAGCAATGATGAGAGAATTAACTAGGGGAATGGGAAGGAAGGGAGGGGACATGCCTCTATTTGGAGAAGGAATGCCCACCCTCCATTGTTTATTTACGCCCCCACCCATCACCTAGGGGTGGGGGAGAAGGACACTTGGTCCCTCCCCAGAATATTAAAATTAAGGCTGCCAAAGGTTGGTAGGGGAAGGTGGGAAGACATTAGGTCCAAATAATGATCCCTTTAATATTATAGTTAAGGTCTCCCCATTTTATTATTTAGAGATCCCACCCACCACTAATTGGTGGGGGCTCGGGTGGGGGACAGTATGTCTTCCCTTTTATATTATAATTGCACCATTGGCCACCAATGAGTGGGGGCATATGAGGACATTAGGATGTTCTGTCTCTTTGTTATTAATCCCCCAGCTCTGGTAGGGGTGGGGCAGGGGCTGAAAGGTGAAATACCCTGACTCGCTGCCCACGGACTGAGTATGCCTCCTGTTATTTCACAGGCTCCATTCTCATGGTATAGGATCTTTCGATCAACTAGGTATCAGTGGTTGCCCAGTAACTAGTTTTAAATGTTTAGCAGATTGTCCTCACCTTCCACATGACAGGTGGTGGTAAAGCCTAATTGTTTATCTTTTTTAACTTTTTTTTTATGTGGAGACTGGCTATCAAGCACCAGCCAGCTACCACATAATTAACCCTTGAAGTGCTAAAGGTTATTTAACTAATTGCCCACTGGCTACTGTCAGCAGGCAAATAGTGCTTAAAATTATTATTCACTTGCACAAAAACAAGTGAATGATAATTTGGTAATATGCATTGTACTGGATGCATTCAGTCCCATACTTTATTAAAACTTGTGATTTATGACTCTTCCAAGAAATGTACTTTTTAAACATTTTAGCTGCAAAAGCCCTGATTTTAATCAGGACATTGAATGCATCCAGGCAGTTGCTGCAGATTCTCTGGTATTCTCTGATATTTGACTGGAGTAAATATGAAAATTATGTCAGAATTTGGTCATTTTCACCAGAGTTTAGCTAATCTATTTGGTGAATAACTCCACCAGACCTAATAACATTGATACTCATGACTAATCTTTCCTTTGTGTAAATAGTACTTGTGGCAAATCTGTGGGGTCTATGCATTAAAATGCCAAATGGTAACCAAACAGTAATTGAACACTCTTCAGTTTTCATAAATTTGTTGTTTTAACCAAGATAAGATAAATTCAGTTAGTTCAACCAAATTTGCACTTCTATCCAACTGCTTTCATATATACTCACAAATGAATATTGCCGTTGCACAAACTTTGTATTTTTTTGGCTTTGTCTCTCTTCTCTCGGGATATATTTTCTCTGATGTTTACCTGTTATTTACTTGTATGAAGATTTTTGTTATGTATTTGAAAAGTGTGTTTTATTATTTATCTCTGTTTACATACTTAGTAACATATAGAATGAAGCATATAAGAGTTTTGTTATTTACAGCTTAAAATGTGAATTTGAAGTAAACTAAAGCTACCATTCAGTTTTTTGATTGGCTGGGTCCAATTCAAAATTAGCACGTTTAGCAAATTGTTATGGAAACTGTTGTTTTTAGTTAAACATAATTAAGATTACAAATATAGACTAGATATAAAGACATTTATTCACTACCTCTGTCTGTTTACATGCCAACTATAATACATTACTAACTGATTGATATCATTTTCACAGAGATTCCAGAGAAAAAACAAGAAACTGAAGCACCAAAAGTAAAAACAGGTATTTTTTTTCCATATTTGATCAATTTTAGCACTCTGTAAGTTCCAGTTGTCACCTTTTATTACATTTGTGTAATGTATTAAGGTCCATATTTTCAAGGAATGCATTGAGTGTGTAAGAGTTTTGAAATATACTGGTGAATTTATGAAAATAAGGGGAAAAAATTGCTACTGTTAATTTATTTTAATTAATACTTTGGAAGCAAAATCATTTGATTGTAAATTGTTATGAGAACCCCTTTTGTAACTCAAATATACATTAAATAGGTAGAGAAGAGAAATAGATTTCTGCCCCCACATTAATTACAGTATACACTAAATACCTTTCACAGAGACTCCAGTTAAAAAAACGGAGGCTGAACCAACAAAAACAAAAGGTAATTGTGTGAAAAGATTTGCTTTATTAGACAGCACTGAGGCCTAATAAGAGTAATAGTCATGGCCATGTTTCCTTTGTGCAACTGGTACTCATGGCAAATCCATGGGCTGTTTTAACCAATGTGGCTATTTGAAAAGGGTAAATTCAGTTACTTGAACCAAATTTGCACTTTCATGCAGCAGCATATTGCATTAGCACAAGCTTGTATTCTTTTGGTTTTGTCTCTCTTCTCTTATTTACTATATATTTACTTTATGACTTACCTACTGTGTACTTAAATAAAGATTTTTGTTATGTATTTGCAAAGTGTGTTTTATTAATCTCAGCTTTACATTAGTCACAACATATAGGATGGAGTAAATATTAATTTTATTATTTTCAGTTTAAAATATGGATATAATTAAAAGGAAAGCTACCACTGACTTCTTTGACTGGCTTTGCCAAATTCAAAAATAACATGTTTTGTAAATTCTTATGGAGACAATAGCTTTTTACTTAATTCGAATCTAGATTACCTATATAGGGATAGATATTCACTAACTCTACCTGTTTACATGCCAGTTATAGTATACACTAAAAATCATTAGTACAGTAAATTTCAGTAATTGATTAATAATATATTTGCAGATACTCCAGGGAAAAAACGTGGAACTAAAGCACCAAAAATAAAGACATCTTTGTTTTTGTCCATTTTTGATACATGTTACGGTCTATAAGCTTCACTTGTATAGCACATTTATCACAGATCTGCATTCTGTTAGGCTCCTCTTTGTCACTGTCCTTTCCAATGTCTGCACTGAGTGTGTTAGAGTATTTGAAACATTCTGGGGATGGGAAAAGCAAGGGAAAAACATTTTATTAAATGAATACTTTGAAAGCAAAATCCTTGTTGATTGTAAGTTGATTTAAAACAGGTTTGTTAAATCAAATACACATTAGATAGGTAGAGAAGAGAAATAGATTTATGAGTCTACCTGAACTCATGTCAATTATGGTATACACCAATTATCTTTCATAGAGACTCCAGTGAAGAAACAGAAGGCTCAACCTACAAAAACAAAAGGTAAGAGTGTAAATATATTTGGTTAAAGGGATACTATAGTGCTAGGAATAGAAATTTGTATTCCTAGCACTATAGCTCCCTCTCGTGCTCCCCCCTCCCTTGTGCCACCCCCACACTGTAAGGGTTAATACATGTTAACGGTAATTACCCGATTCCAGCGCCAATCTTGTCAGATGTTAATGTGAGAACCTTTCTTGGATCCACATCAAGAACATCTATTAGAATAAGGAGGATACATAGCCGTGAGCCTTGAGTGTTCAGTAATTTGAACTTGACTTCAGTAATACTTAAACAATGTATCAAACTGTACATTGACCTTTTTCACCAGAATTAACATGGCTTTAGATAATCTTATTTATTTTTATTTTTTTATCAATTGTTTCTCCTGTCTATTTTGTTTAAATCAAATAATGGGTCCATTACACCATTGAAATTATCTGCATACCTTTCCCATATCAATATTGTCTGCATTATTAAATAACTTCCCTAAAAAGGCTATCTGACCTGAATTAGGAACATAAACATTAATTAAAATGTGAAAATATCTTTCGTTTACAAATAACAATAATTTATTTAGCATCAACATTACAATCTTTTCCTGGCATTATAGCTTCCCCTTCTGTCAAGCCCCTCCCCCCATGGTGCAGAAGGAGTTAAAAACATGGGTCCAGCACCAATGTCCTTGGTGCTGACTCAGGTCCGCCTTCACTCTTCCCCTGCTAACAGCCATTGGAGGAGGAGTTAACCCTAGCAGGTAATTAAAACTACACTAATTTCATGCTCTGGGTGTCACGGGAGTCGTACCCCAACACACAGGAAAGAGGAATCCCACAAAAGGTGGATCCAAAAGGCGTATTACTGAGCATTAGAATGGCCCTACTTAACGTATTAATACAACAAGAAACAGGGTCAAGGTAAATCAAGGACAGGAATAACAGAAATACTCAGAGTTAAGACAAAGCCGGGGTCTGGATACCAGAAAACACAAGTCAAATTCTAAGCTGGGGCCAGGATACCAAAAATCATGAGTCAAATACAAAGCCGGGGTCAGGATACCAGAAATCAGAAGTCAAATACGAAGCTGGGATCAGGATACCAGAAATCAGAAGTCAAATAGGAAGCCGAGGTCAGGATACTAGAAATCAGAAGTCAAATACAAAGCCGAGGTCAAACAGAGGTAATCACAAGGGAATCACCAGGAGCACTAAACAAGGATCCAAACAGAAACCACGATAGGATAAAGAATGGAGGCTAAAACAAGCCTTAAATAGGCTCAAAAGAGTTCCCATTAGTCCACGTCATCTCTGCGAGCACAAACAGCATTGGGTCGCCTAGATGACATGGTACCTTTAAGGTAATGACATAATGGCTATTTATTTTATTTTTAGGGGTTGCAGTTCGTCCCGCGAACGGCTCCCTCTGAAGGTAAGTATTATATGTGGTCGCGCAGCCAAAGGACAGAGGCCATGCGGCCAAGTGGTGCGCTCTGCTCACATGACTGGAGGAGCAGCGCGGGCACCGGGTAAAGGTATGTTTGTGACACAGGTTTATGGGTGATGGGACACTGCACCCAAGGCACTTCAATAGGCAGAAGTGGTCTGGGTGCCTACAGTGTCCCTTTACTCTCTTTCAATATAGCAACTGACACTCCTCTAGCTTATGGGTTCTCCAAAGAAGCACATATAATTGAGACAAAATGTTTTCCCAAGTACACCTGATTTTTATCCATTTTTTTAAATTATTTATCTCTTTAATCTTAAGACGCACACCTGCTGGGAAAATACATTGAATTTAGTGAAAAAAAATTGTATAATCTAGAAAACCTCCAAGATCATTCTGTAGCCCTTTTAGCTCACCTTGATAAAAAAAAACACAAACAACATTAAAGCCAACAATAAACACAGTCATTGTGTTTGTAAAAACAAGCACAAAAACTACCATAATCATCTCCAAATTTAAACATAGATAAATGTTTTAACCTAGAGCTAAAAAACTCATAGATGGTGACTAAAAGAGAGGAAGTAGAGAAATGTCTAAGTCAGCCACTTTGAAAAAGAGGAGGAAGACAAAAAATGAACATAAAAAACTAATTTCTTTGGTCCTGATACAAAGCAAAAATAATTTAAGTTGTAATCATGTGTTAATCATATATACAAATCTTCTTATTTGATAGTATCACCATAATCTTTTGGAGGGAAGATTAAAATGTGCCAAAAAACAACCCTCCCCCCTCCAAATATGTGCCATTAAGAAAATTCTGTCCAAGATACTATAATTCGTATGTACACAGCATCTCATAGAAACATGATTGCCTACTTATATGAACAATTAACCAAAATAAAAATGGGTTTGTTTGAAAGACAGAGTCTTATGTACATTAATGATTGAATTCCATAAAAAAACACAAGATAACCCCCACTTTTAACCCTCCATATACCTGTGAGAAATGTCCATCTATATTTAATATTTGTGACCCTTAGGATCTGCGTTTGCTCAGAAAAGGTTCTTCTATTTTGACGTTATTCTTGAGAAATGTAATAAGTTAGTTCTAGTATACCTCTTAGGCAAATGTTCTTGCGCCTTACCCTGTCTTCCAAATCGATAATTGTTTCCTTCAGACTTTTTATTTTAGATTCCATATTTAAGTAAGAGTTTTGAAGTAGCTTATATTCCTCTTGAATTGAGGATAAAGTATTCGCTTGAATGTTAAGGGTTTCTGCTATGAAAGTGATTTCAGATCTCAATTATCCCGAGTTAAGTTCTATATCTTTATTTATTTATTGAGGTATAATATTGAATCCTATTGTAACAGTGCAATGTTTTGTGGACCAAGGACATACTTGAAAACAAGATAAATCTCAATGTATCCACCCTGGTAAATTTTTTTATAAATAAATAAATATGAACATTATTGCAATGATTTCTTTTCAAGCCACAAAGATGCCTTTAGGCGGTCGGAAAAAATTAGTGTATCATTCCTCTGCAATATTATTAATTTAGTCGGGTATCCCCATTTATACTTTATTTGATTATTTCTTGAAATATTTGTTACTGTCCCAAAGGATCTTCTTCCATTTCTTGTATTTCAGGACAGATCTTGGAATATTTTCAAATCGTGATACGTATAATTTGCATCCGTTTCCATTATCGATCTGTGTTTGAGCATAACCTGATCTTTAAACCAATAATGATGGAAGCATATGTTGACATCTCTGGAGGCTGATGTTGGTATTCCCTTTGGTCTGGTCAGGTGGTGAAATCTGTCCATTATTTTTTGTTTGACTCAAAAGTCATACATATATTCCGGAAATTCAGCAGATATTCCTGTAGATTATTATAGTAGATTATCTCCTTTAACTTGTTCATTGATCACTCTGATATGGATATTATTCCGCCAACTGCGGTCTTCCAAATCAGATATTTTTTGTTACATCTCACCATATTTGGTTGATAATTGATCATATTGTGTTTGCATCTTCCCTTGTTGGAAATCCAATGCCTCAAGCCTTTTTTCAATATTGATCACTTTTTGGTTAATTACAGCAATATCTTTTTTTATCTCTTTGACATTAATTTGTAACTCTAAGGAGATTTTTTCAAATAATAGCTGTTGGCTTTTTTCCAAGATGTCAGAGAACATTGTCTGCATCTCATTCACGGGGAGAGTATTATTTTCTTTGTTTTCATCTTGGATAAATGAGGCACCTTCATTTATTTCTCTTATGTTTGGAGATTGTGGAGTAAAAAAGTTGGATAGCCTTTTTTCAGATCTAAAATCTTTGATCTCTTTTTTATCTTTTTTAAGGGCATGGCTTTCAGGAATATTTTTTGACACCATTATTCAAGGTTGGAGTCAATGTGGTTGTCTCCTTAGTGAGTAGGTATTATTCACTTGCTGTACAACCTTAACTCCTTAAGTGCAAATTAACTTCTAGGCTTCTGGACTCTATTCACACACTGCTCATATATTTGAGAAGGCTATCTCTTTTAAATATAGATGATAAATGCTCCAATCAATATATACTTGGAAAACATTATATAGGACTTTCTTCTGTAACAAGTTAGGTACCACAAGCCTCCCAATGCATAAAAAGCAATGCATTGTGGATGCAATAAAATGCAATCAAAGAGTACATTTTATAGTACTCATCTGTTTGTAGTATTGGAGGAAAAATAAACTGGTTCTCTGGGTTTTCCAGCCTGTTAGTGGCAACGGAATAACAGGAATCGATAACTCCCCTGCACTAGCAAGAGCACTGTCTTCCCCGATCAACCCAATTTATTTCTCCATTTATTTCCTCACACGTGGGTCTGAGTTATGTTAGCGCAACCACAACGTCTTCCGGTTCTTAGAATTTCCAGCGTCTCCAACAGCTACGTTGAATCCTATGTCTACCGGGCTGCAGGCTCACAGGCAGCTCACTCGCTCACCGGCTCCCAGACTCTCAGACTCTCAGGCGTCTCCTGCTACCATGAGTCTCCTCTTCTATTGGGCTTCACTCTTGGCGCTAACAGGAGCGAGCGTGTGTGTGCGCTACGTCATAGCTACTCCCCCCCACAAACCGGAACCAGGTTTTGTGAAACATACCAACTTCTAAAATTGTTTCACATTGAAATTTTATTTTAGTCCTTGTATTTTGTGACCTGTAACTTTCAAAATAAGCTAAAATCCTATACATATTATGTACTCTATAAATCAAGCCACATGATTGAATTTATTTTGAATTACTTTTCCTTAGCTGGACATATTATGCACACTTTATTATTGCATAAACTGTGAAAAAAATTCATTTTTTCCCCTATTTTTGGGCATTTATTTATAATTAAAGGAACATTATAGTGCCAGGAAAACAAACTTTTTTTCATAGCACTAAAGGGTCATTAGGCCCTCCCCACCTTCAGGGCCCCCCACCCGTTGGGCTGAACTTACCTTTCTCCAGCGCCATGCTCCCTCTGTGCTGGGGAACTCTCCACCCCCTGCGCATGTGTGGCAAGAGCTGCGCGTGCATTCAAACAGTCCATATGAAAACATTACTCAATGCTTTCCTATGGATGTCCAGCATCTTCTCACTGTGATTTTCACAGTGGCCAAGTGGTCCTTTAATGAGAATTTATATATGTATGTGTGACATCGAATTAAAGCCCCCTTCGTCCTCTAAAAAACATTATATAATATGTGCTGGTGCAATAAATGAGAGAGTTGCGAATTGCGGTTGAACACAAACAGCAAAAGATGCAACAATTGCTTGTGTCCTTAAGGGGTTAAATTACATCTGCCAGTTTAGTACCCAGTTTTCTAATCTATCTAAATCCTCTGTTGTTAAATAATATACTACTCACATTGTATTACCTTACCTAGTTTTGTTTCATCTGCAAACACTGACACATGACTTGTAATGCAAAAAAATCATTTATAAATAAGTTGAATAGAAGTAGTCAAAGGACAGACCCCCTGAGGGACTAGTTTCGCACAGCTTAAAGCTTTACCATTTTTATTACCCTCAAACCAAGTGATCTCTCTGTATAGTTTTTCCTTATGAGGTAATGTAAGGTAGTGGTGCTTCAGTTGTGCATAGAAAAAATAAGTTTTCCCTCACATAATGCATCCAGTTCTTGGAGATCTTCCGCTTGTAGTGCTCTACATACTACTGACAGAAGAGGACTGTGCATAGGTGAAATCTGGGGCATCGCACGGAATTATTTCAGCATCTGCGACACCGGGGCTAACCCATTCCCGGGTTTCAGGCCCTCCGAGCCCCCAGCCATACCGCCGGACGTAGCAGCATGTCAGTTCCCCCGTTAGCAAAGGCCATCCATTGTTTTCGTAAATCCTTGAAATGCCAATCCATGATCCTTTGCAGAGTTGTGGCCTGAAAGTATTTCTTGAAATTGAGTAGGGTTAATCCCCCCAATGCCTAGGTGAGCAGAGTAATTCGTACCGGAGACGTGAGTGTTCTCCCCTCCATACTTACTTAATCATTGCAGTCTTTAAGGATGAGAAAAATGCTCTTGGTAAGGAGAACGGTACAGTCTAAAAGAGATACAATAATCTTGGGAGAATGTTTATCTTGAGCACTGCTACTCAATCATGATAAGAAATGTGTGGGTGCCACAAATGTTTGAGTTTGTCTGTTATTGTTTT
Organism: Pelobates cultripes; assembly: GCA_933207985.1. Classification (NCBI taxonomy): domain Eukaryota; kingdom Metazoa; phylum Chordata; class Amphibia; order Anura; family Pelobatidae; genus Pelobates; species Pelobates cultripes. The sequence goes on from OW240913.1 coordinate 252,167,691, forward strand.
CAGGAGAGGTATATAATTCTGTTGGTATATCTTGCCAGGGTCTGAGGTCTGATCCCCAGGTATTTCATCTTCCTTTAGCACCAGTGAAACGAGAAAAGTGAGTTGAGGGCAGTGTAATTGCTGTGGAGAGCATGATATTTAGTTCCTCACATTTGGGGAGGTTAAGTTTGAAACTGGATAGTAAACTATATTTCTCAATGTCCGATAATAGGCAAGATAGTGTGACCCAGGGGTTTGACACAAAAAAGAGGAGGTCGTTCGCATAGGCCACTACCTGGTGCTCCACAGTGTTCCAAGCGTAACTTCGAATAACCACACTCCATTAATGTTTTTCCTTAATACTAAAAAGAGAAGCATAAATGCCAATATAGCAGAAAACATAAATGGTTAAAAAACTGTATTACAATGCGTAGTATACCATTCAAACGACCCCTCTAGGGTCACTCATAGTGATTGTCTATCTGCCTCCCCCTTTCCTTATGAATTCCCAGAGTAGAACAGGGTTGACAAATTAGCAGGTTGCCTCCCTAGGTAAAGGGAGCTTTGGAAGCTGTGGAAGGTTTACGTGATTGGAAAGTTAGTCAACCCAGGAACGTTAAAACGTATTTACAGATTACTTGCGAGTTAGGCAAAAGGAGGTGGTACTGCATTCCCATGAATACCCTATTAAGCATATTCCTCCAGTGCCATGCATGCGTGTAAACTATTTCTTACTTTGTTGTTACACTTTTGTCCTGCACTCCCCCTAGCCCATTCTTTATCTCTCTCCCTCCCCCCTATCCCTTGCTTGTCCCACTATGGACTGATATGATCATTATACCCTCACCCCCAGTATTGCTCTCAGCTGCAAGTGTATCTATGAGATTTAAGTCTCCTCCCTGGTGGAAATTATAGGGCCTAATGGCCACAAATGCCTTTGCACTCTAACAGCCTCTTGCAGGACCACTGGAGTACAGAAAATCTACATGCAAAGCGTATGGGAAAAAAGCATTATAGGGCAAGAGATAGGCATAGGACAGCACATAGTCTGTGCAACTCCTATCCGCTTTAAGTTACATTTTGGACATACTTGCTTAACCAAGTGTAGTAGTACATTCTTACAGAAAGCCATGACACAATTATGTCTGGTAAGTTCCCGGAGGGCTTGGAGTCCTTAAAATGGAGACAAAAACAGGGTCTGCCTTGGCATGTCGGAGACAGTGTCATCGGGTAAGGTAATCAAAAGAGCGAAACACCAGATTCAATAAACCCCATCACTCCCCCCCAATAAATAAAATAAAATAAAATATTAATAAAATTAATCTAACAAAAAAATAAGGAATCTCTCCCCAAGATCAGGTGCTTGTGCACGTATGGTCTTGTCCCAACTTTCAGAAGTGACTGTTTTTGCTTCATGTACACCGTCCACGGAGTGTACTTTCATGACCCAGTGGTGAAAGTGTAACAAAGTGCCCTTCGCCACTTGGTCCTAGAGAGGCCTGCTTGCCAGCCTCCTGCCTTGTGACTATGGCCCCTGGGAGAGTTTGCCCTTTATAAACATTATCTGGGCATGTTGGATTGTAACACTTTTTATACACCTTTAATTTTATGAGAAAATGTGCCTCTTCCCCGTTTTGTCCTATTGTTTTACAGCAGGGCGTTGCCCCAGGGACACTGCCAGACCAGTTTAAACTTGTCGCTTTGTCCCTCCTCAATCTCTCATCAGCCCTTGCTAAACTTTAACCCCATGGCGATTTTATTATGTTCGTAGGATCTGAGCGCTGTTTGGATATATTGAGCGCTCAGATCCAAGCTATCTGGGGATAGGTTGAATGTGGGGGTTCTGTTCAGTATGATAGGAATTATGTATTTTTGTGTATTTTTGCTGTTGTTGTGAATAGAGATATTTTCTGTATGCTGGAGATAATTGGCTTACCACACCCAAGGCATGCTTGCTGTCGGTCAAATAGGATTTCCATCTATATTTTGAACCACTGGACCAATTTGTATGATTTTGACATATGTTTGTATTTGGAGTATGCTGATTCTGAAAATGTAAGTTTCTGTGAATGTGATGTATACTTTTAAAGTTATGAATATTGTGTAAAACTGTGTATTTTCTTGCCTGTGATAATTACGTTAGCCCATTGTGTTCAGTAATTATATCACAGGCAGAGGGGAGGATTTTGCTGTAATGACTGGGAGTGTCTGACTGTATTGTATTGTGTTTGATTGGCTGTTCCACAAGACCATGTGGGTGGGAACTGTGTGTAACAACTTGCATAAAAGAAAGCCCTTTGCTGCCATTAAAAGAGATCTGCTTGACCCTCAACACGTAGTCTTGTCTCATGATTGGAGGGAACAGCTATATTCACACTGGGGATTGCTATACTTGAATACTCCCCTTAGCTCTTGTAAGAGCTGTTCCTGATATGCTCTCCTGGAGGAGAGGTCGTTCCCACATGGTCCTGGAGGACAGAAGCTGATCCAGGGTGGAAGGAAGACGGTGAGACTCCAGTTAAGCTACGGCAGTTGTGAAGTCTGCAGTGGTTGTGGTGTCCGGTGCGGTGCTTGTGGTCCTCAGCGCAAGCTAGGAAGTGTCCATCAACAGAAGGTACTCGGTAGGAGTAAGGAGAGTTCCGATACATGAAGCAAAAACTCCCAAGCTCCCCCCTCCCCATCAAAGCAACAACAAAAAAACAAAACATAATAAAACAAAGGAAAAAAGAGGAAAAGAAATCCCACCCAGTGAATCCCAGAGTGCAAAGAATTAAAACCCAAAGTATGAAGGGCTAGCACGGGCCAAATGTTATACCAGTCACCTGTGTAGTGACCCCAAGTATTCAATCAGTGCAGAGTACCTACCTAGTCACACGTTTCAAAAGTCAGGTGCAAGGGCAACAAGACAAGTGGTTCTGGCCAGAGAGGATTTACAAGGGTTGGTTACTCCTCCGGGTTCACATGACCTCGGCTGCCGTCTGGGCAGGGGGGCCATCAGGGGTCCATTTAATGGAGGCCCAGACATTCTGATGTCTAACGGAGGGGCAGAAAGGGAAGCCCCACCTGTATGGGATGTTTCTTTCTCTCAGGGCTGATGTTACAGGGCACAGGGCGCGTCATGCCTCCAGCGTGAGGGGTGACAGGTCATTATAAAGTGATACCTGTGCTCCTCTGTACTCCCAAAAGGGTCTCACTCTGGCCTTCTTCATAATGGCTTCCTTGATTGGGAAGGAGTACATACAGCATATTACGTCTATCGGTGAGTCAGTGGGAGTCCTGGATCTCAGTGCACGATGAGTTTGCTTAAATTCAAACTAAGCCGGTGCTTCCTCACACAGAGCAGAACAAGCCAGAGAGCATTTCCTCCATGTCGTCTGCCCCCTCCGGCTCAGGTATACCGCATGTTACAGTGGCTTCCTCAGTTATCTAGATCTTCCATGTGGCATCACATTGCTAGCAGCATCGCTCTCTATCGTAACACTGCAATATCAGAGGCCATGGAGCGGGTTGTTAGATGTGTTGTGGACACTTCCAGAGATGGCAGGTAGCCATCTTGCGCTGTCACCTCAGTTCATAGGTGCGCCATTTCAGTCTTAGTCATTTCATCGATGGTAGAGGTAAGTTTCTGGATTTTTTTTTCATTTCCATAGAGGATGCCCTGTTGCGAAGGTCCTCCACGATCCTATCTAACATGAATCTCTCTGATCTTTTCAATCACTTCTGCTGGGCAGAAAGGCGATATTGGCACCATTTTGGGGGTTGCCCGCCTCTTTCTTTTTTCCGGCCACGGTGAACAAATTCCCATCCATGGGGCCAGTGTTGGACCCCAATTGACTGCCCCTCACGATCTTTAATGTTTCTGTGTGACCCATGTGGCTGCTTTTATTGTAAAGAGGTGCTATATAGGGATGAGATGGAGCGGAGATCGTGCCTTAGGCAGCCATTACGTCCGGAGCCCACACCACTCCCCCTCCATAACATTATATTATAGATCTGATATTATACATCTACAAAACATGCATTTAAACGTTTTAATCCCAAACTTAGAATATAGAAAACATCTTTATAGTTGTTCAAGAAACTAAAAAAAAAATTATTTTTTACGTTACATCAGCATTCCATACTATTATATTATAGATTTGATATTATACACCTACTAAACATGTATTTTAAACTTTTTAATCCCTTTGTCAAAAAGAGTGTAAACTAAAATCATTTTGTAAGGAGCCCAGTGATATTTGATGGTAATCGTTCAAGAAACTAAAAAAAAATGGATGAAAGCATGTCGCTAGTTGTTAGAGAATTAGAGAATACATTCTTTATTTTTTAACTTTACACTAGACATTAAATAATATTATGTTTTAGATCTGATATTATACACTTACTAAACATGCATTCAAACATTTTAATCCCAAAGAGCAAAGAAAAAAACAAAGTATGAGATAATAGTATATTATCAATATTGCCTTGGCATTGGCTTTGTATACTATTAGCTTTAGCGCTTTTCTCATTATATATATTTGCTCCGTGGCTTTCCTTATTTGTATATTCCTGGGATATGTGCTATTATTTTTCCAATGTGTATTAAATTTGCATTCTCAGTGCTAATGCCCTTCTCAACAAATTGCAGTGTGTTATGTAAGAGTTTTCATATTTTCTGATTAAATCAATAAGAAAAGAATGATATTATAAAACAATTATTTAATTTGCATTTGATGTATAGTTGATATATAGAGAATGTACAGGGAGAGGTATTTACCTGCTGCCATATCAATTATGGTGTATCAAAGAATGTAATATCTTTAATAGAGACTCCAGTGAAGAAGCAGGAAGCTGAAACAACAAGAACAAAAACAGGTAATTACGTGAAATAGTTTGTCATTTTTGGAGAGTTGTTAAGACCTAATGACGTAAAATAACATGTGGCTCATTCCACTACCATACAAGTGAAGGGACATTTATGAATATGCTCTGTTCTAAAGAGTGATACAAAAAATGTAAAAGGAGAAGAGTACCAAAACCTCTTGCTTCAACAATGACTGTCTCTTTTTTAGCCCTTTAACCCTTTAATGACCGCTGATGTACGAGGTACGTCCAACAAAAAACAGACCTTAAGGGGGGCGGGGCTTGACCGCGATGCAGAGAAGTCGAATAAAACCAGGGCTCCTGCCAAATGGCAGATTTTAAGACATCCTGGCAGAGTATTTATAACGGCAGACATCTTGTGCTATGATAGAAATTAAAAGTGTATATTCTGAGTCACTCTGAACAGAGCAGACTCCATTTTGTTATTTTCAAGTTAACAAAGAGACACGAAATTTCTATCCTTTTTGTAAAACTAACCACTTTGCCAGAGCTAAAGGAATGCATAGTATATACAAACCAAGTGATAAGGAGAACGGGGGTTGGACAGACTGTCTAAATGCTAATGGAATAGATGCATTCTAAACCCAGACATTTGTGACAGAGGAGATTAAATAATAAAATGTTACTTTCTATATGTATAACGTCCCATTGTAAGTTACGGGTCAAAACTCAGAATTTGCCAGACACATAGTCTGGACAAAACTTAAAGAAAATGTTTGAACTGACAGCAAATCTAAGTTATGGTAGTCATTTTAGATTAGCCAAATGACGTCAAAATAGCCACCAAGAAAAGTTAACTCTTTCCGGGATAGGTATGTTTAGTGGGACAAGACTGCCCTCTATAGACCAAATACCTAAATTGCGATCCCTAGGTAAGCACACCTCTAGTGCTTCTATTGGGTTATCAACTGATGACGTACAGAGAGTCTGGCCCTTTAAAAGTTAGGACAAAGGGAAGACAGAGGGGTATGCAAAGGAGAAAGAAGAAGGGAGACAAGGAATGCAAGGGTATGCAAAGAAAGCAAAGAAGTGAGCAGTGGGGAGCAATGACACTCTAGGACACTCAGAAATTCCTACACACCTCCATGCAGAGAGACATCCAAATAAGTTCCCGAGACTAATTACCAATCGGATGAAATATCTACTCAACTGGTAATTATACTGGTTTCATTTAATTAATTAAATTAATTAAAATGTACTAATGGCATGATATCTGACTGGATAAATCACGGTCAGATTTCCATATTAAGAAATCTTAGTTAACTAAAGAATATATAGTTATAAACATTCCATTCTGCAGGTGGAATTAAGAATAATTATATATTGATGTGATATTATCACGTTAGCATACCGCTGTTTTTATCCAGGTGTATTGATTTGCTCTAATTAAGATAAGATATCTTTTAGACAAATTAAAATTCTGCTTTTGTAAAAATCATGGTAGATTCTCTTATTGGATGGTTCCAGGAAATGACTAATGAACTGGTTTAAATGTTATTTTATTTAAAATTACATAAGAATAGATCTTAATTACCTAGGAGATCTAGCCAGCATTGAAAGGGTTATTCTAACTGTTAACCAGGGTTTTATGGCCCTTCGCTTTCTCTCTGTGTAAGGATACCTCATAAATCGTATAAGTCTTGACAGAAAATGCTGTTTAGCCATTGAAACATGTATAGCCATTCCTTTGTATTGCATACCATTTTATACTGGATATTCATTGATTATTGTCATGCATGTTGCATAATATTATTGTTAATTATATGTTATTATAAAATAAAATCTATTTTTATAACAAAATTGTGATTTTAATTATATGAAATACTTTTCACTTACGATACTGAGAATTGAATTAGTGGGCAATTCTCACTGTTTACTATTATTATCCCATAAATATCCCCACAATCCTGGTCGCAATTCAGCCATACTAACCGGGCTACACATGTACCCACTTCACGGAACCCTTGGTGGGACCAGACTGGGGCATTATAGGCTTTACTGGCGAGGCTACAGGTAGGCTGCGGCCTAATAACAGTTGATATTAAGGGGCAAAAGGGCCAGCGGCCGGTCATCCAGTCCCGAAGTCCTGCAGACGCAGACCTCCCCCCCTTTGGACCGTTGGGGGCATCACGGTCCATCATGGCACCATCACAAGCCTGCTATTATACAAGCAGACCCTGCTGGATAGACGCGGGCAGGAGAACGCAACAACATCCCACAAGCCTAAGATGGCGACAGTCCTCATCACGATGCCTCATACAAACAACACATAGAGCAACAAGCGGCGTACAGGCTCTGCACAGCGACTGAGCAGCAGAAGCCGAAGAGGCCAGTGGCAACCAACTCACAGCGGCAACCAGAGGAGTGTGCCCCATGACATGCAGTGGTGAGAAGCCTCACTCACTCTCCCAAACACCAAGCGCCGGCACTCAGAAAGGAGCGGTGGCTGTATGACACCGAGGCATACTGCTCCAGCCCTTCGTAGCCTCAACCCAGGACTGAACGACCCAGCTACAAGAGATGGCAAAGGCTTGAAGGGCACGTACTGACCCGGGGGCAAACCACACCTACCAGAAGAGCATTAACAGCCCCTTACCCAGTCCCAACCACTCTGCCACGCATCCCCACTGCCCTCATCACCAGTGGTTACCTGCTGTAAAGCCCATCCTGATCAATGATGCCGTGACTCATAACAATCTGGTGCTCCAGATTTAAACATCCCTCACTAAGCTGGTGCATCATCATAGTTTTAAATCCCTTTTGTTTAAACATGTGTATAATTTACCTGCTCGACTTCTCATACATTGTTCAGGCATATTACTAACCATTTAAACGTCAAGGTCAAAACCAGCTCTTTAGCCCAAGCATAATTTTGTTACTAAACAGCTCCTTGCATCTTAGTACATCTTAAACACCAGAACATAGACAAACCAGATATAATGACACTCGACTGTTTAAACCTTGTACATCACTATTATGCCATACCCTGTCTTACTTATGTTCCTATCTTGTTATAACAAAAAGAAAAAGTGCTGTACCTCTTGACTACCTGTGCCAAATATTTAATATGATGTATAGTACTGAACTGTTTTTGCCTGTATCTAACTCTGCACTCAAAAATAAAGAATTAAAAACAAAACAAAACAAAAAAAGGTCCTTAACCCCTTAAGGACGGAGCCAAATGTACACGTTGTGAACAAAACAAAATGTAAACAAAACCTGGCATTTGCGCTACATGTCTGTCCAACCGTAATTCACCTCTTTCAGAGCAAATGCACCCACCCTTATTATATATCATTTTATTCAGGGGAAACAGGGCTTTCATTTAATATCAAATATTTAGCTATGAAACATAAATTAATATAAAAAAAAATGGGAGAAAATACGATTTATTTTAAATTTGTTTAGTTCTACATGACATTTTAACGGTCAATGTCATAATACTGTTTGCTTTTACTGCAATACAATACACATATTTGTATTCAGTAAAGTCTCATGTGTAAGACAGTACCCCCTATGTACAGGTTTTATGTCGTTTTGGGAAGTTACAGGGTCAAATATAGCACGTTACATTTGAAATTGAAATTCGCCAGATTGGTTACGTTGCCTTTGAGACTGTATAGTAGCCCAGGAATGAAATTTACACCCATAATGCATACCATTTGCAATAGTAGACAACCCAAGGTATTGCAAATGGGGTATGTCCAGTCTTTTTTAGTAGCCATTTGGTCACAAACACTGGCCAAAGTTAGCGTTAGTATTTGTTTGTGTGTGAAAAATGCAAAAAACGCCAATTTTGGCCAGTGCTTGTGACTAAGTGGCTACTAAAAAAGACTGGACATACCCCGTTTGCAATACCTTGGGTTGTCTACTATTGCAAATGGTATGCCATCATAGGGGTAATTTTCATTCTTGGGCTACCATAGGGTCTCAAAGGCAACGTACCCAATCTGGCGAATTTTAATGTGAAAAAATGAAACACAAGCCTTATATTTGACGCTGTAACTTTTGAAAACACCATAAAACCTGTACATGAGGGGTACTGTTGTACTCGGGAGACTTCGCTGAACACAAATATTTGTGTTTCAAAACAGTAAAAGTATCACAGCAATAATATTGTCCGTGTAATGCTGTTTGTGCGTGAAAAATGCAAAAAACTTCACTTTTACTGGCGATATCATCGTTGTAATACATTTTACTGTTTTGAAACACTAATATTTGTATTCAGCGAAGTCTCCCGAGTAGAACAGTACCCCCCATGTACAGGTTTTATGGTGTCTTGGAAAGTTATAGGGTTAAATATAGTGCTAGCAAATTAAATTCTCTTTACTTTCAGCATGGGTTGTCAGGCAGGTCCTGCTAATTGTAATTAATTAAGATACCTAATTATGTAAAAATATGACATAAATATATATGTAGAATTAATATATGTATATATATACGTATGTGTATATATATGTATATATCTATATAATTTTTTTTAAATATTTTTATTTATATATAGGTATATATATAGTGATATATACGTATATATTTATGTATATAGATATATATATTATTTTGTTCTACGTGTATTTTGATAGATATATATATATATATATATATATATATATATAAATACATTTCACAATACAGTTAGAACGAAATAACACACATCTATATATTTTTTAATTATTTATTTGTAATTATTTTTTGAATTTTATTTTTTAACGTATTTACGTTTTTATTTTTTTTATATTATATATAAATATATATATAAAACAATAATTATGTATATATTTATTCAGTATCAGTCTACGTGTAATTTGATATTAATATACCGTATTTATTGGCGTATAACACGCACTTTTTCTCCCTGAAAATAGGGGAGAAATTGTGGGTGCGTGTTATACGCCGGCCCTTTAAATACTGCAGCTGCCTGAGCGCTCTGTCAAGAGCACTCAGGCGGCTGCAGTTGGTACTCACCTCCTCTGTAGCGTGGCCGAGCCGCTCTGCCGTCCGCGGTGGCCGGCCGGAGTGATAGGAAGGTGCACGCTCAGTGTGCACCTTCCTGTCAGTCCGACCGGGTACAGGAAACAGAAACTCCTGTTCCTGATCTAAGTATATATTATTATTTTTTTTTACACTATTTATCTTATTTTATTTTATTTTCAGCCAGCAGGGGGACCACCTGTCATTACAGGCAGTCCCCCTGCTTGCAATGCTGCAGCCAACTACCCCCGGCCATGTGATTGTGGGTCCTCGCAAAGACCCCACTCTCACATGGCCGGGGGGGTTTCCAGGAGGATGGACGTGCCGCGGGGGACTCCCTGGGAGTCCCCCGAACCGCGATCGCCGTCGTAAGTAGGAAAAGACCGGGTAAGTAGGTAAGTAGGAAAAGACCGGAGGGCGTACTATTATGCCCAGCAGCATTTAGAGCCGCTTAGAATAGGGCGTAATAGTATGCCCTCCGGTCTTAAGGGGTTAAAGACCTTGGACGTACCTGATACATCCGCGGCTATTTTCAGCGGTGGAAGCGATCGTGTTCACTTCCAGCCGCTCCTATGGTATTACACGATGTCTCGATATTGAGGCATCATGTAATACCCCCTACACTGCCAGGGAACCCAAGTGATGGCCCCCCCTACTCCGCTGGAGTGATCACTTCCGGGTTTGCCGCATGTGGCGCCCGGCAGTGTAGGGAAGAGCATCTGAAGCTATCACAGGATTCAGATGCTCTTACCCTTACTGAGTGCCTCGAAGAATCGAGGCACTCAGTAACAGTTAAAAAAAATAAAATTAAAATAAATTACAAAAATAAATAAATAAATAAGAAAAAAATTAACCCCTACCCACCCTCCCCCTTTCCCCATGTACTTACCGATCACCGCCGTTCCTCAGACAGCGATCGGTCTTCTTCTTGGTCTTCTTCTTTGGGGGGCTCTCTGGACTGAGCCCAGAGAGTCCCCCCTCTCCAATTTGGAACCCCATGTATATATATATATATATATATATATATATATATATATGCATCTTATATATAACGTCATACTAAGAGTATTTTTTATTAACCCCTTAAGGACACATGATGGAAATATTCCTGAGGATCCTGAGGAAGACCCGAACGGCTCGAAACGTTGATCAGAATCTTGTAAACCCTTTGATGGAATAAACACCACTACTTTTCTTTAAAAGACCGGAGAGTGTATCCTTATTCAATATTTTATATATATATATATATATATATATATATACATAAACACACACACATACATAGACACGTATTATGTGTGAGTGTGTGTATGTATATATATATATATACACACACGTATTATATTTCTATATATATATATATATATATATATAAAAATTAATTTACATTTTTTTAATAAAAAAACTAATAAAACCGCTAACTTTGGCAAGCGTTTGTGACTAAGTGGCTACTACAAAAGACTGGACATACCCCATTTTGAATACCCTGGTTTGTCTACATTTGAAAATGATATGCCATGATGGGGTTATTTCACATTCCTGGGCTACCATATGGTCTCAAAAGGCAACACAGGCCCAGCAAACCAATCTGGCAAACTGAATCTGGCAAGCACTATTTTGACCCTGTAACTTTCCAAAACACCATAAAACATACAGGCCGGAGGTACCCCGATGGCAATCCTCTGGCTTCTTAGTTCGCTTAACATCAGGGTAGTAGATTTAACATGCACTATTTTATATTTATAAGTAACACGCCTGAAGTTGTATAGACATAACGTGTGTAGTTCAGGTAAGACAGATATAACATGGAGGAACTGCTTAGATAATTAATTGCTGAGTTACATGCTAGATGTGGCTCAATTGTAGTTGCCTATGTAGTTACTGCTTGAATGCCCACTAAGTATATCACATTTAGCTTAGTTTAACTATTATCTGTGTGGTTGCATGCCATGTAAAACATACACTCCCCTGTCACCACAACATCAGGGCCAGCGAAGGAAAAACAGGTAGTATAAGATTATAACATAGCGCACAGAGCATTTGCACACATATAGTTATGGTATTCTAGTAGGCAAACTGAGTACAGTAAAATAAATGTAAAACAAGCCTAATAAACATATCAGATAACATGTGTATTGAATGCGTAGTAGATTATTCAAACCGTTTATGTCAATTGTAAAAAAATAAAAAATCACTGAGTAGACATGCCTTAATTCACGAGAACATTACATTTTTAAACAAGGTAAACGTTACTACTTAGTCAAGCAGGTTGAAGCATGCCATGATGTGTTGTTTGTGTTGTATGATTGTAATAGGCATAACAGTAGGTCATTAAGAACAACACTTAAAAGCATAACGTTTCATTGAGCAAGAATTAAGAATTAAAAGAAAATGAGAGGAGAGAGTTAAGGAGTGCTGCATGTCCGCATTCAGTCCCTTTCAGCCCATGCCGGCAAGTTGTCTTCAGGGGTGGGAAGGCAGAAGGTGCCGGTGTGGCAATCGCGGGGTGAGGACCCCCTCCAGTCCCAGGCTCTGGCGGAGGGGGGCATCGTCAGACCACTGACTCGAGGGCTCTGAGAGTTTGAGGCATTCCCATGTCGGGTGCAGGTGGAGCTGGTGTTCCTTTGCCGCTTGCGGCGGGCATTCCTCCTGCAGGGTGGTTGATGCTGCGGAGGCAATTTCCTCACAGCCCTTGGCCTGGGTGGGCTGTGTGTTTCTGTGATTAGCTTGGGGACAATTGCTTTGCCCAAAGTGGGGTCCTCTTTCCCCCATTCCCAGCTCCTTTCTTGCGTTCTGTCTGCCTTTGCAGTGGTATCTTTCTCTTTTCCCCGTGGGTACGGTTCAGCTTGCTCGTACCTGTCAGGGTTTGCGGGTTTGCCTGAGGTGTTTGCAGCTGTTCATTCAGTCTGTGCCAGAATCGGGCAAAAGCACCTTCTAGACGCCGCTGAACATAGCTATGGATCTCTGTCTCATGTATGCAGTTTGGCTCGCTTGTCGCCGCCATTTTGGATACGCCATGTGCTCGGCTGCTATTGTGCTGCAGTTCGTCGAGTTGCGGGTGCAGCTTGTAACTGCCCCTCCTGTCGCTTGGTGTGGACTGAGATGACCCCCATCAGTTCGGGGGGGTAGATGGAGGTAACCCAGAGGGATCTGTGTCAAGGTCAGTCAGCGCGGGGAGCGGCGTCTCCCCGCTGCTCGATCTCCGGTAGGCCTCAGGGTATGTTGTCATGCGATTCCCCCGGGTGTCCCCGTTATGGTAGCTTCACTCCAGTGCACGACTGTGCCAATTTTTAGGGGATTTACCCCTGGAAAGTGCAGAATAGAGCGGGAGCTGAGGTTCAGCACAATCACTCAGCCTGAATGCTCGGCTCCGCCCCCACATAACCATTTTTAATACCCTGGGTTGTCTACTCTTACAAATGGTATGCCATGATGGGGTTAATTTTCATTCCTGGGCTGCTATACGGTCTCAAAGGCAACATAGGCCCAGCCAACCAATCTGGCAAATTTCAATGTGCAAATATAGAAAAGGGGAAAGCCCTACATTTGACCTCTGTAAGTATGCAAAAAAACATAAGACCTGTACATTTGGGGCACTGTTGTACTCAAGAGATGTTGCTGAACACATATTGGGGTATTCTTTGTCAGTAAAACATAACAGAAACTGAGAATCCATGCCTAAAGTACAATGTGAGAGAAAAATAACACAAAAAAATTACTACCCAAAAGTTTGACAGAGACTGGTGGTAGAATTAGTGCATGGAAAGTGTTAAACACCACCCTTTGAAATGCCCTAAGGTGTCTACTTTTCAAAACTATATTGTTTAAAGGGAGTAAATTACATTGGCAGGCTTCAAAAATGTCCCAAATAGGACATGGATGCACGATGACCAGCTGTGAAAATTCCAAGTTGGAAAACTGGAATGCGCACCCTCCAAATAAGGTCTTTTAGCCCGTAAAGAACCTGACACACGTATACATGGGTGGTCTTATCAATTATGATATATCATGGAATGTAATATCTTCCACAGAGACTCCAGTGAAGAAGCACGAAGCTGAACCAACAAAAACAAAAACAGGTAATTACCCTAAATGTTTTTTCATTTTTGTAGAGATATTAACACCTAATGATGTCAAATAACATGTAGGTCATCGAGTTAGAGGCACTTACTCTACCTACTCCCATATCAATTATGATATATCATGAAATGTAATATCTTCCACAGAGACTCCAGTGAAGAAGCACGAAGCTGAACCAACAAAAACAAAAACAGGTAGTTACGCTAAATGTTTTTCATTTTTGTAAAGATGTTAAGACTTAATGAAGTAAAATAACATGTAGGTCATCGAGTTAGAGGCAGTTACTCTACCTACTCCCATATGAATTATGATATATCATGGAATGTAATATCTTCCACAGAGACTCCAGTGAAGAAGCACGAAGCTGAACCAACAAAAACAAAAACAGGTAGTTACGCTAATTTTTTTTTCATTTTTGTAGAGATGTTAAGACCTAATGATGTAAAATAACATGTAGGTCATCGAGTTAGAGGCACTTACTCTACCTACTCCCATATCAATTATGATATATCATGGAATGTAATATCTTCCACAGAGACTCCAGTGAAGAAGCACGAAGCTGAACCAACAAAAACAAAAACAGGTAGTTACGCTAAATGTTTTTTTCATTTTTGTAGAGATGTTAAGACCTACTGATGAAAAATAACATGTAGGTCATCAAGTTAGAGGCACTTACTCTACCTACTCCCTTATCAATTATGATATATCATGTAATGTAATATCTTCCCAGAGACTCCAGTGAAGAAGCACGAAGCTGAACCAACAAAAACAGGTAATTACGCTAAATGTTTTTTCATTTTTGTAGAGATGTTAAGACCTAATGATGTCAAATAACATGTAGGTCATCGAGTTAGAGGCACTTATTATACCTACTCCCATATCAATTATGATATATCATTGAATGTAATATCTTCCACAGAGACTCCAGTGAAGAAGCACGAAGCTGAACCAACAAAAACAAAAACAGGTAATTACCCTAAATGTTTTTTTCATTTTTGTAGAGATGTTAAGACCTAATGATGTAAAATAACATGTAGGTCATCGAGTTAGAGGCACTTACTCTACATACTCCCATATCAATTATGATATATCATGGAATGTAATATCTTCCACAGAGACTCCAGTGAAGAAGCACGAAGCTGAACCAAAAAAAACAAAAACAGGTAATAACGCTAAATGTTTTTTCATTTTTGTAGAGATGTTAAGACCTAATGATGTAAAATAACATGTAGGTCATCAAGTTAGAGGCACTTACTCTACCTACTCCCTTATCAATTATGATATATCAGGGAATGTAATATCTTCCACAGAGACTCCAGTGAAGAAGAAGCACGAAGCTGAATCAACAAAAACAAAAACAGGTAATTACCCTAAATGTTTTTTCATTTTTGTAGAGATGTTAAGACCTAATGATGTCAAATAACATGTAGGTCATCGAGTTAGAGGCACTTATTCTACCTACTCTCATATCAATTATGATATATCATGGAATGTAATATCTTCCACAGAGACTCCAGTGAAGAAGCACGAAGCTGAACCAACAAAAACAAAAACAGGTAGTTACGCTAAATGTTTTTTTCATTTTTGTAGAGATGTTAAGACCTACTGATGAAAAATAACATTTAGGTCATCAAGTTAGAGGCACTTACTCTACCTACTCCCTTATACAATTATGATATATCATGGAATGTAATATCTTCCACAGAGACTCCAGTGAAGAAGCACGAAGCTGAACCAACAAAAACAGGTAATTACGCTAAATGTTTTTTCATTTTTGTAGAGATGTTAAGACCTAATGATGTCAAATAACATGTAGGTCATCGAGTTAGAGGCACTTATTCTACCTACTCCCATATCAATTATGATATATCATGGAATGTAATATCTTCCACAGAGACTCCAGTGAAGAAGCACGAAGCTGAACCAACAAAAACAAAAACAGGTAGTTACGCTAAATGTTTTTTCATTTTTGTAGAGATGTTAAGACCTAATGATGTAAAATAACATGTAGGTCATCGAGTTAGAGGCACTTACTCTACCTACTCCCATATCAATTATGACATGTCATGGAATGTAATATCTTCCACAGAGACTCCAGTGAAGAAGCATGAAGCTGAACCAACAAAAACAAAAACAGGTAATTACGCTAAATGTTTTTCATTTTTGTAGAGATGTTAAGACCTAATGATGTAAAATAACATGTAGGTCATCAAGTTAGAGGCACTTACTCTACCTACTCCCTTATCAATTATGATATATCATGGAATATAATATGTTCCACAGAGACTCCAGTGAAGAAGCACGAAGCTGAACCAACAAAAACAGGTAGTTGCGGAAAATGTTTTTTCATTTTTGTAGAGATGTTAAGACCTAATGATGTCAAATAACATGTAGGTCATCGAGTTAGAGGCACTTATTCTACCTACTCCCATATCAATTATGATATATCATGGAATGTAATATCTTCTACAGAGACTCCAGTGAAGAAGCATGAAGCTGAACCAACAAAAACAAAAACAGGTAATTACGCTAAATGTTTTTCATTTTTGTAGAGATGTTAAGACCTAA